>OX463243.1:58537066-59202900 GCA_949820135.1 Sylvilagus floridanus
AGCGGTCATGCTGACCCCATAGGATCCACATGAGCAAACCACACGGTAGAACCTTGGTGAGTAGAAAAAAAAAAAAAAGAAGTAGGCCCTTTGGGAAGAAAACCAACTTGAGAATAAACATCTGTCAGTAAAATGGAAATAAGTCTGGAGCATTGGTGAGTAGGACAAGAGGGGAAGACAAAGAGTACAGAAATAAAGACGAAGATCTCACTGCAGTGGTCCTTGGGAATGAATACTCTTACTTTATTAGTAAATACAACATTAGGTTTTTCAGTGAAAGAGAATGGTATTTTAATTAGTGCTTTTAGCACTGACATGAATATTCGCAATTCTGTGGCATCTATGGCAGGCTAAGGTCTCCTCATAAATGATTATCATTCATGTTTTATTGTACAGCCTAAAGAGGCAGAAGATTTTACTAAGAAATGTGGGCAGTACTTTCCTGAGTGGATCAACATTATACAGCAGTTCAGGACATATCCTAGTGATAGACTACTGGCTGGGTAGTGACCAAAGGCCCAAGTTGATTGCTTGCTTTATGATAATTCATAAATATGTTATCACAGCATTTAATGTAAATTTATTATTTATTATTGATTTATTGTATTATATGCCAAGATCCATGAAGTCAAACACTCTTTCTCATCCTCTTCTGAGCCTTCTAAACCTAGTACAATACACATACAATAAGTATAAGCATGCTATAAGCAGACAATGAGTATGAAAGAATGGTTTAAAATGAGGAAATCTAGCAAGTCAAAGGGCAAAAAAATCCACGTGATCAGCCTGATCAACAGTTCAGAAGACTGGTGTTGTGGTGTAGCAGGTAAAGCTACCACCTGGGATGCTGGCATCCCATATGGGCACCGGTTTGTGCCCTGGCTGCTCCATTTCTGTTCCAGCTCCCTGCTAATGTCCTGGGAAGAACAATGAAACATGACTCAAATGCCTGGGGCCCTGCCACCCCTGTCAGAGGGCCCTGCCACCCTTGTCAAGAGCTCCTGGCTCTTGGCTTCTGTCTGGCTCAGACCCAGAGGTTGGGACCAGCTGGGAAGTAAACCAGCAGATGGAAGATCTGTCCGTCCCTCTGCAATTCTTTCAAAATAAATACATAAATCATTTAAAAAGTTGATAGTGCAGATATGGGAAATACAAAAAGACTATGAAAAATTAAAAAAAGTCAAACTGCATCAGCAGGTAACATAACTTTAATTATTAACCATCAATTGGGAAATTGTTTGCTTATTGGGTTTATCCTTCAAAATAATAAATTGTTGGCAAAATATAAAGATATATATTTCTTGGGTTTTTAAATTTGTTTTTGGACTTACTTTCCCCACATTTGTTGCGATATATCAAAAAGTTCATGGAAAATGGAATTACAAGATAAGTTTAATTTTTGGTGCAGCCGGCACCGTGGCTCAACAGGCTAATCCTCCACCTTGCGGCGCCGGCACACCGGGTTCTAGTCCCGGTCGGGGCACCAATTCTGTCCCGGTTGCCCCTCTTCCAGGCCAGCCCTCTGCTGTGGCCCAGGAGTGCAGTGGAGGATGGCCCAGGTGCTTGGGCCCTGCACCCCATGGGGAGACCAGGAAAAGCACCTGGCTCCTGGCTCCTGCCATCGGACGAGCGCAGTGCGCCGGCCGCAGCGCGCCGTCCGTGGCGGTCATTGGAGGGTGAACCAACGGCAAAAGGAAGACCTTTCTCTCTCTCTCTCACTGTCCACTCTGCCTGTAAAAAAAAAAAAAAAAAAAAAAAAAAAAAAAAAAAAATTTGGTGCAAATTTTTTTTAAATTCCTGCATAGTTTTTTCATAATACACATTCAAGAACTTTTTGAAGGGCCTTTGCATGCGTGGATATCAAACCTTTTTATACTAAAATAAATTTTCATCTTTTAATTCCATTTGTCATGAACTTTTAAATACTCTCACATAATCTCTTTAATATAAATCACTATTTTTGAAAAGGTGATTGAACAATATTAGTATTGACATTCTGCAAAGTTATAAGCAATTAGGTTTGTCTATTAAGTAAAATAAGCCAGACCCAGAAAGACAAATATCATATATTTTCTCCTATTTGTAACTATAAAAGTTGTGTAGATGTCATATCATTTCATATGCAGTTACAAATATTGCTTCACTAAATTGTACCTTGTACTTGACAATACACCATTCTTTCCCCACTTCATGATCATTGTCATGAATCCCCCACTTTGTGATGTTAATATCTCTGTTTCAAGGAAACATAGTATACATGTATATGTATGTAATATCTACATAAAAGTGAATGTAGCAAAAGGCTACAAAGTATTAAATTTTAAAACAAAAAAATTAAAAATGGTTTATAGGAGTTGACAATCTAAATGAATGAAGTATTCAAGGGGGGCATGCAATTCTAAAACTCATGCAAGTACTTTCTCCTTCCCTGCCATTTTCCCTAACTCTACTATGTTCTCTTACTTCGTCAAGTGCACTTCCTTAGAGTTCTTGGCTAATCCTATAATTAAAGCCTTGATAAACAATGTAAGTTCTATGAAATTCTGAGTCTTTCTGCAGGAAAAATGGGATAAAATGTGTGGAGAATTTATAATCTTTTCTTCTTCTGGTTTGTGATATAGTAAATAGGATATTTCAAAAAGTTTGTGGAAAATCGAACTAAAAGATCTGTTTATTTTTAATGCAAAATAATTTTGAAATCCATGCATATGTGGGACTTCCAAAAAATTCAGAGAGAGGTATATTCTGGATAAACTACGCATGGATTTCATCTTTTAAGTCCACTTTCTGCAAATTTTTGAGGTATTCCCATGTATGAACTTTCTTTTTCCTGCTACAGACAGCAATTATGAATCTTGAGTGTTTATCTGCCCAAGCAGACTGGTTAGATGTTGGTCTCAACTTTTACCATATTCATCGCCTCCTCTGGCTCAGTTTCAGGTTGCCATGTGACCCACGAGGAAAGCTGACATTTGCTACTTCCACAATGCTTTGGGCTGCCATACTCAAACTTCTGGAGCAATTGCATCATGGCCAAAATACTCCCCCTCCCTCCCCTGCTTCATGTTTGGACCCTGATTGATCCTGGGTCACCAAAAATGGAAAAGCTCCAGTTCTGCCAATAGAACTTTCTGGGGGTAGGGCTCAGGCCACTGAGTATTCCAGATTTCTAATAAGTCTTCCACCAACCTCTCTGATGTGTTCAATTTCTCCCCTCAATAAAACAAATTTTAATTTTGAAGCTTCTGTTCAGGAAACTTTGACATTGTGTCCAAAAACAGAATGTATGTTCTCTTTGCAAGTAATTTAAACCACCCGTTCTTTAACTATAAAGCAAAACCTCAACATGGAATGAGGTTACAAATGATGCTTCGTTCTCATCACAGGTAGATTGTCCATAAATATTGCTTTTAAAATGATTAAATGAGCAAATACCCAAGTCCATTACCCTCTCCTTTGTTTATTTGTTGGTTTCTTGTTTTCTTTCTACCATTACCTTCTTATAAGAAGATTTAACGACATCTGCAAAACACCCCTTAAAGAAATTTTCAAAGGATTAGAGTTTCAGCTCAGGAGGAGGCATAGGCTTGAGATTGACAGCCTGACGGACAAAATTACCTTAATCCACATCCTAAACTTTCTAATACTCAGTATCTTCCTACACAAAATGGAGTTTCAACGTTTTTTAATAATGATTAAATGAATTAGTATGTTAAATTCTGTACAGTACCAGAATCTTAACACATATTTCATAAATAGTAAGAATTTCCAACTGTACCCATTTAAATACATAAATCTTACAAAATCATTCTAATGGTGAATAGATTGCCCAGGAGTGACATGATCAATTAAATCAGACAGAATACAAAATAACCTGGAGAACATTTTTCTCATCATTGTAACTGTTAGAAATGGAAAGCTATCCTCTTACTTTCACCTTCAGACTCATGGTACAAAGTCAATATATTTTCTAAACTACAAATAAGAAGACTAATAGATGGGAGTGGATAAAATAAGTTGATTTGAATTCTATATTCAGTAATAATATGCAAATTAGTTATTTGAGCCAAGTAACTGTGATGAAGCTTGCTCTTGCTGAAAAATGTTATGAAACACGATTTATAATCATCCTTTTGGCCTCTGCTATAAGGTGGCCATGATTGTAATTAAAGTTAATCACTAATTATACTGCAACACAGGAGGTGTTATGATGGAGATGGACTGTGAAAGGAAATGCCAGGATTTAATCACTGGATGCTGAAGCATCTATATCAGGGGATCCAGAAAGCTGGTTTAGAAGAAAATAAAAATGAAGGATTACATGAGTCAAGCCCCTAGAGGATGAAGTGCACAATGAGTTTTGTTTATTTGCATAAGTGGAGACTTCAAGCTGAAAAGTATCAGAGCCACAAATGATGAAAAGTGACATTATCCCAAAGTAGAAAAAAAAATACAAAAGATGTATGCAAAAATAAATAGTCATCAAAGTGTTATGGAAGTAAGAGAAAATTGGCCATGATCTAAATTCCTAAAAGTAGTGAAATGAATAACAAATTCAGAGACAGCATGTTGGAAAGCATACAAAAACAGACTGACAG
This sequence comes from Sylvilagus floridanus, assembly GCA_949820135.1. NCBI lineage: Eukaryota > Metazoa > Chordata > Mammalia > Lagomorpha > Leporidae > Sylvilagus > Sylvilagus floridanus. Next base: position 58,541,665 of record OX463243.1, read on the forward strand.
GAGACTCCACATGAGAATGTATTTGTATTTAAATATAAATGAAGAAAATCAGGATCATTAATTGTGAAGATGCTATGATTATATTCTATAAAGAGTGCATATTATAAAATAAGAAATGCTTTAATAAATTTGACTGTTTTGAGTCAGGACTCAGAATAATATTTTCCTTGTATTATTTATGCTATATATTTTTAGTAAGTAATCACATGCTACCTGACTTATTCATTTAAAGTACATCTTGACTCATTAGGAAATGTCCTATAACGTGGAATTCTATGGAGTACTTCTTTCTAGAGCATTAGCTAGAGTCCTTGGGTATGAAAAAATAATTCAATTAAAAAAACAAATTTATAAAGAAAGACCACTTTAGACCACTGGATTAAGAAAAATGCATTAAGGATATATATAATGCATCTGAAGGTTCAATCAAATTTTTATGCAAATATTAAATTCTTTTTAGAATATATTTTTATATTGTTAAAGTCATAGATCCACTGAAGATATGTTTGAGATTGGAGCATGATCCACAGAGCAACTGTTATATTACAGTTGTAAATGAAATCACACACTAGAAATTGAAACAACAAAGCCACATGAAAGTCTATAATGATCACTGTTGAATCTTTATTTATTTATTTATTTTTTGGACAGGCAGAGTTAGACAGTGAGAGAGAGAGAGACAGAGAGAAATGTTTTCCTTCCATTGGTTCACCCCCCAATGGCTGCTACAGCCTGCTTGCTGCATTGATTCGAAGCCAGAAACCACGTGCTTCCTCCTGGTCTCCCATGTGGATGCAGGGCCAAGCACTTGGGCCATCCTCCACTGCACTCCCGGGCCACAGCAGAGAGCTAGCCTGGAAGAGGGGCAACCGGGACAGAATCCGGCGCCCCAACCGGGACTAGAACCGGGGTGCCGGCCGCTGCAGGTGGAGGATTAGCCTAGTGAGCCACAGCACTGTTGAATCTTAATTGGATTTAGAATGTACCATTCGGTGATGTTTTCTGTTTCTCAGAATGTCATTAATGATCAGTTAATTATGCATGTGTTCCATGTGATCAAATAGAAGATTAAGCAGATGAATCTGACTAACCCGAGAGCTGTTTTTGCCTGAAAAATTATGCTTAAAAATTAATAAAGGGGCAGACATATGACCCAATGATTAAGCTGCTGGTTGGGCTGTCCAGACCCCATATCTGAGTACCTGAATTTGAGCCTTGGCATCACTTCTAGTTTTAGCCTTCTAGCAGTGCACACCCTGGTAGGCCGCAGTAGATGGCTCAAGCAGTTGTCTCTGCCACTCATTGAGAAGACCTGTATTAAGTTTCCAACTTTGGCCATCCATACATTTGCAGACATTTGGCGATCCATGCATTTGCAGACATTTAGGGAGAGAAGCAGCAGATAGGAGATCTCTCCCCTCCCCTCTCCTTCCCTCCCCTCCACGTCCCTCCCCTCCCCTTCCATCTCCTCTCCTCTCTTCTCTCTCCCTCCCTCCCTCCCTCCCTTCCACCCTCCCTTCCACCCTCCCTTCCTCCCACTCTCTCATCTCTCAAATAAATAAAATATAACTTTTAAAAATAACAATATACATTTCATGGTGTTATAACATTTTGACACTCATTTACCTTTAGTTAGTGCTTGGCATGGAAGCAAAGAGGGTAGGGAGTGTACTTGGCAGGTTACTTAAGTAGATAATATAATTAATAATTATAGTAGTAGTTAATAAAGTACATAATAATAGTAAATAGTTAAGCTGTCACCTGAAATAAGAACTCTTCCATATCAGTCAAGCAAAGTATGAAACAGTGAAGACCAAGTCTTTGCAAAAAAACAAAAGCACAGAGAAGGCAGTGCTGCTCTTGACCTGATTCAGAAACAGAATATGATGATTAGGATGAGGTCAGACTACTTTAGAGGATGTGTAGGAGTCAGAGAAATAAACAATTTTAGTTTTGGGAGAGCTGATTTGGCTTTTGTGTATTACTGCAAAGTTCAGGGGCAAAATGTGTTACTTGGAAATAGTGCTTTGGAATGTTTGGATGCATTCTTTCATGGTTATCCTAGCAGTTATTCTGAGAATAGTGTAAAGAAAGCTGCTTGAACTTACACAGACAGTCCACGACTCCCATTCTGGGCTCTGCCACTTGAAACCTACAATGCTTCAGAGAAGCAGTACAGACCACCCGGGTCTCGAGTTCCCATCTGTACAATAGTTACAGGAATCTTTCCTTTGTGGGTTTTGGGGAGAACTAAATTAAAAAAAGCCATCTGGAAAAATACTTAGGATAGTATATAACTACTAGATAGGCATCTATCTGTATTAGTTTTCCTCTGTTGTATAACAAATTGCTACACATTGTATAACAACACTCATGTATTACATCACAGGTCTGTAGGTCAGAGTCCCCAGAGGGCTCCCCATACCAGCATACAATTAAGGCACACCCTGGAAGGCAGCAGGTGCTGATGGCTCAAGAGGTTTTGGCTCTGCCACTCACATGGAAGAACTGAGTTGCCAGCTCTTGGCTTTATCCTGTGCCATTGCATGCATTTGAGGAATGAACCACTGGATGGGAATGTTTTCTCCTCACTCTCACTCTGCTCCCTCCCTCTCCCCTTCTCCTTCTCCCTCCAAAATAAATTAATACATAAGATTTTTTAAAAGTGTTTAAAAATAATGTGTCAGAAATAAAACAGAATTAGAAACTGAATCACAAGTGCTGGACGTCTCACTCTTCCAGTAATTCAGGAAATCAAAAATTAAAATGTTCTTAGGTAGGTATAAGAAATCAACAAAGGGATTAAGAGCTCTTCATCCTGCTCTGATCATGGAGCCCTAAGTGTAGGAGAACAACTGGTGCCATATTTCTTTTCTACCATGTGGAAGCACCTGAGAGAATGTTGTCAGTTCATTCTCTGCATGGGCCTTCTATATTAATGCTGTTCATCTTCTAATAACTAAGACTTTACAAATCAGAAAACGTAAGTTTAGAGGCTGGTGAGTGATCTTCACTCTCAAAGTTAGAAAGATGGCAGAAATGATTTTCAAATCCATATTCATCCCACTACAAAACCCAATTTACTTAAAGAATATCTTGCCATCTCCTACACTGGTTATATGAAAATGAATATATCTCTTGAATAAAGTTTTATTTCATTACACATTTATTAACTAAATACACATAAACATATGTATATATCAGTATATGTATGCACACCTTCCCTAGGCATAATGGTTGAAAAATGCTTTAAAAGATGAGTCTATTTACTGAGTGTGTAGAATCACTATAGCAATCTCAGAATTATTACATGATTGGCAGGAAACTTAATCCACCTTAATTCCTTAATTCACATGATCGGTTAAATTTTTAGCCCTTGACTTGACACCAATTACTATTCAGCCAGTGACACCCCAAGTCAGCTCAAATTTCACATTTTCTTGCAAATCCTAGTACTATCGTAACTTGAGTATGAGTTTCAGCTAGAACATCATGACTCATATGTTGGTGTCACCTACAGAATGGAACTGAGTGAAAATTTCCAGCTATGAAGTTACCAAAATATATAAAGCTACTAATGATATTTGATAATTCTGGTTCTGTTAAAACTGTCATATAGAAGGCATTCTCCTTATCATAGTCTAATATTGTACAGCAATGTGATTTATAAGGAATAATGCTATGAGGTAACCATTTTTAACACTGTCCACATTAGCTTGAGGAAAGTCCAGGGAGTGAAAAATATAATGTCTAATGTCTAAACCTTTCTCCCATGATACCAAAGGTTTTAACCCTACTTTTAAGGACTTGTATGTAAATATAGAATAACTTTGTTCCTTGAGTTAGGAAACACTGTACTCACCTTAATTTATTTTTAACGTTATATGGTTAGGGATAAATCTTCATGACCCCGCTAGTAATTCATTTAACCTACTCTCCAACATGCAGGGTTACATATTCCTTGTCTTGCCAACAAGCATAGCTTAGCAGAACCTACTGGTCATGAATTTCTGTTGATAATGTCTTTTTAAGAAACCCTTAACCAACAGGAACCAGCATTGTGTAGTAAGTAGCAGGTTGGGCTATAGCTGATGGCTACAGAATCCCAGTTGGAATGTCAGTTCAGTTCCCAGCTCCTGCACTTCCAACCAACCTTCAAGTTGGTGCACCTGGGTTGGCAACAGATGACAGTTCAAGTGTCAGGGCCCCAGACTCCCCTGTGGGAGATATACATGGAGTTTATTGCACCTGACTTTGGCCTGGACCAGACCTGCCTATTGCAGTGATCTGAACCAACAGATGGAAAATCTATATTTCTTTCTCTCTCCCTTCCTCTCTTTCTTTCTCTCCCCCACACACTTTCACTTTTCAAATAAATAAATGAATCATTAAAAAAACCTTTCAAATATTCCACAGTTCAATAATCCAACCGGCACAGTAAGTTGGCTTACTTGCCCAAGTTTTTCCTGAAGCATACTCTTCTTTCATACTTGTTTATTTTTCTATCTACTTCATCTTGGACAGTTTGGTAGATTGTAGCTTTCAAGGAATTTGGTCTTTTTATCTAAGTTGTCACTTGTTTGTGTTTGTATTATTCCTTAGTATCCTTTCAATGCTTGTATAGCATGTGATGATATATTCCATTTAATTTCTCAGATTAGTAGTTTATGTCTCTATGTACCAGTTTTACTAGAGGTATTTCAATATAAATTATCTTTTTTTGGTCTTCTTTTTTTTCTATCTTTCCAGTATCCAATTTCATTGATCTGCTCTTATTCTACTGTTTTCCTTCTTTCTTTTATTATTCTGCTCAGAGTTTTATCATGAAAAGATGTTGAGTTTTGTTAAATGCTTTGTCCCTTTGGAGAAAATGACTTGGTTTCTACCATTCCTTCTGCTAATATGATGTATTATATTTGCTGGTTACATATGCTGAAACATCCTTGAAACCCTGGGGAAAATCTCACTTGACCATGGTAAATGATTCTTTGAATATGTTGTAGAATTTACTTTAAAGTATTTCACTGAGAATTTTTGCATGCATGTTCATCTGGAATGTTGGCTTATATATTCCATTTCTTATAGTGTCATCTGTTTTTAATAACAGGGTAACACTGGCCTCATAAAACAAGCTCAGAAATACCCTCTCTTCTTCACCATTATGCAAGAGATTGAAAAGTATCAGTATTAGACATTTTGAATGTTTGATAGAATCCAACTGTGAAGCAATGTAGTTCTGGACTTTCCTTTGATGGAAAGTTTTTTACTATTAATTTAATTGCCTTACTCATTTAAATATTTCCCTTCTGAACCATCTTTCTTGTCTTCCCCTTCTGGGATCTTGACTGCATGAAAATTAGATCTTTTGTCATTTTTCTACAATACCCTAGGCAGACATGTTGCTCACTTTTGGATGTTTTTCTCTTGTAAAATTACATAGCTTCTGTTAATCTAGGGTCAAGTGCACTTATTCTTACTACATCATCTCATTCTACTAGTGAGTCTATCAATTGAATTTTTAATTTTAGTCATTTTGCTCTTCACTTATTTTTTCTAATATATATATTTTGCTTTCCCTGGTGAGGTGTTCCACCTTTATATCCATTACAAGAATATAGGTCATTAGCTCTTGGAGCATAATTTATCCATCACCTGCTCCCTCTTAGGGTGAACTTTAACTGGAAGCTATAATCAGGAGGATGGCCAGGACTTGAATCCAGGGACTCTGATATGGGATGCAGGTGTCCTAACGACCATGCCAACAGGTCTATTTTGACTGGCAAGTCTGAGAAGTAAGCAAATTTCTGTACTGCATTCTATTATTAAACTTCCAGTGTATGTATATAGTCAGATTTATTTATGTGAAGCTTGGTAATTCTTCCTCTCCTTACTATGTTTGCCACTGTGTAGTTGCCAGACAACCTGCTCCTAAGTTCTATTACTAGAAACCTAGAGGTTTAATTTCTCTTCTTCCCATGAAATACTACAACTGATGCCTCCAGAACCAAGCAATAGGAGAACAGGGAGAAACTAAATGCAGTGAGAATCTTTTCAACAAAGGTGGCTGTGACAACTGAATATCCACATACAAAAGCATAATCTGGATTGGTAGTTCACACTGTATACAAAAATTAAAATGAGCAAGGCCTAAATTCAAGATCTAAAACCATAAAATACTTAAATGTAGGGTTAAACTTTTGTGATCTTGAGTTTGATAATGGTTTCTTAAATATGATACTTGAAAAACAGACTACCAACAAAGTTAAAATAAATTGGAACTCATTGAAATTAACATTATGTACTACAAAAGATGTTAGCAAGAAGGTGAAAAATAGTCCATATTATAAGAGAAATATGAGTTTTGTAAATTATGTGATGAGTTTAGCATCAAGAATACAAAAAGAATATCTAAAATAAAAAGACAAGTAGCTCTACTTTTAAACAAGCAGAATAGCTGAATAAACCTTTCTCCAAAGATTTATATGAAATCAATGAACACATGTAAAGATTCTGCACATGATTATTCATTAGGAAATACAAATCAGATCCACAATGAGATGCTACTTCACACTCACTAGAATGGCTTTAACAAAAAATATTAACAAGTGTTGGTCAGAATGTAATTAAAACCCTCATACGTTGCTGATATGAACACAAAATGTGAAGCCCTTCTAGAAAATTTTCCGGTGGTTCCTCAAATGTAAAATATGGAGTCATCAAATGACTCAGGAATTCCACTCTAAGGAACACATCTAAAAAAATTGAAGACATTCATTCAGACAAAAATGTGTACACACATGTTCTGAAAGCATTTTTATAAAGCTAGAAAATAGAAATCTTCCAAATAATCACCATATGATGAACAAATTAAACAAAATGTTTAATTACCTGCTACAACATAGATGCACCTTGAAAACATTATGTGAAGTAAAAGGAATCAGGGCAAAATTCCACACATTTCATATTCCATTGGTATGAGATCCCAGAATAGGCAAATCCACAAAGACAAAAAGTAGACTAGTGATTTTCAGAAATCGTGCATAGAAAGAAGGACTGATAACATGCACGAAAGTTTTGGGAGGATGTTGAAAATGTTCTGGAATTAGGTAGTGCAGGCAGCTGCACAACCTTGAGAGTATTTTTTGAAAATGTTTATTACAGTTTAAACAGTTAAGGGGGAGAGGGGACTCAACCTACCTTCTTCAGGCCATAGTTCCCATGGTCAGAGAAAGGGTTCATTTCCCTCAAAGCTGGAAGTTTCTACTGTGTTCTTCTATACGCCCTGCTTCCCAGGTGCCATGCAGCTTCAAAATCAAGACAGACTCAGAACCTGGGGTGGAAAACAAAAAGCAGAAAAAAATAAAAATCTGAGAATTTTCCCACTGTCTCCATCCCAATACAGATTCCTACTTAACTCCTTGGGTGAAAAAGATAGAGACTCTTTTGCAATGCTTTCTGTCTAGGCTTGGGATTTTATTGCACTTAAGACTAGATGATAAGGAAGAGAGAAAAAGAAAGAAAAAGAAAATTTATCACTAGGTTTTTAGTGTTTTCTGTTATGATTTGCTAATCTACTTGCTATATGTACTGTTTCAAGTCCTCAGACTGCTATTCTCTGCATTAAGTCCAGGTTTTTATCTGTATTTAGTGGGAGAGAGAAGATGATCTATGTTTACTTCACCTTGTATAAATTGAGAATTCTGTTAATCATTTTTCAAATTATTTTTAGTTTTTAATTTGTATCAAAATAAAGAAACTCCAAGAAAGCAACCATAATACCCTCCCTCCCTCTCTCCTTTCTCCCAACCCCCCTTCCCTTCCTTTCCTCTTCTTCTTTAGCTTTTGCAAATGCACAGTCCCAGCCCATACTATAATGACAGGCTTAATGTACCACGAACCATAATATTCAACAAGTAAAAATATAAAGACCACAGTTACATGGGAGTATAAACAAGTGCTAAAAACAACAATCAAATCACAAGATGTCTGTTTCATTCCTAGACAATTTTTTTGTATTCCATATTTACTACTACATATCAGAGAAAATATGATATTTGTCTTTTTAGGACAGCTTTATTTCACTCAGCATATGGTTGGCAGTTGCATCCATTTTGGTGTAAATGGTTTGGCTTTTATTTCTTTTTTTCAAAGTTTTTTTTAGTCTTGTTTTATTATTCCTTTGACATAGCATACATTTGCCATTGTAAGTATATAATATACTTTTGTCCCACTAAAGACATAAAAATAGAATTTGAGGTTTTCAATTACAATAGCAAGAAAGAGAGAGAGAGACAGAGAGACAGGTCTTCCTTCCTCTGGTTCACTCCCCAAATGGCCGCAACGGCCAGAGCTGCGCAGATTTGAGGCCAGGAGCCAGGAGCTTCTGGGTCTCCCACATGGGTGCATGGGCCCAAAACTTGGGCCATCTTCTGCTGCTTTCCCAGGCCATGGCAGAGTGCTGGATTGAGAGAGGAGCATCCAGGACTAGAATCAGCACCCATATGGGATGCAGGCAGAGGATTAACCTACTCCATCATGGTGTCGGCCCCTCCATTTGTTTTTATCCCTTTCATTTGGGGACTTTTCCCCAGATAACTTGTCATTCTTTGGTTAGCAACTTAAGTTTACTAATAGACAGTTTTTTGTGACTTGTAATAATTTCACCGTAGGATTATTAGAGAATAAATTGGCTAGTTCATTTGGGGGAAATCTCAAACATAAACATGTGCAAATCTTTTATTCTTCCAGATTCCTTCCCAAGCATGAAGTGGGAGTGGCAGCAAGATATCCTGGCGTTGTGAAGTTTAAATGGATGAGAGGACCCACCATTTGCTAAGAGGACCCCCTAGATTGCTACAGTTCCCTTCAATTCTGCCATGCCCTATATGTGTGTTTTCCTATGGGGTGTGTTCCTACAAACTTTCATAGGCTCTGCTTTAAAGCATTGACCTTTATCCTGCATTTCTGACGTCCTTTTTCCAGGGTTTGTCTAGATCAAATTCTCCAGAGAATAAAAATGTGATCTCCTGTGCACACGTGGGGCATAGATAAAAAGGAGTGATTACTTTGGCCTTTAGAAGTAATAGAAAGGATCAGGGGTCATAACTGCTTCCTATACTTTTTAATCAATTCCTCTGCTTGACCCTTACCCATGAGAATCTCTTGTGTCTCCAAGGCCTAGTTCTAGTGTCTAGGGGTACTTTCACTCGTTTATTAGTATTCCTGTCTGAAGAAAGTTTAACTTGGGTTCCTCCTGCCTTGATAAATCAGCTACATCCAACCATGCACCTCTCTGCTCCAAATAAAAGTATTTTATGCTGCTCTTATTTTCTTTTACATTTATCTAAGTAGATGTAAATTTGTTTTCTCATCTCGCGATAGCATTTAGTGTATTCCTAGAGGAGGCATATGAGACTATTTAATATGACAGCTTTAACTAAAATTTTAATGCATAATTTAAGTAAATTAGAGATGCCTTAGGCCATAAAGACCCAAAATGCCTTGGTCTGTTGTATTAAAATTTATCTTTCCACTTTAGATAATGTAATTAAGACAATAATTATGAAACTACTCTCCTCAGTTCTCTGAAGAGGTCCAAGGAGTCAGTGAGTCAACGTGAGAGAAGTCCCTACCCCTGATGCATTATGTTGGGTGGCAGGGCCCTGTTAGGAAGTGGCTCTCTTCTGATCAATAAAATAGGTGAGGATAAACGCATGAAAGAATGAACTACGCTTACAAAGAAAGTTGCTAAAATTTGCATATCCTTTCTGTTTGAAGGATACCTTGGTATTCAATCTGATCCACTGGGTTTTCCTTCGATAAGAGCCTTGGCAGGGACTCAGCACAAGTAATTTATGTTCTAAGAGTGGTAATTTATATCACATTTATCACATTCTACCTTATGTATGGAAAGAGTGCCCTGGCTATGAGAGAATCCTGGCCCACAACCAAGAGTTGGGAAAAGAAAAAGGAGAGGGATTGATGCATAAAGCTCCAATAGATAAGGGTGAAATAGGGCATCATTAATGCATTTGGTTATCTCAGAAGCCATCTACAACATACCTCCTGAAGTCCTGCAAGCTGTATCAGGAATCTTGATGATAACTTCTGGTTGACTTAAACATTCCTGCTCTGCTATTCCATTAACATGTAAATAGAGTTGTGTGACTTGCTTGCTGTGGTTTGAAGAAAACATTTCACTTTCAGTCACCAAAATGGGACTGCAGGAAAGCTATTCTCTAAGATTGATGACAATGAAGGTCATGGGCTTCAGCAAGGGAATTAGCATGTACAGTGATGGCTGTCAGGTTTGCAGAACATTTACTTCTAAGATAAAACCTTGGCTTTTATTCTCAAGGATATCCTGGAGTAGGCAAAGGTAATGCAATTATTCTCAGAGGAAGTACACAGCTGTAGAACAATGGAAACACTTAAAAGGTGCCCTTAACCATTCCCACATAAAGGGAAGGCAGTAAAGGCTTCTTCATTCATTTATGATGTCATTACAAAAATGCCTTGGAAACCAAGGTTGGTGAATGTAAATTGCTAGGGAAGCAATGGATATAATTAATGGAGGAGAAAATGTTTTTACAGTCAGGGCTTAGAAATAGTGGTCTTTGTAATGCATGAATATTAGTGCTCAAATCTGGTTTGGAGCTATTTTTCTGTCTTATGTATCCATTGGACAAAAATGAGTATTACACTCTACTCATCTTGCTATTTTAAAGCAATATGGTGGGTGTGATATCAGAGGTACCTGAGCATTTATGAATTTTGATCATAATTTTGCATGTATATCATATTCCATTCTTTAATATTCTTAAAATAAATTCAGAGAGAAAAGGTGGCACAATCTAAAGCATGATGGCAAACATCAAATAGCCCATTTATTTTTCAAGTATACACATCTTACATCTAATTTTATGCCTTAAGATGACTAACAAAAACAGCAACAGAGAAATAAACAAATTCTGATTGTCATTTCTGTGGAGGCTTGATGTCATTTCGAAACAATGATTATTAGAAAAGTAACAATCATTAGAATGGATAATGTATTTGATCCTAAATAATAATGACAGGTACAATCTCAAAAGGTAATGTTTCCCATTGTGATTCAACATGCAATCCATGTTAAATTGGCTTTTTCATGTGCCTATCAAGTTTATATTTAAAAAACATTATAGTTGGAAAATGTAGCTAATCCCTAGCTTATAGGATTGTTATATTTCAATGAATTATTTCATGCAAAATGATTAAAGCTCAATAAATTGTAGTTGTTACAATATTAACAACATAATTTATAGTTAACTTGACAGTTGAATATGGTTCAATGCTCCATACTTGAGTATTTTTGATATTTGTTCAGCATTCCTATAGATTAAGCTCTTACTCTTTATTTTAAAAGTGTGTGGTTATTAACTTCCATCCCACTAAACATTTCCTCCACTTTTATAAGGACAGTGCATACTTCATAAATCCCCAAATTCTCTATGACCTGTTTTCTGAGTTCCATAAATAAAAATAAGAAATCACAGGAAATGATAAATTAAACATGCTATAACTATATAGTGAGAATAGTTATATTCTTTTTCAAGGAAATGTATGTGGTAAAAAGTGTCTTACAGAAAGTTTTGCCTTTGCATGTTTTTATTTGTATTCTCCTCTAGGTAAATGTTAAAGCAAATTGTGTTAATATGAGATTCTCACACAGAAAAGTTTATGATAAATATCATCTGGCAGAAAAACTAATTCAAAGATTTCAAAGGTTTATTAGATGCTTTATCTCCACAAAAAGCCACACACAAAAGTAGAATGAGTCATATTTCTCAGACTTAGTTTTTGTATGTGTCACAAGTTGTGAAATCAGTGAGCCCAAATCCCGAAAACCAAGGTCAGATTGAATTTGGGATACAATAAAACGATGGCATCACAGTCTTCCTTACCTCAGATTCCCTTAGACATTAGGCCAATTGTTGGTTTCTTTCAGTGGCAAAAGATAAAAGGCTGGGCTGAGGATATTATCTAGGAGTATTATATTAAGACTAAAAAACAGCAGGAGGCCAGTGCTGTGGCATAAAGCTAAAGCCAGCTGCTGCCTTGCAGTGCAAGCATCCAGCAGTCCCAGCAGTCCCAGCTGCTCCACTTCTGATCCAGCTCTCTGCTGAGGCCTGGGAAAGCAGTAGAAGATGGCCCAAGTGCGTGGACCCCTGCACCTGCATGGGAGACATTGAGGAGGCTCCTGACTCTTGGCTTCAGATGAGCATAGCTCTGGCCATTGCAGTCAACTGGAGAGTGAACCAGCAGATGGAAGACCTCTCTCTCCTCTCTCTCTCTCTCGTCCTCCCTCTGCCTCTCTCTCTCTCCCTCTGCTTCTCTGTAGCTCTGCCTTTCAAATAAATAAATAAATCTTAAAAAAAAAAAGCAGAATTTATTCTGACTGTCTTAGTTTACCTATACCTGATTCTTCCTTTATAAAATGTTCCGAGTTCAAAGTAGTCATACACTATGTAACCTGTTATAAGGAACTTTTACTGGGGACTGCCAGTGAGAAAAAAATACAGCTGGCACAATAACAGGGATCAATAGGCATTTGAAAATTTCACAAACTCTTCTTTCAAGAGGTCATAAGGCAAGGTGTCCCTCTGGAGAATGGGGTTCATTAAGAATGAAGCAGAACAGATAAAGCTGGGAGAACTAGGATATAATTCCCAGGAAGTGGGTCCTGGGAAGCTTAATGGGTGTCAAGACCTTGCCCAAACAATGTTCAAGTACCTAGCAGAGATTCGGGTTTATTTATTTATTTATTTATTTATTTATTTGACAGGCAGAGTGGACAGTGAGAGAGAGAGACAGAGAAAGGTCTTCCTTTGCCATTGGTTCACCCTCTAGCAGCCGGCACACCACGCTGATCCGAAGGCAGGAGCCAGGTGCTTCTCCTGGTCTCCCATGCAGGTGCAGGGCCCAAGCACTTGGGCCATCCTCCACTGCACTCCCTGGCCACAGCAGAGAGCTGGCCTGGAAGAGGGGCAACCAGGACAGAATCCGGCGCCCCAACCGGGACTAGAACCCAGTGTGCCAGTGCCACAAGACGGAGGATTATCCTATTGTGCTGCGGCGCCGGCGAGATTCAGGTTTAAATCAGGAATGGACAAACAACCCTTACTAATCCAGATTGAGTATGCGTGAAATAAACTATATATATATATATATATATAGCCCCCAAATGATGTTGAGCTCCCAAAATATAACCAGAGGCAGAATTACCCAATTCCCAACTAATCCATTCCTTATAAGCTGAGAAATATCTCAGATCTCTTCAGGTGACCAGAGGAATCAATGGAATTTTTTTGGAATTAGGGACTTCAGTTAATCAACTTTCATAAAATGACTTCTTGTGCTGAGATATGATTTTGGAGAACTTAACATGATTCCCCAAACAGATCAAAGCTTCTCACACCAACTTAATTGACTAGCCCACTATACTAAGATGAGAAATTTTTACAGTTCACTCTCTTCCAGAACTTTGATAACTGATTTAGAATTAGGTAACTTCAAAATTTTTTTAGGAGATAAAGTTGCTTATGCATAGTATTGTCCAAGTATAGGCCTCATCAATCTGCCACTCAATTTACCTCCTCTCTCTATAGATTCTAGCCCCACCTTTTTTGGGAAAGTGATGCTGCCAAACGCTCAACATTCACAAGTCCAAAAACATGCTTCCCTGTGTATTCCTGTTTGGAGTCAGGTGTCTTCTGCTACATGTCTCTGATAATCACTATACTGACTGGACCTCAATGAACTGTAAAGATTCAGAAATTATCCATTGACACCAGAATCTCAGATCACCTGATCTTTTCAAAGGGTGAATCTGAGTTGTGATTTTCAGCTGCTTGTTGGAAGCAGCTCTCTGTTTTAGGATTGCATTATATGTTCCTGGGCCTGAGTCCCTGGGTTAATTAGTGTTGATCAGATTTACCCTTCATTCTTACTCCTAAGCAAGACAATATTATGACCAGAGGCAATGCATCTTGAGGCTAATGAACTGAAGTTTCAATACCTGTCACTCACATGGCTCTTGACAGAGCTAAAAGTTGTCAGGTGTTCTGTATAAACTCAAAATGGTTCAAGAATCTAAATCTATGACACCATTGTCCTCAAATTACCAGAGGAAAACATTGGAGAAACTCTGCAAGATATTGGCATAGGCGAAGACATCTTGGAAAAGACCCAGAAGCACAGGCAATCAAGCTAAGGAACTTCTGCACTGCAAAGCAGACACAGCAAAATGAAGACAGACACCTGACAAAATGGGAGAAAATATTTGCAAACTAAGCAACTGATACAGATTTAATAATCAGGATCTAAAAAGAGCTCAAGAAACTCAACAACAACAAAGCAAACAATCCAGTTAAGAAATGGGCAAAGGACTTGAGCAGGCATTTTTCAAAGGATGAAATTAAAATGACCAAAAGACACACATAAAAAAATGCTCAGGATCACTAGCCATCAGGGAAATGTAAATTAAAACTACAATTAGGTTTTTACTTCACCCCAGTTAGAATGACTATCATACAGAAATCAAAAACCAATAAATGGTGGAGAGGATATGGAGGAAAACAATACCCTACTACACTCTTGGTGGGAATGTAAACTGGTGCAGCCATTGGAGAAGACAGTATGGAGCTGCCTCAGAAATCTGAAAACAGACTTACCACAGGACCCAGCCATTCATTTGGGAATTTACACAAAGTAAATGAAATCAGCATATGAAAGAGTTATGTGTACCCCCATGATTATTGCAGCTCAATTCACAATAGCATAGATATGGCATCAACCCAGATGTCCATCAACTGATGACTGGATAAAGAAAATGTGGTATACATGATGGAATACCACTCAACTGTAAAAAAAGAATGAAATCCTATCTTTTGCAACAAAATGGATGCAAATGGAAACCATTATACTTAGTGAAATAAGCCTGTCCCAAAAAGACAAATATCGTTATGTTTTCTCTGATATGCAGCAGTTTATATAGAATACAAAAAAAAATACAAGAATGAAATGGATGTCCTGTGATATGATTGTTGCTTTAGCCTTGGTTTATACTCCTGTGGAAGCGTGTTATTCCTACTTTTTACTTGTTGAACATTATGTTTAGTGGTGAATTAAACCTGTGATTATAGAGTGGATTGAAAGTGAGTCTTTGCAAAAATTAAAGAAAAAAAGGAAGGAAGTAGGGGGATTTCAGGATGGAGAGAGAGGGGAGTATGGCTATCATCTTAGAACTGTACCTATGAAATACATGAACTCTGTTCTGTTTATATTATAAAATTTTTCGGCCGGCACCATGGCTCAATAGGCTAATCCTCCACCTTGCGGTGCCGGCACACCGAGTTCTAGTCCTGGTTGGGGCGCCGGATTCTGTCCCGGTTGCCCCTCTTCCAGGCCAGCTCTCTGCTGTGGCCAGGGAGTGCAGTGGAGGATGGCCCAAGTGCTTAGGCCCCGCACCCCATGGGACACCAGGAAAAGCACCTGGCACCTGGCTCCTGCCATCGGATGAGCGCGGTGTGCCGGCCGCAGCGTGCCGACCGCAGCGGCCATTGGAGGGTGAACCAACGGCAAAAGAAGACCTTTCTCTCTGTCTGTCTCTCTCTCACTGTCCACTCTGCCTGTCAAAAAAAAAAAATTTCAAAAAGTGAAAACAAGGAAAGGGAGTACTTGGTTACTGTAGGCAGCATTCTGATTTAAGCATTTCAGAGAACACGTCCAAAGAGATCTAGGAAGAAAGCCCTGATCCCTAAGGACTCAATCGTTTGTTCTAAGTCCTTCCCTTATCTCAATAAATATTCAGATTTGTACTTGATTTTGCAAGCTTCCCTTGTATAACCTGGATCCACCCCTGCTTTTGGCATTGTCTATTAGTTTTGCATCCTGCAACATTCCTGCTTGTTAAGCTACAGGAGAGTGGGAGGAAGATGCCTCACTTCATGTTACCCAGTTCACACCTGGGGATACATTAGCTGTGCAAGAACTCATTCTGGTTGTCTACACTTGACCTCCAATTGGCTTTGTCTGGGACATCACGCTGCATCTTCTGCTCCTTAATTGGCTCAGTGGTGACTTACATTACCTTATTGCTCACTTTCTTTTTCTTCTGATTCTTATCTCAGCTCTCTGGCCTGCTTAGGTTTTTATTTTTTCCCCATGAAACACTCTTTGGTGAGAAATGTTACAAAGGAACCAAGGGAATGTTGGTGACTTTCTTAATCCATGAAGCAATTAATTGGAATTCATAGAACATTCCCTATAGAAACAGGTTTCTATATAAGAAACTCGTTGGTTCCCCTGCCTCAAAAATTTCCTTATCTCTGGAACACAATCTACTTAACTATGCAGAGGCAGTCTCCTTCTGTGCTCCATTCATTTTGAAAACTGGATCCTCTGACTGAACTCTTCCATAAAAAGACAAAAGCTGTCAAATTACGTTTAAAAAAACAAAACTGAGCAATGTGCTGTTCACAAGAAACTTGCTTCAGACCAAGTGATAAAGAACAGCTCCAAATAAAGGGATAAGCCAAGAGACATCAGGCAAACGCAAACATTAGGAAAGGCAAGAATGCCAATGTTTCCTCAGAAAAACTCTGATGTCAGACTGGAAACAGTAAGCAGTGCAAAAAGGGACACTGTAAAATCATAATAAATGCAATTCATGTTGGTGTAGCAACCATAACATAGTATTTAGTAGTAAAACAGATATACAATAAGGATGCTATGTTAGAAATCTAGGGAAAAATTAAAATAAAATATAGCATAAATTTATTGAGATTATTTGAAGGTTAAACATCAAAATCAAATAATAAAAGTGAGTAACTAAATACCAATAGATAAAATACAATAATTATATATGCACAAATATATATGTATATGTAATGCATACACACATGCATATATCTATTACCCATTTTTCTTATATTCATTTATGAAAGAATATCATTTATTTAACTAGAAAGAAATCTTTATATTTAAAATTAGAACTAGAAATTATATTCTTTGATAGTAATTAAATTAAATCCAGAGTGTAATATAAAATTATTATATGTTAAGCCTCCACCTACAATGCTAGTATTCCATATGGACACCGGTTCATGTCCTGACTGTTCCTCTTCTGATCCAACTCTCTGCTAAGCCCTGGGAAAAGCAGCAGAAGATGGACCAAATCCTTGGGCCCCTGTACCCACGTGGGAGACTTGGAAAATGTTCCTGGCTCCTGATTTCGGATCAGCTCAGCTTATACTGTTGTGACCATTTTGTGTGTGAACCAGTGGATGGAAGACCTAACTCCGCTTCTCCCTCTCTCTGTCTGTAATTCTTCCTCTCAAATAAATAAATAAAATCTTGAACAAAAAGTTAGCATTCTTCAATATTCAAGAATCAAAAATATAAAATATTATAGATATCAACAAAAAATAACTACATTCAAAGGAATCCCTTCACGTTGTGTTGTTACATAGAGCTTATAACACCCTCCAGAACTAAGCAGCAATCCTAAGTCTGAAAAATGAAGAAGGAAACTCCATATAGGAATAAAGGTTTACTGGGGCAATTTCTTTCTTCTTTTTTTTTGCAGGCAGAGTGGACAGTGAGAGAGAGACAGACAGAGAGAAAGGTCTTCCTTTGCCGTTGGTTCACCCTCCAATGGCCCCTGCAGCCGGCGCACCGCACTAATCCGAAGGCAGGAGCCAGGTGCTTCTCCTGGTGTCCCATGGGGTGCAGGGCCCAAGCACTTGGGCCATCCTCCACTGCACTCCCTGGCCACAGCAGAGAGCTGGCCTGGAAGAGGGGCAACCAGGACAGAATCCGGCGCCCCAACTGGGACTAGAACCCAGTGTGCCAGAGCCGCAAGGCAGAGGATTAGCCTATTGAGCCGCGGCGCTGGCCGGGGCAATTTCTATACAGGATTCCAGACTAGGGCATGGACTGTCCAGGCACAGCTGTAAGGCGTCTCCTGCCTACTCAGCACACAGCAGAAGCAGAGGCAGGGCTCTACACTTCCACAAGGCATAAGAGAGCTGGGGGGGTTGGAGCCAATACCCTCCTTTACTGTCCTTCAGGAATAGTCCCTTAGACAGCTTCCTGGGCCATTCCACTTTCTCAGAAATGCTCCTCAAAACATTAGAACTCCATGGCTGGAGAGTGGCGCCAGAGAGGCTGACAAGTGTCAACTCCCTGAGAGAGCATAAAACTCAGGATGGTGACACCATGGGTTGCTGTCCATAAGCATAGCTTTAAATACTGAAGAAGAAAGACAAAAATACAGAGAAATGCACACTCATTTGAAAAAAAAATAATAAAAAGGACACTTAAAATACACCAAAAGAAACTGGGAAGACAGGATACATTATTGTGAAAATAAAATTGATGGAAAAGAAAACAGAATGGAACTCTGCAGAACTTTTTATGTTACCAGTATCACATTGATATCAAAAGCGAATATGAAGGCCTGCACCGCGGCTCAATAGGCTAATCCTCCGCCTTGTGGCGCCGGCACACCGGGTTCTAGTCCCAGTCGGGGCTCCAGATTCTGTCCCAGTTGCCCCTCTTCCAGGCCAGCTCTCTGCTATGGCCCGGGAGTACAGTGGAGGATGGCCCAAGTGCTTGGGCCCTGCACCCCATGGGAGACCAGGAGAAGCACCTGGCTCCTGCCATCGGATCAGCGCAGTGCGCAGGCCGCAGCGCACCAGCCGCGGTGGCCATTGGAGGGTGAACCAACGGCAAAGGAAGACCTTTCTCTCTGTCTCTCTCTCTCACTGTCCACTCTGCCTGTTAAAAAATATATATATATATATGAAAACAGATCTACACTCCTGAAGAACATAGATGCAAAAATTCTCAACAAAATACTAGCAAACCAAATCCAAAAACAGCATACATCATAATCAAGTGGGATTTATGCCAGAGGCAAATATCATGTTTTTCCTGAATTATGGTAGTTAATATACATAGTACAAAACAAATGTAATGTATATGAGCGATATTGACATTTTGAGATTTGATTGGTGTTTATAGCCTTTGTTTATACTCCTGAGGGACAGTGGTTTTTCCACTTACTACTTATTGAATTATTTATTTAGTGGAGGGTTAAGCTTGAGATTACAAAGTAAAATGAAATTATGTCATTGCAAAAAATAAAACTAAGAAAAGGAGGAGGTGGAATGAAAACAAAGCAGGGAAGGAGTGTAGTGTGGGAAGTATCATTATGCTCATAAATTTGTATATATGAAATACATGAAATTTGATTCTCTTATATAAACAAAATTTTTTAAAAACTCACAAGTTAACAAACATCATAAATCACATGAAAAGGGACCAGCATTGTTGCGCAGTGGGTTAACACCCTTGCCTGAAGCGCCGGCAATACCATATGGGCTCCGGTTTGCATCCTGGCTACTCCACTTCCAATCCAGCTCTCTGCTATGTCCTGGGAAAGCAGTAGAAGATGGCCCAAGTCCTTGGGCCCCTGCACACTCATGGGAGACCAGGAAGAAGCTCCTGGCTCTTGGCTACAGATCAGGTACAGCTCCGGCCATTGTGACCAATTGGGGAGTGAACCATCGGATGGAAGACCTCTCTCTACCTCTCCTTCTCTCTGTGAAACTCTGTCTTTCAAATAAATAAATAAATCTTGTAAAAAAAATCACATAAACAGACTGAGAAGCAAACTTTAAACATTGAAGGACAATCTGACGAAAGGACATGCTGCTGGCAAAACTGTATGTATATATATATATATATATATATATATATGTATGTAGAAGAATAAAATTAAATCCCTACTTCTCACCATTACAAGAATCAACTCCAGATGTATGAAAGGGGAGAATATTGTGGCATAGTAGGGAAGCCACTGCCTGTTATGCCACATCCAATATGAGCTCTATTTATTTCCTAGCTGTTCTGCTTCCAAACCAGCTTCCTGCTAATGTGCCCAGGGAAAGCAGCAGAAGACAACCCGAGTGCTCGGGCCCCTGCACCCACATGGGAGATCTGGATGAATCTCCTGGCTCTTAGCTTCCTGGCTTTGGCCTGGCCCAACCTTGGTCAATGAGGACATTTGACCTATTACTGGCTTGGCTGTGACTATGGTGTCACCCATGGTGTCACTATCCCTCTTTGAAATTCAGTTTCCTCATCTTTAAAGTAAGGAAATTTTCTAGATCTATCACACTAAGAATCAGTAGAAGTGAGACCCCAAAATCTGTACTTGTAGAGGATTCTGCCTGAGTGTTCTCATAGGGACCACAGCCTCCTGGAATACAGCATGGTAGCAGACCTGTCTCTGCTCATGCAGGCTGGGTGAGGGCACACCCTCCCAATGGAATGGGGCAGCAGTAGCAGCAGGGCAATCTTCACAGAGGTGCTTAATGAAAGAATGCTGGTTCCAGGAACCTGTGATAGACCAAGATGATTGATTGGGATGATGATACTATCCTTGACAAGGAGCATGGAGCCCTAATTATCTGTCATCTCCTTTCTAATGATGTACGCTTGTTAAAGTTTTACCTGGCATATGTGCTTTGGGTCCCTTGCACCTGTTTGTATTCTCCTCAATAAAAAGTGCTGGCCGAGAGCTGTTCGGAGGTGCTCTTCTGATGCAGGCTCCTGTGTCTTGTCTCTTAATTTTGAAAACCCGACAGTACTTTTAGGTAGGTCTCTAGGCCTTTACTGTCCAAATCATGATGGATAGGCCAGCAGCATTAATACAAAGGACTTCAAAAAGTTCATGGAAAAATAAGTTCATTTTAGTGCAAAAAATGAAATCCATGCATCATTTTTATAATATGCATTTTCCATGAAATTCTTGAAGAGAAAGCTTCCCCATATCATTTGAGAGTGTTACAAATGCAGAATCTCAGATCCCACCACAGACCTACTGAGAGCATTTTCGTTTTAACAAAAGCCCCAGATGACTGAATGCACATTCAAGTTTGAGAAGCACTGCTGCAGATGATTTTCAGAAAATCTCTACGGCTTTATCTAGCTACCAATTTTATAACTTTATGTTACAACTAAAAAACAATGGCAGTTAATGCCCACATTAGAGAATTGGGAAAATTCATTAAGGAAAGTCTTCATTTCACCTACACTTTGAACTTGTGTTTGAGCTACTAGTGCTTGTTTAAATGGCTTCATCCTCTTTTCATTACTGTCCTTAGTGACTGCTTGCTTATAAAAATTGATTTAATTTTCCACTATATCTAGAAATAAGAGAAAGGAACGTTTCATCAATATTTTCACCAACTGGCCTCTGCAATATAAGCACAGGATTTATCTTAAATTTAAATTCATTTATTAAAAAATTATTACTATGATGATTTTATGACAGCTTTTTTCCAACGGTAGATTTTAGCTTTTCTTTATTCTTCAGCTTCAACATCTATTTCATGTTCCTAAAAGAAAAATGATTGCATTAGATGAAATCTATCCTGATATTTTATCCTGTATCATGCTTTAACTAAATATGCTGATTTCCATGGAAACTGGAGATGAGACTGTGACCAATATTCCACCTTATACATTTTATAGTCTGTACCCTTTCAGACTGCCACTGAATACTGACTATAGGAATCTTACATTCTTCCTGGCTCAAGCCTATGTTATAAAAGTTTTCAACATGAAAAATATAAGGAAGCAATTATAATTTTTCTTTTCATCCAATTTTCATCGACAAAAGAATAAAACATTTTTGTATGTTGCACTAGTCACAGGAATAAAGTGAAGTGTTTGAGGAAATGAAGTCTTGAAGTCTTAATTATAACTTCTTTAAATTTGAAACTTTTTGGAGACTGAGATGTTTCTCAAGGTGGATATTAAGAAGGAGTTAGGGGCCGGAGCCTCCGCCTGCGGCAACAGCATCCCATACAGGCACTGGTTCGAGACCTGGCTGCTCTTCTTGCAGTCCAGGTCTCCACTATGGCCTAGGAAGGCAGTCGAAGATGGCCCAAGTCTTTGGGCCCCTGCACCCATGTGGGAGACCAGGAAGAAGCTCCTGGCTCCTGGCTCCTGGCTTCAGATTGGCACAGCTCTGGCTGTTGCAGCCATTTGGAAAGTGAACCAACGGACGGAAGACCTTTCACTCTGTCTCTCCCTCTCACTGTCTGTAACTCCACCTCTTAAATAAATAAATAAAATCTTCAATGAAAAAAAATACCTGGTGTGATTTTATCAACAGCATCACTCTGCATGAATGACAGACCCAGCTTTCGGGGAGTGTGTTGGCAGACTGGCTTCCAATGCATTGGATTTTGCTCTTTTGTTCCTGGTTTATTGTCAAGCATTTGCTGAGAGAATGTTAGCTCTGTCTTAAAGCCACTTATCCCAGAATTTTTTTTTAAATGTTTCAAATATATCTAGGGGGTTGATCTGGTAATTCCTGGGATGGAATTATAGTAGGACAAGAGTTAGAGAGGATCAGAAAGTCCTTTAATTATTACTTTCTAATATGAACAAAGAGAGGGTTGACATGAGTAGGTAATGATTGGTTATTTAAAAGTATGGAATCTGTTCTTCTCTCTGCTATTACAAAGCATATATTTTAGCAATACCAATCTAATAAATATCGTGGGCACAGGGAACTCTGCCCCTCTTTGGTCCTGCTCTGGTTGTGTTTCCTCTTCCTGGAATGAGGCGCTCATAAAACCATATGGACATTATCCATTCCAAGTAATCACTCCATCGGACTCGCTTCTTCTACACCAGACTCTCGATGCCTGGGCAACTAAAATTCCCATTCAGACAGTCCCATGCCCATCTCCAGAGTCTATGTGGCCTTTTTTGAAGTACACTGTGATGGCTGTGTGTGCACCTCTAGGCAGGAGAGGCCAATGAGGGTCAGATCCAGTGTGGCAGTATGGATTGGAGTGTCCACAGTTATGCATGAGCCTCTTCAGGATGTAAAACAGAGCCAGGGGTAGGAACAGAAGGTCATGCTTTGTTTGGAAATCCATAGAGTGCAGGAGTTCTCAATTCATAACTGACCTTGTGAAGGCAAATGTCTCAGAATACAAAGACAGAATATATTTTAACAGTTTTCGTTTTACTTATAATTTTTAAACACTTAGATGTATGGTATCAAGACCTCTGTTAATACATGTGCCCTAAGATGCACAAATGTTAAAAGAAGGGCTGCTAATAAGACACGTCTGTCATCAGGTCCATGTCCTCACAAGTCCAAGCTTAGGAAGTCACTGCAGGGGAAAACAGAAACTTCAACTCTGTCTCAGTTGTGCAACTTACAGATGAACAACTCTGTTCCTTTCTTCAATGTCTCTTAACCTGAGTTTCCTTATGTATAATATGAAAATAATGTTTACCACCACAATATTGCATTAGATAAGGATTAAATCCAAAAGAGAGTTTACCAGAGGTTCAGTCAGTCAAAGTCAAAATTAACAAATGAGATTATATCAATTTGAGAAGTTTCTGTATGGCAAAAGAAACAGTCAGGAAAGTGA
This sequence comes from Sylvilagus floridanus, assembly GCA_949820135.1. Classification (NCBI taxonomy): domain Eukaryota; kingdom Metazoa; phylum Chordata; class Mammalia; order Lagomorpha; family Leporidae; genus Sylvilagus; species Sylvilagus floridanus. The sequence continues at coordinate 58,565,175 of OX463243.1, forward strand.
AGAGGAAACCAATAGATGGGAGAAATTATTTCCAAACTATGCAACTGATAAAGGATTAATAATCAGAATCTACAAAGAAATCAAGACGACAACAACAACAACAAAAGAAAAAAACAGGTAAGAGATAGGCCAAGGACAATTTTCAAAAGAGGAAACCCAAATGCCCAACAGACACATGAAAAAATGCTCAGGATCACTAGCCATCAGGGAAATGCAAATCAAAACCACAGTGCAGTCTCACCTCACCCTGGTTAGAATGGATTACATACAGAAATCAACTAACAACAGATACTGGTGAGGATGTAGGGGAAAAGGGACACTAACCCACTCTTGGTGGGAATGCAAACTGGTAAAGCCACTATGGAAGACAGTTTGGAGATATCTCAGAAATCTGAATCTAGTCCTACCACACTACCCAGCCATCCCACTCCTCGGAATTTACCCAAGGGAAATGAAATCAGCAAATAAAAGAGCTATCTGCACCTCCATGTTTATTGCTGTTCAATTCACAATAGCTAAGACATGGAATCAACCTAAATGCCCATCAACAGAAGACGGGTTAAAGAAATTACAGGATATGCACTCTGTGGAATACTACACAATGGTAAAAAAAAAAAAATCCAGTCATTTGCAACAAAATGGATGAATCTGGAAAACATCATACTCAGTTAAATAAGCCATTAACAAAGGGAAAAATATCATATGGTCTCCCTGATTTGTGACAACTAACAGAGCACCTAAAAGGAAACCTGTAGAAGTGAAATTGACACTATGAGAAGCAATGACTTGTACAGCCCCTGTCTTAACTGTAGAGGAACAGTTTATTATGTTATTTTTTTACTATCTTCTTTTTCTACTTAATACCATTGGTTGAATTCTTTACTTAACAACGAATTATTCATAGGTATTAAAATCCTATTGAAAAAAGATCCCAGTTAAAAATAAGAGAGGAAATGAGATAGGGAGGCACACTTTCCCAAGGACTTACTCCTAAGGATAAAGCTAAAATCTTGCCATGGGATTCCAAATCCCATTAAGCTGGGTGGTAAAAATGCCATCTTAAGTGTTAAAGTGATTATATTAAGTGTGTAATTGATTATGTCAATAGGATTAAGTGTCAAAGAGATCACATAAATAAGACCAAATCTCTGGTAATAACAATAGATAGAATTGAAAAGGAGAGAATGATCCAACATGGGAAACAAGCAAGAATGGCAACTGCCCTAAGCAGCACTCTGACCTCAGAATCAGCCCTTAAGGCATTCATTCGGATCTGACTGAAAAGTCCATGAGAGCATTTCAGGCATGGAAAGCCAAGACACCATGGCCAAAAAAAAATCTCCATGAAGGATCTCTGTTAGTGAGATCCCAGTAGAAAGAAGGGGCCATCAAAGAAGGATGTACTTTTCTCTGAAGGGAGAAGACTCCCTGTATGCTTATGGCCCTGTCTAAATATTGACAGAGTTTGTGGACTCAAAAGGCTTCCATAGCCTTGGCAGCTCATGACAAGAGCCTCAGGGTATCACTGAGATCATGAATAAGAGTGTCAATTGTTAAATCAACAACAGGAGTCACTGTGTACTTAATTCCCATGTAGTACCTCTGTCCTTAATGCGTTGTTAACTGTAAAACTTGTCTTCAAACAGTACTTTATACTTTGTATGTCTGTGTGGGTGCCAACTGTTGAGATCTTTACTTAGTATAGAATTGTTCTTCTGTATATAAAGATAATTAAAAATGAATCTTAATGAAGAATGGGATAGGAGAGGGAGTAGGAGGTGGGACAAGAGTGGGGGTGAGAGGGTATGTACCTATGAAATTTGTATTCATTCCAAATGAAGCTGTACCTATGAAATTTGTATTCACTAAATAAAATCTTTCTAAAAAAGGTTTATAGTCATACATTCATATATGCAGGGTATTCCATAATATATGTTTTTGTGTTTAGCTATATGCCTGACTCTATCTAAAGAGGAAGAGAGAAAGAAAAGAAAGAAGGTTTTCAAGAGGAAGCTGTGAACTGACACTATTTTTTTGTTTTTTCTCAGAACATTTAATTTTGTTGCTATTATTTTAGTTTTACATAGTTCTGGGGTGCAGCATGATAATTTGACACATGTATATAAAGTATAATGATCAAATCATGGTACAATTATTATCCGTTAACCAAAAATTTGTTTTAAATGTTTAAGGAGATGAAATGCTAACTAACTTGAAGACATATTTTCTGTATAGCTGGCAATCTTTCCCTTTAAGAATATTCACGTGGTATTCATCTGCACAGATGCACAATTTTTTTCACTATTGCATATTGACTTGCCAAATTTCAGTTTTTAAAACATCAATAATCCTCCTATTAAAGTGTTCCATGGAAATCTATCTTATCTCTCTCAAGCATAAGGATTTTCTGTGATGGCTTTTACATCCTGCTTATTATCCTTCACTTTACAGAGAAATTCCCCCAAATTTTGCATGTTTTCACACACTTCTTTTAACCTAAATCATGTTTTTTTTTTCTTAAAAACAAATAGAAAACTATAGCTTGCTTATAAAGATGCAATTTTCTATCACAAAGAGTTACTTTTATTTATTTACAGTATCCTCCTTGCTCTTCCTCTTTTCTTTACTGCACAAACTGCCTATGTTTTCAGAAGCTTCATTTGAAATACTGCTTATGGCTTTCCTATTTCTGTTCTCACACTTTAAAAGTTTTATTCATTGGAATCATTGGCACCAAAATGAATGCAATCTCCATTCCCTCCATTTTCCACAGATCTCATTCTATCTACATTTTGAATGAGCTGTGGTGAATTGCACTATGTCAACTTGCTAAGACTCTGCACCACATTTTAGGAGCCTCATTGCCATAAAGCTTGGTCACAGGTGGTTTACTGCGGGCCAGTCTATAAAATTTAGATGGTGGAATTGAAGAACTGGCCATTAACCATTAGTCTCTGAAGGTTTTTATGCAGATAAACATGGTGATAATCAGAGTCAGGGCTCCCTGGAAGATTAGCTTATCTTCATTCTCCTATACTCCAAGACCATCTATTCTTCTCAACTGTTGGAAATAGCCCCAGGGGATCACTGTCCTAATCGGGCTGCACACCCAAGGCAACAGCTTCCCATACTCTCCACAATCACACCCTGGGAATGCTAGGGTTCTACCTCAACTGGTCACACCTTCTATAATATGCCAATCCTCCCACACAAATCTTTACCTAATTTTTCTCAAAATAGAGTAATATCAAATTCCAAATATCCATACTGTTCTGATAGCAATCACAGTACCATTACTGCCCTGACTGAACCTCTGCTTTTACATGACACTCCCTTATTTGCTTCATTCATTAATATTTTCCCTGTATGTCTAGAAACTCAAGGTTATCCCTATTTGCACATTTGCCCTAGTCTTATAACTTAACCTACTGAAATCTAAATCATTAATGACCAAAAAAAATCGCTCATGTTTCGTTTGTTGTTCCTGTGATCACTTTTATCATGTCGTGTTTTTGCATAATTTCACAGCAGGGATTAGCAAATTTGCAGAGAGGGTTGATACGTGATTTAATTTTCTATTTGACATGAGGAGTTTTAATTATTCTTTACCAAAAATAATGAAGAAAACAATCAGTCTGTTTTCTCTATTCTAATCTTTTCTTTCCTTATATTCTAATTCCTAGATAAGCATTAAAAGTCATTTTGCTTCAAAAACAAAAACAACTTTTGAGAAGAATAAGATTTTGCAGCAATATTTTAACTTCCTAATCCCAGTGAGTGAATTTTTAACTTGTGGGTAGATAAATTAAGTATTTCCAGTCACAGGGTAGATGGAAGAATTTACTTTAGGCTGATGCCGTGGCTCACTAGGCTAATCCTCTGCCTGCAGTGCCAGTACTCTGGGTTCTAGTCCTGGTCAGGGCGCCGGATTTTGTTCCGGTTGCTCCTCTTCCAGTCCAGCTCCCTGGAAGGCAGTGGAAGATGGCCCAAGCGCTTGGGCCCTGCACCTGCATGGGAGACCAGGAGGAAACACCTGGCTCCTTGCTTCGGATCAGCACTGTGCGCCAGCCAAGGTGGCCATTTGGGGGGTGAACCAACGGAAGAAAGACCTTTCTTTCTCTCTCTCTCTAACTCTGCCTGTCAAAAAAAAAAAAAAAAAAGAATTTACTTTAATCCTCTGGCATTTTTTCCCAGGTGTACACCATCCCCTTAGAACTGGATTTTCTAGGACAGTACCAAAGTTATGTAATCTTGACATTTTTCAATTCAGAAAGAATGTTAATTATATGTAAGAAAGGAAATTCAACAATGTCTTTCATAATGTTGATGAGAAAAAAAAATGGACACCATTAGTCCCATAACTACCAAGGCAGATAGTTTATAGACTTTATTTTAAGTACTTTCTCAGATACTTTATTTATACAGATTCCTTCCCTACAATTTGCTAATTTTTTCAAATTTCAGAGAGAGAAAAACAAAGAGACAAAGAGCTCCATCTTCTGATTCACTCTTCAAATGCCTACAACAGTCTAGACTGTTGTAGAAACCACGAAAGAGAAGCTCAATCCTGGTAATAACATGAGTGACAGAAGCCATCACTGCTGCCTCCCAGGGTCTGCATTAGCAGAAAGCTGGAGTCAGGATCCAGAGTCAGGTATCAAACCCAGGTTCTCCAACAACAGACACATCTTAACCTGCATCTTAACTACTATACTAAATGCATGCCCTCTTATGATTATCTTCAAGATTGAATAAAAATATAAATGATACCAATACAAGTTCCTCAGTGTGTAGAATACACAAGTACATTAAATAATTTGTACACATCATACATGTTTTAGGTTCTATCTATGGAAACTCATGGTTTTCATGATTATAGTATGATTAAGTTTCTAGATAGTCCAGTGGACTTGAAAAGAAAGATAGTTATATCTGTGCTATTTACATTTTATGCAGTAATAAATCAGGGTTCTTATGGACATTATGACCACATATTATATGTTTACCAAGTAGAAGTTTCCAGTTATCGAGCAGTCTCCACCAGCCAGGGTTCTACAGAGATAGCTAGAAGGTACAGATGCCTGTAGAGATACAGTGGAAGAGATTGATCAGTGAAATCCATAGTGACGCCACTTACCAAAAGAGAACATTTAATCTGGCAATCCAGTGAAAGGCAGTTACCAAAGCTTTTGTGTAGGCTTATGTATCTACTACATAGACAAAAACTTTCTAAAACCATCATGAATATTTTATTCCAAGACAAACTCTATCCAGCTTTATTAAAGATTCTTTTCATGGTATTTGATTCTTTTCACAGTGTTTCAGGTAGGACATGGGCAGACAATCATGAAGAGTATACAACAACTTTCAACTCCCTTCTTCAGTGGACTACCAAAATCAGAAAGCCACTATAAAACCCAATAAAGTGTTCATGTGATGCTCTGGAAAGCGGAAGTTTAGAGTGAGGGTTGACATTTCTCATCTAGCACGTTTAACACCTTTCCCCAAGCCCACCCTGCCTTTCAGGAAATGCAGTGAAACAGCAGAATGCTCGATTTGAAGCTCCACAAGCTTGAAAAGGAACCACTGCTCTTCTCAGGGGCCCCATCAGGGGTGTCGCTGTGAAGTCCAGATTGCCTGTCATGCTGGTGCCAAATTGTTTGGGGTCAGGTCCCAACCAGTTTCTGGGTTTGAGGGAGTTAAGGCAGACAGGGAGGAGGAAGAGGATATAAAATCAAATTTAGTTTTTCCATGCTACAAGGTTCTGTGCCCTGGTGGCTATGTGTCAAAGGCAGAGAATCCCTTCTGGGAGCCAAGAGAAAGTCTGTCAAAACTACAAGGGGAAGGTGTTTTCCCCATTAATCCAGCCTCAGAGACCCTCTGTCAGTGACCTCTGTCCCTTCCCCCAAACAACAATGAAGTGGACTGTGTGCTAACAACATAGCTTAAAAAATTCTACATTTTTATGAAAGTTGATAAAAAATAGTATTTCAAACTGTACAGTCACCAGAAGTATACAGTTTAATAAAAATAAGCACACACTTTACTTGGCATCTGTGGTACTGTTAGGTAGGAAGTCAGTTATGAGCGTATGTGTGTGTGACACAAAGGCCTAAGGAGAAGACATCTACGACCAGCATACGAATCTGCATCTTAAAGTCATCCTGACAATGTTTCAGGGGCAGCCGGGCCTTCGCATCCTGCCCTGCCCCCTTCTACCTGATAACCTGCCAGGTGGAGGTCCTCCCTCGCCCCTTCTGCCTGACAAATCTTCCACAATCTCCCAGATGCAGCCCAGTATCTGCATTTCAAACACCCTGCTCTGGATCCCCATTCTCCAGGGGGTCCTGCTCACCTTTCCTCTGAACCCAGGATGGTGCCAGCTAGGCTTCCTCCTGTCTGATACCATCAAGGGAAAACTCAGGTAGGAGCTTCTTAGTATTTACAGCCATAAAATCCTTTGTTTCAGGAGGAACTGTGTGAAGACAGAGACCCATCTCCTTAAAAACCCCCGGCCTCAACCGGACTGTGCGCACTCAGCCCTCTGCCTCTCTGCTGAGTTGCCTGCCTGGTCTGGCCAGGTGTAATCTCTCTACTCAACATGTAACCTCACTCCCCCACCCCGAGTCTCTCAGGCTCTGTCTGGAGAGGTGCCCATCTGTCCTTACGGATATCCCTTCCCTAATAAACCTTGCTATTTTACCTCCCACTAGTCTCTGTCTCATGCCTGAATTCTTTCTTGCACAAAGACAAGATCCCTGCAAATTTCTCTGGTAACAGTACCTTCCGCTTTCTGTTCCTGGTCTGTTTGGGCATCTCCATTTTCTGCAGGGTTATTCCCATCCTTGCCAGCATGAGCTTTCCCCCTTGTGGACCTTCTCTTCCTTTTGTGCAGGGGCCTTTTTAGGCTTGGGTTCTGGATTTGGAGGGGCTGGTTTAGCAGACAACTGTGTGGATCTTCTTTGTGGTTCATCCCTCACCTTGGCCTCATCTCCTTTAACAGCCCTTCAGCCTTACCCTTGGGCATGGTGGCAGCAGCAGTGCGGGAGGTAGGCACTGGATGCAGGGATACAGCAGTGCTGGGGCTTTGGTCAGTCCAGGGGTCATTCTCACCTCTTCTTCCTCCATGAATATTTTTAAAAATTATAGTTAAGGGGAGGGCTCCAAGATGGCAGAATAGGGAGGGAGCTCACTGATAGTCCAGAAAAGATAGTTTAATAAAAGTGGAGATACTGTAGTCTCAGGGAAGAGTTAGGGCAAAAACTGCAGAGGAAACTCTTCTGGAATTAGAGGGACACGGTGGACCTATGTGGAGGGCATGGGCACCCACTGCTCGGGACCCCAGCTGCTGAGTCTATGCACCAAAAAATGGAAAAATCTTCCATATTCATGGATTGGAAGAATCAATATCACCAAAATGTCCATTCTCCCAAAAGCAATTTATAGATTCAATGTGATATCAATCAAAATACCAAAAACATTCTTCTCAGATCTGGAAAAAATGATGCTAAAATACATATGAAGGTTCAGGAGACCTCAAATAGCTAAGCAATCTTGTACAACAAAAACAAACCCGGAGGTATCACAATACCAGATTTCAGAACATACTAAAGGGCAGTTATAATCAAAACAGCATGGTACTGGTACAGAAACAGATGAACAGACCAAAGGAACAGAATAGAAACACCAGAAATCAATCCAAACATCTACAGCCAACTTATTTTTTATCAAGGACCTCAACAGAAATTTTTCAAAAGAAAAAATCCAAATGCCCAACAGACACATGAAAAAATGTTCAGGATCACTAGCCATCAGGGAAATGCAAATCAAAACCACAGTGCAGTCTCACTTCACCCTGGTTAGAATGGATTACATACAGAAATCAACTAACAAAAGATGCTGGTGAGGATGTGGGGGAAAAGGTACACTAATCCACTGTTGGTGGGAATGCAAACTGGTAAAGCCACTATCGAAGTGGCTCAATTCACAATAGCTAAGACAGAATCAACCTAAATGCCCATCAACAGTAGAATGGATAAATTAAGGGTTATGTACTCTATAGAATACTATACAGCTGTAAAAAAAATAAAATTCAGTCATTTGCAACAAAATGGAGGACTCTGGAAAGCATCATACTGAGTGAAATAAGCCAGTTCCAAAGGGACAAATAGCATATGTTCTCCCTGATCGGTGACAACTGAGCACCTAAAAGGAAACCTGTTGAAGTGAAATGGACACTATCAGAAACAATGACTTGATCAGCCCTTGTCCTGTCAAGGAACAACTTACTACTTTATTCCTTTTAGTATTTTTTTTTTGTTCTACTTAATACCATTGGTTGAACTTTTTAATTAACACACAATTATTCTTAGGTGTTTAAATTTAACTGAAAAGTGATCCCTGTTAAATATAAGAGTGGGAATAAGAGAGGGAGGAGATGTACAGTTTGGCACATGCTCACTCAGACTTACCTGTAATGGTAGAGTTAGAAACGTGCCAGGGGATTCCAATACAATCCCATCAAGGTGGCGTGTACCAATGCCATCTCACTAGTCAAAGTGATCAGTTTCAGTTTATAATTGATCATAACAATAGGAGTAAGAGTCAAAGGGATCACATAAACCAGACTAGTATCTGCTAATACTAACTGATAGAATTAAAAAGGGAGAGAACGATCCAACATAGGAAGCGGAATACACAGCAGACCCATAGAATGGCAGATGTCCTAAACAGCACTCTGGCCTCAGAATCAGCCCTTAAGGCATTCGGATCTGGCTAAAAAGCCCATGAGAGTATTTCAGGAATGGAAAACCAAGACATTGAGGCAAAACAAAACAAAACAAAAAAAAGACCTAAATGAAAGATCTCTGTGAGTCAGATCCCAGCAGAAAGAATGGGCCTTCAAAGAAGGAGGTACCTTTCTCTGAAGAGAGGAGAGAACTTCCACTTTGACTTTGGCCTTGTCTAAATAAGAACAGAGTTGGCAAATTCAAGAGGCTTCCATAGCCTTGGCAGCTCATGACAAGAGTCTCGGGTGATTACTGAAGTCATAAACAAGAGTGTCAATTGTTAAATCAACAACAGGAGTCACTGTGCACTTACTCCCCATGTAGGATCTTTGTCCTTAATGTGTTTTACTATGTGAATTAACGGTATAACTAGTACTCAAACAATACTCTATATTTTGTGTTTCTGTGTGGGTGAAAACTGTTGAAATCTTTACTTAGTATATACTAAATTGATCTTCTGTATATAAAGATAGTTGAAAATGAATCTTGATGAAGAATGGGATGGGAGAGAGAGTGGGAGATGGTATGGTTGCGGGTGGGAGGGTGGTTATGGGGGAAAATGCCACTATAATCCAAAAGTTGTACTTTAGAAATTTATATTTATTAAATAAAAATTTTAAAAGTTGTAGCTCAGATAGTTATTAATTATTCTTCATGCTAAATAAGTAAAATAAAACTTCATAGGAAATTAAATATGTATAAATTAAATATCAGTGTGACTTTTGCTCGAGTTGAATCATGTTGTTTATATAGGCAAAATTGAGAAGATCTCCACTCTGAAGTCTAGTTATTAAAACAACATGTTAAAATAGGAAAACTTTCTCCATTAATAAATACCATTATTTTATGCTATAAACATACAATTGTCTGTAGAGGATCTTGACAGTAAATTAATTAAATCTCTGTTCCATTATGGTGTCGGCTAACTTTGAAACTCATTATTTATTTGGCACTAATTTAGCCTGGCAAATTAATTAGAAAGGGCACTGGAAAATAGATGATTCAACATGAAAATCCAAATCAAGACAAAGAGGCAAAATTAAAGAACTTACTGAGAAAAGAATGGCATTTACACTATTTTGGGGAGGCCTTTCTCTCTTCCTGAAAACAACTTATGTAGGGTAAGGCAGTTGTCCAGCGGTGGAATCTGGAAGCCAAAATTTTTAAGAAAAACAATCCTGCCAGATAGGGCTTGTCTACACAAGTCTGAACTCCATAGTGTGTTCACAGAACTTCTAACTTTACTTTTCTCCCTAAAAGTCTTAGGATCCATGTTACTGCTGACCAACAGTCAACAATTTCTGCCACCACACAAGTTAGTGTGTTAGAAATTTGGCCTCTGCAAAGATTTGAAAAGAAAGCAGCTCTTGTGGTGGGAGAAATTTCATTCTTACGAGTATCATAAAAACAACAACAAAAAAGGTGATTCATGTTATCATCAATCAACAAATTAAAAGGAGGTTTTTTGTTTAGGAGGAAATATTTGCAAACCATTTATCTGATAAAGTATTAATAAACAAAATGCATAAATAACTCATCCAACTTAATAACAAAAACAGCACCTGATTTTAAAATGGACAAACAGCCTAATAGACAGCTGTCCAACAAGACACAAAACGGCCAACAGACATATGAGAAGGTACTCATAGCAGTAAGTAGTAAAGTAATGCAAATCTTAACAGAATGAAGTACCACCTCAAACCTGTTAGAGAGTAGCATTAGCAAAAAGACAAGCAGTAGCTAGTACTAACAAAATGTAGAGAAAAAGAGACCCTTGTATAATGTTGGTTGGGATGTAAACTGGTGAAGCCATTATGGAAAACTGTGTACTAAGTGCTTCAAAAACCAAAAATGTAACTTCTATATGACTCAACAGCCTCTCTTTTGGGCATATACCCAGAGGAAATGAAATCAGTATATTGTAGAGGTATCTGTGCTCCTATGTTCATTGCAGCATTACTCACAGTAGGTGAGATATGAAAGCAACCTACATGTCCATGGATGGTTGAAGGAATGAATGACTCACAGTACATATACAATGACATATTATTCACCCTTTCAAGAAGGAGATCCTTCCTATGGTGACAATAAGGAAGAAACTCGAGGACTTTATGCCAAGTGAAATAAGCCATGCACAGAAAGAAAAGCACCCGTGACTTTGGGAATGGGAATCCGCTGGACAAAGCATACAAATTTTCAGTTAGATAGGATGAATCAGTTCTGGGGATCCAAGTCCAGCAGAGTAACTATAGTTAGAAATTATTATGTATTTGAAAATTGCTAATATAGTAGATTTTAAATGTTACCACAAAAAAGTATGTGAGATGATAGGTATATAAGCAGCTTAATTTAATTATTTCAAAATGTATATGTGTATCAAAACACAACATATCATTTTTAAATATATCTGATTTTAATTTGTCAATTATACCTTAATAAAGCTATAAAAAGTTCAAGACAACACCTGCCATGGTTCATCAAGTTTTGTTAAGAACCACTCCTATGAGGAGGAGGTTGTACCACAGCAAGTTAAGCCGCCACGTGGGGTGCCTGCATCCCAAACCAGAGTGCCTGGGTTCAGGTCCAGCCTCTATTTCTTTTTGTTTTTTTATATTTATTTTATTTGTTTGAAAGACAGAGACACAGAGATAGGCAGAGCCAGAGAGAGAGGTCTTCCATCTGCTGGCTCGCTGCCCAAATGGCCACAATGGCCAGAGCTGAGCTGATCTGAAGCCAGGAGCCAGGAGCTTCTTCCAGGTCTCCCATGAAGGTGCAGGAGCCCAAGGACTTGGGCCATCTTCTTTATTTTTTTTTTTTTGCCAGGCAGAGTTAGACAGTGAGAGAGAGAGACAGAGAGAGTTATAGACAGTGAGAGACAGAGAGAGGTCTACCCCCCATTGGTTCACTCCCCTAATGGCTGCTACGGCCAGCGCTGCGCCAATCTAAAGCTAGGAGCCAGGTACTTCCTCCTGGTCCCCCACGCAGGTGCAGGGACCAAAGCACTTGGGCCATCCTCCACTGCTCTTCCGGGCCACAGCAGAGAGCTAGACTTGAAGAGGAGCAACCAGAACTAGTACCTGGAGCCCCAACTGGGACTAGAAGGGGTGCTGGCGTCGCAGGCAGAGGATCAGCCAAGTGAGTCATGGTGCCGGCCCACATTACTTTGTAATTATCTATTTATTTGGCTCTGTCACCATTATATGCAAGTCTAGATGACAGTAAATGTGTGCCATAATCCCTAGAACAAATTTTGGAACATTGTAGGCACAAAAGGATCTTTGTAAAATTTGTTTTCAGGGCTCACATTTTGCTGGTTTTGTACAATTTTTTTTAATACAAGTGCTCTTCCTAAACAAGAACCAAAGACTCTGAGACAAATCATCTAAAGTAGATAGCTGCAAATTTAAAGTATTTGTCCGCCAATGCCACAGCACAGTCTTGGCTATTTTTCTTTCAGAAATGACTTCCCAACATAAAATGATGAGCACCTCTGCCTGTGGCTTCTTGCAGTTCAGGAGCAAATGATTCATCTTTCTTGTTATTACATTAATGCACAGGGAAAGCAATATAAAGTCCAAGAAGCCATAATATAGTCACAATAGCATAAATTTGTCTCATTACCCAGAAGTCAATGGCTCATTACTTCTGATATATATTGATCCAGGCTGACAACATACGAGTTTACCTTCACTGTCACTCATCTTCTTTAGACCAAACAACTGTCATGATCACCTGAGTACATTCACCATTGGTACGATCCTAAACATTGTGCAAACCTTGTACATTCAGCTCCAATTGTGACTGGGCACTCACTGACTGAGGAGGTGCTGGGATGTCAGGCTCTTGTCTGAAGCCAGAAGTGTTCCACACACTGTGCTAACAACTTTACAATCACTATCTCATTCAGTCTTCACAACAAACTGTGAGGGACTTGGTATTATTACCATCATTTTATAGACTCTACATGGGTGATCTAGAACACCACTGCTCTGCAGGAAACACACATGTCTTCATGTACCTGCCTGAGCCCCTGCTGGTCCTGAGAGGCCAATCTTGGGACAAGAGTGTGGTACAGCTGTTAAGACGCCTACTTAGCAAGCTTGCATCTCATATCAGAGTACTTGGTTTCAAGTCCCAACTCTGCTTCTGATTCCAGCTTCGTACTAATGTGCACTCCGGAAAGTAACAGGTCATGGCTCAAGTAGTTGGATCCCTGCCATGAACATAGGACATGGATTGAGTTTTAGGCTCCTGGCTTTGGCCTGGTCCAGCCCCAGCTATTGCAAGCATTTATAGAGAGAAAGCAGATGGAAAATCTGTGTGTGTGTGGCCTGGGTGGTGGGGGGAGGTATCCCTTTATCTTTAAGATAAATTAAAATAAATACTAAAATTAAAACAACAAGCCACTCCTTGACCCTTTCCCACCTGCCAATATCTTGGCAGAGCTCCTCAGTTCTGTTGCTGCATTGCCAGAAATGCAAGAAACCAGCACTTTCTGGGTTCCTTGCTCTCAGCTGTGAGTATCTGTGATGTCAGTATAGATAGCTGCTTCCAGGTATTCATTTTGCCAGGTGAGAAAAGCACCTGCCTCTGTGGAACTTCCATTCCACTAGATTCAGCTATCTCCTTGGCTCTTGACTAATTGGCTTCTGAGTTAACAGAGCTCTATGGGCTTCAGGAGACAGACTGGGCCCACCTCCTCCCTTACTGGGTGTGTAGATGAGGCTTCCCATGGCATGGTCTACAGGAGATTTCCATAGGCTTGGCCATAGTTGGATGTGCCAGGAATTCTCTGTGTTCTTGGGCCCCTAATGTGAACACAATGGAACTTGTGGAGAAGAATTTTCTTTGACTCCAGTTAAGAGCATTCCCCGATATATATCTCTTCTAAGTTGAGTTGTTTCTGGGGCTCCCTAAAGACTGGTTAGTTTGTCTGTGTCCAGCAGTGAGATGTTAGCAGGCAAATGGTCCTCTACAATGTGCAGGACACAAAGATATCCACAAGGGTCCTGGACTACACATGCACATATCTGACAATACCTCAGACATGAGATACACTGAGGCAGAGGCCATAGGTTATGAGATCCAATTCTGTGGACTGTGCTCTCCTCCCCAGTGCTGATTCATGCTCTTGCACTGACAGACCCTAACGGATTCAGCTGTTACCTGCTGTAACAACTTCCACATTACTCTCCTTCATTTCCTTGTGTTCAAGCCTCCTTCACCTACAAAATAAAATAAGTCCCTCTCTAGACACTTTAAGCCATTTATATTCCTCATATCTTTCCCAGTTTTGCTTATTTTTAAAATATTTAGTTTATTTATTTATTTATAAGACAGAGGGACACACACACACACACACACACAAAGAGAGAGAGAGAGAATCTTCCAACCTCTGACTCATTACCCAAATGGCTGTAACAGCCAGGTCTGGGACAGGCTGAAGCCTGCAGATTCAGGTCCACCACAAGTGTGCTAGTGGCCCAAGTATATGGCCACCTTCCATTGCCTTCCCAAGCACATTAGCAGGAAGCTGAATTGGAAGCAGAGCAGCCACAACTTGAACTATCAGTCTGATACGTGATGCTAGCATTGCAAGCAACAGCTTAATCCACTTCACTAAAACGTCGTGCCCCCCCTTACCATATTGGCTTATTTTAAGGTTTGTCTGCATCCAGAATCTTCACTCCTGTAATCCTCACTCATCTTGCAAACCACAGTGGTTGCCTGCCGCCTAATTCTGCTGTGATTCTGCTCTTCACACCACTGCACAATGACAAAAAATTTTTGAAAGAAAAGACTACCTACATCCTCATTTTTCTTGGATTCTTTACAGCTTTGAAAATATTGGCCACTTTTCATTGAAACCCTAGCTTTCCTTGGCTCTTCATCCATTCTCATTTGCTGCCAATGTGCTCTTTAAGTCTCGCTGTTGGCCATGGAACGGTGCAGTTTAACATTCTGAACATGATGTGTTATTATGGTCTGCCCCTCCTCCGGCCTGTTCTCCCATGACTGTGGTGGGCTAACTCTCTTCCCACTTTTCATCTTCTGGACAATTCATTTTCTCTGGAACATTTATTTAGTTGGCCTTTACCCAATCCTCCCACTCTCACCTCTGAATTTTTTCTCAGTTGCTACCTGCATGGCCTTCCCTCTCATCCCTCTGACCATTCAACAGCAAATTATGATCCCCAGAGAACATTTTCATAATGACTGGAGAGAGGTGAGTTTTTCATGATGTCTCCAAGATTTTCTATGTTTCCATCTTCTCTATTTAACAATCCTCAATACATATTCATTCTTTGGCTTGTACAGATAATCATGCTAATATGACTTCACGTGTGTGCCTCTATTGTGTTTTCTGGGTTGAGCCATGCATTTCTAGCAAATAATGGTTGTCAAGATTTGATGTGATTTCAGCATTTAGTAAAAATGTACTAGTATGCAATTAAAGATGGTTTAAAGATAATGATGACAGTGATCTATTTTGAGTAACCAAGTGTTTTAATAAGTGACCAGAAGCTTACTTATATATAACTCTCATGTGATTATAGGCCTGATTTTCAGTTAGTCCTTCTCAAAATACTGTTTTATATAAAGAGGAATGGGAAATTGACATACACTCCTTCTCTTCTTAATTCAGGGCTACTAGAAATTCCATGAGGAAAAGATCAAAGAGGGCCCATGGTTGCTAGCCTTAGACAATCTTAAAGAAATGTTTTCATTTCTTATTTACTCTTCTTTTTTAAAGATTTATTTATTTACTTGAAAGGTAGAGTTACAGAGTCAGGGGCAGAGAGAGAGAGGTCTTCCATCTGCTGGTTCACTCCCCAAATAGCTGCAATGGCCAGAGCTACACCAATCTGAAGCCATGAGCCAGAAGCTTCTTTTGGGTCTTCCACTCGGTGCAGGGGCCCAAGGACTTGCACCATCTTCTACTGCTTTCCCAGTCCATAGCAGAGAGCTAGATAGGAAGTGGTGCAACCAGGACTCAAACCAGTGTCCATGTGGGATTCTGACACTGCATGTGGTGGATTTATTTGCTATGTCACAGCGCCAGCACCTCTTTATCTCATTTTTGACAAACACATCTTTGTTACCCTTATCAAACCGGAAGCTTACCCAGCCACATAAACAGTCTGCCATAACAAAAATACTATGTCTTAGATTCTTTCCCTGCCAGCATTTGAAAGAAAAGATAACCCAAAGGCCGCATTACTGGAAATAGCAAATGAAATGTACAGTGCCAAACCAGCAGAAATCTGGTATCATGAAGATTTAACTCTGATTGTACCCTTTCAGGTTGAACTCTTTTGTGTCAATTAGCAGACTATGTGAAAAAGCCAGATAAGGTCCCAAGCTCATGGTTGGGAAGCATTGCAATATAGTAAGTTAGTGATAGTAAACAGTGGTCTCCAGGCAAATTATGAATTTTATGTATGTAAGTAATACAAAAGTAAAATGAACTATGTCTTCCTTGTATAGTGAATTAATCTGATGATTATTAAAAGTCTCATAAAATAAGCAGACATCATTGACTTTCCCTGTTTCTTTCAAAATTGTATATACTTCACTTTCATAAATCTGCCATTAAAATGCCTCTCTTGCTTGATTGTTAAGCTGGATGTATGGTTGCTTTGAACTTTCCAATTCTTATTGCCACAGAGCAAGGAGATAACTGAGAAGTACGATGTTGACCATTAAACTGTGAGGTAGCATTAAAATATTGGTTCTTTTTTTATTTGCAAGGCTATGGAATCAATCCTTGTGTTTATGGATTGTAAAATCTTCATGCTTATTGGTAAGGGAAAAATGGGCCAATTAACTGATTTATTTTCATATGCACATGATATCTATACTGAGTGAATTTGAAGGAAATTTGTGAGTTCTGTAGAATACATTCTACAGTATAAACTTTGTCTTTAAGTTACTCGGGTTGCCAAGATAATTACTAATCATAACTTATCAAAGTATTTGGCTTGGTTCAAGAGCAACATGTTTACTATACTGTATATACTTACCAATTCTGTTGAAACCATTCTAGAGATGTTTGACATTAATCCCTCCATGTATATCAAAGTTGGCATATAAAATTAATCTCTTGTGAAATAATGTGCATAAATGTATGATTAAAGCTGCATCTAGGTGGATTGGGACTGGTGATTGAAATGTTTGATGTTGTCTGTTATGATTCCGTCCCCATCCCAAGAATAAAATGTTTGACCATGAATCAAACAGAGCAGTATAAAATAAAATAGGAGATCAGTTGGACAGAGCATTTCACTTGCTTACTCTTTCCTTCCTATTAATTCTCCTGTTTTTCCCATCTTATATTTGATTAACATTCCAGGAAAAATAAAAACTTGCTTGTAAAGGGTATCAGCGATCTAACATTGAGCAACGATAACACATACCTTTCTCACTTTCGCCTCTGTAAGAGTAACACATTTAGTTTGTGTTGGACGCATTCTCAAACACTCAAATGTTCATCACTTTCAAAGTTAAATTCAAGGTCAAGAACCGCTAGTTACTTGTTTACTACTGTTTGGTTGGCAAAACTAACAAGAAAAGTGGTAAACTGAGTCAGGCTATGAAGTATCAGACCACTTTGGGTTTCAATAGGGAAAACATGAGGGTTATATCCAACTTTAGGTTGGATGTGACTGCAGATGAATCCTCAAAATTAGAAAGTTAATGCAGGAAGTTTCTCTTTGTCACTTACTAGCAGCATTAACTTCCATAACATATCTAATCTTGATTAAGGTCTGTACAACAGCAAAATATATATTTTGGTGATTCTGCCAATTTTCTGAAATATGCAATCATTGTTTATATTATATTAATGCCTACGAAATTGTAAACAGAAGTCTGCTTAATATTTGAATCATAGTTTCTTTAAACCATGAGTATTAAGTTAGTAAATCATAACGCTAATTATCAAATATGTACTGAGTAACTCTGACATTTAAGTTACTCTAATAGACATCAGAGGTCAAAAATATATGAATCACATCTTTCCATCAAATTATTGTTTACAGCCCTTCCCTATATTCTCACTAAACTAGGGTCTTTTTGTATTTTACTTGTTAAGCTTTTTATTTGATGTATGATTAAGCCCTTCCTTGACTGTAGTATAAATTAAAAATATGCTTTCTCAAAAACTAAAAACAGAAAGAAAGGGAGAGGGAGGGTTGTTGTGAGGGAGAGAGGGAAAGAGGGGAAGATAGTCTTACTATGAACTATATCGGATCTGTTAAAAATTTAGAAAACTAACAAGCAAATTACATGAAGAAATCCTGCACTAGAAGGTTTGGGATCCAGTTAGGGACATCAAGTATGATGTTCCCATTGCTCTTGACAGCCTCTGACATACTCAAAGTAGAGACTAACCAAGAACACAAATACTGTTCTGATGACCTGATTGAGGTGAGAACCTGAAAGTGCACAATGGCATATTATTTTGCTATTTTATTCAGAATCACTCAATATAGAAAGAGTACAAAAAAGGAAGAAGGTCAAAGGATCAGATATCTATATCTATCAATCTATCTATCTATATCTGATAGATATACAAACATGCAGAAACACATACACACATAGTGAAGCAAAGGAGAGCAGAATTACAAATTAGATAAATTATTTTAATTAAGTTCTGCATTCATTCAAAAAAGCAAAATAAATGAATTGCTACAGTAAGTAGCCAGATGTTATGAAGACATCTTTATGTGCTAAAATTTTAAAATTCCTACAGCTATTGGAACACCATAATCCTCTAGTGAAGCAAAGCATTTTGAAACAAATTCAGCAAAAGTTATTTACTTTCCTCTTCTACTTGACTGACAGTTTATATGAACAAGTTTTATCTGCACAGTTTCCTCATCTTTAAAATGGGAATAATCACATTTTGCTTTCTGTCTTCAGGGCAGGAATTGGGATAATTATTTGAAAACTCCTAGTAATAGGCTCTAAACATAAGAGATAATATGTTTACTCCTTTACCAAATAATTCAATTGTTAACACTGTTTTTAAAATACATATAAATTCTACTCCTAAGTATTCAAGAGAAATGAAAACATATATCCCACACGCCAAAGAAAGTATACAAATGACTATGGAAGCATTATTGATAATACCAGCAAAACAGTGGAAAGAACTCTAATTTCTTTTTTTTATCTTTTTTTGACAGGCAGAGTGGCCAGTGAGAGAGAGAGAGAGAGACAGAAAGAAAGGTCTTCCTTTGCCATTGGTTCACCTTCCAACGGCCGCCGCAGCCTACACGCTGCGGCCTGCACACCACGCTGATCCAATGGCAGGAGCCAGCTGCTTCTCCTGGTCTCCCATGGGGTGCAGGGCCCAAGCACTTGGGCCATCCTCCACTGCACTCCCTGGCCACAGCAGAGAGCTGGCCTGGAAGAGGGGCAACAGGGACAGAATCCAGTGCCCCGACTGGACTAGAACCCGGTGTGCCAGCACCACAAGGTGGAGGATTAGCCTATTGAGCCGCGGCGCTGGCCTAAGAACTCTAATTTCTATTAATTGATGAATACATAAACAAACTGGTATATCCACACAATGGTTGTCATTGAGTAGTAACAGGTAATAAAGTACTGGTGAATAAAACATGGATTAACCTTGGACACAACTAACTATAAGTGAATTAATCCAGTCAAATGATCACATATTTTGATATCCCATGTATTAAAATGTCTAGAATAGAGAAATTCATAGAAATAAAAAGTAGATTAGTGTTTGCCTAGGACTGGGTGTTAGGAAGGAGAATAAAGAGTGACTGCTTAATGGATATGAAGTTTCTTTTGGGAGTGCTGGAATTGTTCTGGAATTAGTGGTTACCATTGCACAAGACTGTTAAAACAGTTAAAAGCCCATTGAATTGTACATTCTAAATGGGTGAATTTGTGATACGTGAATTATTTCTCCAAAAAGACATTTTTAAATGAATATAAACCACTCTTTGAAAACATCAAAAACTGCTTGCTATCTTATTAACCTGAAGGATAATATTTTCAGTAATGTATCAAAGAGTATTTTATCCAAGCAGGTTTGGTTGTAAAATTTCCATTTGGATTTCAATATGCTTCATCTCAAATGTAGAAACAAGCTCAAGGAACTAAAATGGGTTTATTCTGTCATTAGGCAACATAGGAAAACATATTCCTACACTGTGCAATCCATATATTCTTGACCCATCATTTTCATAAATTTTAAGAATTACTTTCATTTCAACTCCCTAATGCTGAGTAACATTTAAAGATTCACATTTCCCAGAGTTTTTTTAGCTCCCAAACACTGATTTTGATAGAGACTGAATTACTCCACACACTTTGATATAAAGATGAAAATAGTTTAAAACTTGTCAATAGACTGATTAAAACGTAGACTAAGGTGCTCATATTGCCAAAGCAAATCCTTGTGAATTAGACACCTACAATAATAATAGTGCTCTGGGCATACACTCTTGTAAGAATTTTTCTTAAAGTTCTTCATTTCATCTTTACAGTAGTACTTTTAGATATTATTTTTATGCTTATTTTTAAAGTAAGGATACTGAGACAAAGAGAAGATAATTGGCTTGCTGTAGTTTATACATCTAATGGGCAAAAGGGCAAGATTAGGGCTCAAGTTTAGGTTGCTTGTCCTCATAAATCTGAGCTCTTAGTCCTCACACTAGAAGCAGCTCTTGCCTTCAAATAATTTCTGTTTAGTTGGGAAGAGATTCTGTGTCCAAGTTTAGGAGAAAGGAAAATAAGTCAGTGAATAGCCAAATTAATAGTTTAAATAATCAGGATTTGAAAAGCCTACTTACTCTTCCCAAAGGACTTCCAAATATATGACCTTGCTTGGTTTTTGAACATCTGTTCTAGAAGTGTTAAGATGTATTCATTGCCAGAAAATAGTCTACCTTTGCAATACTAAATAACATGATCAGGGTCTTAATGTTACTATCACCCTCCTTGGGATTATAAGCACAACACTACTGAAAATGCAATATTAAGATAACTATTTTACATATCAGTTAAGATAACCATTTATATATCAGTTCTCAGAACTCTGAAGACTCCATCTGTGTTCTGTCATCTACTTTTTTGCTGTGTGATCCATAGTATGGAAATGGAGATGGCTGGAAAATGTGCTGAAGGGTGAGGTACATTGAGTTTTTGGAAGAGTCAAATAAATAGAGCAACTGAAAAGAGAATCAAAATAGGAAGAGAGTAAACAGGAATGTCTTTATGGTAATGGCTGGTTGATTAAAGATGGAGACTTAGTCTGATGATGATGTCTTAGAGGGGAGGCCTTTGGATCACCAGCAGGTGTTCCCTCGAATGGTGGTTCTTGTGACAGGTTTGAGTACTTCAGTTCAAGGTCAGCCTATGTTTTCTCTCTCTGCTTCCTGGCTCACAGTGTGATCATTGCCATGCACCGGCCATAATCAGCCTCCACTAGATGCCGGGATATTTGGCCACTGCATTCAGTATCCCCATCTGTAAGATGACATAAATTTTTCTTATCCAAAGAAACTCCTCTCAAGGATTATCTAAACTAATGAAAAGCAAACTAACATAAATTCTCAAGACAACAATATGAAAGCTTTACCTAAGTTTTCAGCCTGCTGCCCTGATGAATTCATACTCAGGACTTCAACATCAACTCTTCACTAAATCTCCAGCTTATTATTTTTTTTAAATTTTATTTACTTATTTATTTATTGACAGGCAGAGTTAGTGAGAGAGAGACAGAGAGAAAGGTCTTCTTTCCATTAGTTCACCCCCAAATGGCTGCTACAGCCAGCAGAGGAGCAACCGGGACTAGGACCCAGGGTGCCGGTGCCGCAGGCGGAGGATTAGCCAAGTGAGCCACAGCGCTGGCCATCAGAGAAATGATGTAAAGGAATTGGCTCACTCATGTGATGCTGGGGCCTGTCAAATCAAAAATCCACAGGCAGTATAATAAGCTGGAGATTTGGCCAGCACTGTGGCTCCCTTGGTTAATCCTCTGCCTGCGGTGCCGGTACCCCGGGTTCTAGTCCTGGTTGGGGCACCAGCTTCTGTCCCGGTTGCTCCTCTTCCAGTCCAGCTCTCTGCTGTGGCCTGGGAAGGCAGTGGAGGATGGCCCAGGTCCTTGGGCCCTGCACCCGCATGGGAGACCAGGAGGAAGCACCTGGCTCGTGGCTTCAGATCGGAGCAGCGCGCTGGCCATGGCAGCCATTTGGAGGGTGAACCAACGGAAGGAAGACCTTTCTCTCTGTCTGTCTGTCTCTCTCTCTCTCTCTCTCACTAACTCTGCCTGTCAAAAAATAATAATAAAAAATAAAATAAAATTTATCTGTATCTATCTTTTCCATTAGATAAATAAATGATTAAATAGATACAGATATTGATAAAGCTGCAAATATAGATATAAAGAAATGCAGAGACAGAGAGAGAGAATAGATATATCCTACTAGTTCTGTTACTTGGAGGTCCTTGACTCATAAACTTACCTTGTAATCTCATGGTTGCTGTTTAACTGTTCTGAGTTTCCTCATTTTTAGAGGGAACACAATAATGCATAGATGGCACCAGGCTGCGATAAGTTGTTCTCCATTTACTGCACATACACAGCAGGACTCTAAAGGCCCACTGACGGGGTAACTCCACCCTCTCCAACTTGCTAATTAAAAGTGCATCCTGTAATCATATCGCTGATTCACGGACAGGAAGGAAACTGGGCTCAGGTGAGGGCTTACGCACCTTAGGTATTCATAAGTGGGGAGTTAATATTTTATCTGTTCTTTGGCCCTCCTTGTCAGGCTGCAGTGCTGGAGATGAGACATGTGGGGATAGTTAAACAAACAAGAGCCTGGGGCTTTAGCAATCACTGGAATTCCCTTCTGTGGACTTGGGGAGTGACAGCAGGTAACCAGGTTGAAAAAGACCACAGAAAAGCTGGAGGTATTTTTAAGCTTCCCCAGAAGGCAACTTGAAACAGTCTAATGCATTTCAAAGCTTCTAGAACAGAATAAAAATAAAGAGTGCTGTAATTTAAATGTTAATATCTCATCAAGTTTTATGTGTGGGGGAAAAAAAGGAGGGCAGCTCCATAGCCTCTTTTCCAGAAGCAGATAATGAAGCCATAAACAGCTGGCTGCCCTCAGCTCAGACATTTTATGCTACCTTTGTGATCCATCTTCCCTGCCATGTGGTAACATCAAATCAGAAGAGGCAGGCTTGTGGGCTCTTCATTCTGAGGCCAGATCACAGCATGTGAAGAAACATTGTTCTGTGAAAGAAAGAGTAATGTTTGTCAGTGCCCAGGGCACTGGTCTGGCAAGGCAGATGAGGACATCCGGGTGTTTCCTGGCAATGTGTGACGCAATGACGCTGCTACTCCTGAGAGAGCCACCCCATCGGCACTTATTAATCGAACGCTCAAATGCTCAGGTGCCCACTAAAGCAATTCTGATGCATGTCAGTTTCTCAATGAGCATTTTAAAAAGCAATTAGATTGCCATTGTTCAGGCACAAGGAAAGCACTCCACATTCAAGTTTGATCACCAGGTATCAGAACTACTTGTAGAGTATCAATGAATGCTAGGTGTATGCGCCAACATGTGTGAGTGCGCATGCGCATGTGCACGACAGAGCCTTGGTGGCATCACTCTAGCTACCACTAGGACTGCTAGTATTTCATCTTTTATAAGGGTTTATTTTATGCCAGGAAAAGAATCATTTTTCTCAATTACCTCATGAAATCCTTACAGGACTGAGATGCTAACTATACTGCAAGTGCTATTATTTACCACATTTTTCAGATGAGGAAATAGAGCTAAAGACGTTAAGAATGCTAATAGCCTGGCCTTATGGTATAGCTGATAAAGAAGCACCCTGTGATGCCTGAAGCTGCTCCACTTCCCTTCCAGCTCCCTGCTAATGCTCCTGGGAAAGCAGCGAAAGATGGCCCAAGTGCTTGGGCTTTTGCACCCATGTGGGAGACGTGGAAGAAGCTACTAGCCATTGTGGTCATCTGGGGAGTGAACCAGAGGATGGAAAATTCTCTCTCTCTCGTGTGCGTGTGTGTGTGTGTGTAATTCTAAATAAATCTTTAAAAAAAAAAAAAAGTATGTTCAATGTCACATAGCTAATCAACGCTGGGGTTAGAATTTGAACTTAGGCCATCTGAGTTCAGAGTCTAAACTGTTAATACTGAATAACTGCTCTTTCTGCCAGGCAGGAGGCCCATGTGACATGCATATAAGGTTAGAGATGTGTATTATTTTAGTTTCTCTAAATATTCCCAAAAATGTATCCCCTACCTAACTTCTGATGCTAATATTACTTTATCAAAGAAAACATTTTTCACTTCTTAGCAGAACTAAACCTTAGGGAGTATTTGCACAGCCGCTAAATTTAAACTAATATTCAGCAACAAACGAAGTCTGGATGTCAGACAGGCTTCTCTTGGAAACTAAGTGGTCAGTATTGAGAAAGCCACAGATAACAGGGCTGGAACTTGCAAGACACGGCTTAAGTCTCAAGATCATCAGGAGTCAGCAGGTATGTCCTTAAGTTCTGTTCGATTTTTCATTGTAATGTAAACAAGGCTTCATATGTGTGTTCACAGCAGTGGTTTATAGGCATAAAGCCATGTTTTTCCACCTGTGGATTAATAGGGTGAACAATACGAATCTCTTTGACCTTTAAGGAGAAATGTTCAACAGTACAGCCCAAACCACCTTTTAATGTTTAACAATCTCCTCTGTTTCTGAGTTCTGCTATTTACTATTATTTTGAAAACTAATGTCACTATTTCATATTTATGTCTTTTTCTCACCATCTGAGAGGATAAGGTATTTGTTACATCTTTTTCATACTCTTTTCTCTGCTTGACAAAGCTCCACAGACAATGTGATGATTCAGTGGATATTTGTTAAAAGTGAGAATATGAAATTAGAATCATAAATTTGTAATGAAAACTATAATTATCAATCTATTGAAAAATTTTTCTTCTTAATTTATTTGTCAGAGTTCCTCAAGTTGAACTTCTTCCTTGCATTCTCAGAAATAAACTTTTGGAAAGGTTTACAGGATAAGGGTATTATTTAGGTTTTCTCAAAGCTTAAAAAACTGCAATACTAATTCTACCCATTTTATGTATTTGGGGTCATAGGGAGCTGACTTTGTAGAATATTTTCATTTTTCTGCCTAGTGACCAATCTGCTGAGGTTTTCTGCGTCTTGAGTCAAAATGTCGGCAACTGAAAGTACAAGGCAAAAATGGATCGGGACCTCTGGCAGCCTCAAGCAGGAGTCTGAGTGATGCTCTGCCTGGGAATTTGATCTTTGTTTCATCCACATTAGTGACATCACTCAGGAATATGGAAGGCAGTCTGCACCAAACAGACCAATGAGCACAGAGAGCCACTCAGGAGCTCCAGAATGGTTGAGGGTGAATGTCAGTGACACCTCAGGACAGCAAAAGCAAGCTGTTCACACCTGGTGGCATCCTCCACCATCTGGATCAAGCAGCAACAGCTGTTAGAAGCCCTAAACTCTTAGAAGTGCACTGTGCTCTCCTTCACAGAGCTCTCTCTGCCAGTTTCAGACCCTGTCGCTTTGTAGAAATTTTACACCTCTTAATCATCTCTACTGTAACCTTTCCATCAGTCAAATCACAGTTCTATGCATTCACCCCTTCAGTGACCCAGGCACTCATTTGCGTTCCTCTCAACACCTCTCTCTCTTTCTCTCTCTCAATCTCAAACATACATACACGCATGTAACTTGATTTGTTACGGTGTAAAATCACCTTGGGTCACATCCATAGCAAAAGACCAGTGAAGCCTCAGTGCTCAAGGAGCACTGTTCAACTCGGTCTCCCTGAACAAGGTTCAAAGATTCCTTTTGGGACTGGAAAGAAATGTACCCTGAAATGCCTGATAACATGCTTTTGATGAACCATCTACCTACTTTTAGAGTGCTTCTGCATGCGCCACTGTTTCATGGCTCTGTGAAAGTATACTTAAGAGAGAATGGAGTTTTCAGGCACAATTTGTTATTAGCACATATAGTTGTTCATGGTCTTAACTTGTAATCCTCTGCTCCTGAGGAATTACATTTATAACATGTATAACACCTCCATAAAGCCAAAGCTAAATAAACTGGCTGACTTTGCAGGGATTCTGAGTCAAAAGAACACAATTTTATCATACAATTGACTAATTAAAAAGGAGGATTGGAAGTTTAATGTATTTTAAGAGTTTAATAGTTTTCTAGTGTGTAATCTTGAGAATATATACCCAGAGAATTCACATCTGAGAACAATATGCAACAAAGAGTTTAAGAAAGGAGATAAGTTTTATCAGTCTAATATTACAAGCTTGCTGAATGAAAATGTCCTTTTGATATAATAGCATCTCCTCCAGTGGAGATTTTCTTCACAGACAGAAAAATGAATGGGATTTCATTAAAAGTGGCAGGTCTGACTCAGAGATTTATGTAAACTGCATTGGAAATGAGACACAAACATATTTCCAAGATGTATTAATTGTGACAAATACAAAGCAATTGTTTATGATTTTTAACCAGCTAAGGGAAGAAAAGAAAGTCATTTGCAGAATATTTGCAAATAATTTCAAAAGTATTTGTGAAATGAGTCATTTCAGTATTTGGCTTATCAGTTAAAATGTTGAAGTTCATGACATTTAGCTTACCAAATGTAGTTGGCCAACACATTTTAAACATGTTGCTGGAAGTATATTTTTTCTCCGAGTCCATCTTTTTTATTTAATCCATGACTTAATTCTAAAACATAAGCAATACACCATCTCTGCAGGTAAGTCATTTTATAAACTAGATATGTGTAAATGAAAGTCCACAAATCTTACTCCATGATCCACCTATCCATCAGCCAACTCACCCCTTATATAACATCTAGTATCTGAAGCCAGAATAAATAATCTTTACCCTTCAAGTCATTAAATTGGAGCATGGATACAGTGGAGTTGTTGTCAAGAGAAAAAATAAAATGGTAAGCAAAGGAAACTTTGTAAGCTATTCTAAGAAGTTTAGACTTTTTTTTAAAATTTTTTGACAGGCAGAGTGGACAGTGAGAGAGAGAGACAGAGAAAGGTCTTCCTTTGCCATTGGTTCACCCTCCATTGGCTGCAGCTGCCGGCGCGCCACGGCCAGCGCACCACACTGATCCGATGGCAGGAGCCAGGTGCTTCTCCTGGTCTCCCATGGGGTGCAGGGCCCAAGGACTTGGGCCATCCTCCACTGCACTCCCGGGCCATAGCAGAGAGCTGGACTGGAAGAGGGGCAACCAGGACTAGAACCCAGTGTGCTGGCGCCGCAGGCGGAAGATTAGCCTATTGAGCTGCAGCACCGGCCAGAAATTTATACTTTACACTGGGCCCACCAGGAAGCTACTGACAGACATCAAGCTAAACAGTGATACAATAGAATTATATTTATGAAAAATATCACACTGGCAGCCATGTGGAGCACATAAAGGGGGAAAACTGGAATGGCAGACAAAAGGGTAGTCACCCAGATGTCTAATCTCACGTGAAACTAGCAGGGAGAGGTTTGGCTATAGATATAAAGAGAATTTCATGGAACTGAAAATAGAATTCTGAGGACTTGATAATGATTTAATTTGTGGAATGATTTGGAAGAATAAAAGGTCTCGTTGAAGTGATTAAGTTTAAATGCTAACAGATACATGTCCTCTGTGACAATGGGAAGGAAACAGCAAAAATTGCTATGAGGGTCAGTTTTTGCTTTTTTGTGGGTTTAATCTTTGTTGGAGCTTCAGCATAAGACAATGAGGATACTTGTGATTACTTCAGTTTTGTTTAGATGATGGATTTTAGATTTTCAATAAGAAGAGACAGGAGGGGATATATTTGAGGTTTAGAATTGAGAATTACATAGTTCTAATCACAGCAAACTAGAAAGACTGCTGTCTACCCATGAGATCCAGTAGAGGTTAAAGACAAAAGTAAAATAATCAATCAAAATAAAAAATGTATAGAGGTGAAAAGTATGCTTGACAATTTTTACAACCATGTTCATAGCGACATTATCCATAATAGCTAAAACATTGAAGCAACTTTTACAGATGAATGTATAGCAACATGAGGTAAATAAATATAATGAAAATTAGTTAGCCTTAACAATAAAGCAGCATTTAAAAGGAACGAAATTCTGATGTTTGCTAAAGCATGGATGAGCTTTGAGGACTTTATGCTAAGTGAAAGAGCCAATAACAAAAGACAAATATTTCATATTTCCCCTTACATGCAGTACTTTGAGTACTGAATTTCTTAGCTGCAGGAAGTAGAATGGTGGTTGTTGGAGTGGACTGGGAGGGGGAGGGATGGGGAGTTATTGTGTAACAGATAATGAGCCTTCATTTTGAAAAATGAGAAGTGTTCTGGAGATGGATGGCAGTGATGTTTGCACAACAATATAAATGTATTTAATACCATCCAATATGGGATGCAGGCATCCCAAGTGGCATCTTAACCACTAGGCACACTTAAAAATGGTCAAGGTAATAAATTTTACATTATGTGTATTTCATCACTATAAATTTTGAGACACACACAAAAATAAGTGAGCAAAGGTGTGCAATGTAAATGCAAAGAAAAAGGAAGCAAGGGATAGTGTATTAATATCAGATGAAGTAGAATTACATTAAAAATTGAAACATAAAAAAGTGCTTTTTAATTTTTGAATAAAGGTTAGCATTAATCATCTCAAAACATAAAACACTTTGATATGTTTCCCCAAGGTGTAGCTAGGATAAATAGACCCTTCTCAGTTATGAAACCTTTTAAAAACAGCATTTGCAAGTGCTCTTTGATGGCAATGACTGAAACCTAACTCAGATTCCTTCACTGTAGTTAGAATAAAAATAGAATAAGAGACAGTGAATTCAGGTCACAATGGAGTCCTTGGTTCTTGTTGAACCTGAGCTAATTTTTATTTTGTTTTGTTTTTTGAGA
This sequence comes from Sylvilagus floridanus, assembly GCA_949820135.1. Classification (NCBI taxonomy): domain Eukaryota; kingdom Metazoa; phylum Chordata; class Mammalia; order Lagomorpha; family Leporidae; genus Sylvilagus; species Sylvilagus floridanus. The sequence continues at coordinate 58,593,975 of OX463243.1, forward strand.
GACAGAAACAGACAGGTCCAGCTCCCATCACTGGTTCACTCCCCAAATATTCACAACGGCCAAGGCTGGGCCAGGCCAAAGCCAAGAGTCAGTTATCCCACTTGGGTAGTAGAGACCTACATACTTAAGCCATCACCTGCTGCCTCCTGTAGCGTACACTGGAAAGAAACTAGAATTTGACCCAGAGCCAGAACTCAAGTCTTGGCAACCCAATAAGATGCACACATCCCAAGTAGTGTCCTAAACAGTAAGCCAACTATCTACCCCATTGAAATTGTTCTTCCTGTCAATTTCCCATTATTCCTTTCATTTGGCTGCAAACTAATGCTGTTAAGGAGAAAAGTCTTCTACACTGTATTTCATCAAGATTAAACCAAGGGGAACACAGAGGAATCAGCAGCCTGGCCTCATTTTTCTGCTTTGGTTTCATAAGTAGTCCCAGAAGAGATCAATAACATCACATCAAACAGAAACAACAGCAAAAATAGTGTCAACATCTGCAGGAGATAAGACTATCTGTTACACATAACCCAAGAAAAGAAGCTAAGCCAAGAGCTGAGGAAAAGTGTTTACATGGCCAACACAAACTGAGTTCATCTATCAGATTTAATATTTGATTCCAGAAAAAAACAAATTTGACATTTTCAATAATCCATTATAATATTATTTTGTACTTAGAACACTGTTATTATTGTAGCAGTATTACAAATGGTATATATACTCACTTTCTAAAATTTTGAAGTTAATGAAGAAACAAAATTCTGGCAATTCAATTACTAACCACTGCTTTAAAATTTTTGTGCTTATTACAGTGATAAATATATATATGCCTGTGTGTGTGTGCATGCATCTGTCTATAGCTGTTTTTAATTTTCAAATAGCAACAAGAGTGCCATAATGGTGTGCAACCTAGTTATATGCATAATACATTATGAAAATGTTTATCATAAAGTATTTCAGCATTTTTCTACTAGATTTTGTGGTGGTTGCCCAGAATTTCACTGAGCAGCTGTATTTTCATTTATTCCAATATTACCCTTTTGTTGAAAATCAAATTTTTTCACATTCTGAACAGTTCTGCAATTAGCATCAATTTGATTAAATCATTGTGTCCATACATGAGTAGTTAACTAGGAGGTAACCAGAGAGAAAACCTTAGGTCAAATGTTAGGAAAGAGAGTTTAAAGTCTTTGAATGACTAAGATTTTATTCATATCTATTACCATGATAATGACTTTTCAGATATGCCACTATTTCTTTAGGAAATTTCAACATAGGAACTTATCATTATAAAATGTTTCTATTGGGCCAGCACTGCGGCATGGTGGGTAAAGCCGTCTGCACTGCCAGCATCCCATGTGGACATCGGTTTGAGTCTGCTTCTTTTCCAGCTCCCTGCTAATGAGCCTGGGAAAGCAGCAGAAGATGGCCCAAGTGTTAGGCCCTTGCACCCACGTGGAATACCCAAATAAAACTCCTGGCTCCTGGCTTCCAGCTGGCACAGGCCCAAAAACTGCTGCCATTTTGGGAGTAAATCAGTAGATGAAAGATCTCTCTATCTCTCTGTCTTTCCTTCTATATCTCTAATTCTGCCTTTCAAATAAATAAAATACATTTTTTAAAAAAAAGGTTTCTATTTCAAAACATCAAAAATTATTTATGTTTCTGTGAATCAACTATTCATATATATTCAGATATATGCAATGTTCAAACATAGTTGTGCTTGAATAATTTTAAAATGTTCTGTGGACCCTTGGATTTTCTTTATAAATTACTGATTTATGTTCTTTACCCTGATTTGTTGTAGCCCCTGGAGGTTAATTTCTACAAAACTCTCTCCTTATAGAACTTACATTATAGTGCAGAGAGACACACATGAACAAATATTAATACACCAGCAGCCTATATCAGACAATGACAACCAGTATAGTAGAAATGAATAGGTTTACATGATAGGATTTTACCTTAAGTGGGATGGCCAAGAAATGTTTGGCTGATATAGTCAGGAAAGAATTCATTTATTTTGTATTCAGGCTATATTTTATCAAATGTGTTATTTGTTTTATTTTTAAAATAGTTCTTCTAATAAGAAGTGTTTGATTTTTCCATAGTCAAATCTTAGTCTAGTGCTATGTTACATGTCCCTTTCTCTGTGGAAATGTAAGTAATAAAAATCATCTTATAATGCCATTGACCTCTTCATAACCTCACTCTGTTATCCTTCCATAAATTAAATCTGAGGCATAATTTTAGAACATTCTCCATGCTAACAACTTGTGTAACTATAGTAAAATACTGCAGCGTATGGACATTACTTCAGATTGTAAGTTTTACATTCATCTGTGTGTATATTAATTAATGCAGCTTTACTATACACATATATCCAAGTGTCCTCTACTTCAGTCAAGATACAGATCAATTCCTTCACTAGAGGATTTCACATGTTACCCTTGTCAATGAAAATTCATTAGAAAAGAATTTATGAAAAAAGGGAGAGTTGATTTCAGGAAGCAATTTGCAAACTTGGGAGGCACAGCCCTCCATATAAAAGTGTGCTTTCAAGGAACAAAAAGAGGGATTGTCCTAAATGACTTTCCCAACCAGATCCCACCCTGTTCCACCATGCAAATAAATGATGTAAACTTGTGGGACAGTGCTCCATTCGCATTGGTTGATTTTTGAAAACAGACTGCAGTTCACAGTTAATTGGTTGTGCCTAGGTGGCAAAATTGGAGTTTTTCAAGGCTATCTCAGTGCTTGAAAACAGGAACATCCTCAAGCAACGGCTGCAAGGTGGTTTTTCCAGGAATAAAGCAAAATACATTATTTGTGTAGCAAATGGTTGCCAAATGCCTGCTTCACTTCAATTTGAATTTTAGGCACAGATACTCAGGTTCAGGGCTACAAACAATTAAAAAATGGAAATATGTCCATTACACTCATATTTAGTAAATTTAAAATAACCCCAGGGGTTGGCACTGTGGTGTAGTGGGTAAAGCCTCCACCTGCAGTTTCAGCTTCCCATATAGGCGCTGGTTTAAGTCCCCAGCTGCTCCACTTCCAATCCAGATCTCTGCTATGGCCTGGGAAAGCAGTGGAAGATGGTCCAATTCCTTGAGCACCTGCACCCACAGAGGAGACCTGGAAGAAGCTCCTGGCTCCTGGTTTTGAATTCCCACAGCTACAGCCATTGCAGCCAATTGGAGAGTGAACCACTGGATGGAAGACCCCCCCCCCCCGCCTCTCCTTTCTGTAACTCTGCCTTCAAATAAATAAATAAATCTTTAAGATAAAATAAAATAATCCCAGATCATTAAAACTATAGCTTATCATTCTTAATAATTTGTTCGACAAAGATATAAAATAATGTTTGACAAATCTATATTTGTAACAATACTGATACACACAGGCATTTTTCAATTTTCTGATTTTTCTTTTAATTTTAGCTCCCACCTAAAAGGCAGAACATGTGATATTTGTCTTTCTGTGTCTAGCTTATTTTGCTCAACATGATGTCCTCTATTTACATCCATTTTGATGTAAATGATAGAATTTCATTATTTTTATAGCTGAATAATAGTCCATACACACACCACACACACACACACATACACCCCTCACATTTTCTTTACCAATTCATCTGATATCTCATGAAGGATATCTTTGTCAATTCCATATTTTGGCTATTCTGAACAGTATTGCTATAAACATGGTGGTGTAGGTATCTCTTTTAGGAATGTGTTCATGTCTTTTGGGTATAGACCCAGGAGTGGAATTGCTGGATCACATGACAAGCCTGTTTCCATTTTCTAAAGAAATCTCCATACTCTTCCATGGTGGCTGCACTAATTTACCTTTCCATCAACAGTGTATAAGTGTTCCCCTTCTCCACTTTCTTACTAGCGCTTGTTACTTTCTGTCTTTTGGATTGTAGTCATTCTGACAGAAGTAAGGTGGTATCTCATTGTGGTTTTGATTTGCATTTCCTTGATGGCTAATGATGTTGAGCATCTATATGTTGCCCATTTGTATGTGTTATTCTGAGAACAGTCTGTTGATGTCCTTTGCCCATTTCTTTGGGGGAATTCTATATGAGTCAATATTTTGGCAAGTATTTTAGTTAGAATTTAGTAGTGAAGCCATCAGGTCTTGGATTTTTCCTTGATGGGAGACTTTTAATTACTGCTTCAATCTTGTTGCTTTTTATGGGTCAGTTTAGATTTGCTGTTATCTTCCTTATTTAATGTTGGCAAGTAATATATATTCAGGAATTTGTACATTTTCTTTAGGTTTTCCAATATATTAGACTATATTTCCAATATATTATATTCCAATATATTATACTATAACTGGTGCTGGGCTTATAACAACAAATGCCCTAATCCCAAATCTGGGTTATATGAACTCTTCTACAGTCTTACAGGATGACTACAAGGAATAGAGAAGATTTTGCAATAATAGGTATAGGTCTGGAGAGGTGGAATGCAGGCTGATTCTTCCATAGTCCCACCAGGTAATTCCAGTGGGTTTAAAGAAATTATTACTGATTGTAATAATCTTGGTATTATATATACAGCCTGGTTATTACTCAGATCTCCCAGGACTGGAGCCAAGGGTTGGAGATTTTGGTACCTATCTGCCTGAAGTAGAATGATGTTATAGAGCCCTCCAGATACCACTCGTGACTGAAAACTACCCCAAACATTCTTTTTTTTTTTTCAGAAAATAGTATTTTTTAGAAAACTTTTATTTAATAAATACAAATTTTGAAAGTACAACTTTTGGATTATAGCGGGTTTTCCACCCATAATTACCCTCCCACCCACAAACCATCCCAACAGACTCATGAAAAATTGCTCAGGATCACTAACCATCAGAGAAATGCAAACCAAAACCACAATGAGGCCAGCGACAAGGCTCCCTAAGCTAATCCTCTGCCTGCAGCCCTGGCACCCTGGGTTCTAGTCCCAGTTTGGGCGCCAGATTCTGTCCTGGTTGCTCCTCTTCCAATCCAGCTCTCTGCTGTGGCCTGGGAGTGCAGTGGAAGATGGCCCAGGTCCTTGGGTCCTGCACCCGCATGGGAAACCAGGAGGAAGCACCTGGCTCCTGGCTTTGGATCGGCGCAGCATGCCAGCTGAACGCGCCGGCCATAGTGGACACTTGGGGGGTAAACCAATGGAAAAGAAAGACCTTTCTCTGTCTCTGTCTCTCTCTCTGTCTCACTCTGCCTGTCAAAAAAAAAAAAAAACCACAATGAGGTTTCACCTCACCCCAGTTAGAATGGCTCTCATATAGAAATCAACAAACAACAAATGCTGGTAAGGATGTGGGGAAAAAGGTACCCTAATCCTCTGCTGATGGGAATGTAAACTGGTGCAGCCATTGTGGAAGACAGTATGGAGATACCTCACAAAGCTGAAAATAGATCTACCATATGACTCAGCAATCCCACTGCTGGGAATTTACAAACATAAAGTGAAATCAGCAGGTGAAAGGGTACTCTGTACCCCCATAGTCACTGCAGCTCAATTTGTAATAGATAAGATAATGGAATCAACCCAATGTCCATCAACTGATGACTGGATAAAAAAATTATTGTATATATACACTATGAAATACCATAAAGTGGTAAAAAAAATGAAATCCTGTCTTTTGCAAAAAAAAAAAAAAAGATAACAGATGCTTTCCCTGATCTGTGGTAACTATTAGGGTACCTAAAGTGTAATGTATTGAAGTTGAATTTACATTTTGAGATGCTCAATTGTTTACAGATCGTGATTCTACTGCTGAGGAACAGTGTCTTTTTTATGAATATAAGTAAACTGAAAATATATCTTTGTAAAAATTAAGAGTGGGAATAGGAGAGGGAGGAGAAAGAAGAGTGAGAACATGGACGGGAGGGAGTGTAGGGTGGGAAGAATCACTAAGTTCCTAAATCTGTATATATGAAATACATGAAATTTGCATACCTTAAATAAAATATTTCAAAAAAGTAATGTTGAACTTTTATTTTCATTTAGTTACACAAACTCTTTTACTCTTTTAACATTTTCTCTCTTACAAATAGATTGCCTAAAATATGCTGTACAAATGTCTGTAGATATTCCTGTTTTCTTTCGCTTTTTGCTTTCTAATTTTATTTCATTGTGGTCAGAGTACATACACTGTAAGGTAAAATTTTTATCTGCCTTAACTTTGAATGAAGATAATGCATCTAACGAATTTATATCTCCAGAGATTAAGCTTAGAAAACAGGGTAATAGTAGGATGTGACAGTTAATATTGGCTACATTCGATAAGGAAGTTTAAAAGTGAAATGAGCTTAGAATAAGCACTGATTGCTGTCCAAGCAGACATGAAGAGAGTTAGAAACTTTAGCATCTCTAATTGGTAAAGATAAAATTGAGTGGGCATGTGGGCAACAAAAACTGATTGCTATCCTGCCTTAAGGCAAGAATCAAATAACCCATGTAGCCAACATATCTGTTGTTAAAATCTCTAAATAGATTTAAGCTCCCAAAGAAAAAGAAGCAATTAAGGTTTTGGCTCAATAAATCCTTTCAACTGGACAAAATGGCCACATATTCATCACAAATAAGTCACATTATCTTTTCCCAGTAAACTCACATACATTTTTGTAACACAGCAGCACGATCAACTACTACTTACTGAAAACAGTTAGCCCTGCCATTTAAATTGAACCTGCTCACCACTTTAATAGTTTGTGTGTGGTAGTTGGACAAGAGTTTTGCAACCCTACATTCTATTTTCTCTCTGATTCTGTCTACATTTTCCTATGGATAGTTCTGAAACTTTCAGCCTAATAGCTTCTTCACAAATTCAGTGTCCTAGAGGGAGACTTCAGGTAGAGAGGGGAGGAAATCACAAATCAAGGGCAGTGAGAAGAGTGAATGGCTGCATCACAATGACAAGAGAAGCTGCTTCAAATAGAGGAGAGAAGACAGGACAAGGCCCTGCTTTGAAATGGATTTGTTTCCCCACAGAGTAGAAGAAATAACTGATTAGGATGTAAGGTCTTTGTGTTAAGAGACTAAACTTTTGCAGAGAAATTTTGTCTGAGGATAAGAGAAGATGGGTTAGGAAATGAGAAAGATGTATAATGAGTGGGAGAGGAGTGGGTAGAGAACAAAACAGAAGAGAGGTGGAACAGGGGAAGGGACAGCACCATGCTGTCCTCTTGTTTGTGTTGTCTCCACCCAGCCTTCACACAGCTCTGCAGTCAATAGTTCTGGACAATTTAAGTTCTCCTTGCTCAGAGTACAGACTCCCTAGTTCAAGTATTTATAACTAAAAAAAAAATTCAAAGTGAATGTTATCAATCTCTCAGAAGTGCAGAGGAGGAAAGGTAGAAACAACGTAAAGTGAAGAATAGACGACAATGACACAATGAAGAATCAAGAAATGTCTAAACTTGGTGAAATAGAGAGTAGTATTTTGCTGATGGTAACAAACAATTAGCCTATTGAATGGGAAAAGCAGCAACATACAACCAATGTTCAAAGTCTGGGAGGATGAAAGGTAAAAAAGTCATGATCAAGTTAAACCCTAACCTTGCACAGAAGGAATGTGTTTAAAAATTATCAAAAAATAATAAAGACAACTGGAAATTTTAAAACTAAGCCCATTAAAAGATATTTCTAAAAAGACTTGGATTAGAGAAGATTATGTATGGGAAAACTTTATTTTTATGAAAATCCTTTAAAATGGTTTTCGCATTTATTTAGATGAAAAATAATAATAAATGAGGACAAAAACATAAACTAACAAATATACAACAACTATTGCAGCTCAACTACAAAACTTTCTTTCCTCAGAACTAAGAGAAATTCAGCAACTCTATTCAAGAAGATACTGACCATATATAAGAAATAAAAGTGTGAACTTAATCACGAATCCTGGCATCAGTAGCCCCTGATCTCGCATTTTAAAGAAGCCTTCCCATTCTTACACTTCTCTAACCTGTGGACTTGCTTGACTCAGATTTAAAAAAAATGAATTTAAGTGAGTGCCAGAAAAAGAAAACCCTGATTTATTTAAGAGCCTGCCAAGTAAACAAAAGACACGTTAAGAAGAGGAACAATAAGAGAAAAATTATACTTTATGAATGACCATGAAAAATGATACTAAGAAAAGACTGCTCTTGGGAAAAGAAAAAGTTAGTGTTTCTACCAGCTACACTTGTCTTTTTTTCCTGCAAACCTATAGCAAACGATTTCATAACAAGATTCAAATCCACTAATGATCATTGATATACCTATATTTGTATTATAAAGCATATATTAGTTTCCTCTGGCTGTTCTAATAAAATGTTCCAAATTGGTGTTCTTAACACAATAAAAATATATTCTCCCATAGGTCTGTAAGCCTGACATGAAAATCAAGGTGTCATCAGGATCGTGCTCCCTGTAGAAGCTCTAGGGTCAATCCATTCATCATCTTCTAGCTTCTGGAGGTGGCTGCCAGTTTCTGTGTCTGCACAACTCCAGTCTCTGCCTTGGCTATCACACTGCCTGCCTGTCTTCTGTGTGCGCCTCCCTCTTAGAGGGTGTATGTGATGGCATTTAAGGGCCCACCCAGCTAATCCAGAATAATCTCCCCATCTCAGGAGCCTTAATTTGATCGCACCTGCAAGAACAATTTTTCCAAATAAGATGACATTTACAAATTCCAGGAGTTAGGACTTGATGTATTTGGAGTCACCATTCAGCTCACTATAAATCCTATATAAATGAATATAATTAGGATTTTAGATACATGTTCAGGGTTATATTTAAACTATATGATTAAAAATCCAACTTAATCTCGATTGCAATGATCTATGAATAGAATAGCTGTTCCTTAAGAATCCCATTCTCTAATGTACACATTACGGGACTGAGCTTTTATGAATTGCCTGCTATAACAACTCTAAATTGGGTTTTGTATTTTGCTACCATTCCCTTCAAATCTTGACTAAGAAACTCCTACCCTGAATTTAATTGACATGTCACTTGTTGCTCTGGTCACTTTTCAAATTGCCAAAATGAACAATGCAGAAAGGGTCCATCTCACCTAAGGCTGCATGTGAAGCTACCTGTAGTGCACTAAGAAGCGTGCTTTCTTCATATCTCACACAGTGTGGGCATTTTTAAAACCAAATGCTTCACCCAAGTGTTGATCCTCTTCGATATATAGATATTTATAAGTGATATGGAATTTACGTGATAATATGTGTGGAGGGAATTGAAAAGTGTTGTGATGCAAAGAAATCAGGAATTGGCTATAAAAACAACCTACAACCATAGTTTAGAGAAAAGCAATATGTAAGCACCAAACTTTGAGAAAGAAAGAGTAAATAAACAGATAACCCATTTAAAAATTAAGAAAGGATTTCAATGGATGCTTTTCCAAAGAAGACATTCAAATGGCCAAGATGCATTTTTAGATGTGCTCTTATATTTCTAAATTATCAGAAAAAATGCAAATTGAAGCCAAATGAAGTAGCACCTTAAACCTATTAGGATGATTAGCATCAAAAGACAAGTAAGAACAAATGTTGGCATAGTATAGAGAAAGACATATATATATATATATATATATATATATATATATATATATATATATACACTTAGAAATGTAAGCAGCTATAGCCAGTATGAAAGTAGTATAGTGTCTGCCAAAACTCAGAAGTAGGACTACCATACAATCCAACAATATCACTTCTGGATGTATGCCCAAAGAAAATGAAATGGGTAATTTGATGAAAATGAAATAGGTAGGTTATCTGCACCTTCACATTCATTGCAGTATCATCAACAATAGCTGTGATATGGAAATACATTGACCAAATTCTTTTTAACAAAGAGACTGTCAATACATCGGTTGCAAATTAATTGTAAATTAACCCAATGCTATATATTTAAACTTAGGGAATGTGACTAAAATACTTTTTAAAGGACTATCCAAAACACTATTACCATACTTTCATTATTAAAGGGAAAAGGAATGAAAATAAATGATTATTCCACTCAAGAAGATAGAAGGCTAAAAAACCATAGAAAAGGCAAGGTACAAGTTTTTAAAAGGTAAATATAGGAAATAATGAAACAGGGGTCATTCAGAAATCAGCATAGTTTAGTATTAATTCTAAAGGCTATTTTAAAAATAGCCTGTAAAAAACATAAAATTGAACAAGGTTAAAAGATGAAGAGAAGGCACATGGCATAGCAGTTAAGACACTGCAATACCTGCATCCCGCATCGGAGTGCACGGGTCAAGTCCTGGCTCTGCTCCCAATTCTACCTCACTGCTAACGTGGTCCCTGGGAGGCAGCGGGTGAAGACTTGAGTGCTTGTGTTCCTGCCACCACATGACAGACCTGAATCGAGTTGTGACTTCCTGGCTTTAGCCTGGCCCAGACCTGTAGCAGTTAGGGAATGAGTCATTACATGGAAGATTTCCCTCTCTCTTTCTCTCTTTCCCTTTCCCCTGTCTACTCACGAACTTCACTTTTATTTTTTTTTTTTTTTTTTTAATAAAGCTTTTATTTAAAGAATATAAATTTCCAAAGAACAGCTCATGGACCACAATGGCTCCCCCCACACACAACTTCCCTCCCTCCCCCCACCCTCCCCTTTTCCCACTCCCTCTCCCCTTCCATTCACATCAAGATTCATTTTCAATTCTTTTTATACACAGGAGATCAATTTAGTACGTATTACGTAAAGATTTCAACGGTTTGCCCTCGCATAGAGACACAAAATGATAATACTGTTGGAGTACTAGTTATAGTATTAATTCACAATGTACAGCACATTAAGGACAGAGATCCTACATGATTTTTTTTTTTAAAAAATTGATTAATTGTCTATGCAATTTCCAGTTTAACACCAAGATTTTTTTTTTCATTTGCAATTATCTTTATATAAAGAAGATCGATTCAATATATACTATGTAAGGATTTCATCAGTTTGCACCCACACAGAAACACAAAGTGTAAAAATACTGTTTCAGTACTAGTAATAGCATCACTTCACATTGGATAACACACTAAGGACAGATCCCCCATGAGACGCAAGTACACAGTAACTCCTGATGTTGATTTAACAATTTGACACTCTTGTTTATGGCGTCAGTAATCTCCCTAGGCTCTGGTCATGAGTTGCCGAGGCTATGGAAGCCTTTAGGGTTAGCCGACTTCGATCTTATTCCCACAGGGCCATAGTCAAAGTGGAAGTTCTCTCCTCCCTTCAGAGAAAGGTACCTCCTTCTTTGATGGCCCCGTTCTTTCCACTGGGATCTCACTCGCAGAGATCTTTCATTTAGGTCTTCTGTTTTTTCCAGAGTGTCATAGCTTTCCATGCCTAAAATATTCTCATGGGCTCTTGAGTGTCTGCTAATACTAACTGATAGAATGAAAAAGGGAGAGAATGATCCAACATGGGAAGCAGGATACACAGCAGACTCATAGAATGGCAGATGTCCTAAATAGCACTCTGGCCTCAGAATCAGCCCTTAAGGCATTCGGATCTGGCTCACGAACTTCACTTTTAAACATTTGTGGTCCAATTTTGGTTTGTTTTGTTATTCTGAGAATTTCGTTCTTCCATGCATGGTATTGGACTATGATCCTGAAAATACTTGACAGTGAGCAAATAAAAGTTTTCTTTTTTTCTCTCTCCTACGAGCTACTGCTCCACATGCTTTTACCTACTTCTGACTGAACCAATGATACTGTCAATATTTCCAAAAATAAATTATTGCCTTTACATGATCTTCTACAAGGAAATTGCTTGGTTTTTTACCACTGAACATATTAGGAATATTTTTATTTTTCCAAAATCCATCCTCATTAATTTATAAGACTGTCATTTTTTAAATCAATTTGCTTTTCTTAGGAACTACATTTTCAATTCTATCTTGTATTTGCCTTTTTTAGACAATCTTCCCTTAGTAAGCCAGTCTTACATTTTATTACATTTCAGTATCATTTTTAATAAGAAGCTTTTATTTTTATAATTCTTATAGATTTGCTGATTCTTATTCCTATTGCATTCATGTAATAAGTTCTCTCATTGCTCTGTTTGAAATGATATAAAAATTACAAAATCTTCATTCTTTATGAAGTAAAAAGCTCTGTAAACTTTGAGTTCTAAACATTTTCTCCAATAATGCTGTTAAAAGAATAAGATGGGAGACCTAAATCAGAAGCTGCTTTTGTTATACATCTATCACTTTAATGACTTCAGTGAGAGCATTACATCAATAAAAGCCTATCTGTCAAGAAGTAATTTTATCTATTACCTTATTAGACATTATTTATTTTTTCCAGTGCTGTTGTTTTTCTTGAATATATCTACAAATCTATCATTCTGACAATACATCATGCTTATGATAACTGGTAATTGTTACTTACAAATATCAAAAGTAAATATATTTTATTTTATCATCTGTTTAATGTTTTCCAGTTGTGGAGATAGATACTTGCTTTTAGCAAGTATGCCCTATCTTTAAGGATGCAGTGAATCCTCTAATTCTGCAATTAAGACTTTTATCCACCCACTTCAACTTTTTTTTTTCCAACAGAAAGATTGAATTGAGAAAGCTAAATGCTAAGTGTAACTGGATTTTATCTTTTTGACTTGTTTAATTTATCAGTTGTTCTATCAGCTTCATGAAATCAAATTTAGGATGCTGTGCTGTCTAACTTCAGTATTTCTGAGAATAAATAGGAAAATAAAAGTGAAAAATGTTACTTAAAATCAGATTTACATACTGACAGGTAAATGATTTTGTGGCATATTTCCTTTTAACATTAAAATGTATTAATATTAATTTTACTTCAAAAACTGGAAACACTTAAGGACCCTCACTGAAATAACTTAAAGGCACTCTGGGGTGCCCCAAAAACCCTGCTCTAAGCACTATTTAATTGAGTAGAAACTTGAAAAATTAAGAGTCAGATAAAAAAATATATTTTCAGTGAGAAGGGTAGACATAAAATTATAGAAGCATGCTGTATAATAAGAAGCATCATTGATGAAAGAAAATTAGATTACTAGGTTTTTTTTAAATAAGGCACCATCTGATCATGTCCTCCACAAAGAATTGCAAAAAAAAAAAAAAGTGCTTAAAACCTGATCAAACTGTATAAAGTCATTGCCAACATCTAGATGATAGTTTGTAGGACAAGAAAGAGGCAATTTAGTCTCCAAATTCTATCTTTACTATCCTCCACGATGTAGGTGGTACCAGTACTTCGTGAAGGGCTTAACCAGTACAAAGACTAAATACCAGGAGTCACTGTGTACTTATGTCCCATGTGGGATCTGTCCTTAATGTGTTGTCCAATGTGAAGTAATGCTGTAACTAGTACTGAAACAGTATTTTTACACTTTGTGTTTCTGTGTGGATGCAAACTGATGAAATCTTTACTTAATACATACTGAATCGATCTTCTCTATATAAAGATAATCGAAAATGAAAAAAAACTCAGTGTTACATTGGAAATTGCATAAAAAATTAATCAGTTTCAAAATATATATATATATATATATATATATATGTCATGTAGGATCTCTGTCCTTAATGTGCTGTACAATGGGATTCAATGCTATAACGAGCACTCAAATAGTATATTTCACTTTGTGTTGCTATATGAGTGTAAATGGACGAAATCTTTACTTAACACATGCTAAACTGATCTCCTGTATACAAAGAGAATTGAAAATGAATCTGGATGTGAATGAAAGGGTGGAGGGAGCGGGTAAGGGGAAGGGTTGCAGGGGGACAGGGAAAATATGGGGGGAAAGCCATTGTAATCCATAAGTTGTACCTTGGAAATTTATATTCTAAATAAAAGTTAAAAAAAAAGCAACAGGAAAAAAAAAGACTAAATTCCAACAACAACTAGGAAGGCAAAAGGCAAAAGGCAAATGTAGACTAAGAAAGCAAAAGGGTCGGGAGACTCCTAAAAATAAGACTGAACGGAGAGACTTGGTGGAGTGCAATTCCCATCTCCAACTTCCAATGCTGTTTATTCTCTGGGTTCCTGCTATTCCCACTGAATACTAGAGCAGGAGGAAAACGGACAGTTCAATCTTTCAGTCTCTTCACGCATATTGCTGATAACTGTTTTTGCCTGCGCTCCCTCCGGTCTAAGGCTTCAAGCTCTCCTTATCACAGAACACTTAGGTGGAAGGAGTGCTGGCTCATAAGTATTTCTCTGTGGTTCCTGAGGAACCCAGGTACAATGAATGTGAGTAACAAGAATGGTTGTCTATGACATTTTGACCATTATAAAATAGTTCATTATGTTCATGTACTATGCTTATATTTATGGACACCAAAATAAAGAAACCACCAATAAAAATTTTAAAAAGGCTTATAAACTCTGGGTACCTTAACTCACAGAAGCATGATAAAACATGGCTTCAATTTTTAACAATTAAACTTATCAGTAATGATATTAGAGACTATTATGCATGGAAATATATCCTTTTTGAAGCAGTTTCTACATTGCATGACAAGATCATGCCAATAACTTTAGGAAGCAATTTGTGAATACAGGTCCTTGGATATAAGCACAATGGGTCAAATGGGATGTGAATGCAATAATTCTGTTAATTTTTAAAAAGCATGTTGCAAATGTATTATAAGTTGGATGATATTTTATTGCATTAGAAATTCTTATCAAAATGAAATTTGTAACCAAATATCTCATATTTTCTTAAAATTAGAAGGATTTAATTTCAAAAAATATTTTGACAATTTCTACATTAATTTATGTTTTTCTAAATTAGATGAAATACTATTTCCATTTAGGTAACCTACAAGGGAATAGTGTTTGCAGTGGGCTAGCCTGTATACAAGTAGTGCAAGGTGTGTTGCCTATAGAGAATTTAAAAGCAGTAATAAGTTGCTAAATGTATAAGTAATTGGAATATCAGCAGAGATGAGACATAAAATCAAATAGCAATATTTGAAGAAATGTGGAAATATTCAAATTTGATGAAAATCAGAAATATTTAAGTTTAAGATGTTAAAATAATATTAAGTAGAATAAACAAATAGAAGCCAATACCAAAACACATTATAGTTAAGCTGTTTAAACCCAATGATGAACAAATGTTGAAAGCAGAGAGAGAAAAAGAATATGCTTCATACAGAGAAGCAGCAATGTAATAATAACTAATTCTTATTAGAAACCCTAACGAGAGGATAAAACAGAAAAAATGACATCTTAAAAATGCCAAACTATTGGCCAACCCATTCTGACATCCATCAAAGATATCATTTAAGATGATGACAAAATAGATATCGTGGCTTCCTCCTTTCCAATTTTGATGCCTTTCTTCTTTATTTGCTATAATTTCTCTTGCCAATGTTTCCAAAGTATATTGAATAAGAGTGGTGAAAGTAGGCATCCTTGTCTTGTTCCATGTATGAGGGGAAGTGGCTTTCAGCTTTTTCCACTCAGTATAATACTGATTATTGGTTTGTATTATGTAACCTTTATAATTTTGAGATATGTTCCTTCCACCTAATTTTTTGAGTGTTTATCATGAAGTAATACTGAATCTTTTAAAATAATTTTTCTGCATTTGTTTAAGATTAATTTTTGTCCTTTATTCTGTTGGTGTGATTTACAATGTTTACTGATCTGCAAATAATGAACCATTTTATTATTCCTAGAATAAGTCCCACTTAATTATGATATTGGATCTTTTTAATGTAGTATTGCATTTTGTTTCCTAATATTTTGTTGAGAATTTTTGCATCTATGTTTATCAAGGACACTCCTCTGTAGTTTTCTTTTTGTGCTTATCTTTATTTGGTTTTGGTTTAGAAAAATGATAGCCTCATTTTAAAAAGAAGTTTGGCTGACTTCTATCCTTTTCAATATTTTGGAATAGTTTGAGAACTACTGAAGTTAACTCCTTTTAATTGTTTTATAGAATTAAGTTGCAAAGCCATCAGATCTTAAAATTTCTTTGATAGAAGATTTTTAATTGTTGCTTCAAACTTGCTATTTGTTATGGGTCTGTTCAAGTGTTCTAAATCTTCTTGACTTAACTTGATAGGTTATATATATCCAGGAATTTGGGCATTTTGAAAAACTTACTTGTTTTTTTGTTTTATTGCAGTCAAATAATATATTTTTAAGGAATATCTTTTAATTTTTAAGGAATATAAATTTCATAAGTATATCTTTAGGAATATAGTTATTCTTCCCACCATACCGTATTACTCCTACCCATACCATACTGGAAGGGAACTGGACTCCTTCCAGTCCCATTCTCCATTAAGATTCATTTTCAATTAACTTTGTACACAGAAGACCAACTCGATACTAAGTAAAGATTTGAACAACTTGCACACACACACACACACACACACACACACACAAAATACTGTTTGAGAACTAGTTTTACAGTTAACTCTCATAGTACAACTCATTGAGGACAGAGATCCTGCATGGGGAGTTAGTGCACAGTGACTCCTGTTGTTAACTTAACAATTAATTAACACTCTTATGTATGATGTCAGTGACCACCCGAGGCTCTTGACATGAGCTGCCTAAGCTATGGAAGCTTTTTGAATCCACAAACTCCATCACTATTTAGACAAAGCCATAAGCAAAATGGAAGTTCTCTCCTCTCATTAGATAAAAATACATCCTCCTTTGATGGCCACTTCTTTCCACTGGGGTATCACTCACAGAGATCCTTCATGTAGAACATTTTTTGCCACAGTGTCTTGGCTTTCCATGCCTGAAGTGCTGTCACGGGCTTTTCAGCCACACCAGGAAGCCTTAAGGGCTGATTCTGAGGTTAGAGTGTTACTTAAAGCGATTGTCATTCTATGAGCCTGCTGTGTTGATTGCTTCCAAAGAACATTCACTCCTTTTTTAATTCTAACTATTATTATTACCAGACACTTAATCCTATGTATATGATTACTTTAACACTTAATCCTATCTATATATTCACTTTAACACTTAACATGATCACTTTAACACTTAAGATGGCATTTTTACCAGCCAGCTTAATGGGATTTGGGGTCTCGTGATAAATTTTTACAATCAACTTATATTTGACCAAAAAGCTAAAACCAATCACTGGAGCAAGGATAGTCTCTTCAACAAATGGTTCTGGGAAAACTGGATTTCCACATGAAAAAGTATGAAACAAGACCCCTACCTTACACTTTACAAAATAATCCACACAAAATGGATTAAGGATCTAAATCTACAACCTGACACCATCAGAATATTAGAGAACAATGATAAAACCCTGCAAAACATTGGCACAGGCAAAGAGTTCTTGGAAAAGACCCAGAGGCACAGGCAGTCAAAGCCAAAATTAAAAAATGGGATTACTTCAAATTGAGAAGTTTCTGTATGGTAAAAGAAACAGAAAAGTGAAGAGGCAACTGACAGAATGGGAGAAATTATTTGTAAACTACACAACTGATAAGGGATTAATAATCAGAATATATAAAGACATCAAGAAACTCTACAATAACAAAACAAACAACCCAGTTAAGAAATGAGGAAAGGACTTAAAGAGACATTTTTTAAAAGAGGAAATACAAAGGCCAACAGACACATGAAAAAATGCTCAGGGTTACTAGCCATCAGAGAAATGCAAATCAAAACCACAATGAGGTTTCACCTCACCCCAGTTAGGATGGCTTTCATACAGATCAACAAACAACAAATATTGGCAAGGATGTGGTGAAAAAGATACCCTAATCCACTGTTGGTGGGAATGTAAACTGGTAAAGCGACTATGGAAGACAGTATGGAGATGCCTCAAAAATCTGAATATAAACCTACCATATGACCTGCCATCCCACTCCTGGGAATTTACCCAAGGGAAATGAAATCAGTGAATAAAACAGTTATCTGCACCCCCATGTTTACTGCAGCTCAATTCACAATAGCTAAGAAAATGAATCAACTTAAATGCCTGTCAACCAAAGACTGGACAAAGAAACTAAAGGATATGTAAACTATGGAATACTACAGAGCACTAAAAAAATGAAATCCAATCATTTGCAACAAAATGGATGAATCTGGTAAACATCATATTTCGTGAATTAAACCAGTCCCAAAGGTATAAATACTATATGCTCCTCCTGATCTGTGAGAATAGAGCACCTAAAACAAAATCTGTAGAAGTGAAATTGACACATTGAGAATGGATGACTTGAGCTGCCCTGTCGAAGAACAGTTTCATATTTGGGGGGGAGGGGGGTGTTTCTTCATACTATTTGTTGAACTCTTAACAGGGAGTATATAAAGTCAATTGAGGATGGATCTCAGTAAAAAAATAAAAGTGGGAATAAGAGAGGGAAGAGGAAGTTTGTAAATGTAAAGTTGTATAGTTCTGCATATATTCCCATGGACTTACCTCTAAGGATACAGTTTACAAAAATCTTTAGGAGCCCTTATACTTCATAGTCAGTTCAAATTCCATCTAAGTGTAGGCTTGGAACTCCAGAAAACATGAGGACTGTGAGCTATCAGCCAGGTTAGTCCTAAAACAACCAGCAAGGAGAGTGAAAGGTTGTGGAAGAAACCTATCATTATCTTTTTCACCTTCAAGGTATAGAATTGATTGCATGAAATCCAGGAGCACCTGAAGAGAGAGCTTACCTAAAAGTCTAGGTGGGTATCAAGCCTTTGGAGTCTATATTTTAAAAATTGTACCTAATTAAGCCTATCATTGTTACTACATCTAACCCATGAACTTAGACATTTAGTGGAGTAGAGGCAAGGTTTCTGTAAAAAGTAAAAAGTAGAAGCCACTTGTTTGAATCAACACCTATTTGGTGGGATATTGAACAGATTTTTAGAGTTCACCAGTTTCTCCTCCAACAAGACAAACCAAGCACCAATTCTATCAGAATGGCTGCCTTTTAACAACATGGAAAAAGGGAAATGAAACCCTCCCGGGTCAATTGTTTTCCATATTACACTTCTTCTCACTAGTGTTTGCTTAAGACTTTTGTATTTATTTTAAAGAATTTTTAAAATAAATATGTGCTTAGGGCTCAGTTACTTTCTAACCTTAGAAAAAGTGACAAAAGGCCGGCGCCGTGGCTCAACAGGCTAATCCTCCGCCTTGCGGCGCCGGCACACCGGGTTCTAGTCCCGGTCGGGGCACCGGATTCTGTCCCGGTTGCCCCTCTTCCAGGCCAGCCCTCTGCTGTGGCCCAGGAGTGCAGTGGAGGATGGCCCAGGTGCTTGGGCCCTGCACCCCATGGGGAGACCAGGAAAAAGCACCTGGCTCCTGGCTCCTGCCATCGGATGAGCGCGGTGCGCCGGCCGCAGCGCGCCGACCGCGGCGGCCATTGGAGGGTGAACCAACGGCAACGGAAGACCTTTCTGTCTGTCTCTCTCTCTCACTGTCCACTCTGCCTGTAAAAAAAAAAAAAAAAAAAAAAAAAAAAAAAAAAAAGAAAAAGTGACAAAAATGAATGATTAAACAAACTCTGCTAATGTGATTTGAATTTCTTAAGTGAAAATAACTATATAAATATATTGCAACTATTAAACCACTGTTGATAGCAAATAATGGTTACTTTGGCCTCAAGCAATACTCCTACTACTATTAAGTTTATTCAACAATGTAGAAGTCAAAGTAAATATATTAATTCTCCAAGGACTCCACTTAACTATGGTAACTACAGATGATTTTACCCTTTTTGTGGCTAAAATAATAGCATTGTAGTTATCATTACAAAAGTGAAAATTTTTATTTGCCCACTGTAGGCCTTGTTTCTCTCTAACATCTGAACTATTGTGTTTCAAAGGAAATTTTCCTATTTACCATTTGCACATGCTTGAATTCCATGAACAAAAACTGGACAGTGTCTTTCTTGCAAACTTGATTTATAAGCTTCCTCAAACATAAAGATGTTAATACATGGACTTTTCCATTAATTAATTTCAAATTGCAGTCAAACTATTCTGGAATAGTGCTACTATGTCTCCTCTACTACAACTTTATTTCTTACTAAGGAGAATCCTCTGTAGTTCGCCATAACCTACTTTTCTTGTGTTTCTCCTCTCATAGATCATCACAAAATCATGCATGTATATATGCTTGGAATTTTCCAAAAAAATTATTTTAAAACACATATAAAATTGACTAATATCATATTATTTACAAAGTGGATCTGAGACTATAAAAGATACATCATGGCTTCTCAAAGAAGATTAATGTCTCTATAATGAATGTATATATGAGTGGCCCAAAAAATGTTCTTTTTAGCTAAATATTAATTCAACCATATAAGTAACCCAAAACTATTTCAGATTTTAGTTCATAATGACAAATTATTTTACAATATATATTATATGTATCATAATATATGATTATAAAAGATATTTGGTCCCAATATTTTATTCCTTATAGTCTAATTAATTTCTACCTTATAAAACTTGAACTTTTCTGTTTTACACTATAGTTGTCTTCTCATTATAAATATTCATAAAGGATTTAATTTTTATCTTTACTATAAAAAATAAGGCAAATTTTAAAATGCAGTATCTAACTTGGTGAGCTTAAGGAAAACAGCTAGTAATTTGCTTGGTTAGTAAAGCAAAATATTAAAAGATTTAGTATCATATTTTATAGGTACTGAGAGTATGTGACATAAATCTTACTGTATTTGCATGATAATGGTGGACAAATCACTTTCTATGACTTCTGTATCATAGTAAAGGAAATTTGATTATCCTTCATTGATCCAAGAATGATATCAATTTGTCATTTTGACAGAACAGAGCTGACTAATATTAGGATACAATAAGCTCCTTCTAACCATCTTGAATGTCCACATTGAAAAAGAAAAAAAAATGAAGAAATAGTAAAGATAGTTACAAAACTGAAGGACCTTTAACTATATATATATGTATGTGTGTGTGTATTAAGGGTAAAATATTGTATTTCTTTAAGAATCCAAGCCAAATATATTTGTTTGTGTATCATATAACTAAATATATAGCTCTTAAGTGAAAAAAGTACTATAAATATAAATTAGATGTACATAGAGATGATAGATTGTGTTCATGTAAGAGAATAATAAATCCTGTAAAGTTTCTAATTTATCTCAGAATAATTTACAAGCTTAACCTAAAGCATAGTAAATATCCAAGCAAATCTTTTGCATTAACAAAAATTAACTTAAAGAACATTAGGGAAAATAAATATTTGGACTGGCAGAAATAATTTTCTAAAAAGGAAAAATGTTGAATTTCTCTGTCACTAATAAATATAGAGTAAATCTGTATTTATGATGGTTTGGTCTTGAAGTTAAAAATAAATCAATAGATTAAGACAGCAGAATAAAAGAATTCTAATCCGTCATGCCATATTCTATTCATATCTCTACCTTTACATGTAATCAATTGCTATCTATTTTACATAAAGTGAAGGAAAGAAAACATATTGTCAAATAGGCAGATAGGTATTTTTTATATATACTAGTAAAAATAAACAGTATAAAATGAAAAAATGTGTTGATTTCACTGAACAGAAAATTGTAGAAAATAAACCATTGTAGCAGACTACAGCTGAAAGGGACGGGAAGTAATTCCTCAATTTAAGAACAAAGGGGTCGGCGCTGTGGCTCAATAGGCTAATCCTCTGCCTAGCGGCGCCAGCACACTAGGTTCTAGTCCCGGTCGGGGCGCCAGATTCTGTCCCGGTTGCCCCTCTTCCAGGCTAGCTCTCTGCTGTGGCCAGGGAGTGCAGTGGAGGATGGCCCAAGTCCTTGGGCCCTGCACCCCATGGGGAGACCAGGAAAAAGCACCTGGCTCCTGCCATCGGATGAGTGCAGTGCGCTGGCCACAGTGCGCCAGCCACAGCGGCCATTGGAGGGTGAACCAATGGCAAAGGAAGACCTTTCTCTCTGTCTCTCTCTCCCACTGTCCACTCTGCCTATCAAAAAAAAAAAAAAAAAAAAAAGAACAAAGGAAGAAATTATCAAAAAGGTTAAAATAAATATTAAAATTTTCAGTGTATCAGAAACATCTCAAGAAAACAAAGGAGAAATTATCTGTATATTGCCCTACACTAGAAAATGCTCTTGCTGATTGAAAAGAATATGGCAAAAACTTCAATAGATACATTGGTAGGGCCGTCGCTGTGGCACAATGGGTTAAAGCCCCAGCCTGCAGCACCGGCATCCCATATGGGCACTGGTTCGAGTCTCAGCTGCTCTTCTTCTGATCCAGCTCTCAGCTATGGCGTAGGAAAGCAGTACTTGGGCCCCTGCACCCGTGTGGGAGACCTGGAAGAAGCTCCTGGCTCCTGGCTTCGGATCAGCTCAGTTCTGGCCGTTGCGGTCATTTGGAGAGTGAACCAGCAGAATGGAAGACCTCTCTCTCTCTCTCTGGCTCTACCTCCCTCTGTAACTCTTTCAAATAAATAAATAATTCTTTTAAAAAATAGATACATTGGCAAGTTAATTGGAAAACATGAACTATAGTTGGAAATATTCATGTCCAATAAATATGTTCAATCTGTAATAATAAAAAATGATTACAACAATTATAAACCAATATGAACTAATTTTCCATAGTAGAAATAAGATGGAAAACCTGTATTTTTAACAAGATTCCCAGCTGATTCCAGGAAACTTTGTACTTCACTTAGATATCATCATACTCACTGCATCATTCATTTATTTAATCAATACCACTGAGTGATAGCAATGGTCCAGACACTGGTATACGTACTGGGAAAGGAACAAAACATGGAAGGATCCCTTTGTAGAAACATAATGGAAAAGAATTCAGCAGAAGATGTGGAATGGCTATGAGAAAGTGAATTTTAAGAAAGATGAAAAGGAGATAAAGTACTAATCCCTGTAACTAACTCTGGAAAGAGCACAGGAATTTTCAAGGCCCTGAGTCCATCACTATTTTTTAACAAATCTTCCCAAGTAATTGAATACACAAGTAGGATGAAGTCATTGCTAAAATATTTTTAAGAGAATGACCTTAATCTCTACCACAAGCTGAAATATTTGGAAATAAATGCAAAATAGTAGTTTCAATGAATTTTCACTCAGGTATTTCCCAAGCCCAAGGAAAATAAGAATTAATTTAATTTTATTTTTCAAATGGACAAACCAAAACCCATTGTTACACTTTCTACCATGTCCCAGTTGAAGACATTTTCAAAATTGGGGGAAAATAAATCAGTTTTTACATAACCTAAGGTTTAGAAAACCTTAGCCAGAGCATTTACCAAGTGCAAATTGCAATAAAGTGGATTTGGCCCATAAAAATAGAATTATTCTCTCATATTATATATTTTATGACCATGTAAAAATTCAGTATAAGAATTATTACTGGCATCAATGGATGGGCATATCCTCTCACATGCCTATAAATACACAAGAAGCAAGCATGTAGACAGAAAAGTGGGTCATTAATGACAACTGCCATCTTTGCTAAGAAGTGATGGGCACTTAATGAACTATCCAAGATACTGTTACAGCAAGCATCTTTGAAGACCTTGTCTAGTAGCAAAAATTAGACATTCCCTTTTCTGTTTACATTTTAGATTCAGCCCATAGGTCAGGCATAAGCATGAGAGATTTTAATAGGAATTTTATCTCCAGCTTTTCCTCTGGTTATAGTCCTTGTCTGAAACAAAACAATGGGGATGATGTGAAACTTTGTTAATAGCATATTTCACTTCCTGATTAGGAAGCTCACACATAGAATAAAAAACTCCTTATCTCCACTTGCTTTTAACCACATGTGTATTATATTCATTACATTCAGCTTACTTTAATCCATAATATATGTCAAAGATCATACACCCTTTTATAACAATCTTGCATTCAGCTATAATATAAATTGTTGAAGGTAACTCAAGCACTAGGTTTCATTATTTAATTATGAACTGCTTTTCCATTTATTAAAGAGTGGCTAAAATAGTGCAACATTGGATGATGTTTTGTAATAATAGAATGCATTATGAAAACTCTAATAAAATATAATTATTCTATTATTCTGATCAGCTTCATATCACTTGCAAAGTGATGAAAATATAAGTAATACCTGGAATTATTTTCATGACCCTGTACAATGTACAAAGATGGAGGAAAACATTTATTACCTGAAAAATCAAGTCAGTTTAACTTACCTAAATCTCAGATCAAAAGTCACTGTTTCTGCTTAATTCAAAGGCCCTACATTATGTAAGTTCTCCAGTGAAGCTGTTTTGTTAGAAATACGAGTATAAATAAGTATGAAAATGGTATGGTAATTACAACACACATCGAATTTTACTGCTCAACTATATTGGTTCTGTTTCTGTGATTTCTTTGTGGTTGTTTCATCCCTTTGTATTAAAAAACTAAAACTAAAAATATTTTAGGTTTTCTCTAAGTCATGCTATTTTCCTGTGACATTTTTTGGGAAGATTCTCAGCTCCTCTTTATCTAAAATGTTCTTGAAAGAAAAGCATGTGTTCACTTATTCCAATTCATCTTTGTCCATACTCTCTTAAATGTTGTTCAATCCTCTGGTACCACCATGGCCCTCCTTTTCTCAAGGTCCTTAGGGGAGGTCTCCGATGATGTAATGACCAAGTCTCCACCCTCGTCTTACTAGAAAAGCAACACATTTTAAAAAGTTGCTAGCCACTCCTCCCTCTGCACTTAGCTTTCTTTATGTGGCTTGCAGGAATCTTCAGTGACGTGTAGACGCTACAGACCAGTCCCTAAGCAAGGTGGAGGTGCTAGTGGAAGTTCACAGGCAGATGTTATGGCCTAGAGGCTCTACTGCTAAATCTCCAGGATTGTTGGTGGAATTTATTTTCCAAAGTGAAATGGGTTTCCTTGATACTACTGGTCATCCTTCTTACAAACTGAATTCCAGCATCAAACTCTGTATTAGGTCCTGGGTAATCAGTTTCAAACAAAAGCAATCGAACAAGATACAGACAAGGAACCCAGATTGAAGAAGAAAATAAAATAAAATACAATACAACATGAAAGATCTTGCATACCGTCATGATGAGAGTGGGCCATGAACTAAAGGATGCAGTTTAACTCCCTGTGACTAAATATCCAGGATATTCCATAACCCTGTTTGTCTTTATTCAGTGCCCAAAATATACCGTGAATATCCACTACATGCCTACATTATCCCATACAAAGTAAAAAACACAAAAAACAGCTCAACCCTGAACTTTGCTGTGGAGATAGCTATCCCACCACTCCACCTACCTTAGCCTAAAGTGAAATGAAAATGGAAGGCAGCTTTTAATTAAATGTCAAAATAGTGGGACCATCAATAATCACTATAGAAATTAAGGAAACAGAAAATCAGTGTATGTTCAAGTAGTAAAGTGAAATTTCCTGAAGAAATAATGCAGTGTAATTTTGTCAACACTCATGATGATTTCCTGGTCAGTGATAAACTCAGATAGTTTCATTTACTCATGAGCAAATGAAAATATGTTAGAATTTGACTCGGTTTCCACATAAAAGAGAAATTAAGAGATAGGATTCTAATTCTCAACTATAATGAATTCTTTTTCCTTTTTTTTTCTTTTTTTTTCCCCTACCCTCCTGGATCTTTCTGGAACTAGTTTGTTTTATTTATTTGACAGATAGAGTTAGACAGTGAGAGAGAAGAGAGACAGAGAGAAAGGTCTTCCTTCCGTTGGTTCACCCCCCAAATGGCCACCATGGCCAGAGCTGTGCCAATCTGAAGCCAGGAGCCAGGTGCCTCTTCCTGGTCTCCCATGAGGGTGCAGGGCCCAAGCACCAGGGCCATCCTCCACTGCATTCCCAGGCCACAACAGAGAGCTGGACTGGAAGAGGAGCAACCGAGACTAGAACCCCGGTGTCCATATAGGATGCTGGCACTGCAGGTGAAGGATTAACCAAGCGAGCCACAGGGCCAGTCCCTAATGAATTCTTAAGACCTCAGAGAATCCAACTAATTGTTGACAACTACTTAATTTCTGGTGGTCATTATGAATTCACAATGATTTTTTTTGTCTACGTAGAAAGCTTCATTAGGATATTAAACAAAAACAGATTCAACAGAATGATTCTTCAAAAAATACATTGTTTATATTAAAGATGAGAAGGCTTAACTACAAAAAAAAGTTTTAAAGTGTAATAATTTCTACTCCTTAAGTATGAACACATGTAAAAGTGTGGGAACTGCTATGAAGATTCTTCCATAATATTTGTGATTCATCCATACAAAACATGATTATTGACTTCACACTGGTGGTTTAAACCCATGTTTTCAACTTAACAAACTACAATTTTCTCTGGTAACAGCCCCTAAAATATTCAAGTAGGGGCAAAAATAAGCTTGCATTTTAAAAAACTGGGAAGGGACTATCAATCCATACCCTTGTCTTTAAGGGAGAAAAAGTATGTTTAAGGAACTCAAGAAGACTCTTCCAAATTTAGAAACTTAAAAGACAGGAATTAGTAGCAAATGGAAGCTCTCAGGCCTCTAGGCAGTGAGGAGGCACTGGCAGCCCAGTGGCTCATTGCTTCCAGCTGGCACTTAGAAGGGCCATTATGCTAAATTGAAGGGGAAGGAGAGAACAGTGACAACAAATGCATATTGGCAGGAGCCAGGTAGAAACTGGGCAGAAGATGGATGCTAATTCTGGACTTTAAGCCAACTTGAATAATTTTTAAGCTTTCCTTCTGTTAATCCATATAATCTAAACTTTGTAAAATGCATACTTAATTTATATTTTTATAAACCAAGATATGCAAAAACCAGAAAGAAGTCAGCAAAACACTATGTTTAGCCACTTCATACAATCTTGAAGATGAGAGAATCAGATTGGAAGACTTGTCATACCAACCTCCAAGACTCATGATAAAGTTACAGTAATCAAGACAAGATGGTGATGGCATGAGAACAAAGAGATTAATGGGGCATGTTGCAGAGTCCAAAAATAGACACAAAGTTACATGAACAACTGTATTTTTTTGAATAAGGAAAGGAAAGTCTTCATAACCATGACCAAGAGCAACTGAACATCCATGTGGGAAAAAACAAAACTCTCAGATTCACACAATGCATAACAAGTATTTCAAGATGGATCATAGAACTGAACATGAAAGCTAAAGCTATGAAGATAATTCAAAAGAGAGTATCTCTACGATATGGGCAAGACAAGGATTTTATAGGAGAAAGCAAGCAAAAAAAAAAGCTTGAAAAAAATACTACTTTCACCAAAATTAGAAACTTCTGTTAGTTAACAGATATTGTTTCTAAATGAAAGACCAGTCACAGATTGGGTGAAAAACGTTTGTGTAACATAAATCTGATAAATGACTTTTTCCCTGAAGGTATAAATCATTCCAAATAAATGACATCAATATCTTCATTTTTTAAAAAGGGAAAAAGACAAAACACTAAACAAATATTTTACATCTGGAGTTATGTGAAAGGACAATGAAAAACTGCTGAATATCATTAGACATGATGAAAATTCAAATTAAAACCATAATGCAATTAAAACTCAATAGAATGGCTAGAATATTATACAGTGACAGCACTAAATATGGGTAAGGATACTAAAACGTGGATGGCAGAGCACACATACATTTCTGGTAGGAATATAAAATAGTACAACCTCTCTGGAGAAAGATCTGTTCATTTCTTATCATTTTAAACATATTCCTATCTATTGTCTCATCCATTCCATTCATAAGCATATAAGAGAAGTAAAAATATATGTCCATGAAAAGATTTGCACATGAAGACTTACAGCAGATTTATTCATAATATCCAAACTGAAAGTAACTCAAATGCCCATTAGTACAAAAAATGAATCTAAGGGCCAGCATTGCAGTACAGCAGGTCAAACTACTACCTGCAATGCTGGCATCCCATATGAGCACTGGCTTGAGTGCTGGCTGCTCCACTTCCAATCCAGCTCCCTGCTAATGCATCTGAGAAAGAAGGAGGAAATGGCCCAAGTGTTAGACTTCTGTCACCCATGTAGGAAACCCAGAAGTCCCAGGCTACTGGACTTGGTGTGGCCCCACAAGGGGATCATGGTCATTTGGGGGGTGGGAAGGAACCAGCAGGTGCAAGATCTCTTTCTCTCTTTCTCTCTCCCTCTAACTTTGTCTTTCGAATAAATACATCTTTAAAAGAAGCAGTTAATAAATTACATATTTTTACTGTAGAATACTACTCATCAGTAAAAAGGAAAAATAAAGTGATACAACAACATGAATGACACTCATATACATCACACTCAGTGAAATAAGACAGTGCAAATAAGTGCACATCGTAGAATCACATTTATCTGAAGTTCTGTGACAGGCAAACTAATATAAAGTAGAAATAAAAGTAATCGCCTCAGCTGCAGAGATTGGGAGTTTTACTGGCTAAGAAGGGACATAAGAATCTGGCTAGGTTGATGATTATATTTTATATCTCAATTGGCTGCCAGTTACATTTGTGCATTTCAATGTATGTAAAATTTACCTTTAAAAACTGTAAAAATGATACAGTGACAATGAAGGTATAGACAAAATAGCAACAAAGTCTGCAAGGTTTGCTTAAGCCAGGTGGGAGTACACTATTCTGTTTATTTTACATATTTTTGAATTTTTCCAAAATAAAAAGCAGAAAAAGGAAAGACCCAGCAGTTTTCTCATAGAAAATTGCATTTACGAAGTGAATCCTTCAATCTACACACACACTTTGTAGTACTTGACAGTAGACACCCAGGATAAAACAAAACACTGTTTCAAACTTTAAAATAACTCCTGTTTTCCAAAATTTTTCATCACATGCTTGCTTTAATTTCAGTAAAAATTGTATTAAAATTAGCTTAGAAAGTATCATTCATTAGATTATACTCTGATAATATGACAGTCATGTTTCCTGATGTCACATGTGCTTTGATGAAAAGGAAATTCATAGGGGAAATGGCCACATCTTATACCTGAAAAGTTAACTTTGTAATGTAGATTATACATTATCGAAAAGGAAATCACAGGTAAAGATGTTTTAATTTTTAAACATCAATAAAGGAAATAGAGATTTGAGAAAGGAGTTATATTTTTTTTTTAATATTTTAATTTAAGAGGTAGAATTACAGACAGTGAGAGAGAGAGAGAGAGAGAGAGAGAGAGAGAGAGAGACAGACAAAGGTCTTCCTTCCACTGGTTCACTCTCCAAATTGCCACAATGGCCGGAGCTGCTCCAATCTGAAGCCAGGACACTGGAGCTTCCTCCTGGTCTCCCATGCAGGTGCAGGGCCCAAGCACTTGGGCCATCCTCCACTGCTTTCCCAAGCCACAGCAGAGGGCTGGACTGGAAGAGGAGCAACTGGGACTAGAACTGGTGCCGTAGGCAAAAGAGTAACCTAGTATGCCACAATGCTGGCCCAGGAGTTATATATTTTAATTAAAGTCATTTTTCAAATTATGTTGGAAATATTTTTAGTGTCATGTTTTCAACTGCTCATAGTTTCTAAAATAAACAATAAAATTTGGTGTTTTTATGAGATAAATACAAAATTTAATAGGAAAGAATATGTTTAATCCTTCCCACATATTTAGAGATTTTTCTCTAGCCTATTGGAGTCAACCAGTTAGTTTTAACTCTCTCTTAATCTAATTCAGTTCATTAAAAAATTTTTTTTATAGATTCATTTATTCATTCTTCTGAAAGGCATAGTGACAGAGAACAAGGAAGAGAGAAATTATCTATTAACTGGTTCACTCCCCACATGGCCACAGCAACTGGTATTGGGCAGGCAAAAGCTAAGAGCCAGGAACTCCATCCAGGTCTCCCACATGGGTGGGGTGACCAAACACTTGGGCTATCACCCACTGCCTTCTCATGTGCATTAACAGGAATTTGGCACAGAAGCAGAGCAGCCAGGACTCCAATTGACACTCTAACATGTGGTACCTGCATTGCAAAAAGTGATGCAACCCTATGTGCCACAATGCCTGGGCCGTAATTCTTAAAGATCCTCTTTTCTTATCAGCATTTCTCCCACACATGCTATCATGTCAGTTTCTAAAATTTCAGTTGCTAATGGATGACTATAACTTTTGCCCTACTCTTAAAAATGTTTAATTTTTAACAAGCTTTGTAATCTACTTTAAAATTAATAAGTATACAATCTTTTCATTGACTATATCAAATCACATAATGCATTCCTTTATTCCAGCTAACATATATGCACTCAACAACTTGCTGTGTCCACATTAACTTGTTTCAAAAACCTCCCACCTTACAAATGTATGGTAATAAGAAAATTTTGTTGAAAATCAGGTCATATTTACAGATGAGTCTCTTGGCTGCACTCTGTCAATTGATAGAAATGATAAACTCAACATATCCTGACATCATGTGACTTTCCTATCATTCTGAACTGGCTATTGAAGTTCATAAGCCAAACTCACACACCGTTAACAGTGACAAATCCCCTGTAGGGCACAAGAGATTTTCAATTAAACCGGTCTTTGAGACCCTGGTAACACTCAAAATATCTTTCAGAATAGAAATGAATGGAAAAAAATGACAAAAAGTATATTTTTTCTCCGTCAAAAATGAAGCACTTTTTTGATTGTCACCACCCCATTTCAAAGCAAAACCAAACAAAATCTTAACAATCTGTGATATATAAATCTTGGACTGATTTCAATGTTTACTTACTAGCATGAAACTCAAAGATACATCCTTTTTATACTGTAAAAGTGACTGTTCACATTTTTCTACCTTTAACTCCTTAGTTCTGAATGGCATACATAGACAGTCACTGAAAATTTCCGAATTAGAAAAGATTTGAAAGCACATAAAATTATTAAATGAAGATTTTCCATTTATAACTTCCCTCATGTCTTCCAACATTTATTATTGTGGGAATAAATCTACTTTGCCATCTATGGGCATACTTTGGAGAAATTATCCACTAGGGCAGAGCTCATGAATTTAAATATTGACTCTAGGCCTAAATCACATAGCACTCATGCATGAAATTTGGACAAAATCTTTGGAAATTTCAAAATGTTGTTCTAACTATGCAAGCTAATGGGTTGTTTCTGATGGCTCCTACAGGCCCACTCCTAAAAATTCTGCACCCAGCCTTGGCAGTGAGCTCTCCCCTCAAATAAGGCCATGAGCATATGGTTTGATGTTTACTTCTGGCAATACAATTGTTTATCTTGCCGTCTAAATGTTGCTCAGATGGAAGCTTTTATTACCAGGATGCATTTTAATCACTAGGATACTAATTTTATAGGCAACACTAAAGCATTTATATTTCAGCTAGTTTTTAGTTTAAAAACTAAAGTGTGAAACAAACTTCTTAGTCCACTGATTATCCTTTAGTTCTTACTCTAGACTTAAAGCTATAGACACAACAATATAATAGTATCCATATATGGACTGCTAATACAAGTAAGGAAAATTGATGCTTCTCTTTTAGCTTTATCATTTACCCCTAAGTAGAAAAGTTTCACAGTAATGTAGAGGTTTCATAATGATAATTAACCAGTGTTCCCAGCACCTTACCAATCCCTCCCTGCTCCCTACTCTAAACATCAGAGTCACTGGCTCCTAAACTTGATTATATTTAGAGTTTTTTATAAGAATTTATTTTTAATAATTTATTTATTTGGAAAGGCAGACTTACACAGAAACAGGAAGAGAGAGAGAGAATCTTCCATTAGCTGTTTCACTCCCCAGATTACCATAACAGCCAGGGCTAGGCCAGGCCAAAGCCAGAGCCTGGAGCTCCATCCAGGTCTCCTAATTGAGTGAAAGGGGCAATCATTTGGGCTATCTTCTACTGTTGTCCCAGAAACATTAGCAAGAACCTGGATCAGAAGTGCAGCAGCTGGGACTTGAACTGGTGCTCACATGAAGTGCTGTACACAAGCAGCAGCCTAACCTGCTGCACCACAATGGTGGTCCCAATTATATTTACTTTGAAAGATGTTTTTCTTCATGCTTAAAAATATTGTATATTTGCAGCTATTTCCCCATGTAGTAAAAGTGGATATTTTCTATTTTCTGCTACTATCTATATGAAGATTTAGCTTGTTTTTATAATGTCTCATTCACCTTATATATTTCTTCTGAATACAATTATTCTTGATTCTTGATTTACACAAGACACATCAAACAATATAGGTAAACACTTAAAGTTACATCACTTTAAAACAAATTTTAAAAATGAAACAAATGAAAAAGAAACAAATAGAATTTTTGATTCAGTTCAGTTTTGATTCAGTATTTGGTTGCAACAGAAAAAACCCATCTTACAAAACTGAAAATAGTAAAATATAAGTTATTGTTCCCAGCACACAAAATTAAGAGTGGAGAAAAATAGGTAACAGTGTTGGGAGAATAATGTTTAATTTCCATAATAAAGCTTTCCATTACTTCTATTACTGCATGATTTTTGTACTTAGGGTTAAAGAAGGGAAAATATAAAATAAAGATGAAAGAGAAGGTTTTCCTTTCTTGCATTGCTAGTCAGAGTATTTTTCTCAGTTTCAGTCTCAGTTACTGAGGCTATTCCTCATGGCTGGTGGGCACCATATTTATTGTAGCTCATATCATCCTCACTTTGGAATTCTTCCCTCATTTTACAGGAATACCAAATCCAAGGAATAGTGTGCATGATATATAAGCTTTCTGAGTCCCTAAATGTGGCCATGTTTAATTTTGCTTTCACACACTATTGATAACTCGACTGGCTAAAATATTCTGGCTTTATAGTTCTTTTTACTTTTAACTTTAAAAGCATTAAACCATCATCTTCGTGGGTGCTAACAAGATGCCTAAAGCCAATTGAGTCTTCATATCAGTGTGTCTTATGGAAGCTTTTAGGATATATATTCTATATTGGGTTTTCTAAAATTTTTCATAGAAGTCTAAGTTTATATCTTTTTTCATGTAGAAATATTTTCTATTTCAAAATTTGCACTTCTCTTCAGTCTGGTACTAAGTTTAAAACTGCATTCTTTTGATAAGATTTCTTACTTTATATTTTTAGTTCTCTCATGGAAATTAGATCACTTAGGAGTTGAACTTCTTGGACTGATCTGTACCTAAATTTTAGGGAATTTTCTTATCTTCCAACACTTGAAATGTTTTTAATTATATTTGATTTTAATCTTTGAAAAGTCTTCAAGCTCTCTTACTCCTTTTCACTACATTTTCCTTTATAACCTGTAGGTAGAGCACAATGTTTTTTGAATTTTTGTAAACTATCAATTAAAAATGTGGGTGTTGGAAGGAAAAGTTGTTTAATTATGCTTCCTCAAGGGCTGGATTTTCTGTTTATTATTTTTTCATCACTTTGCGAACATTCTTCAAATTGCGTGGGAATTTGATTATTGGTTAATCTGCTTCCTCCAGCTTTTGTTTAGATATCTTGCAGACTTTTCTCAAATATCTGCATACAACAATCCTTTCTAAGTACAAGCAATTGGCTGAGTAGAATTGTGTTCCACAGTTATATGGAACGCAGGATTTCTAAATGATAAACTTGGGTATGTTAGATTTCCAAGCACAATGTTGAAGGTGTGAATATGTTTTTTTTTCTCTTGCTGTTCATCAGAAAATATGAAAGAATGAAATTAAGGGAAGAACAGTTTAAAAAAGGAATTGGGACTTGACAGTTGGGGGAAATTTTTGGTCAATAAAAGATGCTAAAATTAAAAGATTCACTTTTATAAAAGCATGCTCAAGAGCCAAAACTGAGTCACTGAAAACTCTTTCACTAATGATTCAGAGAAGTCACTAAGTCAGAGCTTTTAGTCACACAAAAGTCTTCTTGAGATTACACTTCTAGTTCAAAGATTCTCTCAGTCACTTAAGCAGATACCAGGAAAGGAGATTGAATTATCCAGGAAAGATCTGGGGAGAAACGTCTCTTGTCTGGTGAAGATACACATGAGATGCCCTCAAGTTTCTTGAGACTATTAGGCATCAGAGCAATGCCAGCTTAGACAGAAAGGAAGAGAGAGAGAGAATGAAGTGGAAGAAAACTATCCAATTTACTGACAGTAATAGTACATTGCAAATTGTCCTCAAATCTAATTTATTCGTTATTTTATGTCTTTAGATACAATTTCAATATTTTTGGTAAAAACTGTTTTATTCAGTTGGTGTTGGGTACTCTCATTACAAGGTAATATTAGCTATTATACCTTTTATGTATGTGTTAACATTAACTGGTAATTGCTGCCTAAATCCATTATTCATTCATTAGAAGTTCCAAAGCAGTGTGATATTTTAACTTCATCATCAATTCTTCATTTACCAATTGTTATAATTTATTGGTGCTAAAAATTTTTGGAAACAAAAATTCATGATCTTAATGACAATTTAACATATACACCAAAGCATGTTACTGGATTCATTAAGTGTATGAGGAAAATAGTATGATATCAAGAGTATTTCAAAGTGTACTTTGAGGTACTACGATTTTATTGTAAATTTTTTAGATTATACACCAAACTGGTTGGAGTTTTAACCTGTCATGTTATCCTTTCCACTTGACAAACTATTTGCTTACCTAATAGAAAAAATATACAGGATAATATGTAACCTCACTAAGCCTGAAATCTTTAATCAACCATCTTACTATTACTTAGCTTCATTTCTCTTCTTATAGGCAAACTTCCCCTCATCAAATCTTTGGTCACTAAGATCTACAGATCATGTAAGAGAAAGGCAGGGTAAACTCTGGAATCTTTCCTTCATCTAGCCACAGTAAATACTCTGAACTGTTTTTTAAGTATCATTATGATTTCATGAATCCTTAACATATTTGCTGCTTCATTCTTTTGTAATTATTATCCATACTTTAAATCACCACTTTCTTTTTTAACATTTATTTATTTGAAAGGTAGAATTACAGAGAATGAGAAACAGAGAGAAGGATCTTCCATCTTCTGCTTCACTCCCCAAATGGCCACAATGACCATGGCTAGGCCAAGAAAAACTGAGATGTCAGGAGCTTCTCCCAGGACTCCGAAGTGGGTGCAGGGACCCGGGGACCTGGATCATCCTCTGCTGCTTTCCCCGGCTTAGAAGCAGAGGGCTGGATCAGAAGTGGAGCAGCTGGGACTTGAACCAATGCCCATATGGGATGTCAGCATTGCAGGCCATGGATTATCCCACCACACACAGTGTTGGTCCAAAGTTATTAAATAAATGGAAATATAATGAAATCTTTAACCAACCATCTTAATGTTCCATAGCTTCATTTCTCTTCTTACAGGCAAATTTTCCCTCTAAATATTTATGTACCCCCGAAATCCTTATATTAAAGGCCTAATCCTCAAAATCCCTGGGGATAGTGCTTTTGGAATATATTTAGGTCATGAGGTAGAGGTCCCATGAGTGGGATTGGTACCCTTATTTTATTAATGAGATACTAGAGAGATCCCTAGCACCTTCCGCCATGTGAGGTTACAGCAATAAGATGACCTTCTTTGAGTCTGTAAGAGAGCTCTCACTAGACGCTAAATTCTGCCAAAACCTTGATTTTAGTCTTTCCAGCTTCCAGAATAATGAGAATTTCTGTTGTTTATAAGTCACTCAGTATGTGGTATTCTTTTCTAGAAGCCCTAGTGCATTGACACATACTAAACATATCATTGAAAGAGAAAAAGAGATTAAGAGAGGAAAGACTAAAAGATTAATATGAAAAGAACCAAGACAATTTTTGCTGGTAAGAGGGATCATGTGCTTATTAATGCTATAATTCTGTGGAGAAATGGATACCACATTGGAATACAACAAATAGAAGCAGGATCATAAAGTGAATAATCAGAAAATTTGATTATCTCCAAATTTATCTCTCAAATTTCATGGCAAAATTAAACACAAAATATTTGTCTTAGAAAATTGCATCCTTAACATTTGAAATGAACAGAATCAAAACCTTCACATACAACTGTGGATATCAATTTTATATTCATTACCTGGGTACTTATATGCAGATTATTAAAATAAGTATAATACAGTAAATATAAATTTTTACAGTACATAATCCCAATTACCTTTCTAACTCAAATCCCTTAGGAAGTGACGTCAATAATGTAGCATTGAATTAGATTTTGAAGCCAATCCTTTACACAGCAAAGCTCATTCAGCAAAATAATTTAATTACAAAAAGTGGCACACATGAGCATTTTTGTTATGATTAATGAATATCTTTATAAAGAAATTTCCAATAAGCTGAAAAATGTGTGCCCATTAAAACTCAAGAAAATAAGTTTATTGAATACATTTACTAAAGTAAATTAATTACTGGTTGCTTTTAAATAAATATTTTAATGACATGGAGAGTGAAGAAATTTCAAGCTATGAAAAATAATCTACAGCTACTCCCCTTACCTGTAAGTCTTCTCTAAATTAATTACAATGGCTGGAAATATGCTTCCTAAACTTCTGTGGGCTCCAAGAGCCATTCTTGTTCCTCACTGTTTTAGTTGTTCGGGATATACTGGTGGGCAGGCTTTCTCTCCTTTAAACCATTAAATTAATGAGTTGTCTTCTTAGAAGTCACTGAGTTGGTTTCCTTTAGCTATTTTTTCCCTGGTATAGAATTTTTTTCTTCTTGACGTAAATAAGTTTTAACTTTCCTTCTTGACACTGAAGTCTTAGGGGGAAAAGTGGTTGGACATTTACAGGATGTTCAGCTGTGAAAATACAAGTCTGTCTAGTTCTTAATACAAGCTGTCTGGTGAGGTTGTCACCATGAGTTTCAGTTGACTGAGGAAAGCTGAAATACATATAATTAAAATGTCATTATTTGTGAGAATTATTTTGAGTATACCTCTGAGGTATTTTTAATTCATGTATTGAAAATGTATGTATCTCAAAAAGTCCCTGGAAAAATGAAATTAAAAGATGTTTATTCTGATTCAAAAAAGTGAAACCCATGCTGTTTTCTCATTATGTTCATTTGCCATGAAATTTTGAATGCCCCCTCATACATAATCTAAACATTTAATAACTTATACTGAAAGTTTTTCAGAAGCTTACAGAACTCTGTATGGTATCTTCACTTGGTTTTCAAAATATCAAAATCTTCTGAAATTCCTTTTTTTTTTTTTTTTTTTTGACAGGCAGAGTGGACAGTGAGAGAGAGAGAGACAGAGAGAAAGGTCTTCCTTTGCCGTTGGTTCACCCTCCAATGGCTGCCGCGGTCCGCGCGCTGCGGCCGGCGCACCGCGCTCATCCGATGGCAGGAGCCAGGTGCTAGGTGCTTATCCTGGTCTCCCATGGGGTGCAGGGCCCAAGCACTTGGGCCATCCTCCACTGCACTCCTGGGCCACAGCAGAGGGCTGGCCTGGAAGAGGGGCAACCGGGACAGAATCCAGCTCCCCGACCGGGACTAGAACCCGGTGTGCCGGCGCCACAAGGTGGAGGATTAGCCTGTTGAGCCACGGCGCCGGCCTGAAATTCCTTTTACTTCTTAATGACCCACTCTCACTTTTCTTTCCTTTGCAGATTTTTTTCTCACTAATTCTGTAATTATGTGGTTACTGGAGGGCACAGTGCTTGCATCTGTTCTCTTCCCTTCCTACATTCAGGTACTTTGTGACCACATTCCATATCAAGGCGTAATATCATCTCTAGACCGCTAATTCCGAGTTCATACCTCTAGCTCACCTTCTCTGAATTTCAATAGGCCAAAAAGTCTGGACTTCACCCAGATGTTTTACACCTCTCTTCACATGCCACTCATTAGCAAATCAGGTGGGTTCTGATTTCAAAACAAGTCCCTAATTCAACCACTGCTTACCACCTCCACAACTATCCCCAGGATCAAGTCATATCATCTCACCTACAATATTGTATGGCTTCCCATCTGGTACAATTCCAGGAAAAAGGAAAAAGATGGCATATATGAATTAGTAAGAAGGATTTAATAAAGAGATTATTTACAAACATGTAAGCAGAGATTATAAAGCCAGCAAGGGAGGCTGGACTAGCCCAGTGCTACCTTCCTGGACATGAAGGAGTTTTTGAGAGGGCTGCTGGCAAGAACTGTGGCTCTGGTGGATTGGCACTGAGAGTAGGTAGAGACATGAAAGGGCAAGACAAGAGGCTAGTACATAAATTTTACTCTCTTCTCAATCTCCTCATTGAAGGCATTTCTGTAGTTAAACCCAGTATAGCCAAAGTTCAAAGAAATTGGTTCACAGTGAACATATTTCCTGCAAGTCAGCCTGTGAGACACAGAACTGGAGGATGGCACGCGACCTCGTCTGCTCTTCTCTCTTGCTCCTGCCTCAATCTGTTCTGAAAATCTATTTTTAACATACAGCAGAATTGCTTTGGTAAATCATAGACAGACTGTGTCAGATGATTGCCCCAAAGCTCCCAGTGGTTTTCTATCTCTAACATCCTCAGAGTCCAAGATCCCATCTCCTTGCTCCTGTCACTCTGCTGGCCTCATCTAACATTATTTTATTATGCATGTTTCTGGAGCTCCTGCAGGCACTGTTCTCCAGTGTCTTTATAACATTCCTGCCTTCTACTCGCACTTGCCTCCCTCCAGTATCCCATGTGATGGGCTTCAAGTCTCACTCACACAACACCCGCTCTGCAAGGCTTTTCCTGATCTTCTATCAATTCTACCCCTACCTACTCATCACCTTCTGAGACCTTTTTCCCTGAGAAACACCCTACTTTCTTTCCTATTTCTACCCCATATTATACTTTATCTTGTATATTATATAACTTAAGGATCTACTTTATTTGATGTTTAACACAAACTGAATGCAGGTGGGAATTGCTTTTGTCTTTGTTTTCCTGTTACTTTCCCAGTGCCTCTATTATCACTATCACAGAGTAGATGTTCAATAAATGTTTGTTCAATGAACGAATAAAATCCAGAAATTATATGACCTAGCCTCGTTCCTAAGTATGTTTTCTACCCGTTGAATTGGTTATATACCAGCACACAGACCAAGAACCCACACATTCTTCCCTCTACCTTGCTCTTTGTGATTGTTTAGTAAGGCAGCAGAGGCACCACTGTAGTACATTGTTTAATAATAATCAGATATTTAAGCAGAAAATGACAGGAGAAGGAAATATGACCCTCTGCACACAATTTCAATTCGTGATAGTGAGATTTATAATATGCTCTGGAAGGAGAACAGGCCCTTAGCTATTTAAATTCAATATCTACAGTGAACACTAAACTGCCAGAGAGCAGATCTGATGTGAGTGGTGATAGAGAGAATTAAGGGGAAAAATGTGTTTCACCATTTCAAACACTATGATTTACTCTGGGGACTTACAGACTATCAGCAGCAAAGTCAAAAACAGGCTACAGTGATGGTCACATTGGTCTGTCTCTATCTAACAAACCAAATACCTCCTCTTGGAAAAGGTGCTCATGGCATCTGTTTATCTCAAGATGTTACATTATAAATCCTGCTCAAATAAACTCAAGTGTTTAAAATTTAGAAATGCAAGAGTAATGATGACCTAAGCATGGTATTTCAGCTAAAGTAAAAATCCCTTCTTCTTTGCTTTCTACATCCACATAATATTTTAAAAATGCAAAGAGAGATTAGATTAGCTATCCTCAAATAATATCAAGGTTTGAAGAGTAAAATATTTCAGCATTTAATATATCATTTTAAAAATGTATCTCAGTTTGAACATATAATTACAATCAAGAATAAAATATGCTTAAATTAGATGTTGAAGGTAAATCTGTGCTTAAATATATTTGCTAATTACTACAACAAAAGTGTAATTTAAAGGAGAATTCCAACCTCTACAAAGTCAAATGATTTAGTATTCCTTTATCAAGTAATCAAGTACAGGCTCCTAAAAGTAATGGGGTTTAGATTTATTCTTGCCTCCACTAAACCCATCTTAATTATTGATTCGCTATCTCCTCTTCTCCTAAGCAGTGTAATCCACTCTTTGATCTCCAAATAGAGCTCCTTAAACCCTGAAAAGAGTGAAGCAGAAAACACCTTGTCCATTTCTGAACTGCCTAAAGGAAATATTCCAAGCTAAAACACTAAATGGAACTGGAATGTGATAGAGAGAAAATAACCAGGAACTTGAGGTCAAATAACCCATGTGAATATATGCACCAATTAACTGATAAGAGCTGAAACTAAACAACTTGTTAGCCATTTCAGGTTCTCACACACACACACACACACACACACACACCAAAGAGCATGAAAACATAAGGTGCTATGGTCCGTATTAGAATTAACTAAATAACAATCTTATTATGCAATACACTCAAGAAAATATTTTTAAAAATTATCATTAAACTTTTCTTAGCCAAATTAACTTGAATCTAATAAGAATAATAAAACTGAATGAACAGGGGTCAGCATTTTGACATAGCAGGTAAGGCCACCACCTGGGATGCTGGCATTGCATATATATGCTGGTTCGTGTCCCAGCTGCTTCCACTTCTGATCCAACTCCCCATTCATGGCCCATGGCCTTAAAAAAGCAGCAGAGGATGGCCCATGGGTTTGAGCCCCTGCCACCTACATCGTAGACCCAGATGGAGCTCCTGGCTCCTGGCCTCAGCCTGGTCCAGCCCTGGCCATTGGAACCATCAAAAGAGGGGAACAGTGGATGGAAGATTTCTTTCTCTCTCTCTCTTTCTCTCTCTCTCTCGCTCTCACACTCGCTCTCTCACTCTCGCTCTCGCTCTCCTGCCTCTCTCTCTCTCTCTCAAAATAAATAAGTCTTTTTTAAAAAATCTGAATCAATAAATTCTATATAGAACCTAAACATTGCTTTGTACTCATCCCAGCTCAAAGTTCCTTCATAATCTTTCTCATTCCCTGGAGTAGCTGTTCCATAGTTAAAACTCTGCTTAAGTTCTCTGTTCACTTTACCTCACAAACTCTCAGCAAAGAAAAATACATGTATTTCAAAAAACTTCCCCACTTTATCATATTCAGCTACTAATTTGTGTTTATCTTAACGCATATTTCAAGAGTTTAATTGCAGCAGTCATAGGCTAGGAATGCCTTGTATGTACCCTATTTCTGCCATTAATAGCTGTGTGTCTCAGTTTCTTCATCTGATAAATGAGAGCTGTTTTCAAGTTTCCACAAGAAGACGCTCATACTAAGCCATAGCTGGTAGTCACTCAGTTCAATGATTTATTTGTCAAAGAAGAATCACAAGACTTAGATCTCACCCAACACCATGCTCCACTAAGGACTGAGTCGGCATGTAACAGCCTTTGTCTCTGGAAGGACCGCAAGCTATCCATTGCAAATCCCCAGAATTCCTTTCCTACCCAGGGACATATTTTTGGCTTGACTAACAGTTAAGCACTACATGTGTACGTCATCCAGTCAGCTCAGAGGAAGTCTGTTTTGCGCTTTCTTAGATGTTGTGTTTGGCTTCTTGCTCGGTGAGTTTCCAGTGTCCAGTCAGCTGAGTCCCACAACATAGTGCTGCCAGGGGTCTTCTGCTGTGGGTGCTCCTAGTTCTTCCTGTCACAGTGACTCGGGACTCCACACATCTTTTGCCACTCAAGTCCCCACACTCAGGACCCCTGCCTCAAGGCAGACATCTCTGCTGTTGCCAGTCAACTCAAGGAAGAAAGGACTGGAGGAGGTCGTGACCCACCTGGTGTTCCTTCCACACCTGCCATGACCCTACTCTTGCACAGAGGTGACTGCCAGTTTTCCGCTGCCACTTCCCCACGTGGAGCACTCTGGGATCTGCTCCCGCATTTGACTCAGATTCTCCTGCCACATCAAACCATTGTTTCCCTGTTTGAATTACCTCATGTGTGTTTCATGTTCCAGCAATTCCTGAGAGTTTCCTAAGAGCCAAGGCAGTCTTTCTGTTTGTTTGCTTTGCTATTGCCTTGTATATTTAGATACACATATATACAGACATGGATGAGAGACAGAGAAGAAGAGATGGACATACAAATGTATTTCTGCACCTACATATTTGCATTTCCTGAGGATTTTGGTGGCAGACTAGACCAGAAAAATATTTAAATCTACTGGGTTTAACAGATGTCAAGCATATGCTCCTAGAAAGAGCTACATATTCATAGAAAGCTTTCACAAGTATCTACTGAAGTAAAAACAAGAGTGAATAAAGCACTATTAAATGTATCACATTTAATAGAAAATATTTTAAAGACAGCTTAAAATATTGATTTTATATTAATGCCAGAAGAACATTAAAATTCACCAAAGCTCCTTAACCTGGACTACCACATACTTCTTTTTCCAAGCCTAACAAGCCTTGAAGTAGCACTACAGTATGAAGATTATTTAATACTGCATGGTAATAGAGAAATCCTACCTGAGAAAGCAAGAGTGTAACTGGAAACATGCTAAAAGAGCATGGACATTTCCAGGAACTGTTAACTTCTTCCCATGAAATCAATAAATTTGAACCACATACTAAGATTGACAGCAGTTCAAGAAAATCATTCTGACCAAGATGTTTGATCACATTAACCGTTGTCAGCTTTAAAATGGACAGCTAATCAACAGAAATCTGAAGGTATTCTTTTACTCTAGGAAATTTGCCTTTTAAAAGACGGAGTGTGTTGTAATTCTCCTGAAAGCTTTTTTTTTTGGAAGTTTTATAGATTTTACTGCAAAAAAAAGTAAATTCTGCAAATAAAAATAATCCAAAAGCAATCTTATAAAACATGGTTGGTGTACACGCATTAATGGATTTACATAGTTGATAAGAATTTTTTTAAAAAAAGGATTTGATTGATTTATTTGAGAGGCAGCGTTACAGACAGAGAGAGGGAGAGGCAGAGAGGTCTTCCTTCCTCTGGTTTACTCCCTAAATGGCCAGAAGGGCTGGAACTGAGCTGATCTGAGGCCAGGAGCCAGGAGCTGCTTACAGGTCTCCCAAGTGGGTACAGCATCCTCTGCTGCTTTCCCAGGCCATTACCAGGGAGCTGGATCTAAAGTGGAGAAGCTGGGGATCGACCCAGTGCCCATATGGGATGCCAGCACTGCAGGTGATAACTTAACCTAGTAGACCACAGAGCTGGACCCAGGGAAATGTTCTTTTATCTCAGAAGGTACAGTAGTTTCTGCAAGTGAAGTCACACCTGTGGGCAGCA
The DNA here is from genome assembly GCA_949820135.1 of Sylvilagus floridanus. Classification (NCBI taxonomy): domain Eukaryota; kingdom Metazoa; phylum Chordata; class Mammalia; order Lagomorpha; family Leporidae; genus Sylvilagus; species Sylvilagus floridanus. The sequence continues at coordinate 58,637,114 of OX463243.1, forward strand.
GTTCAAGGATCTGATAATCAGAACACTCACTTCTCTGGATAAGATTCCAGAAGGTTCAGAATCCTTTGCCACTTTATAAACTTGACATTCTCTGAGCCTCAAGGCACCTTTTTAATGTGTCACATGTAAAGTACGATTCTGACAATCACACAACGAGTCATTTTTGAACTGGACAAAGGGTAATTCCCATTAAAATAAATATGAATCATTGTTAATATATCCCAAAGTTCTTTGTCTCTCAATAAATTTTATGCAGCAGTATTGGAAGAAAATAAAAATAAGAAACTTAATACTTTCCCCATATCTGTTTGTATCTTCCTCTGAAATTTCAAAACATCTCACATTGCCTCTGCCTGATTCTGCTTTCTTTCCAGACAACTATCATTATCAGGAATTATGCAGACAAGGTACAAATTAATGAAAAAAAGTCTACCCACAAAATCTAAAACCTAGTTAACTTACAAACTAATTTTCTTTATTTGTTATTTACTATGAAACAAGTGTGCAATATTGTTGCTAATAATCACAACTATTTGGAATTTAGATATTCTTATTTCTGTTTGGTGAGCACCCTTATTTCTATTTGGTCTGAAGTGTTTGGTAATATCCCCAAAGACTCCATAGTTATTTAGTTACAAAATTACAAGATCTATCAAAAATATACAAAAGTCATTTAGCTACAAAGTCTACAAACTTTACCTAAAATTGTATAAAATTATTTCACCACAAAGTCTACCAAATCTACAAAAATTCTACCAAATGTTGATGCTTTAACACATCATCTCTTCTTGGGTCATTCTCATCTTCCTAGAGGCAAAGGTATTTTTTGCTTGAGAGCTTCAAGAAAGGGCTGAATTCTCACAGGCAGATGCTCAAAAAGGTACCACTGTCACTTTCTCCAGGAAACTCAGAACAGAAAAACAGGCTCATAGGCTCCAAAATGAAAACAGTGTATATAGATGAAAACATCACTTTCCAAATCAAAGCACTCATCTCAACATCTAGAAAAATTCCCACCCAGTGAAGTCTAGGACTTTCAAGAATGATGATTTGAGGATGAAATTGGCATGGATTGCTCCTGTCTTGAGCTGATGATCCAGAAACCATGCTAGGAACATTAATCAGTCCTCTGCTTTCTTTTGACTGACTCCTGGCAGACACCCAGGGCCCACTCCTTGCCTTCTCCTATTTCAACCTAGGAGTAATGGCAGCCTGAGGGGAAGCAGGGCAGGTGAGTGACCAGGTGTGTGAATCCCCTGGGATATTCCACAAGGTGGTAGCAGGTCTTCCCACACTGATTGCTCCTTAGATCACCACAGAGCATAAGAGGGAGTGGGCCAAGGTCACATCGCTGGCTCATCACTCAGGTGCAGATATTTCTCTTGGAAAGCATCCTACTGCTTGAGAAGAGTCAGCACTCTGATCTGCCATTCTTCCATGGGAGACTTCTCTCTTTCTCCTCAACACATGGAGCAGATCAATGCCCAATCCTCTCTTCCTGTCACCCAATTTTGAATGCAATCCAAGCAGAAAATATGCGCACGATAGAGAAAAATCAGACTGGAGAAAAATTCCAAGCAAATTGAACAGTTAGACTTCACTTGCAGGCTTTGGGCCATGGTTCCTAAGGATTACTCCTTGGCAATGAACTGGGCAGAAATGACCCTTGATCAGTTTCTAGACATGATCAATATCCCTCAGTGCACAATCTGCTCTTCAGTAATCAAGATATGTCTTGTCAGAGGTCTTCCAGGTAAGTGTTTTATGCTCTGACTTCTCTGTGTGGAAGCTGAGCCCAGAAGGGTCTTTTCATTGGGACCTCCATAAAGTTCGGTGTCCACCACAATCAGTATTTCTTTGTTGACCACCCTGACTTGAAGACTGACAGCAGAGGTCTTGAAGGCTGGATGTCTTTGCCCTCACCTCCCATGGTCTGGGTTCCTCTATGAAGTCTGAAAGCTTTAATCAGATTTCTTGAACATACACTGCTATCATGGACAGAAACATAGAGATGGAGCAGTGTAGTAGAGCATAGTTTCATATAGTCAATGTAGTTCAGCTTACTTCATAGAGCACTTATATATAACAATTTCCATCCAATCAATGGGTATGTCTGCAAAGTTCAGTACCTGAAGAGGGTTCCTACAGGACAGAAAACCTGTTTATCTAAAATGGTCCTCATGATGGATGACTGCAAGATTTTTCGAAATTTCAAATCACTTACTTGTTGTGATAAAGCTAAAATTTAAACATCAATTGTCTTTAAAGGGGTCCCTTTATTTTCAGGGTATCTTTATGGGAGGTAGAGTTTTAAGTATTTAGTTTTCTCTTGGCTTTAGCTCATCGTGAGTAAACCTTAACTTTTTTTACATGGAGACACATCATTCCAACTGCACCATGTTCTCTCATTCTTTAGAAACAGCTATTCATTTGACTTCCATATTCATTATCATACATCTTTTATATATTTATTATAATACAATTTCCACAAATTCTATGGTGTTTTATAGAATGCCTTTAAACCTTTGCTATATTTTATGTACAATTTTGCAGTAACTTTTTAATTCAACATTATATCTGTATGTTCATTCATTTGCAATGCTGTGTAATAGTCTATTGTATTAATCTCCATAATTTATTTTCTCATTTGTTGTTTGATAAGGAGGCTGCTTCCAGTTTTGCTGAGCAAAATCTGGAATTTGAAATTCTTCAAAATCTGCAGCTTTTTAAGCATCTACATCACACCACAAGTAGAAATACCACTTTGGATCTCATGTGACAAGTCACAGTTAAAATGCAGGCACACAAAGAGGATTTTACAACATTGCCTTCCAGCTATGTATAAAGGTATATATGAAACATAAATAAAGTCTGTGTTTAGACTGAGACCCATCTCCAACATATTCCATTATGTGTACACAAATATTCTTTTTTTTTTTTTTTTGACAGGCAGAGTGGACAGTGAGAGAGAGAGACAGAGAGAAAGGTCTTCCTTTGCCGTTGGTTCACCCTCCAATGGCTGCCGCGGATGGCGCGCTGCGACCGGCGCACCGCGCTGATCTGATGGCAGGAGCCAGGTGACAGGTGCTTTTTCCTGGTCTCCCATGGGGTGCAGGGCCCAAGCACCTGGGCCATCCTCCACTGCACTCCCGGGCCACAGCAGAGAGCCGGCCTGGAAGAGGGGCAACCGGGACAGAATCTGGCGCCCCAACCGGGACTAGAACCTGGTATGCCGGCGCCGCAAGGTGGAGGATTAGCCTGTTGAGCCACAGCGCTGGCCACAAATATTCTAAAATTCAAACCAGCATGAAATCCGAAACACTTCAGGTACCAAGCATTTTAGATAAGCAATATCTATCTGTATTATAAACAATACTGCAATTAACATTCCTGCATAAGACTTTTAATATAAAAGCCAAAATTTCTTTAGGTTATTCTAGCTGGTGAGAGTATGTGCATGTTTTCAACTTTACTAAACAGTAACAAACTGCCTTTCAATGTGGTAAAAACCACCTGTACCATCTTCCTAGCATTTAATAGGCATGCCTATTCCTCCACATGCTGATCATCAGTTGGTAGGCCCAAAATGGGTTTTCTTTTTTCTTTCCTATTTAATTACATCACACATATTTGAAATGATGCTCCAGTGTTTAATAAATTCCCTTGATCCAAACAAAAAAGCCGTCTGCACATTAATGTTTATTGCAGCTCAATTCACAATAGCTAAGACCTGGAACCAACCAAAATGCCCATCAACAGTAGACTGGATAAAGAAATTACGGGACATGTACTCTATAGAATACTATACAGCAGTCAAAAACAATGAAATCCGGTCATTTGCAACAAGATGGAGGAATCTGGAAAACATCATGCTGAGTGAATTAAGCCAGTCCCAAAGAGACAAATATCATTTGTTTTCCCTGATCAGCAACAACTAACTGAGCACCAAAGGGGAAACCTGTTGAAGTGAAATGGACACTATGAAAAATAGTGACTTGATCAGATCTTGTGCTGACTGTTGTTGTACAATGTAATACTTTATCCATTTTAGTATTTTTTTGTTCTAGTACTAGTGGTTGAACTCTTTAATTAACACACAATTATTCTTAGGTGTTTAAATTTTAACTGAAAAGTGATCCCTGTGAAATATAAGAGTGGGAATAAGAGAGGGAGGAGATGTAAAATTTGGGACATGCTCAATCGGACCTACCCCAAATGATGGAGTTAGAAACGTGCCAGGGGATTCCAATACAACCCCATCAAGGTGGCATGTACCAAGGCCATCTGACTAGTCCAAGTGATCAATTTCAGTTCACAACTGATCACACTGATAGGTCTAAGAGTCAAAGGGATCACACAAACAAGACTAGTGTCTGCTAATAATAACTGATAGAATGAAAAAGGGAGAGAACACCTAAACGAAAGATCTCTGCGAGTGAGATCCCAGTGGAAAGAACAGGTCATCAAAGAAGGAGGTACCTTTCTCTGAAGGGAGGAGAGAACTTCCACTTTGACTATGACCCTGTCGGAATAAGATCGAAGTCAGCGAACCCTAAAGGCTTCCATAGCCTTGGCAACTCATGACTAGAGCCTAGGGAGATTCCTGACGCCATAAACAAGAGTGTCAAATTGTTAAATCAACATCAGGAGTCACTGTGCACTTGCTCCCAATGTAGGATCTCTGTCATTAATGTGTTGTCCAATGTGAAGTAATGCTATAACTAGTACTGAAACATTATTTTTATACTTTGTGTTTGTGTGTGGGTGCAAATTGATGAAATCTTTACTTAGTATATACTGAATTGATCTTCTGTATATAAAGATAATTGAAAATGAAAAAAAAACTTGGTGTTAAATTGGAAATTACATAGAAAGTTAATCAATTTTCAAAAAATATCATGTAGGATCTCTGTCCTTAATGTGCTGTACATTGTGATTTAATGCTATAACTAGTACTCCAACAGTATTTTTCACTTTGTGTTGTTATGTGAGGGCAAACTGTTGAAATCTTTACATAATATATACTAAACTGATCTTCTGTATATAAAGAGAATTGAAAATGAATCTTGATGTGAATGGAAGAGGAGAGGGATCGGGAAAGGGGAGGGTTGTGGGCGGGAGGGAAATTATGGGGGGGGGGGGAAGCCATTGTAATCCATAAACTGTACTTTGGAAATTTATATTCATTAAATAAAAGTTTAAAAAAAAGAACAATTGTATCAATATTGCTGCAAATATTATTTTTAAAAGTTTTATACATTTGTCAAATCGATGGCTAATAAAATTATGCTACTATAGTTTTTAAAAAAATAAATTCCCTTGATCATTAGGAACCTTGGATCTCTTTACTTTCTTTTCTACTGGGATTTGTGATTGATAATGAGATTCATCAGTACTTCAAAAATTAACTTTTGGGTTTTTACAGCTGCTCTTTGTATTCCACACTTTCTCTGCTACCAGTATTTCTGCTTATGTAAAACTCTTTGAGCAGTAAAACTCTAAATCTTCACATGTCTAGAAATGTCCCCATTTTAATCGAATTCTTGAGTTGCAGTTAATGCAAGCATAGGATGATAGATGAACAGTTTTTAGACACTTTTAATGACTATCCATTTCCTTTTGACATTTATTTTATTGAAAGGTCTGTTCTATACCTAATTATCATGTTTTTGTAGATAGCCTTCCTTTTCTGATTTTAAGATTTTCTTTTTTATCCTTGATATCATTCAATGCCTACTTTTACATGTCAAGCATTTTTTCTGTTTATCTTAATCTATGCAAGAAATCTCTGAATGTTTATAGATATTCTGCAGCTCCTTTAACTCTGTCTTGTTGAAAATTTATTTTTTTTTATACCTATAACTTATAGTGAAATTTTTTCCCTGAGAACCTTAGTCTCTTGAATTCTTGAAAAGACTCCCATTCTCCTTCTCTATTGTTTTATTTTTAGCAAATGTACACCATCATCTACTTCAAAAGACACATAAGGTTCTACAGTTTCCTGGAAAACAGTCATCACTGTTGTCTCATACCCACCTTTTCAGAGGAAACTGTCTTTATTAGTAATTTTATTAATTTTATCATTTGCCTTCAAATGTCTCTATAAAATGCTCATATCAATTTTTGATTTTTCAGCTGTATTATCAAAAGCATAGCTCATGGAAATTTAGCCATCTCGTCTCCCTTTGCCTTCATAAACACATACAAAAGGGGAACCCCTGTGAGTCACTCTCGTGTAATCCCAGCCCCAGTTGCAGGCAATACCTGTGACTTGTAACCAACCAATGGGATATAGAACAAGGGAAGGATTTCTGCAGATATATTAAGGCCCCAAACCAACTGAATGTGTTTACCCAAAGGCCTACGTGGGCTTGATTTAATCAGGTGACAGGCTTTGAAAGGAAGACGAGGGCCCTCCCTGAGGTTGCAGGTGTTCTTCTTATGATCCTCAAGAAGCAGACCACTGTGAGTTTATTGCCTCACGGAAATGAACTCTTCCAACAATCTGACAGCTTGGCTGTGGGTCTTTCCTCAAATGACCATGCAACCCAGCTAACACGTCGATTCAATCCTTGTGAGATCCCAAAGGATAGTGCTAAGCTCTTCCTGGACTCCTAACCAACAAAAGCTATGATATACTAAATGTGCATTGCTTGAAATTGTCAACTATCAATAAAAAACTGGTATCTCTCTCTTTCTCAGCCTCCCAAATAGCTACAGTTCTGCGTCACACATCCAGGGAGTTTGTGTGCCTTGAATGGGCTCGTGCAGCTGTGGTAGACCACAGCTATGTCTTCCTGCAGAGGAGCTGCTGGATACGCCTGCTCCTTGATTGTTCAGGTATTTTTCAGTTGCCTTATTCTCCCCCCAGGGGATTCAGATATGTTTATCAAGTATTCAATCTGTTTCACTGTCCTGGTTCTACTCCAGACTTTTCTGGCTTGATCTAACTTGAATTAGCTTCTCTCTATTCAAAGTTCTTGGCTGACATGCTGTTCCCGCCCTTCAAGATCATCCTGTAAGTTCTCTGACTTTATTCCTGTGTCTCACATGGTGTTTCCTAAATCACATGGATTCCCCTTTCTTGCTGTCTGCATTTGTTTAGTGAGCTATGTATTTTAGGAACTTTATGTCCTCCTTCTACCTATTGACTGCATTGCTATTTTGACTTGATACATAAATGCAGTTGAAAATAATTTTCCTGGGGCCAGCGCTGTGGTGCAGCAGGTTAAAGCCCTGGCCTGAAGCACCAGCATCCCATATGGGTGCCAGTTCTAGTCCCGGCTGCTCCTCTTCCAATCCAGCTCTCTGCTATGGCCTGGGAAAGCAGTAGAAGATGGCCCAAGTCCTTGGGCCCCTGCACCCATGTGGGAGAACCAGATAAAGGCTTCTGGTTCCTGGCTTCAGATCAGTGCAGCTCTGTCCACTGCGGCCATCTGGGGAGTGACCCAGTGGATGGAAGACCTCTCTCTCTGTGTCTCTACCTCTCTACCTCTCTCTGTAACTCTTTCAAATAAATAAAAATAAATCTTAAAAAAAAGAAAGAAAAAATTTTCCTATAGAATGTTGACATCATCCTCCATATACCTTATTTTGCTACAGGAAAGAATAAAGCTGTTCTATTCCATACTCTTCTGTCATAGCCTATTTTTTTCTTTCTTGGAAACAGTCTACATTGTTTAAAATTTCAAACTGATATATCTTGGATAGTTTATACTACAATGATTTGATTTTGCTTTTGAATACATTTATACCTATTTTTGGTTGTTTTATTTTTGTATTTTATCTATCATTGCTATATATTGTATAAGAAAAGGGGTATGTCAAAGCATGAACTCACAGCATTATTAAGGAATAAACCTTAGAATATAAAAACATAAAAAGCTTTAAATTAAATAATACATATTAAGAGTTTCAAAATATAGTTTTATTAAGAAAATTACACTGGATCCAATAAATTATAGCATTAAACTTTAAAATCTGAATTTACACAAAATACTTTCTCACTATACCAAAAACCTCTACTTGTACCCTACTGAAATACATCGTTATTCAGATTTTCAATTTCTCTAAATCTGAGTGAGGAAATTGGACTATCTATTGTTAAACTTATCATCAGATGAGTTAAAAGGTACTTAATAGAATTTTTCAGCTTTAAGAGGCTCAATTAAAATAAAAATGTCTCTTGGATCCACAGATAGAGAAAGCATTTTAATCTTCATGAAAGTGCTGAGAATGGAACAATTCAGGAAAAGCAATAAAAATTTAAATCATGGTCTATATTTATCAAAGAGAAATTAATAATCCAATGACTTTAGTGAAGAGAATTTTTGAAAAATATCTCAGAATGTTACAGTTTATTCTTTCATTTTGTTTCTGGGATGGTAAATACTTGGTGGTAAGAGTCAAAATTCACACTTAAGGCAAATAAAAACTGTCAAAATATGGAAGTTTAATATTTACCTTTCCTCTAAAATGAAGAATTAAATAAAACATTGACAAGTAATTTACTCCTAGTAATGAGCAAGTATTGATTTATGAAGTAAAGATGTTTTCAAAATGATCAGCAAAAATATTATAAGAACTTTCTATTATTAACTTGTGTATTTTTAAGATGATTTTTTAGATTTATTTATCTATTTGAAAAACAAAGTTACAGAGGTAGAGACAGAGACGGTGGGGGGGGGGATGGTCTTCCATCTCCTGGTTCACTCCCCAAATGACCACAACAGCTGGAACAGCTGGAGCTAAGCCAACCTGAAGTCAGAAGCCAAGAGCTATCGCTTCTCGGCCTTTTGGCTAAGATCAAGTGTAGTATCTGTTCTTATCAGAAGCCAAGAGCTTCTTCCTGGTCTCCCACGTGGGTTCAGGGGCTTGGGCTATCCTCTATTGCTTCCCAAGGATCAGGAGCTGGAGCTGGGAGCAGGCTCAGCAGGGAGACGAATTAGAAGTGGAGCAGCAGAGACCTCTATGGAATACCCACACCCCAGGCCAGAGCTTTACCCCACTGTACCACAGCACCAGCACCTAATCTGTGTTTTTTAAGTAGTTGAAATAAAAATATCTGCAAGACCATGTTACTGAGTGGAAAAATTAAAGAAACAAACTGTTGATAAAATTTAAAGTTAACTTTGCTTTTGAGACTTTAATAAATCTGACTCAGAATGACTTTGCTTCAACTATCATGATTTGCTTTTATTTCTATATCCATCAGTCATCCAATTCTGTAGTTCTTGCTAAAAACTAACATAAATCATTTTGTATGTGAAGTAGCAAGGGGAAAGTAATGTGTATCATTAAATTTTTATTATTTGGGGACAAGCTCTTTTCAAACATTTTCTTTTACTCGGTATCACAAACCTCTGTGGTTTGAGGAAAAAGAAACAGTGTCAGGCAAGTTAACTGTTGTCAAACTCTCTCCTTATGCAAAAAGTTAGCTCAGGCTCTGCCTATATTCTTGCCAACTAGGATCTTATTACTTCTCATTTGTTGAACTCCTTATTTAGTGGCACATTAAGGCTTTGACTATAGAGTAAATTAAACATGTCATCTCAAAAATTTAAAAAAAAAGTTAGGTAGGCTCCTCTGAACCCTCTACTTGAGCAGGCCCAACCTGGGGCTTCCCTCTTTGTCTGCCTTGAATCCGGTCTGAACAAGATTTCTACTAAAGCCACTGATGGAAAATCCCCCGTCTTGATATATTATTACCCTGTTCTGCCTTCAGCAATAATTCCATCAAGTCTGTTTAGCAATAAACTTCTTATCCTGCATTTTCCCTTTTAGTAATTTTTCATCCATTGACCACCACCTGCTTCTTGGTTATAAATCTCCACTTGTCCTTGTTTGAGTCAAATTGAGTTCAATCTCCTTTCCCCATTGTAAGACTACACAGCAATGGCCCCTAAACCAACAGAGTTCTTGAATAAACTCGGCCTTCCCATGTTTAACAAGTGTCGTGAATACCAGTTCACTGCCCAGAGCTGTACAAGTGGTGTTAGATGAGAACACAACCTACTCCTACCAGCAAAGCTCCTGTCTTCTACTTCACACACCTCAGCTTTTTCTCAAATGTCTTCATAGACTAATTCCAATGAATATGTGATCTACACTACTAACAAGTGATAACAAGAGTAATTGCTTCATAGTTTTCATATGGTGCTCAAAATTATGAAAACTGGCATATAAATCTCAAGTCCACACCCTCTCCTTCCTTACCTTGGAGCTCAAGAGTCAGCAAGTGTTTCATTCAAGTCATCAACTAAAATGGAGATACCACAGCTTTCTGTTCTTTCACAGTTCCTGGAAACTTGTAGGTATAATTTTCTGTTATGGGGGAGGGAACCTAAGTGTTATTAGGTCTTTGATTTTCCTGAACCTTTGCATCTGCACCTAAAAATCAAGTTTAGAGCCTGTTGGTTTGCCTCCTCCATCCCTAGTCTGGTTGCTATGCAACACATGCCCCAGAATTCTAGTCTCCACTTCATTCTCCCCACTTCATTTTCAGAAGTCAGAAAGACTTTAACTTAGAAAGTGCTTGATTTCCTATTTATATGAAAATTTCAGGTAGAGTTGTTTACTTTTTGTATGCTAGTAATTGTCGCATCCTGGAAAGCTAAATGAAATAGGAACCCTGGTGGCACAGAAGTCTGTTTATTTTTTATCATGTGATAATTAACAGTTGCAAAAAAAAGTTACATAAAAAATTCAGTATCTATTAATCTAGAAAAAAATAAAGAAAAAAAGTTTTCTCTTTTAGGCATCAAAGTGAGATGATGCTTTTTCTTACCAGTTTAGTAACATGAGTGTGAACCATGCCGCATAAAGCAGATGGTTTTGTGTCTCCTTTCCCCTTGCAAAGCAATTACAGAGCAGGAAATGAGCAGTACTTCAGGCTATGCTAATCTGGTTCTGCAAATTCCTTCAGCTTCATTTCAAAGTTCAACAACTCTTAGAATCAGAACATTTTCACTCATAAGAAATTTAGCTTCATTTCTTACAAGGTTCTTACTGGATAAAAAAAAAAAATGCTCATTACCTTTGATAGAACTGCTTCTTGTTTGAAAAAAATTATATATTGTTAATTTCATTTTAATGTTATCTTCTTTAAACGGAAGGTGTTCAAAATCGTCTACTCTTTTATCTTATTTTTCTATAAGACCTAGAACATAATTCAGTAGCTTTGAATGTAGAAATGTATTCTAAAGCATGATGATATGTTAGTATGACCCCCAAAATGTCCCCATCCCACTTCCCCTTGACCTAACTTTGAAGCTCCTGTCACTGAAGAGTGCCATCTAAGTCCCTTCCACTTGTTTCTAGGAAGACTGTGACAGCTTTAATCAATCTGGCATAGAGGAAGTTGACTCTGTGTGACTTCTAAGACTGAGTCATAAAATCTTATGCAGTTTCTGTCTTTTCCCTGGAATACTCATAGGTGAATCCTGAGTTACATATATAAAGTATGACTGCCTAGAGCTGCCATGCTATGAGGAAGCCAAGATTCAGAGAAAGGACACATAGACACATACCTACTTTCAGACCCTAAGCACCCAGAATTCCCAAACCAGAATCTACACAAATTAGTGAAAGAACCTTCAGATGAATCTAGCCCCAGCCTTCAAGACAGGGGGCAGCTGACAGCGGAAACAAGCCTCCTCTCCTGTATCCTATCCAAATTCCTGATGCACAGAATCTGTGAACATAATCAAATGGTCATTCTACATACTTTTCCATACTTCTCCTTCAAAGTGCCACAGGCTTAGAGAAATGTACACAGCTGGCAATTATCTTTAAAATTTTCAGAGCAAACTTGTATCTTCAACTATTTATGAATCATTATCAGTAATCAATAAAACTCTAACATATTCCAAGTTCCTGTCTAAAAATGGACTTTTCTCCACTCACAAAAAAGCCTAGAATACCATATCTGTATAGAGATTGGATGATACCTGGCATAGGTTAAATTCAAAGTCAGGAATTCTTATTTGTAGAATACATACTGATTTATCAATGCAGAGATGTTTCTTTAATCAATAGATTCTCTAAATTTTATTTTGTAATTGTAGCTCATAGAAGGAAATATCAATTTAATTATTAATTTAGATTACCAATTAAATATGTATTTTATTCTTTTATTCATCTTAATCATCTCAATAGTTTTATAAACAGGTAGTTTATGAATTTGCAGCAATAAATGTTTTGGTTTCTGTATTTACTTTTATCTTCAGAACTGAAATATCTCCTCACATGATACTGGCTACATTTTTTTGTTTAAGTGTATCTTTAATTTACCAAGATAAATATAAAGTTCACCGTAAACTATTAAGGAATCTATAAAAACATAAATAAGAAAATTAAGATAATTATTCTATATAGTGGGTCTGTAATTGTCTTTGCTAAACCTACTTGTCAAAAATATTTGCAAGAAGGAAAAAATTTATAATGTGCTTGGGAGAATGTATTGCTAACTGTTCCAAGTCACCACACATTGTATACAGTAATGTATAAAATAATAATGGCTTATTTGTAACTGTGGTAATGTTATATTATTGTGAATTTGTGATAAATAGCCAAAGCAATGCTCCTGTTAATAATATATGCATATAGATAGAAAATGCATTTTCAGATGGACATCTCCTAGTTTTGGCCAATAAAACATTTACTTTTTTTTCTTTTATTAAAAATTTTATTGAAAACTTTTACTGAATTTTTATTAAAATGTATCACTATAAAAATAATTTATTGAAAGCTTTAAAAAATTACCAAGAATTCTAATATATTTTAAAAATACCTGCTGTAATGTTTTGCATCTTTCTTTATAGTCCTTGCATATGAATGGGTATTTTAGTATAATTATACAGCTAGAGTTATACATACCATAATTGTATATATTTAATAAATGAAATGTGAAGCATGATCTTTTCAACAAATATTATAACTTTTTTTATACAGCACATGAATCTATTTGGTATATAATGGAAGTCTGATTGTCAGATACAGATATTTTGTGGGTTTTGAAGTATAATTTCAAATTGTTTGACAGAAAACTTTCAAAGTATATGATTAAAGTATGGTCTTTACTTGCTGACCGTGAAGTTTGCATTGCTTCAGAATTTTTTTTTAATTTCGTCCAATAGGGAAATCACTTGACTACTTTATGTCTTAAACATTATGATAGGCATTTTAGTATTTAGAAAATTGACTTAGAATGTCAGAAAAAAGAGATAATCTCCAAAAAAATCAGATTGAAAAATGTTACATACTCTTATCTCAACAATCCAGTGTTTTTTCATATATTCACAGTGTTGTGCAACTATCGCCACAATTTTACAATCATTTCATCACCCTAGCAAGAAACTTTCTACTTTTTTATCTTTATGAATTTGCCTAAAATAGAGCAGTGTTTAAAGCATTAGCAGTGTTTAAAGGTTTCAATTTCTTGGCATTTTTGCCAACATATATGCATTTTTGAATACAGCCATCCTAGTGGATGTGATTGTGGTTTTGATTTAATTTGTCTAATGCCTGATGACATTGGACAGCTTTTCACATCTGATTGGCTATTTCTACATCTTTTAGGAGAAATGCCTATTCAGATCTTTCACCTATGCTTTAACTGAGTTATTTGGTTTTTTATTTGGAGTTTAAAAAGTTATATAATTTCAGTGGGTTCAGGGAAAATGTTAAAAGGAAGTTTTCATATGGGGCAACCACAATTAGTGTGAGAGCTATATATTCCTTCTACAAAGTAGCTAAAATGATGAAGGGGTGAACAACATCTCAACTAGGGAAACATACAGGATGGTGGGGATTAGGGGGAAGGTGCTTAGGTAAAGTGTAAAACATTTAAAAATTCATCCTAAAACACTTACTGTCTAATTAATGAAACCATATGTTAAAGTCATACAATTCCCTTTCACTAGATGTGTTTATAAAGAATTTGGAGTTAACCAAAGAGTTTTGTAATGAAAATTTATAAGTATATAATATCAAGAAAACAACATTTACAAACAAATCTCTTGTGATAGGGTAGGTAAGAAAATTGCAATATCATCTTCTGGTCTTTAGAGAATGAACTTATATATCTCTGTGGGCGAGACTGGAAGTTATTTTGAATACTTAGATTAAATGAGGAGGTTAATTAAGAAACTGGCTTAAAAAATAGTGATTTCAATTAAAAAAAAATATATATCATGTAGGATCTCTGCCCTTACTGTGCTGTACAAGGTGATTTAATGCTATAACTAGTACTCAAAGAGTATATTTCACTCTGTAATGCTATGTGAGGGCAAATGGTTTAATATCTTTTCTTAACACATACTAAACTGAGCTCCTGTATACAAAGAAAATTGAAAATGAATCTGGATGTGAATGAAAGGGGAGAGGGAGTGGGTAAGGGGGGAGGGTAGCGGGGGGAGGGGAGGTATGGGTGGGGAAGCCATTGCAATCCACAAGTTGTACCTTGGAAATTTATATTCTAAATAAAAATAAATAAATAAATAAAAAATAAAAAATAAAAAAATAGTGATTTCATGAAGAATGCATTTTTGTGATAGGAGAAATAAAGACAAAACTTCAGAAAAAAACTAAAAAGAAACCTATAATCCAAATATGAAGCAAATCAAATGAAACATGACTTAGTGAGCTATAAGGTTACAATTTACTACAGTTCAAGATTCTCCTTTGAACTACACAGGTTTTGTGACTTGTAATTATAGTTTTTTTCTCTGAATCCAATCACAATATGAGGTTCTAATTGTGACTGATATTTACATAATTATATTGCTGTTCATTATTTATCAAATTTTAGATTAACTCTGAAGGCAAATCCTGGGAGGATTAATTACCATAATAGAACAGCATGTAAGAGTTATAAACTCTGATAGCAAAATAATGATATAGCTGAGAAAAATTGGCAGAGGAGAAAACTGGAGAGAAGTATAGGGAACTTATTTCCTTGTTTTGCATAATGTGTAGTCAAGAATTATGGCTCAAAGTTGACTAGATAATACATCAGTTAGTAATATATTCAACTACATGTAACAGGAAAATAAGAGTAAGAGTAATAAGAATATATGAGTATTCCTGCCTCAATCCTGGGCTGGTATATTTTGCAAATAACTAGTAAAGATCTGATCATCTTCTTTCTTTTCTTCCAGGGCCACAAAGTGACTACTGCCACTCCCAGTGTCCTATTCATATTCCAGACAGAGGAAAGGAGAAGAAAGGTGCCATTCCAGGTGTAGATTGAGTAAGTCATACATAACATCTGGCATAATGAAAAGAATGAATTTTAGCGCACAATTTGAAGCCTCAAAATAATACTACCAACAAAAATGTAAAGGTGATAGGATAGCTAAACTGCTCTCAGAAGATTCATTATTTATAACAGTTAGTCCAAAAAAATGGCTAGGTTGATATATTAAGAATTGAAGATGCAGACTGGTATTGTGGCACAGCAGGTTAAGCAGCTGCCTGCAGCACCAGCAAACCATATGTACACCAATTCTTCACCTGGCAGCTCCAACTTACAATCCAGCTCTCTGCTAATGCACCTGGGAAAGCAAGAGAAGATGGCCCAGGTATTTGGGCCTCTGTGACCCACACAGGAGACATGATTCCTGGCTTCAGTCTGACTCAGAGCCTGCCTGGTGTGGCCATTCCGGGAGTGAATCAGTAATGGAAGATATCTCTCTCCTCTCTCTCATTCTCCTTCTCTCTGTCACTCTACCTTTCAAATAAATCAAATAAAATTTTAAAAAGATTTATTTATTTAACATATTTATTTATTTAAGCTTTTAAAAATTTTATTTGATTTACTTGAAAGGCAGAATGACAGAGTGAAGCAGAGACAGAGGTCTTTTATCAGTTGATTCACTTCCCAAAAGGCTGTGACAGTCCAGATAGGGCCAGGTAGAAGCCAGGAGCCTGGAACTCCATCCAGTGCTCCCACATGGGTGGCAGGGCCCCAGGTACTTGGGCCATCTTGCACTGCCTACTCAGGCGTATTATCAGGAAGCTGGAATGGAAGCAGATCAGCCAGAGCTGAGACTGGCACTGCAATATGGGATCAGGCATCATAGGAAGCAGCTTAATACACTGTACCACAACACCAGCCCATAAATATTTTTCCCAAATAAATCTTTTATTTAAATTTATTTAAATTTCATAAGTACAAATTTAGGAATATAGTGATTCTTCCCACCAAACCCACCCTCCCAACCCTACCCCCACCCCACCTCCTACTCCATCTCCCATTCCCAGTCCCATTCTCCATTAAGATTCATTTTCAATTAACTTTATAAACAGAAGATCAACTCTATCCTAAGTACAGATTTCAACAATGTGTACACCCACAAAAAAAAAAAAAACCTGAGAATAAGTTTTATAGTTAATTCTCATAATGCAACTCATTGAGGACAGAGGTCCTGCATGGGAAGTGCATAGTGACTCCTGTTGTTAATTTAACAGTTAATACTCTTATGTATAACATCAGTGTTCACCCAAGGCTCTTGACATGAGCTGCCAAGGCTATGGAAGCCCTTTAAATCCACAATCTCCATCACTATTTAGACAAGGCCATAAGCAAAGTTGAAGTTCTTTCCTCCTGTAGGAGAAAAGTACATCCTCCTTTGATGGCCACTTCTTTCCACTGTAGTCTCCTTCATGTAGAACATTTTTTTGCCATGGTATCTTGACTTTCCATGCCTGAAATGCTCTCATGGGCTTTTCAGCCACATCAAAATGTCATAGGGGCTGATCCTGAGATCAGAGTGCATTTTAAAGTAATTGTCATTCTATGAGACTGCTGTATGGACTGCATCCTATGTTGGAACTTTCTCTCCTTTTTAATTCTATCTATTATTGTTATCAGACATTTGATCTTATTTTTATGATCCCTTTAACATTTAATCCTATCTACATGGTCACTTTAACGCTTAATATGATCACTTTAACACTTAAGATGGCATTTTTACACCCAGCCTAATGGGATTCGGGGTTCCATGGCAAGTTTGTAAACTGTAACCTTAGAAGTAAGTCTATAGGAATGCATGCAAAACTACACAGCTTTACAGTCACAAATTTCCTCTTCCCTATCCTATTCCAACTCTTGTTTTTTATTGAGATCTGTTTTCCATAAGTAAATACTTAAAAAAAAAAGATGATAAACAGAAAAGGAACACATAGAGTTAAAGGCAGTTCTGCCTTAGAAATGAGAATGATATGCATTTTGATCATTTATTTCACATCCAAGGAGCTGCTGTCATAACAGACAAGGGTTCGATAATAATGACCCTGCACTTCGTTTATACTCTAGTAACAAATAAGACAAATCAGATACACACATAATATCAGACAGCAGAATTGCTTAGAAGATTAAAAAGATATTGGTTAAGGGTGGTTTAAGATGACAGTCAGGAAAGTCCTCTTTGAAAAGATGACCTTGAGCAGAAATGAACAGAACAATGTTTGTGAACAGATCCTGTGATAAGGAAAGCAGACTACATGTCTACTGTATCTTAGAGAATGAGACAATATGTTTTTACTTTGAAAGCCAGAGAACGTACCACTAACTTCTCCACCAGGCACCAATGAGGGTTTAGCTTTAACTGTTATTGATCAGGTCTATCAAAGCAGCACTGATCAACTTCATTCAAAGCCATTAAACTAACTGTATCAGGGCTAACCTTGAATCCATTTCATTAACACAGCTTCTGAGGCCCTAAAACTTTGTGCATTCCAAGGAGGTATGTTCCAGGCTGTAATAGAATGCAAAGTTTATGCAAAGTTTATCCAGGCCTAAGAATCCCTAGATAAGAACAGGCAGAATAACAGGCTTGACAGAATGAATTTGGATTTTAAACTGACCTTAGAATTTTAGACTTTGGGCTTTTATTTAAGATGGCAAAGCAATTTTATTTCAGATTTGATACCTTTGGAATTATCATCTTTAGCTTTTAATTTGTCTGCAGATTCTATTTTTGAACTTCAATTTTTCCTAGGGAATTCAATAAATACAGAGGACAAATTTAAGATCACTCTGTGACTGACATTTTGTTAGTGGAAGCTATTTATGAGTCTCATTATAGCACTCATTATCCATGCAGAAACTCTTACATGATACATCAGACAATGTGGCTGCATGATCTTTGGAAGAGATACAGAACACAGTGTGAAATTTCAGTCTTAAATTATGAGGATGAATTAATAACAGGTTCTACTGAACTACTGCAAAGAGATGTGGCCACAAAATGTATGACACACCCAGCAGTGGTCCCGGGAGGAATAATCTAAGGGAGCAGTAGTTGATCTTGATGGAGTGGTTTTCATAAGGTTGTGAAGAGAACTGCCCTGGAACCTGAAGGGAGGTTAAAACACACACACACATACACACACACACACACACACACACACACACACACACTGCTAGACCGTAACTGGTGATTAAGGTCAACAGGTTAATAGAACAAAATCCTGGGGAGTTGAGGTGGAAAGCTTCTCACTCCCTTGCACACTAAGAGAGCAGATCAGCTGGCGCCGCGGCTCACTAGGCTAATCCTCCACCTTGCAGCGCCGGCATACCAGGTTCTAGTCCCGGTCAGGGCACAAAATTCTGTCCTGGTTGCCCCTCTTCCAGGCCAGCTCTCTACTGTGGCCCGGGAGTGCAGTGGAGGATGGCCCAAGTGTTTGGGCCCTGCACCCCATGGGAGACCAGGAGAAGCACCTGGCTCCTGGCTTCGGATCAGCGCGATGTGCTGGCCGTGGCAGCCATTGGAGGGTGAACAAAGGGCAAAGGAAGACCTTTCTCTGTCTCTCTCTCACTGTCCACTCTGCCTGTCAAAAAAAAAAAAAAGAGAGCAGATCAATAGTTAACACATCTTGGCTCACACTGCTGCTTTTCTCTCTCAGTTCTGACTGGCAAGGAAGGAAAGAATAAACTTGGGTGGGGACATTGTGGCAAAGCAGGTTAAGCTGCTGCTTGGGACACTTGCATCCCATATGAAAATGCCAGTTCGAGCTCTGGTTATTCCACCAGCTTTCTGTAGATGCTTCCCAGGAGGCAAGTGTTTGAGCCTCTGCCATTCAGATCGGAAGCCCCGATGGTGCTCCTGACTTAGGCCAGGTGCAGCCCACCTTTTACAGGTATCTGGGGAGTGAACCAGGAGATGGAAGATCTACTTCTCCTTTCTGACTCTCACTCTGCCTTTCAAACACATGCAAAAAAATTTAAAAAGAAAGAACAAGCTTTGTATACTTGCCTCAACATCTCACTTTTCTTTCCCAACAGTTTCCTGGCTGTGCTCCACAGCACTGCCTATGACTATGGATGAGGCTGCTGAATCTCGGGTATGAATAATGCAGGATCCAGGTCCAACAGAGTTCAAAATCCATAAAGGGACTTCTACATTGTCAGTTGTCTTAGGACCTGTCTCTGGCCTTACCAAACACCTTGACTCTGTGATTTTGCAAGATTTTTTCATTTAATCTATAACCTCCAATATTTAATTATATTAGTTATAATGCTAAGCAGTATCCAATACATATCATTTTTCCTATTTTTCAGAGAACACGAAGATTTAAGCAACTTTCCACAGCTCGCAAAATAGTAGGGCAGAGATTTAAATCTAGATCTGTCAACTGCAGCACTGACACATAAAGACCTGATTATCCTTCAACAGTCTGGCCCCTTTTCCTTTCAACACCAGAGACATTCTGTCCAGAACTCCCCTCTACAATAATCTAACCCTGGTAGACGAAATCTTCATTTCCATTTTAAATATGAAGAAGAATTTCCTTAAGCAACTAGTGTATGAAATATCAAGTCTACAGGTAAACTATGACAGGTTTGTATCACAACTTGTTCCCTGGACATTCACAAGGCACATGGCAGGGCTTCTAGAATCAGGTTTCCATCTCATAGTCCATGAAATCACACTGGCTTGAGCAAAATCTCTTTCTGGATGAACCGGCAAGACATGACTTAGATATCTCGACAAACAAATCTGAATGCTTTCTTTGAAATTTGAGCTCCAAACACAAACTGATTCTTCTCTGCCCCTTGAGATGGATAAATGCATTCACTTCCACCATAGCCTTAACCACTTCCACTCAGACACTCTGGTCTTTTACTTTGTATTCAAACTCCACACTTCAGATATATCTTAATTCTAGGAAAATTTCAACATGTAATTTTGCTCAATTTTCCACAATGGTTTAAGACACAAGCATCAGACTGGCGCTGTAGTGTAGTAAAACTACCACCTGTGAAGCCATCATCCCAAATGGATGCCAGTTCAAGTCCCAGCTGCTCCACTTCTAACCCAACTCCCTACTGGTGCACCTGGGAAAGCAGTGGAAGATGGTGCTAGTGCAAGGGACCCTGCAACCACATCAGAGACCCAGAGGAAGCTCCTGGCTCCAGGCTTCCATTGATGCAGCTCCAGCCGTTGCAGCCATCTGGGGCGTGAGCCAACAGATGGAAGACCTCTCTCTCTCTCTCTCTCTCTCTCTCTCTCTCTTTCTCTCCCCCACTCTGTAACTCATCCTCTCAAATAAATAAATCTTTTTTAAAAAAAAGCCATGCATGGATTTCCTAAGTTTTTTGCACCAAAATAAACTTACCTTCTAATTTTGTTTTTCCAGAAACTTTTTGAAGTCATTCATATGTAAATAAATTCCTATAACTCTTCAAGGAGATTATTCTCTACAGGGAAGTTAAAGCAAGTCCACATAGAGTACTAGAGACATAATGTGTAAAATATCAAACAAAATATGCAACTAAATGTTATGAGAATTCAAAGGAGTGAAACTTATAAGCTATTAATGAATTAAATAAATTATTAATGTGGAATTTTCATTTGCCTTGCTAGATAAATAAGATTTCAATAAGCAATGGCATGGAGAAAAAATTCTAGGTGAGGAAAACCTAGACATACATGTCTTCTTGAAGTATTCTTGAGTTTAATATGATTGAAATGTCCGTGTGTATGTACATGTATGTGAATAATGGGAAACAAATTTGTAAAAATGTATTTTGTACTGCATTATAATGAGTCAAACACCAAACTAACAAACTGCTAATTAATCTTCCTTTAATGACAAATCCAAGAAAATATTTTGTGTAGGAAACAACACAATTATTCTGGCTATAGTTGAAGGAGAGATTGCCACTCACCTAGAAGATTACATTTTCAAGCTTTGTCTGCAGCCAGGCATGGCCATGTGCCCAAGTTCTGACCAATGAAATTTATGTAGCAGTGTTATGAACACTTCCCAGACATCAAGTCTCTCTCTTCCTCCCTCCTTCTTGTTGCCAGAAATACTTATATAGTGACAATAAAGCCCTCACAGAAGACTATGGAAGGAGCTTAAGAACAGAAGCCACATGAGTAGATGGATAAGATAGAAGAGCCTCATTTTCTGATACTGTTGATTTGGCATAATCTCATCTTCACTTCCTACTTTTGTACTATTCTTTTTTAAAAGATGTATTTGTTTGTTTGTTTGAAAGTCAGAGTTACAGTAAGAGAGGGAACAACAGAGGGAGATTTTCCTTCCACTGATTCCCTCCCTAAATGACTGCAACAGCCAGGGCTGGTCCAGACCAAAGCCAGGAGCCAGCAGCTTCATCTAGGTTTCCCATGTGGGTAGCAGAAGCCCATATGCTTGGGCAGTCTTCTGCTGCTTTTCCTAGGCCATTAACAGGGAGCTGGATCAGAAGTGGAGCAGCTGGGACATGAACCGGGACACTGGCATTGTAAGTGGCAGCTTTACCTGCTATGTCATAGTGCTGGTCCCATTTTGGACTATTCTTATCAGAGAAATAAATTTCTACATTATGTAAGTCACTGTTTTAGGGGTCCTTTATCTGGGGCAAATCCAAACCAAACAGGAGAGTACTCAGGAAAGTCAGGTGGGAGAAAACACAACCCTTGTACCTTCAGTCTCAGGTTTCGATGACTTATCAGGACATAACCTCAGTCAGTAAGAAACATAAGTAAAAAAATACTTAAGCTACTAATCAAAAATGAAATGACAGGGAAAATTAAAAAAGAAATTCATGCTATTTGTGATTTTAAGTCAAAGTATATTCAATTTCTTTCCAATGTCATACATGATTTGATCAACCTCGTGCATTGCCAAATACATCTGATTTCCATTCTTTCACTTCCCATCTTTTCTGTGTACCACTGTTTATGATAAGAAAATTACAAAATACTTTTCCTAAAAGAGTGAAATTTTGTTAGCAGAAAGAGAATTTTAATGGCGTATCAGCTGTACTCATTACCTTCATTTGCAGCTGTTGTATTTCTCAGTTTGGCAAAGAACACATGGAAGAGCATGCAAAAGAAGGACTATGCCCAAAAGCATGAAGCACACCGCTCAGCTTCACTCTCACCATCGTGCCCAAGCCCACAACACACCACCGAGTCTCATACTCACCATCATGCCCAAACCCACAACACACCGCCCAGTTTCACACTCACCACCGTGCCCAAACCCACAACACACCGCCCAGTTTCACACTCACCACCGTGCCCAAACCCACAACACACCGCCCAGTTTCACACTCACCATCGTGCCCAAACCCACAACACACCACCCAGCATCACACTCATGTTCGTGCTCAAACCCACAACACACCGCCCACTCACACTCACCATCGTGTCCAAACCCACAACACATCGCCCAGCCTCACACTCATGATCGTGTCCAAACCCACAACACACCGCCCACACACGCTCACTGTGTCCAAACCCACAACACACCACCCACTCACACTCACGATCATGTCCAAACCCACAACACACCACCCAGCCTCACACTCACCATCATGTCCAAACCCACAACACACCACCCAGCTTCACACTCACCATCGTGCCCAAACCCTTAACACACCACCCAGCATCACACTCACGTTTGTGCCCAAACCCACAACACACTGCCCACTCACAATCACCATCATGTCCAAACCCACAACACACCACCTAGCCTCACACTCACTATCGTGTCCAAACCTACAACACACCACACAGCCTCACACTCACCATTGTGTCCAAACCCACAACACACCGCCCAGCCTCACACTCACCATCATGTCCAAACCCTCAATACTCCGCCCACTCATATTCACTGTGTCCAAACCTACAACACACCACCCAGCCTCACACTCACCATCATGTCCAAACCTACAACACACCACCCAGCCTCATACTCACCATCATGTCCAAACCCACAACACACCACCCAGCCTCACACTCACCATCGTGCCCAAACCCACAATACACCGCCCAGCCTCATACTCACCATCATGTCCAAACCCTCAACACACCGCCCACTCATACTCACTGTGTCCAAACCCACAACACACCGCCCAGCCTCACACTCACCATCATGTCCAAACCTACAAAATACCACCCAGCCTCACACTCACCATTGTGTCCAAACCCACAACACACCACCCATTCACACTCACCATCATGTCCAAACCTACAACACACCACCCAGCCTCACACTCACCATCGTATCAAAACCCTCAACACACCACCCATTCACACTCACCATCGTGTCCAAACCCACAACACACCGCCCAGCATCACACTCACCATCATGTCAAAACCCATAACACACCACCCATTCACACTCACCATCATGTCCAAACCCACAATACACCACCCAGCCTCACACTCACCATCATGTCCAAACCCACAACACACCACCCATTCACACTCATTATCATGTCCAAACCTACAACACACCACCCAGCCTCACACTCACCATCGTGTCAAAACCCATAACACACCACCCATTCACACTCACCATCGTGTCCAAACCCACAACACACCGCCCAGCATCACACTCACCATCGTGCCCAAACCTACAACACACCACCCATTCACACTCACCATCATGTCCAAACCTACAACACACCACCCAGCCCTCACACTCATCATCATGCCCAAACCCACAACACACTCTCCCTTCCTCTTTTCTTGCCAAAGCCTTGGGAATTTATCCTGTGTACTTAATTAAACCGTGCAACACACAGGCTGAGGAATGAGATAGAGGGTCATGACCTGATCTGAGAGTGGAGGTACAGAAACATCACATCGTCTACACAAACAGCTACTGTTCCAAGTGGGATGTGAATTTTGCACTTTATGAGTAACATATTGTGATAGTTTTAGAGTTTGTGTGTAAGGCATAAATGTGTTTAACTCCTTGCATACTCAATTTCAGGTAATTATACCAATATCAAGTCGTTCTTACCAAAGGTGCTGCTGCTGAAAGTTTCGCAGTAAGGCTGGTCATTTGGTGCAGTGGGTAAGACACTGGCATCCAGTATCTCAATATCTGGTTCCTAGCTGCCCTCCCATTCCTGCTTATTGCCTTCTATCTTGGAAGTCAGTAAGTGATGGCTCTCAAGTAGTTGGATCCCTGTCACCTACAGGGTAGACCCAGGCTGAATTTTTGTTTCCTGGTTCAGGCCTGGCTCTGCCACTGCTATTGTGGTATTTGGGATGGGAACCAGTGGATGGAGACAATGAATATACAAACTGCTTTTTTTTATTCAATAGCTCCAAAATACCTGCTGAAAATAACCAAAAAAATGAGATTCTTCATTAAGGCTTTCGTATCTGTCCCCAGTCTTACCTGTCTTATCTCTAATGTGTGCATTACAAAACTGAATGATCCTTTGTTTGACTTTCATTGTTCTCTCTAGCTAAAGAACTCTCCCTGTGTTCCAAGTCCATTTTAAAAAATATTAATTTCATTCAGCAATCATTCCAAATAGTTCCACCATCACTGAAATGGCATCTTTCTCATAGAACTTGAAACAGTCTTCTTTTCTGGCACAAAACCCTTTTTATCACATTGACATCTTGAGTGTACATATCTCCTCATTATCACTACATGACTAGCCAATAAGGTTCATACGACTGGGTTTATATCTCATTCATATTTTATTCCTCTTTCCTGCATCTCCTTAAGAAACCATATATGTACTCATCAATCAATCTGCCCTGAATAAGTTAATGAATGAATGATTGAGTGGAGTGAATTAAGCAACTTAAAAGAAAATCAGCAGGTAATACACCAGTAAAAGTGTTTAAAAACATCCACCTATCCAAAATCTATCAGCCAAACGTAAATGGAGAATCATCGGAGGGACTTTTATATCATTAATATAGATGTGTATTTACTACATTACAAATTAGGAAAATCATTCCTAATAATATTTCTTAGAATCTTTTTATTTCTCACTAATGCTGCTTTCCTACCTGTTTATGTCTGAATAATTCCAGGAAATCCAAAGGTGTTTAATATTCCTGTTAGGATAAAAGCAAAAGATAGATAGCATTCAATTAGAATCACAGCATGCAGTAAAACCACCTCACAGTGCAATGTAATTACTTACTATCTCAGTTCTACAATGGCAGAAAACACGGGTCTATTGTGTACCACTGGGTACCCTGCACAATAACAGGCACATAGTAATAAACACTCACCACATTATCTTATTTTTAGCTCTTTTCCAACATACTTTTTCCAGTTTTCATGAAACATAGCTGACAAGTGAAAATTTCATATTTTCAAGAAATTCAACATGATGATCTGATATACATACACCTTGTGTGATAACAATGATGCCACAATCAAATTAACACACTAAATATCATCCATAGTTTTCACTGAGGGTGGATGGGTGACTACACTTAAATTCTGTTCCCTTATCAAATTTCCAATTGTTGTTATTAACTGTAGTCACCAAGCTGTTCATCAGATCCCAAGAACTTTTTCATCATAGAACTGAAAGCTTGCAACCCCTGACCACCATTTTACCATCTCCCCTTACTCTCCTGATGCTGCAAAACCCCTGTCTAATCTCTGCCAACTCAAACTCAACTAGTTCATATTACTCATTCAGATAACCTCAGGCAGCATTTGTCTGTGTCTAGCTTATTTTATTGACTATCACATCGTCTAGTTTCATCTACATTATTGCAAGAGAAAAGAATTCCTTCTCTTCTATGGCTTAGAAATATTCTGAGGACAGGCATTGTGGCATGAAGGGTTAAGCCACCATTCAAGAAACCCACAACCCATATCTGAGTGCCAATTAGAATCCCAGATACTCTGCTTTTGATCCAGCTCCCTGTTAATGTGCTTTGGAAGCAGCACTTGATGGCTCAAGTATTTGATTTCCTGCCACCCACAGGGGGCACTCAGATGGAGTTCTTGCCTCCTGGCTTTGTTCTAGCCCAGCCACGGAAGATAGATGGAAGATTCCCTCCTCTCTCTGTTTTATTCTTTTAATTCAATATTTTAAAATATATTCTACTATACAAAGAAGCATAAACTGTATTATCTTTATCCATCCATTAATGAATATTTAAATTGTTCACACACCAGAGTTATTCTGAACAATACAGTGCACATGGGTGAAGACATCTCTGTGTGATATTATTTCATATGGATATATGAGACATCTTCCAAAATTTCATGGGAAATGTGTATTATGAAAAAATTATGCATAGATTTCAAATATTTTTGCAACAAAATGAACTGCTTAGTTCCATTTCTTCATGAACTTTTTAATGCTCCTTCACATACACAGAAGAGAATTGCTGAATCAGATGGCATTTATATAATTTTTTTTAGGAACCTCTGAGCTATTTTCCATATGGCTTCACCATTTATGAGGGATCTTCAAAAAGTTCATAGAAAATAGACATTATGAAAAAATGCATGGCTTTCAAATTTTGCACCAAAATAGACTACTTTAATTCTATTTCCCACTGATTTTTGAAATATTTTCATACACTCCCACCAACAGTGTATGTACAGGATTTCTTTTTTCTCCACACTCTTACCACTACTTATTATCTCTTGTCTTGTTAATAGATAAGACAACCTATCAAGTATGAAGTGAAATCTCAACATGGTTTGGATTTTCATTTCTCTTAGGATTTCCCTGCTCAGTACTTCTTCATATATTTGTTGGACATTTGTATATCTTCTCTGGCAAAAATATCTAGTCTACTCCTTTGCCCATTTTTAATTGGGATATTGGGATTTTCTTGCTATTGAGTTCTGTTATACTTAAATATTTTGAATATTTACTCCTAGATTTTCTTAATTCTGTAGGATGTCTTAGCAATTTGTTGATTCTTTCTTTGGTATGCAAAAACTTTTCAGTTTATTTTCACACGTGTTGCCTGTTCTTTTGATGTGATATTAAAAAATCTGCCATGTTGGCCGGCGCCGTGGCTCAACAGGCTAATCCTCCACCTTGCGGCGCCGGCACACCGGGTTCTAGTCCCGGTCAGGGCGCCAGATTCTGTCCCGGTTGCCCCTCTTCCAGGCCAGCCCTCTGCTGTGGCCCAGGAGTGCAGTGGAGGATGGCCCAAGTGCTTGGGCCCTGCACCCCATGGGAGACCAGGAAAAAGCACCTAGCACCTGGCTCCTGCCATCGGATGAGCGCAGTGCACCGGCCGCAGCGCGCCGGCCGCGGCAGCCATTGGAGGGTGAACCAACAGCAAAGGAAGACCTTTCTCTCTGTCTCTCTCTCTCACTGTCCACTCTGCCTGTCAAAAAAAGAAAAAAAAAATCTGCCATGTTGAAAGAATGGTAGAAGGAAGGAGGGGGAGATGAAAGGAGTGATAGAGGGAACAAGGGAATATCTAAAACATATGTTCTTAGACTTTTATGTATACATCATATTGAATCTTTAAAAATTAATTAAAATAAAAATGAAATTTAAAAAACCGGCATGTCAAAAATGTTTTCTTCTAGTAGTTTTATGCATTCAGGTTTTAGATTTAAATCTTCATTTCGAGTTAATTTTCTATATTTTTTAAATTTTATTTAAGTTATACAAGTTTAATGTATTTTATATATATAGCTTTAGGAACATAGTGACATTCTCCGCCTACTTTCCATACTGCCCTTGCTCCAACCCTTCGTCTTACTACCTATAGTGCATCACATCACTCCCTACTCTGCCATCTTGGAATCTCCAATTTTCTATACATTATAAAGCAAGTATAAAATTTCATTCTCTTGCATGTTGAGATTCAGTTTTCTCAGTGTTTTTATTGAAGAAGCTTTGATTTCAAGTATTTAATTTAAATTTCCTTGAGGAAAATATGTACTATTCATTAAATAAGTATATAAAATAGAGTATATTTTCTTTTTTTAAAGATTTATTCATTTTTGTGAAAGGCAGAGATACAGAGAGAGACGGGAAGAGACAAAGAGACAGAGATCTTCCATCCACTGATGATGGGCAAATCTGAAGCCAGGATATAGGATCTTCCTCCAGGTCTCTCATGTGAGTGCAGGGGCCCAAGTCTCTGGACCATCCTCCACTGCCTCCCCAGGAACATTAGCAGGGAGCTGGATTGGAAGTGGTGCAGCCAGGACTTGAGCCAGTGCCCATACGGGACATACGGAATATCGGTCACACACAGCCCTACCCACTATGTCACAACGCTGGCCCCAATAGATTTTCAAAGTATCTGTTCTCCAGTCATGAATTAAGCTCTGCCTCTATGAGCATTATCCACTTTGGATTTAGTATGACAAAGAATTCGGTACTTCGTTTCTTCTCTAGAACAATTTCAATCACAGAAGCCATGTGGACTTCTCTAAAGAGAAACAGAGATTTCAAAATGTCAACTTCTTTAGCAGAAACATGATTGTTTTCTCATTCCTTCTTTAGCACTCCTTGTTCCCAGCCATATCTTTCTGAAGGATTTGACAGTGCTATTGCTTTTAGCTGACCTGCAGTGCTGCTGTTTATATTTCCTTCCATTCAGGGACAGATAATGGCTCAGATGTAGTGACTCTCTCCAGCAAACCAATGTAATAGTTTCCAAATATCTTAAAAACTTACATACTTTCACTTTCAATTTGCAACTGATCATAGTTTTGAAAATCAACATAAACTAAGATTTTACAGAAATTTCATATAGTAGATTCAAAATGAGGAAATAGGAAAGTTGCTGAGATGGTGAATTTTATGTGCCAAACTGACTGGGCCATGGGTGCCCACCAATTGCCCAAACATTATTCTGTGTATGTCTGTGAGAGAGAGAATGCCTCCTTTCTAAAGATTTAGACTGGAACATTGGTCTTCTCTTGTCTTCAGACTTGACTGAAGCCTTGAATCTTCTTAACTTTCAATCCTGCCAGCTTTCAGACCGCAGCTCACAATATCAGCTTTCCTGGTTCTTAGGCCTTTGGACTCAGCCCAGGACTATACCATGGGCTTTCCTGGGTCGCCAGCTTGCTGACCACAGATCCTGGGACTTCTTAGCATCTATAATCAAGTGAATCAATTCCTTATCAAAAACCTGCGTGTGTGTTCATGTGTGTGTCTGTCTTTGTGAGGTGGTCCTGTCTGCTCTGTTTCTCTGGAGGAACCCTGAGTAGTATACTCCTGAAAGTGAGATATTTTATCACCAATTGAAATTATACTACTTGTAGTAGCTGCAGGTCAAGCTGATAGTGGGAATAGGTCACATTTGGTAAAGGAAAAGAACTTCTGAAAATATTGAAAGATATGCCAAGTATCCATTATCCCAAAAGATGATTTCCTGCTATACTCTAAAAATGCCCATGATAGTCTTCCCAAATATCTTTTTTAAAAGATTTTATTTATTTGAAGGTGAAAATACATTGAGAAAGAGAGAGAGAGAGAGAGAGAGAGAGAGAGAGAGAGAGAGAGAGAGAGAAAGGTATTCAATTCACTGGTTCACTCCCCAAATGGCTGCAACAACTAGGGTTGGGCCTGGCCAAAGCCAGGAGCCCAGAGCTTCTTTCAAGTCTCCCATGTATGTGCAGGGACCCAAGGACTTGTGTCACTTTCCACTTCCACTGCTTTCCCAAGTGCATTATTAGGGAGCTGGATCGAAATTAGAGCAGCCAGGACTTGAGCCGAAACCCATATGGGATGCCAGCACTACAGGCGGTAGCTTAACACACTACACCACAATGCAAGCCCAAGACAAATATTTTTATTAAAAACATATAATGAATATTTCAATACATTTCAAAAGAACTCCTGTAAATGTTGACAGCTCTAGAAGTTCAGGCAAGAAATAAGTTTTGAGCAATGACTTGAACAAAATTAGGAGCAGAAATAAGAGAGAGAGGTAGTAGTTAGTATAATACTTCCCTCTTGCCCATAGCTTTCCTTCCCAAGTTTCAGTTAAGAGCAGTCTTAGTCTGCAAACATTAAATGAAAAATTCCCTTAGTGAACAATTCACAAGTTTCAAATTATGTGCCGTTCTGAGGAAATCTTGCCCTTCCCACTCCACCCTGCCCAGGATGTAGTAGTAATGCTATGGATGCCTAAGCAACTCTCCCCACTGACATGATGTAAGCCAGTCTCAGAGGATATTTCAGGGCTTTTTTTTAATTTTTAACTACTACAACAACAGTGTAATACTTGAGACACCCAGTCTGTGCATTTCAACCTGATAGTTTCTGATACACTTCCAACAAATGAATTCTGGAAAGAATATAAAAAGAGAAAAAAAGGAGGAGGGAGGAAGGAAGCAAGAGGAAAATTAGAGGATGTCCCTTCTAGTTAATGCTATACTATGAAATAAACATTGGAAAAATTATCTTATTTGCAGAACTGATAAAACTGATTACCTTATTAACATCAAGAATCTGAATACAATCTAGAAAGGTTTATGATCTAAACATCGGTTATAGAAGTGACCCAGAGGGTTATGTAATTTGAGAACTTTTCAAAGAAAACCATTTTATGTACTCCTGTCATCTCAGTTTGGATTTGAATTTTTTTACGTAGAGAAAGTCTCTGTTGTGAATTTTTTGTGTTTAATTACAGTTGATCTTTTGCAGGCAACAATCATTCATATTGTGTTGCATGTGTGCTCTCTGGAATAGAGTCTTCTTCATATGTGAACACATATAAATACAATGTTCAATTTGCAATTGCCTTGTTAGTTGCATCCTAACAGTCAGGTACATTGGGTGAATATGCATGGTCACAGTTGTGCCTGGCTTCGCATTTCAACAGCACGATTCTGAATGGCTTTGCATGGCTGCTGCAAGCCTTTGAAACTGGTGTGGTCCAGAGCCCAGAACATTGCTGACCTTACCTTCCATGTGTTTCCTGAACACACAACCACAGTAATCATTCCATGTATAGGACCAAATAATAATCAAACATATGTAGAATCATGTCTCTTACTATTTCACCAACACAGACCAAGATAATTCTTATCTTACAATATGGTTGTGTCACAATAAACCCTTCATAAATTGAAAAATATCATAGCCAGCAACACATTTAGTACACCTGACCTACTGAACAACATAGCTTAGTTACACATTACACTACAGCATGTCAGTTGTTTGCTTTCATGACTACATGGCTGCCCAGGAGCTACATTTCACGGCCACTGCCCAGCATCACACATTACTAGTTGGGAAAACATAAAAATTAAAAGTATGATTTCTACTGAATGCATGTCATTTTTCACCATGATAAAGTAGAAAATCATAATTTGGACTATCATAAGTCAGGAACCATCTGGATGTATTAAAATAATCTGTATTTGGAAAATTCTGAAGCCCAGGTCCCAGATCCAGAGTTTTAATTGTTCTGGGATGTGACCCAGGAAATTATACTTTAAAAGTACGTCCTGAGTCTAATAAGTAAACAGAGCTGAGAACTACCAACCTAAACTGTACTGAAATAATCTGCTTATAACTATCATGTAGACTACATAGAAATGTGCTTTTTCAACAGCATAGGCAAAAAAATGATCTAAGGAAAGATACTGATCTAAGAAAGTATTAAACTGGCTTCTCTGAAATAGACACATTTATAATTATTATATAAATATAGAAGATAGACATGATCTCATCACTAGAGAATATTGGAAATATAACAATTCTCAAATAACTTATTGAAGTTGTTGCACATGAATTTGCCATAAATATGGAGACTCCTCTTGAAGTTCCATGTACTAGATATTACTGACTTATTGAAGCAATCACTTGATTACAGCAAAAGGTGTGTGGAAAGGGTGGGGGAGGACCAAAGAGTTGTCCCTTTTAGCTCATATTTAGTCAAACATACAACAGAAAATTAAAAATTTACTTCTCAGAAATTTCTTGTACTCAACATAAAGATGTTTTTAAGGTTCTCTTCAATTCTTTGTGGGATTGAAAGCTCTGAGACTCAGAAGATAGGATACATCTGAGACTGGAACAAACACTAACAGCATTTATGAACAACTTCCATAATATCATGGGAGCAATAGCCCTCACCATTCCTCCCATGCTCCTGTGAGTGTTTACAGAATGAAGAGGCCAAGTAGAAACAAAGTCTATGAGAGGCAACAGTAAATGAAATAACCAAAGGAAATGGGCCTAAACTTGTTTTTCTTAAGTAAATGACCTCCTCTGAGTACAGAACTTAAATAATTAATCAAAAGTACCCAATTTCATTCAGCCTAGGGAAAATTCTGAATTGCTTTCTCAAAAGGAATCTCATAAGTGTCCACAAAGAAAAATAAAATAATTTCTCTACAAAATAAAGAGAATTAGACTGCCTTTGTATTTCTTGGCTACAAGATTATCACTAATGAATAATAGAGCAATCTTACATGATTGTGGCCATGGAGTTATCCACAAATAAATTTTATAGATAAATGTGATAAAAGAAAGACATATTCAGACGAATCAGGAATCAGAAAATACAGCATCCCACTTTTCTTTTTACAATATTTTTCTTCATTTAAGTGGTCTTTACTTCTACACAAGATAACCCATGAGTTAATAACTGCGGAAGCTGTGCGATGAGTGTGGTGTGTGGTTCTTCACTTATAATATCCTCTCTACTTACTTACGTATTTTTGTAAGTTTCCACAATAGAAAATTTCAGATAATTCAAGTATCAATATCATTAAATATACAAATAAACTGGAAATAATTCCAAATTAAAAGATTAAAGACATGACTACTAAATGCAATGCACACTACTTCATAGGACTAAAAATTAGCTATAAAGTACATTATTGGAGACCAGCTCTGTGATGTAGTAGACTAAGCCTCCACCTGTGGCACTGGCATCCCATATGGGCACTGGTTTGAATCCTGTCTGCTCCACTTCCGATATGGCTCTCTGTTAATGGCCTGGGAAAACAGTAGAAGATGGTCGAAGTGCTTGGCCCCTGCACCCATATGGGGGACCTGGAGGAAGTTGCTGGCTTCAGGCTTTGGATCGGCCCAGCCCTAGCTGTTGCGGCCATTTGGGGAGTGAACCAACCGAGGGAAGACCTTTCTCTCTGTCTCTCCCTCTGTCTGTAGCTCTACCTCTCAAATAAATAAATAAATAAATACTCTTTAAAAAGTAAATTATTGGGGTAAGGAGTAGTGGGTAAGGCCGCTGCCTGCAATGCCAGCATCCGAGTGGGCGCCAATTCAAGACCCAGGTGCTCCACTTCTGATCCAGCTCTCTGCTATGGCCTGGGAAAGCAATGGAAGATTGCCCAAATCCTTGGGACCCTGCAGCCACGTGGGAGACCTGGAAGAAGCTCCTGGCTCCTGGTTTCAGATCAGCACAGCTCCGGCCATTGTGGCCAGTTGAGGAGTGAACCAGCAGATGGAAGACACTCTCTCTCTCTATGCCTCTTCTTCTTTCTCTGTGTAACTTTTTCAAACAAATAAATAAATCTTTGTTTACCAAAGGCATTCTTTTCAGATCTGGAAAAAATGATGCTGAAATTCATATGGAGACACAGGAGACCTCGAATAGCTAAAGCAATCTTGTACAACAAAAACAAAGCCAGAGGCATCACAATACCAGATTTCAGGACATACTACAGGGCAGTTGTTATCAAAACAGCATGGTACTGGTACAGAAACAGATGGATAAACCAGTGGAACAGAATAAAATCATCAAATATCAATCCAAACATTTATAGCCAACTTATATTTGATCAAGGATCCAAAACCAATTCCTGGAGTAAGGACAGTCTATTCAATAACTGGTGCTGGGAAAACTGGATTTCCACATGCAGAAGCATGAAGCAAGATCCCTACCTTTCACCTTACACAAAAATTCATTCAACATGGATTAAAGACTTAAATCTACGACCCAACACCATCAAATTATTAGAGAACATTGGAGAAACCCTAGGTACCTGCAAAGACTTCTTGGAAAAGACCCCAGAAGCACAGGCAGTCAAAGCCAAAATTAACTACTGGGATTGCATCAAATTGAGAAGTTTCTGTACTGCAAAAGAAACAGTCAGGAGAGTGAAGAGGCAACCAACAGAATGGGAAAAAATATTTGCAAACTATGCAACAGATAAAGGGTTGATAACCAGAATCTACAAAGAAATTAAGAAACTCCACAACATCAAAACAAACAACCCACTTAAGAGATGGGCCAAGGACCTCAATAGACATTCTTCAAAAGAGGAAATCCAAATGGCCAACAGACACATGAAAAAATGTTCAAGATCACTAGCAATCAGGGAAATGCAAATCAAAACCACAATGAGGTTTCACCTCACCCCGGTTACAATGGCTCACATTCAGAAATCTACCAACAATAGATGCTGGAGAGGATGTGGGGGAAAAGGGACACTAGCCCACTGTTGGTGGGAATGCAAACTGGTGAAGCCACTATGGAAGTCAGTCTGGAGATTCCTCAGAAACCTGAATATAACCCTACCATTCAACCTAGCCAATCCACTCCTTGGAATTTACCCAAAGGAAATTAAATTGGCAAACAAAAAAGCTGTCTGCACCTTAATGTTTATTGCAGCTCAATTCGCAATAGCTAAGACCTGGAACCAACCCAAATGCCCATCAACAGTAGACTGGATAAAGAAATTATGGGACATGTACTTTATAGAATACTATACAGCAGTCAAAAACAATGAAATCCAGTCATTTGCAACAAGATGGAGGAATCTGGAAAACATCATTCTGAGTGAATTAAGCCAGTCCCAAAGAGACAAATATCATATGTTCTCCCTGATTGGCAACAACTAACTGAGCTCAAAGGGGAAACCCGTTGAAGTGAAATGGACACTATGAAAAATAGTGACTTGATCAGCTCTTGTGCTGACTGTTGTTGTACAATGTAATACTTTATCCATTTTAGTATTTTTTTTTTATCCTAGTACTAGTGGTTGAACTCTGTAATTAACACACAATTATGCTTAGGTGTTTAAATTTTAACTGAAAAGTGATCTCTGTGAAATATAAGAGTGGGAATAAGAGAGGGAGGAGATGTACACTTTGGGACATGCTCAATTGGACCTGCTCCAAATGATGGATTTAGAATCGTGCCAGGGGATTCCAATACAATCCCATCAAGGTGGCATGTACCAAGGCCATCTCACTAGTCCAAGTGATCAATTTCAGTTCACAGTTGATCACACTGATAGGCCAAAGAGTCAAAGGGATCACACAAACAAGACTAGTGTCTGCTAATAATAACTGATAGAATAAAAAAGGGAGGGAATGATCCAACATGGGAAGCGAGATACACAGCAGACTCATAGAATGGCAGATGTCCTAAATAGCACTCTGGCCTCAGAATCAGCCCTTAAGGCATTCGGATCTGGCTCAAGAGCACATGAGAATATTTTAGGCATGGAAAGCCAAGACACTCTGGCAAAGAAAAAAAAAAGAAGACCTAAATGAAAGATCTCTGAGAGTGAGATCCCAGTGGAAAGAACGGGGCCATCAAAGAAGGAGGTACCTTTCTCTGAAGGGAGGAGAGATCTTCCACTTTGACTATGACCCTGTGGGAATAAGATCGAAGTCGGCGAACCCTAAAGGCTTCCATAGCCTCGGCAACTCATGACTAGAGCCTAGGGAGTTTACTGACGCCATAAACAAGAGTGTCAAATTGTTAAATCAACATCAGGAGTCACTGTGTACTTATGTCTCATGAGGGATCTGTCCTTAATGTGTTATCCAATGTGAAGTAATGCTATAACTAGTACTGAAACAGTATTTTTACACTTTGTGTTTCTGTGTGGGTGCAAACTGATGAAATCTTTACATAGTATATACTGAATCGATCTTCTTTATATAAAGATAATTGCAAATGATTAAAAAATATTGGTGTTAAGTTGGAAATTGCATAGAAAGTTAATCAATCTTTTTTAAAAAAATCATGTAGGATCTCTGTCCTTAATGTGCTGTACATTGTGAATTAATACTATAACTAGTACTCCAACAGTATTTTCACTTTGTGTCTCTATGTGAGGGCAAACTGTTGAAATCTTTACGTAGTATGTACTAAACTGATCTTCTGTGTATAAAGAGAATTGAAAATGAATCTTGATGTGAATGCAAGGGGAGAGGGAGCAGGAAAGGGGAGGGTTGTGGGTGGGAGGGAAGTTATGGGGGGGAAGCCATTGTAATCCATAAGCTGTAATTTGGAAAAATATATTCTTTAAATAAAAGCTTTATTAAAAAAAAAACACATTATTGGAACACTTGGAAAGACTGAAATTGGAGCATACGTTAGATAAAAATACTAGGGGCAGCCGGCGCCGTGGCTCAACAGGCTAATCCTCCGCCTTGCGGCGCCGGCACACGGGGTTCTAGTCCCGGTTGGGGCGCCGGATTCTGTCCCGGTTGCCCCTCTTCCAGGCCAGCCCTCTGCTGTGGCCCGGGAGTGCAGTGGAGGATGGCCCAAGTGCTTGGGCCCTGCACCCCATGGGAGACCAGGAAAAAAGCACCTAGCACCTGGCTCCTGCCATCGGAATAGCGCGGTGCGCCGGCCGCAGCGTGCCGACCACGGCAGCCATTGGAGGGTGAACCAACGGCAACGGAAGACCTTTCTCTCTGTCTCTCTCTCTCACTGTCCACTCTGCCTGTCAAAAAATAAATAAATAAATACTAGGGGCATGTATTTGGCAAAGCAATTAAAGATGCTGCTTGAGATGCCTGTGTTTTATACCAGGGTGCCTGTGTTCAAGTACTCACCTTCTCATTCCAGCTTCCTGCTAATGGGCCATAATGACTGCCACTTATTAATACTCTATGAAAACAGTGTATGTAGGCAGAAACATAAATGTAGCAAAATGCCAACATCCAGTGAAACTAAATGAAAGAAACAGAATGCCATGTATTTTTCCAAAGTTTATAATTTTTCAAAGTATAAAGTAGTGGGGAGAGTACAAGAAAATAGAAGTAATATTACAAAAAAGTAAAAGCAAAAAAAAAAAATCCCAGGCACTTCTATATGTACATTTTTCAAATGGAAAGAAACCCCAAAACTAATAATACTCAACTATAAGTGGAAAGAGAGGAGAGAATAAAAGGGGGGAAAACTGAGAACTAGATTGTTGTAAATGTGCATTGTTCATAAAAAAAAAAAACTTTAAATGTAATTTGTAAGTTATTTTTATGTTAGAAATAGCCTGCCATTAAGGACTTTCATTTCTTGACTTACTGGAATATTTTCTAGTAGTGTGATAAAATGTCTGTTTAGTCATCCATTCAAGGAACTATTACTCCATAGTCACCTTTGGTGAGTGCTTTCCAAACATTAGAAGAATGTCTTCTACTATTCAGAACTATTGGCTATAATTATATTTTTTCTTATTCATTATTGCTCCTGATACTTGTTAAATATTTCCCTTCTAAGCTATTTTCTTCATTTTAACCATTTTTTAACTTTGTAACATATTTTGATGTTACTATTTGATGTAATAAATGTTATACCATCACTATGTTTTATATTGTTTTGCATTATATGAAGATTTTAAGAGTTGAAGATTCGCCCAAGAAGTAAAGTAATGAAGAACAAAATTTCACATTGAAGAATTACAAAAGCAATTCACACTCACACTGTATTGCTTGAACCCAAAATCCCTCAGACCAGTTCTTCCAGGGCTAAGCTAAGAAAATGAAAGCACATGATCACTGGAAATCTTCTTGGTAGTATTTTCTTACTGTTGCTCGTAGCCTTTTGGGATCCAGAAAGTTTAAATAACTTGCATTTAGTCACTCAGGTAGAAAATACTGAAATCAGGATTTGAATCACCCTCTAAAGTCAAACCAGGAAGTCTAGCAAGTAAGATAGTGATAAATTTGGCTGTCTTGGCAATTCTATAAAATGCTAAAAAAAACTTTACAATTTTGTTGGGAGCTGGCACAGGGGACAGCAACTAAAATCCAGGGCTAACCAAATGTAGGAAGCATAATAAAGTTGGAAGACACAAAATGCATAAACTTGCAAAAATAAAACTAAATCAGAAATACACTCCACTCAGTTGAGAACAGTAAATTAAGTTTTATTTCTCAAGTATGTCATGACATTATAATGGATTATCACTTACCAGCCTTGTGGCTAACTTATGCTGCATGTGGGAATCTGAAAACTTTCAAGGAAATAATTTGAAGTGGCCTCGGGCTAGATCATCGCGAGAGTAGCTCAAGTGAAAAATTATCAACTTACCAAAAGATGAAATTATATCCCTACATCATGCCTGATTTAAAAGAATTATCCCCAGATGGTTTGAGAATTTAAATGTTAAGATAGGAACTTGAAGATTCTTAGTAGAAAGTACACTGAATGTCTTTAGACCTCAGGACATTAAAGAATTTCTTAAGTAATGCTAAGGAGTACTTACTGGGAACACTGATATATACGTTACTATATTAAAATTAAAAATTGTGTTCATTAAAAGACACCTTAAAGCAAGTGAAAAGATAATTTGAATTGGAAGAGGTTCACAATACATGCAATTGAAAAAGAAGTAGCAACACTAAGGGAGAACGCCTGTATGTGAAAGATCTTCATATACTGCTTTATATTCTTGAGATTTTTATACCATTTTTTAAATTAAATAGCAATAGAAATATTCACTAAAATTAGATTCAGTATTTCTCTAATAGATTTTAACTGTTAATAACTGTTGAAGGCTAAGATGTGAATAAGAGAATTTAGTATACTAATAGTATCCCTCCCTTATGTAAATGATGAAAATTTTCCATTCAAATGTTTGTAAAACAAAGACATTATAGCTAATCATAATAACAAAACAGTTTGTACAGAAAATGCTACCAGTATCTGCTCTAAATCACCTATTAAACAATGCTTCCAGAAATACAATAAAAATGTGTGCAAGAACAAGCATGGTGATAATTCACATTAGTTTCAGGATAATTTCCTCTGTGGAGGGAAAGAAAGGATATTTAAGGTATATCTATTTTAAAGAAAAGACAAGTGAGGCAAATGTGGGAAAACATCAATATATGGTAAATTGAGGAAGGGTATGTGAGGGCTGTTATATTAGTTTTATTAATGTGTGAAGTCTTTTATAACTTAAATTTTTAATTAAAATTAAGAACAATTGGGAAAAATGTATATGGATACCAGGAATTTCAGGACAGTGGAAACAAATGAAATTTGTGCAACTTGCAAGATATTCTACAGTGACTATCTCTGAGATTTTGTCATTTGAATTACTTTGAAATCATAACCACCCAAATCACAAGATAACAGGGGACAGAAGAGAAAAACACAGATTCAACAAGCTTCCCTTGGGCACGATCTACCTGCTTTTGGTAGACAATTTTGAAACCTAGATTCTGGATCAATGAGATGACCAATTCAAACCACACTGTTAATCTGCTATGGGCCAGGACAAGGTGTGAGACTGTGAAACCTTGAGGAAGAGATGACTATGAGAGTACTGCCTTGGAGACTAGACTGGAGCTCAAATCTAGTTCAAGGCCAAAGAAATCCTAGTGATTTCCACAAGCCAGGAAATGCTCCAGAGTGGTGCCAGGGACAGCATCGCCTGGCCCTGCTTAACCCTAGAGGTGTGAGGTATGAGGTGTGAGGTGTGAGGTGTGAGGTGTGAGGTGTGAGGTGTGAGGTGCTCTGAGGAGAGACAGGGCTGGTCCACGCTATAAAGCAAGTCCAGACTTGGCTCATAGTCTGGTGAAAATGCCCTGAGAGACTCCAGGAGTGCACTCTTGGGTTGCTGGTAGCTGAGGCCCAGAGGGATATAACTTTTTAATCTTCAACGTACAATCTTTATGTTTGTGGGATATCATGTGATGTTTCAACTCATGTATAGATCGTGTAATATCCAATCAGAGTAAACATATCTATCTCATGAAAAAATTATTATTTCTTTATTATGAAAACATTCAAATTCTGTCTAGCTTTAAAAAAAAAAAACAAGATTTGATTTTTGTTTACAACCCTTGTCTTTATTGTTGAGGAACAATGTTTTTTCTTCATACTATTTGTTGTACTCTTTATTTAGTGGCAGGTTAACCTTACGATCATCAAATAAACTGAAAGATCTTTGTAAAAAATCAATAAAAATGGGAATAGGAGAGGAAGCAGGTGGAAAGATGGGAGCATGAGCGAGAAAGAGGGTACGGTGGGAAGTATCACCATGCTCCTAAACCTGTATATGTGAAATACATGAAATTTTTTACCCTAAAATTCTTTAAAATAAAGTAAATTAAAAGAAAGAATAAAAACGGGAGGAGGAAGAAAAGTGGCAGTGTGGGAGGGAGGGTGGGGTGAGAAGTATCACTATGCTCCTAAATCTGTATACATGGTATTTGTTCATTTATATAAATAAAAAATTACTTTAAAATACATAAGGGGCTGGTGCTGCGGCTCACTTGGTTAATCCTCCACCTGCGGCGCCGGCATCCCATATGGGTGCTGGGTTCTAGTCCCAGTTGCTCCTCTTCCAGTCCAGCTCTCTGCTGTGGCCCAGGAAGGCAGTGGAGGATGGCCCAAGTGCTTGGGCCCCTGCACCCACATGGGAGACCAGGAGGAAGCACCTGGCTCCTGGCTTCAGATTGGCGTAGCTCTGGTCATAGCGGCCATTTGGGGAGTGAACCAATGGAAGGAAGACCTTTCTCTCTGTCTCTCTCTCTATCTATCAAATAAATTAAAGAAAAAAATACATTTAAATGAATGGATCAAATTAATAAATTTAAAAAGGAAGATAAAAAATACATAAAACATTTTCATCATCTATAGTCATGCAATTGTGCATCAGATCACCAGAACTTTCTATTTCTGTCTAACTGTAACTTAGTACTCATTAATGCACCTTTCCCCGTCCCTCCTTTCTTTCCCCAGCCTCCAGTAACCATTATTGTACTCTCCACTACTATGAAATCAAGTTTTTTCAGATTCCACATAGGAGTGAGATTCACCCAACTGATTCCGA
The DNA here is from genome assembly GCA_949820135.1 of Sylvilagus floridanus. NCBI lineage: Eukaryota > Metazoa > Chordata > Mammalia > Lagomorpha > Leporidae > Sylvilagus > Sylvilagus floridanus. The sequence goes on from OX463243.1 coordinate 58,678,349, forward strand.
ACCCCAGGTTCTTTGGTTTCCTTGTAATAGAAATTGGCAACAGGCCAACCTGCAACCCAGATAAGGTATATCGGGGTTTATACTTGAGCACAAGTGGAACAACATGGCAGGAGGAGGATCCACCAACTGGCTCAATGAAGGGAGCAGGAGGTGGTTTATTGTGTGTGAGGCATGGCAGTTCTCCCTCTGCACCTGGCCCAGAGTCCTGGCTCATCCCCTCCGCACATGACACTTCAGTTTGCACCTAGCTCATGTTCTGCACAGGCACTGTTGCGGGGTTTTGGTTTCTTTATGTATTTTTTGTTTTGCATCCTACATGCTCAGAATAGCAGAGTTGCTTACCCAGGAGGTCACACACTACATGCATTTGGCTATTCTGGGCACCTGTGAAAGTTGAGTAAGACCTTAACAGGGTAATAGAGGGCTATTTGGAGGTGAGGGTCTGGATGCTGCTTGCTCTTGATTGCTTTAGAGCTGGAGATAGATGCCTGTCAGTTCAGGAGATGGAGAGCCCTCTTTCTACCCTGTCTCACAACCTTTCAAAAATGCTTCTTGAGCAATTACTCTGGGAACATAAAATCTAAAGAAACATGTCAGCATAGTTCTTAATAAACTATTTGGAAGCTCTTGAAAGGATAATTTACAATCTTATGGAACAGAATTTTTTAATTTCTAAAAAATTTTCATTAATAAAAAGAGAATAGATTTCATACACTTCATAGATACAATTCTAAGATAATCACACTTCTTTCTCTCCCTTCTTCAATCTCTCCTCTTTCTAGCTTTTATTTTCCTTTACTTTTTGCAATAACATAATTTCAATTGCCTATATAATCACAAGCATAATTCCCACTAACCATAATGTGCAAGCACTTCCACCTGAAGTAACACCTTGCTACTAGGGACTCCATTTTAGAGCACCTGGGACTCCACCTGGAGAAAGCACTGCCCACCATGAGATTCTGGTCTGAAACTATGATCTAAAACTCAGACAGTAATAGTCCTCATACAATAACAGTACACACATCCCACCTGGTAGAGCATAGAAACTCCCCAGCATGGTCAATCAATCTTAGAACAGACAGGCTCCACCTGGATTAATAAGATTGAAATTTGTCTACTGTCAAGATTGTAATTGATATTAGTTTCACATAGGCCTTAGGTCAGCTTGATCCTAGCAACCACGTATTCCCCCTAGGTCAGCTTGATCCTAGCAACCATGTATTCCCCCTCTCCTTGTGGTTTTTGCCTTTATAAACCCTGTTGCTTTGAGCTTTGGGGTTGAAAGTTCTTTAGGGCATGAGCCCACTCTCCTCCGCCAGCAACAAAGATTTTGTCGAGGTGTCGTTCTCCTCTGTTTGCACTGGCTCAGGCACAACACACCATCATCTGCTGCTACCTCTCAGGATGTACAGTAACAGGAAGCTGGGCGGGAAGCAGAGGACCCAGGGCTTGAACCAGACACTCCAATATGGGATGAGGGTGCCCAAAGAGGTGACTTGACCACTGTGCCAAAACACGTGCCCCAGTGCTTCTACTTTTCAGAGATAAATACAATAAAAAATAATGCCTCACAGATTTGCACATGATTTCTTTGATTTCAAACCATGTCTGGCTTAAATAATAATAAATATAGCTTCATATCTCCTTAGACTTGAACAGCAGCTGCAAGACTTTTTATGAAGTTTGAGTTAAGGATGCTCTTCCTTGGACCAAACTTGGTTATGAGAACTCCGCTGTGCGGTGTAGGGACAAATCCCCAGCCACACATTACCTGTCTTTGGATCTTTGTGCACCTGCTTTTCCCTTCCAGTGACCTCATGGGAAGGATGGTTGTGGCTGAATACTGAATTCAGGTACCACCAACACCCTCTCCAAACCCTGCCAATATGTCATTGTAACACCATCACCCAGCAGCACCTTCAGCTGAGCTGGATTTACAGTCTGCCTACATGCAAAACCGATGCGAAAGATGTCCTGGCTGCACCCAGGCTGTGCTCACCTTGATTTATTTCAAGCCAGCAGCCGATTGCACATAAATTTAACATAGCAGTGAAGGAGTCGAGGTGGATTTCTCACCTTCGTAGTCTGTCACACAGGCAAGACTGAAGCCTGAGACCAAAGGGCATTGTCACAGAGGCAGAAAAGTGGCAGATTACGGGCCTCCATGCATTTACGTTGTCACTAAGCTAAAAGAGATCCCCTCAAGGGTCTATTTGATGCCAACTCCCATTTCTTCCTTCTGCTGGCTTGCCAAGGCCAACATAACGAATGCTGAGAACAATTTTAACATCTAAAAATATAAGAATCATGAGGCAAATTATGACATTTCTACTTCATGGAATATTATGCCATCATTACAATTATAACTAAGGGAGCAGGGGTTTAGCACAATAGTTAAGAAGTTACTTGGGACACCCACAATCCATAAGAGAGTGCCTGGGGTTGACGTCCCAGCTCTGTTTCGGGTTCTAGCTTCCTACTACTGTGCACTCTGGGAGGTAGCAGATGGTGGCTCAAGTCCTTGGGTCCCTGTGGCCGACTTGGGATAGCAGGACTGAATGCCTCCAGAGTTGTGAGGAAATAAACTCCTGTTTATCAGAACTTAGCTATAATCCTGGCCTCTTTAAAAACTAAGTACCTAATAATAAGGTATCATTTTTACTTAAATTATTCTACCATTTGGATGGAATCCAAACAGTTGTTTCACATCACATTCTATTCCATATATGAAGAAATTCTCATATTTTAAATAGAAAGGGACATCAAAAAAGTATATACGTCGCTAACCAAATTGTTAAGACATCATTTTACTTTTCAAAAAGTGTGTATAAAGATTATATAACATTTCAATGATGGGAATATTCACAACTGTTTTGTTCTTATTATGCTCATATTTTATAAAACTTCAAAATTAAAAGTATTAATAATTAATAACAATTTAGAATTTTATTCCCTTATAACTAATGTTGCTATATAACAACACATGACTTCTGATGTAGAATAAGCCATAAATGTTGCTTTATTTTGGTAAAAATTCAAAAACTTGGGACCAGCATTGTGGTGTAAGGGTAAGGCTGTTGCCTATGATGCCAACATCCCACATGGGCATAGGTTCATGCCCTGGCTGCTCCACTTCCAAACCAACTCCCTGTTAATGACTTAAGAAAAGCAACAGAAGATGGCCCAAGTGTATGGGCCCCTGCCACCCACCTGGAAGCCCAGATGAAGCTCCTGGATTTGGTGTGGTTCAGCCCTGATTGTTGTGGCCATATGGGGAGTGAACCAGCAGATGGAAGATTCTCTCTCTCTCTCTCTCTCTCTCTCTCTCTCTGTCTCTCTCCACCCCCCTCCCCATATATAACTCTGATTTTCAAAATAAATCTTTCTTTAAAAAATTCTTAACAGGCCAGCGCCACGTCTTATTAGGCTAATCCTTCACCTGCAGCACTGGCACCCTGGGTTCTAGTCCCGGTCGGGGTGCCGGATTCTGTCCCGGTTGCTCCTCTTCCAGTCCACCTCTCTGCTGTGGACCAGGAGTGCAGTGGAGGATGGCCCAACTCCTTGGGCCCTGCACCCGCATTGAAGACCAAGAGGAAGCACCTGGCTCCTGGCTTCGGATCAGCATGGTGCACTGGCCGCAGCGCGCTGGCCGCAGCAGCCATTGAGGGGTGAGCCAACAGCAAAAGGAAGACCTTTCTCTCTGTCTCTCTCTCATTGTCTAACTTTGCCTGTCAAAAAAAAATTCTTAACAAAAAAACATAGCAGAAACAAATCACTTAACAACAGAATATTTCTATACATTGAGTTAGCTAGCCAGTTACAAAGTTCAAATTTATCAGATAACTGCCAGTTATGCTCTCCATCTCATAGTAGGACCTGGGCTAACTGTTTAGGGGTACTACTGAAGTTATTTAGGATATCAATTTAGCAGTTGATAAACTATACATTTATCAATTTCCTTATTACAGGTTTGGCAAATAATTATGTGCCCTAGTACTTTGTATAAAGTAATGCTCCTAGTATTTTTCATTCATCTGCAAAATATATACATTTAGTGAGAGACATACAAACATAAATACAAATATACACATGTGTATATTATATTATAAAGGCTGAAGCATCAGCTTACAGACTGAAACTCATACATAACTCTTTTCCAATACTTGTCCTTCCTTCTCAGTAACTAAATATATGAAATCAATCTGTTGAAAAATATTTCCTTAATAGGAAATCATACTAATTAATTGAACATTTTTTTTTTGACAGGCAGAGTGGACAGTGAGAGAGAGAGACAGAGAGAAAGGTCTTCCTTTGCCGTTGGTTCACCCTCCAATGGCCGCCGCGGCCGGTGCGCTGCGGCCGGCGCACCGCGCTCGTCCGATGGCAGGAGCCAGGAGCCAGGTGCTTTTTCCTGGTCTCCCCATGGGGTGCAGGGCCCAAGCACCTGGGCCATCCTCCACTGCACTCCCGGGCCACAGCAGAGGGCTGGCCTAGAAGAGGGGCAACCGGGACAGAATCCGGTGCCCCGACCGGGACTAGAACCCGGTGTGCCGGCGCCGCAAGGCGGAGGATTAGCCTGTTGAGCCACGGCGCCGGCCTGAACATATTTTGATATACAAAACATGAGTTCTCCTCTAACAGGTGTCTACAACATTTGTAACTGCAAACACAGAAAGACTTTACAACCTTAAGGTCGACTATATCTTAGACCAATTTTCTGTGTATTTAATCCTTGACAAGCATGTTCATAGATTAATCTTGGTACCATAAACTGACCACTTTTATACTCTAGCAAAAAAAAAAAAAAAAAACCAGTTAAAAATACTACTTTATGGGGCCAGCACTGTGGCACAGTAGGTTAATCCTCCGCCTGAGGCACTGGAATACTATATGGACACCAGTTCTAGGCCTGGCTACTCTTCTTCCAATCCAGCTCTCTGTTATGGCCTGGGAAACCAGTACAAGATGGCCCAAGTGCTTGGGCCCCTGCATCCACATGGGAGATCTGGAAGAAGCACTGGGAAAGCAGTAGAAGATGCCCCAAGTCCTTGGGCCCCTGCACCCACGTGGGAGACAGGGACAAAGTGCCTTGCTCCTGCCTTCAGATCAGCACGGCTCTGGCCATTTGCGGCCATTTGGGGAGGGAACCAGAAGATGGAAAAGCTTTCTCTGTTGCTCCCTCTCACTGTCTATAACTCTACCACTCAAATAAATAAATAATCTTTAAAAAAAAAAACTCCCTCCTTTTCCTCCTCCTCCTCTCTTCCTCCTCCTTATAATATATAACACTAATTATAAACCATCCTTAACAAGAATATAGGTAAACTTCACCTCTCTTCAGATAAGATTCAGTCCATTGGCAAAATAAGGATACACACTGTTCACAAAACACCAGCAAGCATATGAAACAATGGGGACACTTCAGTAAGGCTGATTAATTGGGGAATATGTAAAAAGAAAATTGGAGAACTGGCATTATATTATAAAGTTGGACATGCATATACTTATCAACCCATACCTTGTAACCCCAGACCCTGTAAAACATGTGTGTGCCCCAGACAAGGGAACAGGAATGTTCCAGAAGATTATGGTTGCATTGTTGTAAAATTTACATAGATGGGGCCAGTGCTGTGGCGCAATGGGTTAACACCTTGGCTTGAAGTGCCAGCATCCCATATGGGCACTGGTTCTAATCCCAGCTGCTCCTCTTCCTATCCAGCTCTCTGCTACGGCCTGGAAAAGCAGTGGAAGATGGCCCAAGTCCTTGGGCCCCTGCACCCACACGGGAGGCTCGGAAGAAGCTCCTGGCTCCTGGATCAGTGCAGCTCTGGCTGTTGCAGCCAACTGGGGAGTGAATCAGTGGATGGAAGACCTTTGTCTGTCTGTCTGTCTGTCTCTCTCTCTGCTTCTCTTCTTTCTATGTAACTCTTTCAAATAACTTACGTAGATCACAGGTTGAGCAACAAAATGAACAAATACATTGTGATGCAGTCATACAGTGGAACACAATTCTTTACTGGATTGCAATGAAATGAATTATCTCAAAGTGTACATATCTAAACACATAAGTTTCAGAACATGGTGCATGAAAAAGGCATATAACTAACTATGCAATATATTGCTATTCTTTTGAAGTTCAAAAAAATCAAGCATAAACAATAAATTATCTAGGGCTGCCTATAGTTCTGCTGAACTGAAAAGCAGATGTATGAATACACAAAATCCTAGATGATAGATATCCAAGGAGAAGAGGAAGATTGAAGGAACCCTTGGGGGATTTCAGAAGTACTGGGTGGCATTTATATTCTTGTTAATCATATAATACCATTCTTTAAACTACAATATATCGTATATATACTCTCTATAGAAGTTTCCTTAAACAGAAGATGGCCCAAGTAGGTGGGCCTCTGTACCCACGTGCATGTGGGAGAACTGGAAGAAGCTCCTGGCTCCTGGCTTTGGTCTGGCCTACACTTAGCCATTGCAGCCATTTGGGAAGTGAATTAGTGGATGGAAGATCGATCTCTCTCTCTCTCTCTCTCTCTATCTCTCTCTCTCTCTTTGTGTGTGTGTGTCTGTCTGTCTGTCTCTGTAACTGTGCCTTTCAAATACAAATTTTAAAAAATATTTTTCTTAAAAAAAAAAGAAAAAAAGTTTCCTAGTCAAAAAATAAAAGACAAAGAGGAACATTGTTGCTTTGGATTCTCTGGGAAAGGAGATACTAGAAATGCAGGTTTTCTCTGACTTGCCAGCAATTGACACTGTTCATACAAATAGAAATTGTAAATATATCTCATGAATTTAACATAAAATCTCCATTTGCCTTCTCTGAAGGGTCTGTGAATAATCAGAAATTGGACATATTTCATGCAGGGCCCCTTCCAGTCTCTGAGGCTCCTGGAGTCTTTTCAGCCTCCAAGACTCCCAAGTGCCAGAGGAAGCTTCCTGAATTGTAACGTGACCAAAACCCTGTGGAATACTCATACAGTGAAATGTGTACAATGCATTTGTGTATAACCTGCATTCAATTATAATGGTGCGCATTCCATTTTAAACCATGTTTTTGTTTATCTAAAACAACCCTACTATAATAGAAATTGAGTCATAATTATATGAGGCAAATATACTGTGATATTACTTTGATAGTTTGAATAGGTTTATTAATCGACAACCATCATACTTTATGTCTATTGTGGTGACTCTGTCTTCCAAAGCCTTCTCATCATCTAGAAATCACTTCTGCAGAGGAGATATCTAACTAATGCTTGCTTCTCTGTATTTTCCCTACTCTCAAAATGTTTATTAAAGTTGCCCTGTTTCTAAAAGCCTTGATCTTAATAGAGTTCTTACGTAGCCCTTATATGACATATTTTATGAATTTGTAAGTACTTTATAGATTTACATGTTAGAATTTCAAATTTCATGCTGGGAATTCTAAAAGTCACATTTTTTTTAAAAAACTTTACCAAGTCAGGATCAGTCTTTCTGTCACATTGAAAAGTCACAGTAAATAAGGCTAAAAATGCAGAATAGCTTTTCTCTCTCTCAGTTTCTATTAAAAGGCATTATTGCTTTCTCTCAGGATTATTTTAGTGCCTTAATTACAGTAAATTAGAGTAATTAGAGAGAAATTATATGAACCTACAATTCCCCAAAGCCTTTATCCTGCCTTTTAGTCAGATGATGAATGTTAATATAAATAATTGATACATTTTGAGTACCTCTAAGTCTTCACACCTTACATTTTTCTTTTTAATTTTGCTCCAGATAGAAGGTGAATGATGACAGGCTTTCTTTCTTTGCTCTAAAGGGTGCTAATTAAGCTTCTGGACAAACTTATTACAGATAAAACAAAGAAATTCAATAGTAACCAAGAGGCATATGCATTTATTTTAATTTTTTGTACCTTCCTGGGCTCAAATAAGTGCAAAGTCTGTGACAAATGAGAACAAAGTTTTTTGTCTCTGTTTGTGTTCATGAACATATGCTTAACATTTTTACAAAATGTGTTTGGTTACACTTCAGCCATAAATGTATAATCAGACAAAGTCACTGGAAGCATATGCAAGCAGACAGAATTTAGATGAGTATTCAATGTTCAATATTTAACACTGACTGTATATAAGGTGTGTACACCATATGCCAGGGGCTATTCTGGGTACTGGCCAGACAATGGAATTCTATACATATTATTGTACCTTTGCTGTTATAAATTTTATTTAAAAGGCAGACGTGATGCATCCTGCCAAAAGGAAAATGCAGATGCTATCACAGAATGTGACAAAGGGGCTACTGTGGGCTGAGAAGCCAGACAAGGCCTTGTGCAGGAAGCACTAGCTCAGGCACAGCCCAAAAGAAACACCTGCAAAGACAGCAGAAGCAGCTTCACTGAAAGGGAATGATGTGTGCAGCTATGAGCGGCCGAGAACGTTTCCAGGGATGGAGAGAACTCCAAGTTGGTGGAATACAAAGCAAGCTGTGTATATGGGGTGAGATTAATTTAGAAAGGGAAGCAGGACCCAGGCAGGTAGGGGACCTTAGAGATGATATTGTGCCTCTTAAGAACAATGCTCATTCTCAGGGAAAACAACAGAAATTCAAATGAAAGCAAACTGGCTGCTTTGTGCCTAGCACAGTTAGTTTTAGGAGACAGAAATGCTGACAAGGACCTTAACATGTGATAACTTACATACCAGCACGACCCATCTCCTCTCCAGATGTTGACAAGGCAACAAAAAAATTTGCAAACATGAGTTACCAACTTGTGTGGCCACTGGTCACCGGGAATTGGCTTCACCTGGCTGTGTCACAGGTTTTTCATCGATAAATCTGACAGGAGAGGCTGACATTTGCTCTAGTAGCTGAGATGTTGATTTAGATGCCTGCATCCTATATTGGTGTGTCTAGATTTGATCCCCAGCTCCGGCTCCCTGGTAAGGCAGATGGTGGGAGGCAGTGACGATAAGTGCCTGAATTAAGGTCCTTGCTCCGAGCTTCAGCCTGGCACAGCCTGGCATTTACAGGCATTTGGGGAGTGAACTCACCTATGGGAACACTCTCCCTCTTAATTTGGTTTAAATTTTTCAAATATTTATTTATTTGAAAGTCAGAGTTGCCAGGAAGAGGAAGAGACAGAGATGGAGAGAATCTCTCTTCCATCTGCTGGTTCACTCCCCAAATGGCTGCAATGGCTGGGAATGGGCCAGGCAGAGGCCAGGAGTAAGGAGTTTCTTCGGGTCTCCCACGAGGTTCAGTGGCCCAAGGACTTGGGCCATCTTCTACGGCTTTCTCGTGCACATTAGCAGGGAGCTGGATCAGAAGTGGAGCAGCCAGATCTCAAACTGGCGCCCATATGGGAGTCTGGCATCACAGGCAGCAGCTTTGCCCCTAGGCTACAATGCCAGCCCCACCGTATTTTTTATTTTTAAATCTGACACTAACATAACTGCTTCAGAGGAAAACTAAATGAGATAACACACGCAAAGAACCCAGCACACAGTGAGTGGCACAGAATAGGACGCCCTCCTCAAACGCTCTTTCCTGTTAACCGCCCTGGCTTTCAGTCCTGGAATGTGAGACTCTAGTCACTTATCCTCCTACCCAGTCAGAAACGGGCAGAGTCTGCAGCATAGAACCAACCATCTCAGGGGCCAGCGCTGTGGCATAGCAGGTAAAGCCGGGGCCTGCTGTGCCAGCATCCCATGTGGGTGCCAGTTTGAGTTCCGGCTGATCCACTTCCAATCCAGCTCTGTGCTATGGCATGGGAAAGCAGTGGAAGATGGCCCAATTCCTTGGGCCCCTGCACCCACATGGGAGACCCGGAAGAAGCTCCTGGTTCTTAGCCTCAGATCACCACAGCTCCAGCCATTGCAGCCAACTGAGGCGTGAAACAGCAGATGAAAGACCTCTCCCTCTCTCTGATTTTCCTCCTCTCTCTGTATAACTCTGACTTTAAAATAAATAAATAAATCTTTTTTAAAAAAAAATAAAGAACCACCAGTCGGCATCAATGGCAGGAGCTGCTCCAATCTGTAGCCAGGAGCCAGGAGCTTCTTCTGGGTCTCCCACGTAGGTGGCCACGCAGGCCTCAATATATTTTTAAGTTTTTATTAGATTTTAATAGATTCCATATGGTTTGCAGATACAAGTCTAAGAACATAATGATATTCCTGTCCTCCCTCCCTCACTCTTTCTCCCTGCCTCTCTCCTTTCTTCTCCCTTTCTCTCTCTCTCTTTTTTTTTTTTTTACTTTTGACAAGCAGAGTGGACTGTGAGAGAGAGAGAGAGAGACAGAGAGAAAGGTCTTCCTTTTGCCGTTGGTTCACCCTCCAATGGCCGCTGCGGCCGGGGAACCGCGCTGATCCGAAGGCAGGAGCCAGGTGCTTCTCCTGGTCTCCCATGGGGTGCAGGGCCCAAGCACTTGGGCCATCCTCCACTGCACTCCTGGGCCACAGCAGAGAGCTGGCCTGGAAGAGGGGCAACCGGGACAGAATCCAGCACCCCAACTGGGACTAGAACCCGGTGTGCCGGCGCCGCAAGGCGGAGGATTAGCCTGTTGAGCCACGGCGCTGGCCGTTTTAGTGTTTGAGATAACAGATTTTAAATTTACATTGCAGCAAACAGGCTTAATTCTTCACCAAATAAGAAGTTTAACAAGTAGGGCTATATCAAGAGCTCACCTGCGGGTGCACCTGAGGAGGGAGCCAGCTCCAACCAGCCAGGGAATTCCACCACAGCTCCTCCAAGGATCTGAGCCAGAGGCCGGAGGGGAGGGGGAGGGCCAGGGCCGAGAGCTGGATTCCAGAAACTATGGCAGGCAAGACTCGAGATGAGACAACTGCTCCAAACCCCCGGGAGGGAGAATATATGGGATGCAAAGAGCTTTAGCTCCTGACCCGAGGCGTGGGGCGCAGGACGGAGTCTCCAGAACGCCAGGCTCTACCCCAAGCGCGGAAGGTGGTCTTCATCTCCTTCCGGGTGAGGAGTGCACCGCCCCCTTTCCGGGTTGGAGGGGAGGAAAGAAAGGGTTCAGAGGCTTATAGCAATTCATAAAGCTGCATAAATCTAAAGCAAAGGTACATAAACTAGCACCGGGCAAAGTTATAACAAAAATGCACATCATAAAGTTCTTCACACCGATGTGGGTTATAAAAGAACACCAAGGGGCCGGCGCTGTGGTATAGTGAGGTCTCCGCCTGCCGTGCCCTCTTCTGATCCAGCTCTCTGCTTGTGCCCTGGGGAAGCAGTGGAGGATGGCCCAGGTGCTTGGGCCCTTGCACCTGCGTGGAAGACCTGGGGAGAGAGGGGAGGTTTTAGCCTCCTGGCTCCTGGCTTCAGATTGGCCCCTTGCTGCCATTTGGGACCTTTTTCTATCTGTCTCGCCCTCTCTCTCTGTAATTCTGCAATTCTGCCTCTCAGATAAACAGATAAATCTTAGGGGAAAAAAAGCCAAGAACTCAACAAATAAACGGTGCACGTTCCTACACAAACCGAAGTATGACACAGGTCACACTTCTCCCAGCTCTGGTGTTGTGGAAAGGGAGCTGTACTTGTAGAGCCAGAAGCCCTGCCTTTCTTCTTAAGAGCCCAACAATGAAAAATGACTGTAAGTCTCATGTGGTGACTGACAGGAGGCCAAGCAAAGTAGCAGGGCCAGAACCTAGCACAGGGAAGACAGGCACAAGAAGTATTCTGGAAGCCAAGGAGATCCCAGCCCCAGACAGTCTACTGGAGCAGGAAGGTTGGAGAACACCAGCTGCTTTTCCAATTACTTTAGCAAAACTACTCGCGGTCATTTCAAGAGCAATGAAAGGAGGAAATAATGAGAGAATGTTGAACTCTGATGTACTATCTGCCCCTTTCCTTCCAGGCTACCGGGCAACACAGGGTTTGGGTTGACATGTGTGGCACCTGCTGTTCTGACAGCCACATATAGCAAAGTCTCTCCTGTCCTTTCTCTCTCTTTCTGTCTCTGCTCTCTAGAGCTCTAAATAGGAACAACAGTGCTTATAGAGAACATTACAGTTTTCAAAATGGTTCCCCCACACAGCAAATTTAAGACAAAAAACACCAAATTTGCAGCTTGTCCCTCTTCTGTTCGTCTTCCTGATACCTCCTGAATTCTGGACACTGAACATGCGGAACTCTACTCATTTCTCAGCAACATAGGAGAAAGCCCAGCCTTACATAATCGAGAATTAAGAGATTGTGCCCACTGCACATTGTGGCAATTCATACCGTATGCTGAGTAACTAACTCAAGTGTTAGGGGCAGGTTGTGATGCAGTGGTTAAGATGGTGCTTGGGACACCCACATCCCATATTGGTGTAGTGAGTGTGAGTCCCAGTTCCCTCTCATTCCAGTTTCCTGCTATTGTGCACCTTGGGAGACAGCATATGATGGTTCCAGTACTTGGGTCCCTGTCACCCAAATGGGAGATCCATACAGAGTTATGTGCTCCTGGCTTCAAATGGGTCAGCCCTGGCTATTGCAGGCATAAGGGGAACGAACCAGCAGATGGAACCTCTCTCTCTGTCTGCTTGTGTCTCTCTCTGCCTTTCAAATAAAAAATATAAGTATAAATAAAATTATTTATAAATGCATATTTAAAATAGTGAGTATGAATTTGGAATAATATAACTCAAATAGTATTGAATTTTTGAAATAATACAATAATACAATTTGTATTTATACAAATAAGTGTATAAATGTAATAAAAATCAAAAGTATTAAATACACGAAATACAAAATATTTAAAAATAAAGCAATACAAATGTAATAAATCTGGGGTTGATGTTGTGGCACAGTAGGTTAAGCTACCACTTAGGACATCCACATTCCATGTAGGAGAGTCAGTTTGAGTCCTGGCTATCCCCTGCTCATGTGCCTGGGAAACAGCAGATGATGGCATAAGTATTTGGGTTCCTGGCACACACAAGGGAGACCTGGATGGAGTTCTTGGCTCCTGGCTTCAACCTGGCTGTCCCAGCTGTTGTGGGCATTGGGGGAATGAGCCAGTGAAAGGAAGTGTCCTATCTATCTCTCTCTCTATGTCTTTCTCCGTCTCACTCTGCCTTTCAAGTAAGTAAAAGAACGGATAGACAAACTCAGTCCTACATATCCCAGAAGTGCTTTAAAAAGGGGAAGAAAAGTATACAGAGCCTAACATAGCAGCAATAGTAAGAGTGATGATGAGGATGATGCCGATGAAAATCCTCAGTAGTTAGGCTGGCGCCTCAGCTCACTAGGCTAATCCTCCACCTGCAGCACCGGCACCCCGGGTTCTAGTGCCAGTCGGGGCACCAGATTCTGTCCCTGTTGCTCGTCTTCTGGTCTAGCTCTCTGTTGTGGCCCGGGAGTGCAGTGGAGAATGGTCCAAGTCCTTGGGCCCTTCACCCGCATGGAAGACCAGGAGAAACACCTGGCTCCTGGCTTCGGATCAGCACAGTACACGGCCGCAGCGCACCAGCCATGGTGGCCACTGCGGGGTGAACCAACAGAAAAGGAAGACTTTTCTCTCTGCCTCTCTCTCTCTCACTGTCCATTCTGCCTGTCAAAAATAAATAAAAAGAAAATCCTCAGTAGTAAAAAGGAATAATGAAAGTAATTATACTTTATTACTGTATTAAGCGATCTACTGCAGTGCATTTATTTAATTCTTCAAAAAATCCTAAGGCACCATTGTGACCATTGTGGAGATGAGGAAACTGATTCAGAAAAGCCAGGCAATTTTTAGGGCCAGCGCCATGGCTCACTTGGCTAATCCTCCGCCTGCAGCACTGGCACCCCCAGGTTCTAGTCCCGGATGGGGTGCCGGATTCTGTCCCGGTTGCTCCTCTTCCAGTCCAGCTCTCTGCTGTGGCCCGGGAAGGCAGTGGAGGATGGCCCAAGTGCTTGGGCCCTGCACCCACATGGGAGACTGGGAGGAAGTACCTGGCTTCTGGCTTCGGATCGCCATAGCGGCCATTAGGGGAGTGAACCAACAAAAGGAAGACCTTTTTCTCTCTCTCTCTCTCTCACTGTCTATAACTCTCTCTCTCTCTCTCTCTCTCTCTCTCTCTCTCTCTCTCTCTCTCTCCCTCTCTCTCTCTCTCTCTCTCTCTCACTGTCTAGCTCTGCCTGGCAAAAAATTAAAAAAAAAAAAGCCAGGTAATTTTCTCAAGGTCAACTGAACCAAGTGCTGGCACCAGGTACCTCTAATGGGCAGCCCTTGCTCTGTGCTTTTCTCAGAATTGAGGCAAGAAATCTGTGGTTCTGTCTTAGCAGTAAGATGGCTTTGGCACTTGGCAGGTCAATTACTCTCTGTAGCTCTCAACTTTCTTATTGGGTAAACTAAGGATGAACCTAGGAAACCTGCAAGACTCTATGAGTGATGTATAACTGCAGAAACAGATATAGACACAAATCAACAGGTCACAGCTGCAGTTTCTACTATGTGTTCATCTGGGTGTCAAGTTTATGCAACTTGCTGCTATGCCTATTTGGCTACATAAAAATAGGGAAAAGGGAAGATTACCATCTACCTTTTTCAAAGATAAACCATATGAATCAACTAAAATCTGTTCAAAGTAATACATTCAGATGGGTTTGAACAGTTTTATTTAGGCACAGTATTTGTTTGAGTCAATTTTTTTTTTTTTGGAAGGTTTGATTGTTTGTCTGGAAGGCAGAGTTACAGAGAGGCAGAGACAGAGAAAGGTCTTCTATCTGCTGGTTCACTCCCCAAATGGCTGCAATGGGCAGAGCTGGGCCAATCTGAGGCCATGGTCCAGGAGCTTCTTCAGGGTCTCCCATGTGGGTACAGAGGACTGGGCACTCGGGCCATCTTCTGCTTTCCCAGGCCATAGCAGAGAGCTGGATTGGAGGCAGAGCAGCTGGGACTTGAGCCAGCGCCTGCGTGGGATGCCGGCACTGCAGGCTGCGGCTTCACCTGCTGGGCCACAGCGCCGGCCACAGAGTCAATTTAGTTTTGCAGAAGTGATTGATGATTATACTTTACTAAATAGGGTAATTCTCATCAACTTGTTTAATTGCTGGATATGTAGACTACCTGTTGTCAAAAATGAAGAGTTACAGAAGGGCTGTGCATGAATTCTGGCAAATCAAGTAATTTTTTTTTCTTAGTTTCTCTTTAAGAAGAAAGAAAAAAAGAAGATTTTGCTTCCATACTTTGTGGCTCATCAAGACTTCCAAATTTCTTCAATAAAAAAGTGTTACACTTTTCCACTGGCAGAATGATCCATTCCCTGCTTACCAGAGGTCTTCTGTATTGCAGTGTTCCACAGCCTATAGGCTAACCAAACTAAAGCCATTTCCAGCCCACTTCTGCCTTGCTCTTTCTCATGCTCTTTCTCATGCTGAGGCAGGAAAGTCAAGTATTTGCTTTCCTGGTCTCTTTTGTATTTAGAAGTAATTATGTGACCCATGATTTTGGGAAAAATATTTTGGTTCCTCATAGAAAGGTGACGAAAGAAGAGAACTAGCTGGCTGGAGTCCTTCTCCCTTGTTCATGATTTGGAAGCGCATGGAAAAGACCACAGCCATTCTGCATCTTCGATAAGGCTATACGGTCAACAAAGAAGGAGCAAAGCGTGAAAAAACAGGAAGAACCCAGTTCCCTGATGTTATCACTGACTCAATGAGGAAGCTGTATTTGACCAACTGACAAGAGTTTTTGCTGCATAGGAAAAAATAAAACCCTGTAATTTGGATAAGCTTTAAAAAATGAGGTTTATCAAGTAAAAAAGCAAAAAGACACTAGTTTAGTGGGAATATAGACATTGGCTATAAACAATAACTGAATGGAAAAATGACTATTTCACTCATATACAGTGAGTTTTACAATAATCACAGACCATTAAAACTATAGTAGCGTAACATTCTTACCCATTGGTTTGACAAAGGTATAAAACAAAGTTTCACAAAACTATATTTGAAGCAATACTGATACACATAGATATTTTTAATTTTAGCTCCCACATATATGGGAGAAAATGCAATATTTGTCTTTCTGGATCTGACTTATTTCATTCAACATGATGTTCTCCTGGTACATCAATTTTGCTGCAAATTTTCATTCCTTTTATAGCTGAATAATATTTCATTGTGTGTATTCCATATTTTCTTTATCCCTTCATTTGATGATAGGCACCTTGATGAATTCCAAATTTTAGCTATGGTTACCAGTACTGCATAAACATGATGGTACATGTGTATCTTTAATGCAATGTGTTTGTTTCTTTTGAATATATATATATATATGCAGTAATGGGATTGCTGGTTCATATGGCAAGTCCATTTCTTGATTTTTTAGGGAATCTCCACACTGTTTTCCTCATTGGCCACACTAATTTACATTCCCACCAACAGTATGTAAGTGTTCTCCTTTCTTCACATCCTCACCAGCATTTGTTACTCTCTGTGTTTTGAATTTTAGCCATTCTGACATTCTGACATGATACCTTACTATGGTTTTGATTTGCATTTCCTTGATGACTAGTGATGTTGACCATTTTTTCATATTTTGTTGGCCATTTGTATTTCTTCCTTCGAGAACTGTTATTGAGGTCCTTTTCCCATATCTTAATGGATTTGGTTGTTTTTTATTGTTTTTGTTTAGTTTTTTTAAGTTGCTGATATATTTGGGATGTTAATCCTTTATCAGATAGGAAGATTGATAATAAATTTTCCCCTCTGTTGGATGTCTCTTCATTCTACTGAGCATTTCCTTTGCTATACAAAATCTTCTGAGTTTGATATAGTCTCATTTGTTTAGTTTTATTTTTGTTTCCTGTGCTTTGGAGGTCTTGTCCAAGAAGTCATCCCCTACACAAATGTCTTGGGGTGTTCCCCCTACATTTTCTTCCAGTGACTTAATGGACTCATGGCTTAAATTTAGGTCTTTGATCGATCTTGAGTTGATTTTTGTATATGGTGAGAGGTATAGGTCTAATTTCATTCTTCTACATATATACAACCAGTTTTGCCAGCACAATTTGTTGAAGAGACTATCCTTACTCCGCCATATATCTGAGCACTTTTGTCAAAAATTAGCAAGTTGTATATATATGGATTAATTTCTAGGCTCTCTATTCTGTTTCATTCATCTATGTATCAGTTTTTATGACAGTTCCAAGCTGTTTTAATTAATATAGTTTTTAATTTTTAATTAATAGTGCAGAAGTCAAGTATTGTGATGTTTCAAGCTTGATTTTTCTTGCTCAGGATAGCTTTGGTTATTTGAGGTCTTTTGTGATCCATATGAATTTTAGGATTGTTTTTTCTAATTCTGTAAAGAATGTCATTGGTATTTTGACTGGGATTGCACTGAATTTGTAGATGTTTTAGGTAATACAGATATTTGAATAATATTGATTCTTCCAATCCATGAGCAAGGAATATCTTTCCATTTTTTGTGTTCTTGATGATTTAGTTCATCAGTGTTTGATAATTATCATTGTAGAGATGTTTCACTTCTTTGGTATTTGATTTTTTGTGTATGTGTGGTTATTGTAAATGAGATTTTTTTCTTGATTCTCTTTCAGTGAGTTTATCATTAGCATATAAAAAGCTACTGTTTTTTGTAGGTTTATTTTATAACTTGCAACTTTACTGAATTCATTTTATCAATTCTAACAGTTTTTTTGGTGGAGTGTTTAGGGTTTCCATGTACAATATCATGTCATCTGCAAACACGGATATTTTTGCAGTTTTGATGCCCTTTATTTCTTTCTCCTCTCCAACTGCTCTCACTAAGTCTTCCAGTACTATATTGAATAAGAATAGCGAAAGTGGACATCCGGCCTGGTTCCAGATCTAAGGATAAATGCTTTCAGCTTTTTCCTCATTCAGTATGATATTAGCTATTGGTTTCTATAATTCTGAGGAATGCTCCTTCTATACCTAATTTGTGGAGAATTTTTATCGTGAAGGGGTGTTGAATCTTATCAAATACTTTTTCTGCATCTACAGAGATGACCATATGGTTTTTGTTCTTTATTTTATTGATGTGATTTGTGATGTTTATTGATTTGTGAATGTTAAACCACCTTTGCATTTCTGGGATAAATCCCACTTGATCATAATGTTTGACCTTTTTCTTGTGGTTCTGGGTTAGATTTGCTAGTATTTTGTTGAGAATCTTCACTAAAGACATAGGTCTGTATTTTTCTTTTCATGTTGTGTCTTTGTTTGGTTTTGGTATCAAAGTTGTTGGCCTCATAAAAAAGAGTGTGGCAGTGTTCCATCCTGTTCAATATTTTGGAATAGCTTGAAGAGTACTGGAGTTACTTCCACTTTGAATGTTTTATAGACTTCAGTAGTAAAGCTATCAGGTCCCAGACTTTTCCTTGACAGAAAACTTTTGATTGTTGCCTCAATCTCATTTCTCATTATGGCTCTATTATGTTGTCTATATCATCTTGATTTAATATTGGAAGATTAGATGTATCCAGGAATTTATCCATTCCTCCAAGGTCTTCCAGTTTATTAGCATATAGTTCTTCATAGTAGTTTCTTGTAATCCTTTGTATTTCAGTGGTGTCAGCATGCCTCCTTTTTCATCTCTAATTTTATGTATTTCTTTTTTTTTCTCCTTTTTCTTTATTAGTCTGGCCAGAAGTTTATCTACTTTTGTTTATCTTCTCCAAAAACCAACTTTTGTTTTGTTGATCTTTTATATTTATATTGCTTTTCTTTTCAGTTTAAGTTTCATTTTTTCTGCTCCAATCCTTATTATTTATTTCCTCCTGCTTATTTTGAGTTTGGTTTGTTCTTATTTTTCTAAGTCTTAAAGGTGCATTGTTAGATCTTTAATCTGAGATATTTCTGTTTTTTAAATGTAAGCACTTAATGCTATAAACTTCCCTCTTAATACTGCTTTTGTGGGGCTGGCGCTGTGGCGCACCAGGTAAAGCCACAACCTGAGGCGCCAGCTTCTCATATGGGTGCCAGTTCAAGTCCCGGCTGCTCCACTTCCTATCCAGCTCTCTGCCATGGCCTGGGAAAGCAGTAAAAGATGACCTAAGTCTTTCGGTCCCTGCACCCATGTGGGAGACCCAGAGGAAGCTCCTGGCTTCTGCCTTCGGGTCAGTGCAGCTTCAGCCATTGAGGCCAATTGGGGAGTGAACCAGCAGATGGAAGACCTCTCTCTCTCTGCCTCTCTTTCTCTCTCTATGTAACCCTGACTTTTAAGTAAAATAAATAAATCTTTTTTTAAAAAACTGCTTTTTCTATATCCTACAGGTTTTGACATTGTTTTTTCATTTTCATTTATTTAAAAATGTTTAATTTCTTCAATGATTCATTTATAATTTATCATTCAATAATTATATAATTCTCACAAATTTATGAGTGTTCTATTACTACTCTTTTTGTTGCTTTCTAGTTGTATTCTTTTATTGTCTGAGAAAATACATGACATGATTTCAATCTTTTTAAATTTGCTGAGAATTGAATTGTGGCCTAATATGTAGTTTATCCTAGAAAATGTTCCATGTGGCTACACCTGATCGGATCTAAATTAAGATTTAGATCTTGGATCAAGATCCCTGCCTCTTCATAAAGCATCAGTCCCATTATGCTACCAGCCTAGCAAGGCATCGCTCTGCCACCCCTACTACCCAATCCACCTCCTTCCCTGCCATCAACAAAGAAAAACAGAGTAAGAACACAAGGTAAAGAATTCAGTCCCTTCTTTTCATTCTGGTTTTATAACCAAAATGACCGTATAACTTATCATTCAAATAAGAACATGTCTGAGAACAAAAAGGAAATGCAATTAATGATTATTTGAGGATAACAGAGGAAAACTAGGACACATATATGACACCCTAGTTATACAATGCATCTGAGATACAAAACAGAATTGATTGTAAGGCACACCCTGCAACAACCAATTGTAGCCGAGAGAGAAAAGAACGTGATTATTAAGGCACAGTGTGAATTCCTGCTTTCCAGATTTGTTACTAGTTTATCATTCATAAATAAAGAAAATGAAGGCTAAAATATGTATGAAAATCTAAAAACAATTTCTATCCTGGTCTCACAACAGTCTGATCCAAAAGAATACATGCTATCATACAATTCTAAATGGACGTTAGTGTCAACCATAAATCTTGTGCATCATCAGGCCCTAAGAACAAGTGTTAGTGAATATTATTATGGTTTTCAACAGCATTTTTAAAATAATGTGCATTTTGAACTCATTTGTGGTACATTCATTTCTATGAAATTTAGGGTGAATTTTGGTATTGCATTTTTTTTAATAATGCTTTTATTTAAAGAATATAAATTTCCAAAATACAGCTTATAGATTACAATGGCTTCCCCCCCATAACTTCCCTCCCACCCGCAACCCTCCCCTTTCCCACTCCCTCTCCCCTTCCGTTCACATCAAGATTCATTTTCAATTCTCTTTATATACAGAAGGTCAGTTTAGTATAAATTAAGTAAAGATTTCAACAGTTTGCCCTCACATAGCAACACAAAGTGAAAAATACTGTTGGAGTACCAGTTATAGTATTAATTCACAATGTATTGCACGTTAAATGCCAATTTCTTCACACAACAGATGTTTAATGGGCAATATGATCTGAATTGTGTCAGGTACTGGATGAGCAAAAATCCAGACCCAGTAAAACCCCAACTTCTTGGAGCATGCAGAAAGCTGGCTGAGTTATTGCAGCACACTGTGATAGAAACTATGAAGACCATGTGAGCTCTGAGACATTGAGAGAGCTCTGAGGATTGTCTAACCCAGAATCATAGTCATCAGGACAATAGGTCTATCTGCTAACCTCAAATCCTAAGTAATTACCATTTTCATAAGGAGTGGATGAAGACATTTTGAAGCGGAAGGAGAAGCCTGTGCTCAGGTGTGGAGAAGAGAGAAGATGCCCTGGGATCTCCTAACAAGGTAGAAAGCCACAGTTTCTGGAAAATGCCCAGAGAGGGGGCTGCCCTGCAGCTGGGAGACGGGGTTAGGACCCTGAGCCCTGCCAACTTCTTGGCCAGATACCCTGCATTGAGCTGCCTCACATCAGGGGAGACAAACCTGTTCTTTGCACAGCAACTCTGAAATTCCACAATAAAAATTATTACATTTTAAATAAAATGTATAAACACTGCTTATTAGAGAAATTTGAAAGAGGTGTAATTAGGACATCAATCAAAGGCAAATTTAAAAGCACCTGGAAAGAACTGTCTGATTTAATTGACAATGTTCAGCACACTTTAATGAAAACAGAGATTATGACTAAAAGCCTTGATATGCATGATGTGGGAAAGTGCTCGCATTCCAAACATCTGAAAGTCTTTTCTTCTGTAAAACAATTTCTAAGGCAAGGCACAATTCCTTACTATGGTCAGAATAGAAAAAGGTTAATTTGTTCCCTATATACTCCCACATTACATTCTACAGAATGAATGAATATCAAGGTACAACATAGAAAGCTAACACTACAATTGCCCTGTCTCCCACAAGAATTCAAATGGTATTCCCATGTCTGAACAGCATTTAGTAAATTTCGTAGATACCTAGCATGGAGTAAGCTCAAAAACTTGCTATCTTCTAGCTCCTTCTGAGTCTTAGTTTTCTTATCTATAAAAATCGGAACTGAATGATATTTACCTTCCTTCTTCTAAAGTTCTAAATTCCAGAGCTTAAATGAAAAAGAACAGCATGGTATTTTTAAATTATAAATAAATTTGAATTAAAACCCTAAATTAATAATGAGGTAAAACTAGAAATTTTGGGCCGGCGCCGTGGCTCAACAGGCTAATCCTCCGCCTTGCGGCGCCGGCACACCGGGTTCTAGTCCCGGTTGGGGTGCCGGATTCTGTCCCGGTTGCCCCTCTTCCAGCCCAGCCCTCTGCTGTAGCCCGGGAGTGCAGTGGAGGATGGCCCAAGTGCTTGGGCCCTGCACCCCATGGGAGACCAGGATAAGCACCTAGCACCTGGCTCCTGCCATCGGATGAGTGCGGTGCGCCGGCCGCAGCGCGCTGTCCGCGGCAGCCATTGGAGGGTGAACCAACGGCAAAAAGGAAGACCTTTCTCTCTGTCTCTCTCTCTCACTGTCCACTCTGCCTGTCAAAAATAACAAAAAAAAAAAAAAAAAAAAAAACCTAGAAATTTTGGCCGGTGCTGCGGCTCACTTGGCTAATCCTCCGCCTGCGGCGCTGGCATCTCAGGTTCTAGTCCCGGTTGAGGCGCCGAATTCTGTCCCGGTTGCCCCTCTTCCAGGCCATCTCTCTGCTGTGGCCCGGGAAGGCAGTGGAGGATGGCCCAAGTGCTTGGGCCCTGCACCCACATGGGAGACTGGGAGGAAATACCTGGCTTCTGGCTTCGGATCGCCGTAGCGGCCATTAGGGGAGTGAACCAACAGAAGGAAGACCTTTCTCTCTCTCTCTCTCTCACTGTCTAACTCTGCCTGTCAAAGTTAAAAAAAAAGCTGTTGGCATTGACATTTGCAAGAAATCAACATTGATTCTCCACTCTTCTCGATTTCTTTGCAATAGTTTTAATTTCAACACTTTGGAGGGTACTAAAATATTAATATTAATAAAGTCTCTAATATTTTTTTATTTTTTAAACATTTGCCAGCATCAGTGATTAACCGCTAACTGTTGTCAAGGTATAGGTCACCCTTATATGTGGGGGAAATGGCCAAAGACCTTCACACAGAAATCAATCATTCCACTTACAGAGCTGTGAGCACACAACAAAAGACTTGGCCTTATGTTTCTGGTAAAAGACTTTGGCATTCTATACATTTCCCACACAATATAAAGGGAAATATTTCTACTGAATTGCTATTCAAAAATAAGTTTAAACATGAACATATTAATCCATCTTTCAAGTATGGTTTAACAAAATATAAGTGTAACATTATAAAGTAAAAAGGAAACTAAGAAGTTCTGCCCTCATTTCAGAATAAAAAGGAAGTGTCTCATCCCACATACTTTGCAGGTATCTATCTAGTCCTGCAATTATTTCTGACATTTTACTTTCTCAAGGTTTATTAGGTCAAGATTGTTTTTCTTCAAATATTTGAATACTTTACCTTGATTTATATGGCATGGGTGGTTAACCTTCCTATCTGAACCGTAACTTGACTATATTTTTATGCATTTATTTATTTACAAGGCAGAAAGATGAAGAGACAAGGAGTGAGAGAACTTCCATCCCCCCAAGTGGTGTATGAGAGTGCCAATGACTCCATATACTGCCTAACATTTAATATTGTCAATCTTTCATTTTAGTCACCCTAGTGAATGTTCTGTAGTACCTCATTTTGACATTGAAGTTTAACTTTCATTTCCCTGAAAAACAATAAGATGGAGTATGTTACTGTTTCTTTACTGGCTATTTATATATCTTTTTTAGTGTGTGAGAGATGATACATTTTGTCAATGGGGTTCTCTGTCTTTTTTCCCATTGAGTTCCAGGAGTTCTTTATATATCCTGGCTGTAAGACTGGTGTCAGATACATGTATGGCAATTGTCTTCTCCTGATCTGATTAGCATTTTCATTTTCTGCATATAAAACTTGAACAAACAATTCTTCATTTAGCTGAAGTCTAATACTTGATTTTTTCCTTTACAATTAGTGTTTTTATATCCTATTAAGAAATTTTCAAGATTGTAAGATACTATCCAACTTTCTATTTCACTTTCAGCACTGAAACCTATAATCCATCAGAAATAGGTTTTTCATGGGTGCCACAAAGCAAGAGATAAAAGTCATCTTTCTTTATGTGGATATTCAAATAACCCAGCACCACTTATTGGAAAGCCCATCCTTTCTCCACCAAACTGCTGTCATTTTTGTCATAAGTCAAGTGGCCAAATATGCAAGAACTTATTTCTGGACTCTTAATTCTGTTCTTTTGGTCCTTTCATCTATCTTTGTCCAATGGCACACTGTCTTAATTACTCTAGCTTTATAATGTTTGGTTTCTAGCAGTGTCAACCTTCCAGGTTCCTGCTTCTATTCAAGATTTGTATATTTCTGGCTCTTTGAGAAGATGGTCCTGAAACTCATGTAGAAATAAAATTTATCTGCAAACATCACACTTACAATAAAATATTGAAACTTTCCCATTGAGATTAGAAATTAGACAGGGATGCTTGCTGACACTATTCTTCAACATCATACTTGTGCAAGAAAAATAAATGCAGAATGTAAAGAGTGAAAAGGAAAAGCAAACCTGCATGAATTTTAAGATGAGATGATTTTATGTCTGGAAAATCTTTTTGAAATTATTGACAACACTTTATAGAATGATATTGCCGGGGCCCAGCGTTGTAGCATAACTAGTTGAGCTGCCACTTGAAATATTAGCATTCCATCCATCCCAGTTCGAGTCCTGGCTGCCCCACTTCCAATCCTGTTCCTTGATAATGTGCCATGGAAACCAGCAGAAGATGGCCCAAGTTCTTGGGCCCCTGCACCCATGAGGGAGACCTGGATGCAGCTCCTGGCTCCTGGCTTTAGTCTGGCCCAGCCCTGGCTGTTGTGGCCATTTGGGGAGTGAACCAGAAGTTGCAAGAGCTTTCTTTCCATTTCTCCCTCCCCCCCCCTCTCTGTGTCTCTTTGTAATTCTATCTTTCAAATAATTAAAATAATTATTTAAAAAGAATTATATTGCTTAATTTGAATGCATCTGGGAATTTTATACTTTTCTTTTTGTTATCTATTTCTAGCTTTAATTCCACTGTGGTCAAAGAACACTTTTGATGTACTTTGTAATCACTTGAAATTTGTTGTGGCTTGCTTGCTAGACCAGTATGCAGTTAATTTTAGGGAGTTTTCCACATGCACTTTGAAAAATATAACTCCAAGAGATGGGTTACGTGAAATAGCATTCCAATTTCAGTTGTTCTTATTTGCTAATCATTCTGCCGATGTTTTACATCTATACTAAATTGTGTACATTCATTCCACCCATGATTGTGGATTTTTCTCCATTTCTCTTTAAATTTATGTCAATGCTTGTTTTATGTATATTGAAGCTATACCATTTGGAGAACACAAATTTATAATGTTTACAACTTCCAAGTGAAATGAGCCATATAGTTTACAATGGACTTCTTTATCTTGTGTAATATTCCTGGCCTTGAACCAGCAAATGAAAGATCTCTCTCCTTCTTTGTGCTTCCCTCTTGTTTCTGTAACTCTGCCTTTCCAACAAATAATTCTTTGAAAAAGGTTTTTCCAGTGCCACACCAAACACAGGTGTACCTGATATTTAATACAGTATGGTAGAGCAGACTGATTGCAGAATTAATGAAACACTAAAGCTCCACAAAGCTGGTCAGATGTGATCAATGTATTTTTCAACTAAATAATCTTCTTTACTGCATAGGAATTTTATTCCTGTAATATATTGAAAGTAAATTCAGATGCAGGTTGTTTCATTGTTTTCCTATCCCTGGAGATTTCACATTGATCTTGATTTGGGATAGAGTTTCTGTATCACCCTCCCCCTCCCCTCCCAAGGTTTCACATCTCTAATCTTTCCATCTCCTTTGATTCTTCCCTCATTGGCTCTGTGCTCCTTGTGTCCCTTTGGTTGTAAACCACCTCCATCTCACTTCACATGCCTCTTCCCCCTGCTCCGGCAGCTACAAAATCAGTTCAGTTTCCTATTATCCTCCATTTCGATGATCTGAAAGCCTTGTCTCTCCCACTCACTTCACATCACATCTCCTGCTATTTCCTTGGTTTTCAAAGGGATGACAAGAAATGCCTTCCTTATGTACCTCACGGTGTTCTTGTGAAGATCAAATATGTGAAAACCCATCAAGCAGTATTAAATTGGATAGAAAGACACTCAACTATATTTTTAAAATTTTATTTTTACCATATCTGTTGTGTACAGCCATGAGTTCAATGTGAGACACGCCTGCTTCCTGTGAGATCCAGACAGGCTGCAGCGTGTTTCACAGACTGCTGAAAGAAGCCCTTGAACAGGGAGGAGGTGAGTCCAGAGAAGGATCTAGAGTTATGTCAGTCCTTGCGGTTCAGACATAGGTGGGCAAATGGATGGGTCTGGAAGCAAGCATTTGAAATATGTCAGAAACAGACCCATCCTAAGGAACAATGAACCTAGCAAGTATGACCCAATACAAAATTTTAATTGTTGGTGAGGAATAAGCACTTTGAACACAATATCGTAATCATGACTCAGCCCTGTCCCTGGATCTGATTTCTGAAAGCTCTATCACTCAGATAGCAAAGGCTTTAAGCAAAAATAATCCTTCTCCAGGAGGTAACTGCACTCTGATAACAAGTTCAAACAGAAGTTCAGCAGTAGGCCAGCGCCGTGGCTCAACAGGCTAATCCTCTGCCTTGCAGCACCGGCACGCTGGGTTCTAGTCCTGGTCGGGGCGCCGGATTCATCCCGGTTGCCCCTCTTCCAGGCCAACTCTCTGCTGTGGCCAGGGAGTGCAGTGGAGGATGGCCCAAGTGCTTGGGCCCTGCACCCCATGGGAGACCAGGAAAAAGCACCTAGCACCTGGCTCCTGCCATCGGATCAGCGCGGTGTGCCAGCCACAGCGTGCCAGCCACGGCGGCCATTGGAGGGTGAACCAACGGCAAAGGAAGACCTTTCTCTCTGTCTCTCTCTCTCTCACTGACCACTCTGCCTGTCAAAAAATTATAATGTTAATGTACAGAGAAAGAACATACACAATTTTTAATGTCAAATTTCCTCTTTTCCCTTCCTACAACCTGTCTGCCTCATATCAATCTTCCTTGTACTCATAGAAGAATCTTTTTGAAAGCAAACTTTCACTATTTTATTTGCCTGTTAAACATCCTCATATGGCTCACTATTTCTTACCAAATTTTCAAACTATCCAGCACTTATACAAAGCCCATCATAAGCTGTGTCAGACTGATTTTTACACATAAATGGATAGTACAATATGAGTAAGGTGGGAAGCAGTATCTAATACTAAGCCCAAAAACTATAAAAATTGATGCAGTGAGATATAGGATTACATAAATAGATCCCAACAAAAATATAGGCCACACTTAATTTTTGCTTTTTTTATAGGTTTTGGATGTAGATACCGATATTATATTAACATGACAAAGCACACATTTAGTAACAAATTTTACTACCTTTAATTCAGAGAATACTTTAATAATATTGGCATTATTGCTGTCTGCTTTTTGCTTTTCATCTTTGTTACAATTTTTTGTCAAAGTGACCTTCTCCCAGTGCAGTTTTTTACCATGACTCAATGAGAAATTGCTTCCACCTTAGGCAAAGCAGACTTAATCTTATTAAGATGATGACAAGATAAAAGCCTCCTAGTTAAAATATCTTTTGTCTCTGTCATTTCTTTTCCTGTTCAAATTAATATCATTTTAGAAGATTCTACTTTTTCTTATTTTGTGTACTTTGCTGTGTTTTAGGATAATTACACTCTCCTATTATGATTCAGGCAGATAAAATCCTCAGAGAATAACAGATATTTAGAACAATCAAATGTGACTTCTCCAGGCATGTGTGACTGATGCCTCCCAGAGTGACAAGGGAGGGCTATGTCCCTGGGGTGGCTGAGTAACAGGAATTCTCCCTGGATGGCTGTGGCCCTCAAAGCTGCTCTGTGGGCCCTGTGTTTGCTTTCCTGTGCATATTACAGGAGAAACCAGCTTCTCCTTGTTTACCCACTGTTATTCAGGGTCTCTATTATACATAGGAGAATGGGGGATGTATATATATACTCAAAGATAAGACATATACTGATTGTATACCACTCTCTCCATATCACATATATAATCATTACTTTTAAACCACAACCTGATGCAGAAATAACCTTGTTAAATAAACCATTATGATTTATTAAACTCAAAGATAAGACATTTTCAAAAGGTCACTGGAAAGTGCCTAATATGAAATAGCTGCACGTATTTCAATTTTTGTACCAAAACAACTTGTTTTTCAATTTCATTTTCCATGAACTTTCTGAAGTACCCTCAGATACAAACACATTATTATTAGTACCCAATCATGGACTATGATAAATTCTATGAAACATTAAATATAAGGATCTTGCCTAGTTAGGAAAACCAAGGACAATGTCATCCATCCAGTTATGATTTTTTTAATTACATAGTATTATCTAGTGCCTATGAAGTAACAGACACTGTCCTAGATGTTAGGAATATACAGTGAAAAAACAAAATTCTTGTCCTCATAGAGCTTAAATTTTAATGCCCAAAATAAGTAAGCAAACCATCAATGAGTATAAAAAAAATACAGTAAGTACTACAAAGAAACAAAGCTATGTGAGATGAGCAAAACAGAGTGCTGTTTGAGACAGAGTGGTCAGGAAGACTTCTTAAAGACAGTGGTGCCATCTGGGAAAATCCCTGTCCAAAGAAAGAGACTGACAGTTCTGGTGATGATCTATACAAGAGTCCCAGGAAGAGGAGACCGGCAGTGCACAGACTGCACTATAGGTGCAGCTTGAAATGCAATGGCGGCTTTCTTGCTGGCAGAGTTCCAAGGTGGCACAAAGCATCGCATGGCAAGAGACAATACCATGTGGAGGATTTTTAGGATTAAAATACGTTTTGATAAAAAAGTGAAGTTGTCTCATCTTGAGACATAAATGGATTACAATATGTGGGTGAAATAATTGGACTTAGAATTTTAGTTCTTAAAGAAAAAATGGTGACTTTCCAATTCATTCTGATAACTGAATCAGTAATCACTAATGCAATTCGTTCCAGCTCTCACTAAAATATTGAAAAGCAAAAAAAAAGTAAGTGCCCCAAATCATACACACAAAAATATAACTATCAGGCAGCTTAACACTATAATCTTTGAGAAAAGAACAAAAATTGTAAGGCTGATAGAGTTGGATATAGAGAAACAATTCACAATACTGCAAATAACATACACTGGCTTCAATTTATAGAAAAATAAAAAAGACCGTCTAAAAATAAAGCCAGGAAAATATTTGTTCTTTGAAACTATCTATGTGCCTGACCTAGAAAAGTATGAATTTTTCCATCAGAATGCCACACAATAGTTCTCTATCCTTCAGATGTCAAAGGAGTGATAAGCCCATGTATGCCTTGCATCCATGTTTCTGTGTTCAGGATGAGATTACAAAACTCAGAGCACAATCACACCATACTATTAAGATTCTCAGGACTGAGGAAAACTTGAGATTCTAATCATTACCCCCTTTTGTACAACACTAGAATCACAGTATTTAATAACAAAAAGAAAGGAAGAAGTAGCATCTTTATTCACAAATGACTTTGCTATATAATCAGATATTCTAAAAGATTTTACCAAAAGTATTCAAAATTAATAAGAAAATTTACCAACATCACTAGGCAAAAAATTAACACACAAAATTAATTGTATTTCTAGGTACCATCCATTAACAAATAAAATGAAGTTTATAAGATAATTTTTTAACTTTTATTTAATGAATATAAATTTCCAAAGTACAGCTTATGGATTACGATGGCGCCCCCCATAACTTCCCTCCCACCCACAACCTTCCCCTTTCCCGATCCCTCTCCCCTTCCATCCACATCATGATTCATTTTCAATTCTCTTTATACACAGATCAGTTTAGCATATATTAAGTAAAGATTTCAACAGTTTGCACCCACATAGAAACACAAAGTGAAAAATACTGTTTGAGTACTAGTTATAGCATTAAATCACAATGTACAGCACATTAAGGACAGATCCCACATGAGTAGTAAGTGCACAGTGACTCCTTTTGTTGACTTAACCAACTGACACTCTTGTTTATGGCGTCAGAAATCTCCCTAGGCTCTTGTCATGAGTTGCCAAGGCTATAGAAGCCTTTTGAGTTCACCGACTCTGATCATAATTAGACAAGGTCATAGCCAAAGTGGAAGTTTTCTCCTTCCTTCAGAGAAAGGTACCTCCTCCTTTGATGACCTGTTCTTTCCATTGGGATCTCACTTGCAGAGATCTTTCATTTAGGTCATTTTTTCTTCCAGAGTGTCTTGGCTTCCATTCCTAAAATATTCTCATGGGCTCTCCAGCCAGATCTGAATGCCTTAAGGGCTGATTCTGATTCTGAGGCCAGAGTGCTATTTAGGACATCTGTCATTCTATGAGTCTACTGTGTATCTCGCTTCCCTTGTTGGATCATTCCCTCCCTTTTTGAGTCTATCAGTTATTATTAGCAGACACTACTCTTGTTTGTGTGATCCCTTTGACTCTTAGACCTATAGTGTGATCAATTGTGAACTGAAATTGATCACTTGGACTAGTAAGATGGCATTGGTACATGCAACCTTGATGGGATTGTATTGGAATCCTCTGGCACGTTTCTAACTCCACCATTTGGGGCAAGTCCGATTGAGCATGTCCCAAATTGTACATCTCCTCCCTCTCTTATTCCCACTCTTATATTTAACAGGGATCACTTTTCAGTTAAATTTAAACACCTAAGATAATTGTGTGTTAATTACAGAGTTCAACCAATAGTACTAGAACAAAAAAAAAATATTAAATGGATAAAGTATTAAATTGTACATCAACAGTCAGGACAAGGGCTGATCATACCAATCAAAATACCGAAGACATTCTTTTCAGATCTGGAAAATATGATGCTGAAATTCATATGGAGACACAGGGGACCTCGAATAGCTAGAGCAATTTTGTACAACAAAAACAAAGCCGGAGGCATCACAATACCAGGTTTCAGGACATACTACAGGGCAGTTGTTATCAAAACAGCATGGTACTGGTACAGAAACAGATGGATAGACCAATGGAACAGAATAGAAACACCAGAAATCAATCCAAACATCTACAGCCAACTTATATTTGATCAAGGATCCAAAACTAATTCCTGGAGTAAGGACAGTCTATTCAATAAATGGTGCTGGGAAAACTGGATTTCCACATGCAGAAGCATGAAGCAAGATCCCTACCTTTCACCTTACACAAAAATCCACTCAATACGGAGTAAAGACTTAAATCTACGACCCGACACCATCAAATTATTAGAGAACATTGGAGAAACCCTGCAACATATAGGTATCTGCAAAGACTTCTTGGAAAAGACCCCAGAAGCACAGGCAGTCAAAGCCAAAATTAACTACTGGGATTGCATCAAATTGAGAAGTTTCTGTACTGCAAAAGAAACAGTCAGGAGAGTGAAGAGGCAACCAACAGAATGGGAAAAAATATTTGCAAACTATGCAACAGATAAAGGGTTGATAGCCAGAATCTACAAAGAAATTAAGAAAGTCCACAACAACAAAACAAACAACCCACTTAAGAGATGGGCCAAGGACCTCAATAGACATTTTTCAAAAGAGGAAATCCAAATGGCCAACAGACACATGAAAAAATTTTTAAGATCACTAGCAATCAGGGAAATGCAAATCAAAACCACAATGAGGTTTCACCAAACCCTGGTTACAATGGCTCACATTCAGAAATCTACCATCAATAGATGCTGGAGAGGATGTGGGGGAAAAGGGACACTAGCCCACTGTTGGTGGGAATGCAAACTGGTGAAGCCATTATGGAAGTCAGTCTGGAGATTCCTCAGAAACCTGAATATAACCCTACCATACAACCCAGCCATCCCACTCCTTGGAATTTACCCAAAGGAAATTAAATTGGCAAACAAAAAAGCTGTCTGCACCTTAATGTTTATTGCAGCTCAATTCGCAATAGCTAAGACCTGGAACCAACCCAAATGCCCATCAACAGTAGACTGAATAAAGAAATGATGGGACATGTACTCTACAGAATACTATACAGCAGTCAAAAACAATGAAATCCGGTCATTTGCAACAAGATGGAGGAATCTGGAAAACATTATGCTGAGTGATTTAAGCCAGTCCCAAAGGGACAAATAGCATATGTTCTCCCTGATCGGTGACAACTAACTGAGCACCAAAGGGGAAACCTGTAGAAGTGAAATGGATACTATGAGAAACAGTGACTCGATCAGCTCTTGTGCTGACTGTTGTTGTACAATGTAATACTTTATCCATGGTAGTATTTTTTTTTTATCCTAGTACTAGTGGTTGAACTCTGTAATTAACACACAATTATTCTTAGGTGTTTAAATTTTAACTGAAAAGTGATCTCTGTGAAATATAAGAGTGGGAATAAGAGAGGGAGGAGATGTAAAATTTGGGACATGCTCAATCAGAACGGCCCCAAATGATGGAGTTAGAATTGTGCCAGGGGATTCCAATACAATCCCATCAAGGTGGCATGTACCAAGGCCATCTCATTAGTCCAAGTGATCAATTTCAGCTCACAATTGATCACACTGATAGGTCTAAGAGTCAAAGGGATCACACAAACAAGACTAGTGTCTGCTAATACTAACTGATAGAATGAAAAAGGGAGAGAATGATCCAACATGGGAAGCGAGATACACAGCAGACTCATAGAATGGCCGATGTCCTAAATAGCACTCTGGCCTCAGAATCAGCCCTTAAGGCATTTGGATCTGGCTCAAGAGCCCATGAGAATATTTTAGGCATGGAAAGCTAAGACACTCTGAAAAACAAAAAAAAAGAAGACCTAAATGAAAGATCTCTGTGAGTGAGATCCCAGTGGAAAGAAAGGGGCCATCAAAGAAGGAGGTACCTTTCTCTGAAGGGAGGAGAGAACTTCCACTTTGACTATGACCCTGTCGGAATAAGATCGAAGTTGGCGAACCCTAAAGGCTTCCATAGCCTCGGCAACTCATGACCAGAGCCTAGGGAGATTACTGACGCCATAAACAAGAGTGTCAAATTGTTAAATCAACATCAGGAGTCACTGTGTACTTACGTCTCATGAGGGATCTGTCCTTAATGTGTTATCCAATGTGAAGTAATGCTATAACTAGTACTGAAACAGTATTTTTACACTTTGTGTTTCTGAGTGGGTGCAAACTGATGAAATCTTTACATAGTATATATTGAATCGATCTTCTTTATATAAAGATAATTGCAAATGATTAAAAAATCTTGGTGTTAAACTGGAAATTGCATAGATAATTAATCAATTTTTTAAAAAAAAATCATGTAGGATCTCTGTCCTTAATGTGCTGTACATTGTGAATTAATACTATAACTAGCACTCCAACAGTATTATCATTTTTTGTCTCTATGTGAGGGCAAACCATTGAAATCTTTATGTAATATGTCCTAAATTGATCTTCTGTGTATAAAGAGATTTGAAAATGAATCTTGATGTGAACAGAAGGGGAGAGGGAGCGGGAAAGGGGAGGGTAGCGGGAGGGAGGGAAGTTGTGGGGGGGGAGCTATTGTAATCCATAAGCTGTACTTTGGAAATTTATATTCTTTAAATAAAAGCTTTATATATAAAAAAAAACAAATAGTAAGAAGAAAATTAAAATACATCACATAGAAGATGCTACCAGATGCCATATACCATAGTATGAATGTTTCAATGGTTACTTTCTAAATAGTTGGTAATGAATAGAAACTTTAAAATTTGTTACTTATTCACATTTTCAAATTTTTAAATATAAACATGTTTTGATTTTGTATACAGCAAAAGAAAACCCAAAAAAAAAGTAAAATTCTGATTGAGAAAAAATGAAATTATGAAGACTTGACATCTTAAATGACCTCATATCATCTTCCATAGCCAAACTATACATTGATCAGTGTTTCTATGAAACAAGGAAACAAAACAGGAAAAAGGAAAACAAAGTCTGGCACATACTACTAGAACTATAATTACAGATTGCCAACAGAGCCCATTAAATGCAAAAATCTTTCTCATTGAAATCATTAATGTGCTTTAAGATAATGCTTGAATAATATTTTTTGCTACTCCCAAAACAAAAATGGTCATCTTCCAACAATATTTATTCTCATATTTTAATCTCC
This sequence comes from Sylvilagus floridanus, assembly GCA_949820135.1. Taxonomy (NCBI): domain Eukaryota; kingdom Metazoa; phylum Chordata; class Mammalia; order Lagomorpha; family Leporidae; genus Sylvilagus; species Sylvilagus floridanus. The sequence continues at coordinate 58,712,242 of OX463243.1, forward strand.
AAATTGCCAATAGCACATTGTTCCAGGATTATAATGAAAATGGAATAGTCCTTACATATTAGATTGAACTCCTGATAATAAAATATTCTTTTTTAAGCTTTTATTTAAGAATGCAAATTTCATAGGTACTGTTAGAATCCGAAAACATCCACTGCCCCAAGAACGACTTCAAGAGACACTCTCATGCAATCAGCATAGGGTTTATTCATTCCAGCATGCTGGGGCTATCTGAACACGCAGGAACAGAGCAGCCCCGAGAGAAAGAAGGCCAGGGTTTTTATACATTAAGGCATCTGATTCAGGTTAGTTACAGTTCGACAAAATTCATCACTTAGTACAGAGCTAACAATCAGTATATGTCAAGACAATTGTTTTATGGGTACATTGGATGCCGAACACATAGAGTAAGATATTAATCACTAAAGGGGGGGAAATCACAAGACTTTTCCATTACCCAGGAGAATTAGGTCACTATGGCCATGAGAATAGTTCAAGAATACAGTAGGGATATTTATCATAAAGTTTACAGAAAGAAAGTTACAGATCTGTGTTTTATTAACTTTAGTTTACAGGAACGTTTGGTCAACATACCCCTAACTCAAGACTCCCTAGTAATACTATTGTGCCTACATAAATCATCAAGTGAAATCGGGCAAGGGGGAGGAACAAGGTAGGGTCACACTACGGTTACTTTCTTTAACAAAAGGAGCAAAGAAAGACAAGCGAGGCAGTTTTTAGTTTCTAGTATTAAAGGGACAGATTTTAGATTTCTTTTATTCCTTCAGTACAACTTTAGGAATAGTGATTCTTCCCCTCATACCCACCTTCCCACCCCCACTCCTGTCCCACCTCCTACTCCCTCACCCATCACATTCTTAATTAAGATTTATTTTTAATTAACTTTATATACAGAAGACCAACTCTATACTAAGTAAAGATTTCAACAGTTTGCACACACACACATACAACATATGAAGTACTGTTTGAGAACAAGTTTTGCAGCTAATTCTCATAGTACAACTCATTAAGGACAGAGGTATTACATGGGGCAGTATGTGCATAGTGGCTCCTGTTGTTAATTTAACAATTAGCACTCTTATGTATGACTTCAGTGATCACCAGAGGCCCTTGACATGAGCTACCTCGGCTATGGAAGCCTTTTGAATCCACAAACTCTGTCAGTATTTAGACAAGGCATTAAGAAAAGTGGAAGTTCTCTTCTCCCTTCAGAAAAAAGTACATCCTTCTTTGATGGCCCCTTCTTTCCAGTGGGGTCTCACGCACAGAGATCCTTCATGTAGGACATTTTTTGCCACAGTGTCTTGGCTTTCCATGCCTGAAATCCTCTCATGGGCTTTTCAGCCACATCCAAATACCTTAAGGGCTGATTCTGAGGTCAGAGTCAGAGTGTTACTTAAAGCGGTTGTCATTCTATGTGTCTGCTGTGTGCACTGCTTCCCATGTTGGACATTCCCTCCTTTTTAATTCTATTATTAGTATCAGGCACTTGATGCTATTTATATAATCTCTCTAATACTTAATTCTATGTTCACTTTAACACTTAATATGATCACTTTAACATTTAAGATGGCATTTTTACCACCAATTTTAATGGGATTTGGATTCCCATGACAAGTTTTTAAACTGTACCCTTAGAAGTAAGTCCATAAGACTGTATGCAGAACTATACAGCTTTACAAACTTTCTCCTCCCTCTCTTATCCCTCCTCTTGTTTTTTACTGAGACCTATTTTCAATTGACTTTATATACATATAATTAACTCTATGTTAAGTAAGGAGTTCAATATATAGTATAAAGAAGAGAAAAGAAAAAATAAATAAATAAAATAAAAAACTGTTCCTCGAGAGGCAAGATGAGGGCTGTTCAAGTCATTGTTTCTCAGTGTCAATTTCACTTCTACAGCTTTCATTTTAGGTGTGCTATTAGTTCTAATGGATCAGGAAGAACATATAGTATTTGTCCCTTTGGGACCGGCTTATTTCACTAAGTATGAAGTTTTCCAGGTTGATCCATTTTATTGCAAATGACCAGATTTCATTTTTTTTTACTGCTATGTAGTATTCCATAGTGTACACATCCCATAATTTCTTTATCCAGTCTTCAGTTGATGGGCATTTAGGTTGATTCCATGTCTTAGCTATTGAATAAAATATTCTTAAAAAAAAAAAGAGAACATTGCTTTCTATCTTAAATTTAATAGTGTACTATCATTTTTTCAAAATTACTATTCAAATTAACATAAATTTATCCTAATATTGATTTATAAAGATGTAATAAAAACATATTCTCATTTTAAAAATCTAAAAAACATATAAATCCTGAAATTCATGTCCACAAGGCAAGCAGCTGACACATTTTGAGTAACTGAAATATTAAAATCAGCCCAACCATCAAATACCATCAGGTTAACTTAAATACTGCCTGCTGAGATGAAAAGAAATCCAGCTGTCTATCACCTTTCAAGCTCAGGCATCTTACGAGTGTAGCTTTTATGGTCAGTCTAATGCTTAGATTCAGCCAAGACAACATTCAAGTAAGTCTCCCTTGTTTGGCTTCCAAAATGTGCAGGGCTCAAAAGTATGTGCTTCAGGGTAATGTATTCATAGGAAGGCGAGGAGACATAGTGGCCATTTCCCCAAAGGATAATATCATTTTATGCAAATTTCACTCTAATGCTAAGAGGCAGAAGCACTCCTAAAGAGAGATCCCAAGACTGTGGCCTCGAGTGGACAAGGGCCAAGTTCTACTAGATGTGGAAGGAATGACTGCAGCTGTTATCATGAATATTTGGGGACTGTTGTTAATGAATTGTAGATTTGGATTTTAGTTTAAACAATTAGTTTTGCCAGAAAATATTTTTAAGCAGTCAAATTCTTATGATTTATTTAGTTTTCATTTTACCATCATTTCACTCTCTGAATTTAGCAGGGCAAGTTGCTTAATCTCTCAGTAGTCTTTTTAAGTTGGAAACAGTATGCAGTGAAGGAAATACTTGTAAATGATACATTCTAGGACAAGTCTTTTTTTAACCTGTGAGATTCAGTTTGCTGTCAATTTAAATGTATATGGTGGAAAAAGGATTACTGGGGCTGGCATTGTGGTTATACTGCCATCTGCAGTGCTGGCATCCCCTATGGAAACCCATTGACATCCCAGCTGCTCCACTTCCAATCTAGCTCCCTGCTAATGCACCTGAGAGATAGCAGAGGATGGCCCCTATTCCCATGTGGGAGACCTGGAAGTAGCTCCTGGCTCCTGGCTCTAGCCTGGCCCTGCCCCAGTTGTGAGGGCCATTTGGGGAGTGAACCAGTGGATGGGAGATCTCTCTCCCTCTCTCTATCTCTCCCTGCCTCTCTCTCTGTAACTCTGATTTTCAAATCAAATTTAAAAGGCTTCCTACTTAATCTATCAGATTTTAGAAAGAATCCTCTACAACCAACAATCATATTACAAAATGCATTTCAAAGTTTATTTTTTCATACTATGAATAACAGCCTAATTGCCATCTACTGAGGAATCACAGTTCTCTATCTCCATAATCTTTCCACAAAAATTGATGTCCACACAAAAGTAGTTTTCCAATTAACAGTATGAATTACTAGAGCAGAAAATTTATTTTCTCCTATTTTTGCATATACTTAAGTGAAGAACGTTTAATAATTACATCTTTTTTTGAATGAGAAAACTAATGGAAGTTTTTCTATGCAGAGAAATAATTATCTAGTTCAAAGTTTTCCTTGCCTCAATATCAATTAGGCTATTCATCTGTATTTGCTTATACTTCAATATAGTTCACTAAAATATTTTATTACTTATAGTCCTGTGTCATCTGGTGGCATGCATGAGTGTCTAAAGAGATAAGTATAAATTGAATGTTATGAATCAATTATGGTTATAAGAGCTCTAGATTACCTCATAATTCACTCATGATTTTACTCTTAATTCATCTATTTGCAATCTCCAATGCTATTATACTGGTTTTCTTAAAAAGGATGTGATGCAGCAGAAAGGTAAAATTGGTAGGAAACATTATCAGTACTTGGAACTCTTTGGAAAATGTATTTCTATTGTAGGAAAACACACACACAGAGAAAATTACCTTGTCAATATTAGCTATTTTGGGAAAAAGTAAATCACCATTTTATCAGAAATGTCAATGGTATAAACTTTTACAGTAACTTGAAATTTTAAATTTAAATGTTATTTGTTGATGCATCTCTATTTTTGTGAAAGGAAAGTAGGATCCAATTTAGCAGATATTTTACCATAGAAAACTAACTATATCATAGAGCAAATGCTCCACTAACAGGTGAGTTAGTCAAGATTACTGAGGAAGTATTTGCCAAGTCAGGTGAGTGACTGTATTTGTTGTTTAGTTGATGTTCTTATTTATTTTTATTATTGATTCCATAAAACTATTGATCACAGTGAATAAAAAGGAAATGTTTGGAGCAAACAGAAAATCATCTTTCAAATAAATACAAGATTCATTTTACCAGATCCTTGGATTATGGAATAAAAGGATGAATGACCATTATGCTACATTTAGACAACACCTCCTATTTTCAAATCACCATTTCTTTTAATCGTTGAATGAAAGATCACCAATTCCCTGTACATAAGTGGTACTATCTATAACAAAGTACCTTCCAATAAGGAGATTTCATTAACACACAGCTTGTAAACACAATGCTAATAGGGCTATGCTAGCTTCGGATTCAGGGAAATTGCTCATTTAAAATGCAATTGATGGCATAGAAGCTACAATACTAGATATGGCAACATCAATTATTTTGGTAATTAAAGAGTTTTGCAAGTGGATACCAAAGGATATCTGTATTCCAACAAAATACAGCAGGGGAAAATTAATCTGTGTAAGACCTTTCAAGTTCATTATAATTACATAAATTATCATTTATAATGTGTAAAGTTATATAAAACCATTCCATTCCTTTACCTTGACCCTCTGTTTACCAAATGCTATCATCTGAAATGTATTGTTTCTTAAAAATCATTCCTAAAGCAAAAGGAATGCACTAATCAGCAAATAAATTCAAGCATTCCAAGATGCCTCTTCTCCAAACAGTAATATATTTATATTCTGTTCTATAGGAGCTTATTGTCAATTTGCTTAATACAGATTAACTGCACTTATCCAAGATAAAATGTCATCCTGATGAGCTAATGAAATCACATTAGGGAGAAAGTAAACTCAAGATTATTTAGGACCTTGGAAAGGATTGGCTTTCCCTACCCTGTATTCCCAGATTCTGTGCAAACAGATGAATAGCTTTATCTATATATTCAAATACATTTTCTATAGATAAATTCCATAAGATTTAAATGATAATCACGGAAGTTTCAGACATTTAAACTTACTTCTTTTTATTGTCTTTTTTTCTTTCTTAACTATTTTGATGAAAACATAATTTCTATAAACAGCTTAGAACATAAGTCCAACACAAAACTGCATTTCTTTAAAAGGCAACATACAATTAGAGACTCCTCAAAATCCCGTTTTCAGTTTTGTGTCTTTATTTGACTAAAATGTAAAACCACTTTCAGAACTCTTGATATCTTTTTCCTAGAAAAGCAGACACCTTCATGCACTCCAATTCATTGTGAGATCAAAGTAAAATACGATTATCACTTAACATTAAGTTAAAACAGACACTTTCTGCCATCTTTGGTGAAATAGCAAAATAATATAATCAGTTTTTGCTTATTTTTCTGTAAGTAGGTTTACAACAGCTATGGCAGAATAACTCAGATCTCTTTTAGTTATAGATAAAATAAACCTAAATTGAGTTCACTGATGTGGAAATAAAGGAATTTATTGACTCATAATCAAAAATAGGAGAGAGCAAGAATTCAGTTCTCAATTTAATACATGGAACAACAGAAAACAGGGACATGAAAACAACCAAAAATCAATCTCTCTCTCTCTCCCTCTCCCTCTTATTTCAGAGCCACTTTTTCCAAATGGAACCAGAACAATAGCCATTCTAGCCATCCATGGCCCATTCTTACTATCAGTAAGACAACAAGTTTCTACTTCCCACTCTACCTTGAAAAGTCCAAAAGTTAGACTTGGTTGGTGCCATTTTATCTGTGGTGTCATCTCAGGCTCTGGCCTCCTAAATGTCAGGTGACCAAATGGCCCAACCACAAGGATCAGCTCTACCCCCACCCTAACGGGATTTGCTGTTCCCACTTCCCTACCCCCTACAAGAGTACAACAGGACCTGCATCCCACACTCATGCTATCTGTCTCCTGACCTCTTGGTCCCCCTATCTGCATTTCTTTGCCCTCTCCCTCCAGCCTATCAGATTTCCCTGTCAATAAACCCTTTCCCTTATTCTGGTGTTTGGTGCATTTTATGGTGGCCTTAGACTTACTGGATGTTCCAGGCTGAATTTATCTGTCCTTCTATCTCTGGACCACTTACTATCACTGGGGAGTAAGCTATGATTAGCTCAACTCAATCAAGGATGTACCTGTCAAAAAAACCAAAGAGGCAAGAACCTAGAAGTGCCATAAAACACCAATTAGGAGTGAGGAGATGTTTCTCCAACAGAAGTGAAATATAGCAGGAATATGTCAAGAATATGGAAGAACGAAGGAATGATTGGCTATCACTGTCTTGCTACTCTATCTCCTGTTCTGATTATCTTAATGAAGCAATTCAGTACCACCTTCCTTCCAGAAACCTTCTTTTGGTGAAGATTTTATCTGCATCAGAGGTAGCAGCAAACAAGCAAACAATCAGTGAGAAGGATTTTTTAATTTTGAACTTCCACTTTCTCAAGAATTGCAAAGTTGATCTAGATGTGAATATGTCAACATAATAAATTAACCTTTGATAAACACAGATAGCAATTATACAGCACATTTTGGAAAAGCTAATTTAGCACGTATATGGAGGTAAAACAGTATATATGTATGTAGAAAGTGTATCTGTAGGAATAATCAACAACTTACAAAAATAGTTACCTGTTGCAGGGAAAGGGAGTATTTTACTTAGCTGGTCATAGGGGACTCTGATCCATATTTTTATTTATTATAAATTAGGACAAATTCACATATTAAGTATATGATTAAATTTAAAAAACAAATTCCAACATTTCGCTGCCAGTGTTGGATATTTCAGAAAGCTATCAAAACTCACACGAGCAAAACCGATTATTTCAGCAGACAATAAGATGAAGTTTTTGGAAGTTTGAGATTGCACTGCTGCTTACAAAGATTTTTCAAACAGTTCTTCGCACTTTTATTTTCACAGAAGAGTGCCAATATTCTCATGTAGCTGGGTAATAACTGTAGTAGTCATTGAAAACTTCACATTTTTAAAAATTTCTGCTAATTTACTTATATTTATTTATAATTTATATACTTATTTATAATTTTCAATTATCTTTATATACAGAAGATTGATTCAGTACATAATAAGTGAAGATTTCATCAGTTTGCACCCACATAGAAACACAAAGTGTAAAAATACTGTTTCAGTACTAGCTATAGCATTACTTCACATTGGACAACACCTTAAGGACAGATCCCTCATGAGACGTAAGTACACAGTGACTCCTGAAGTTGATTTAACAATTTGACACTCTTGTTTATGGCATCAGTAATCTCCCTAGGCTCTAGTCATGAGTTGCCGAGGCTATGGAAGCCTTTAGGGTTCGCCGACTTCGATCTTATTCCGACATGGTCATAGTCAAAGTGCAAGTTCTCTCCTCCCTTCAGAGAAAGGTACCTCCTTCTTTGATGGCCCTGTTCTTTCCACTGGGATCTCACTGGCAGAGATCTTTCATTTAGGTCTTCTTCTTCTTCTTTTCTTTTTTTCCCCAGAGTGTCTTGGCTTTCCATGCCTAAAATATTCTCATGTGCTCTTGAGCCAGATCTGAATGCCTTAAGGGCTGATTCTGAGGCCAGAGTGCTATTTAGGATATCTGCCATTCTATGTGTCTGCTGTGTATCTCGCTTCCCATGTTGGATCATTCCCTCCCTTTTTGATTCTATCAGTTAGTATTAGCAGACACTAGTCTTGTTTGTGTGATCCCTTTGACTCTTAGGCCTATCAGTGTGATCAATTGTGAACTGAAGTTGATCACTTGGACTAAAACACTCCAATTTAAATGATGCTCTTCATTTTCAAAAGTCACTTATTTTAATAAAGTTTAAGATTGGATGGCTTTTAGTATTGATACCTATAATAATTTTCAGGGATAAGCTTGTGTTTCATTTTTAAAACTTGTATCAAAACTTTTTCAGGCTAATCATCCTTCATCCCTTCAGTCATTTCTCAAACAGCACTAATGCCTTATTATAACAAACTACTTTCATGTCCACATCTTGACACTTACGGGTTGATATGCTTATTTGCTTGCCTTCCCATTCTCAGATTTTAGGCCTTGTGAACTAGGAACCACACTGTATCTGCTTTTATAAATCTAGACCCTAACACAGTATCAGGCAAGTAATCCAAGCTTACTGTAAATGGAAAGATGGCAGCGAAATGTTGGAATTTGTTTTTTAAATTTAATCACATACTTAATATGTGAATTTGTCCTAATTTATAATAAATAAAAATATGGATCAGAGTCCCTATGACCAGCTAAGTAAAATACTCCCTTTCCCTGCAACAAGTAACTATTTTTGTAAGTTGTTGATTATTCCTACAGATACACTTTCTACATACATATATACTGTTTTACCTCCATATACGTGCTAAATTTTATAAACATTTCTATATCCATGTAACATTTGTGTCTTTCCAAACCTTTTTTTTCATTGCTGCCATTGCTAATGAGTCTCCTTTTTGATCAGATTAATATATCCAAAGAGAGAACGGTTGCACAGCCTCAAGCAGTTACGGATTCTTCCAGAGGAGGGGGTGGCAAACATAGGAAATAGTTTGGGCTTTGCAGGTCATTCAGTATCTCTTGCCTCTGTAATCAGAAGCAGGTGCACGAATATGAAAATGAGTGACTATGGCTGTGTTCCAATACAATTTTATTTATATAACAAGGCAGTGGACTAGATGTGACCTGCAAGCCATAATTTTCCTATCTATGTTCCAGAACTCAAAATGTTTTATCTGCAGAATGGTGGGAATAATACACATACTTCATAGAATGTAATAATGATTTATGAAAACAAGCCTGATATATCACAGGCTAAACACAGTTCTTGGCATATTGCAGCTAATATTTTATTACTAACTTACTGCTTTCTGAGCACTTTACTCTTTTGTTATAATCCTCTCAATAATCCTATAAGAATTTCTTACCTTCTTCTAATAAATGAGAAAGCTGAAACTTAGAAAGTAGTTTGCCCAAGTTTAAACAGTGAATCGTGAGATAGTCAAGCTCATGTCTCTCTGACTCTTAAGACAGTGCTCCTAGTTCTCACAACACTGGAGTGCAGGCACCGCTTAGTCCTGTTGAACTCTGGCCTCTGGCCTCTCTCTTTTCAGTATCAGAATGTCAGTTACGTTCCTTCCCTCTTCTGGTCTTCTTCTACCAGCTCTGGCTGACTCTTAACAAAAAATTTAATAGGTTTTCCTACTATTCCTTCCAAAAGAATTCTGATCTTATATTTGCTGCTGGTTAGGACCTAAAAATCTCAGCCTTAGCATTATTCTTTGGCCAAGAACTGAATTAGCAAACAAGCACACTCCCTGGATTCATTACTCCCTGATTCTTATGCTCCCTATTTCATCCTTCTACTTGATTTTTGATAACAGATCTCAAAGTAATCAAAACTGCTCCATCCTCTTTTGCAGAGCAAATGAGTGAAATGAAAATTATTGGAGAGATAAAGAGAATCTGAAGAATCTCTGAAAAAGAACTCAACACCTTGGCTTGGAACCAAGACAAGACCTAGACTTAGGAAGCCAAAATTACATGATTAGTATCATAACAGGAACTGGGTAGTCATTGGTCCCGCCAGTGGGATGAACAGACACGAATTTTAGTTCTGCATAAAAAGTACACTCAACATGGAAGTTTGTTTGGTCAATTTCATATCCAGGGCCTACCCCTGGGCTAATGGAAGCTTAGTCACCTAACACACTGGGCTGTGTCCAGTGTGGAAGAAGAATCCCCTGAAAGGGAATCAGAGGTGTTTGGATGGCAAAATGGGCCAGATGAGCAGAAACAAAACAATGTATCATCCCACACCATTCAAAACAACTCCTTCTATTCCTCAGAAACTGAGCTGAGAAATTCCTTAAAGTGCTAAGAGTTACACAGGGAAAATATACAAAACACATTTTCCAGGAGACATAATTTTATTTCAACATTTGATAGAAACAAAGCATTTACTGACAGCAAAACAAACATGATAATATTATAAATAAGAATTCAAGTATTGCCGGTGCCGCGGCTCACTAGGCTAATCCTCCGCCTGCAGCGCTGGCACCGCGGGTTCTAGTCCCAGTCGGGGTGCCAGATTCTGTCCCAGTGGCTCCTCTTCCAGTCCAGCTCTCTGCTGTGGCCCAGGGAAGGCAGTGGAGGACGGTCCAAGTGCTTGGGCCTTGCACCTGCATGGGAGACCAGGAGGAAGCATTTGGCTCCTGGCTTTAGATCAGCGCAGCATGCCGGCTGTAGCAGCCATTTGGGGGGGTGAACCAACGAAAAGGAAGACTTTTCTCTCTCTCTCTCTCTCTCTCTCTCTCTCTTTCTCTAACTCTGCTTGTCAAAAAAAAAAAAAAAAAAGAATTCAAGTATTGCACTAATTGTCAAGTTAGAATTCTCCAAAAGCATTTCCATGTTTCTGATCAGTCACTTCAGGCCAGTCTCAGAGACACTTCATAGGTTTCCATTTTTCTCTCTAGAGTTTTTAGGCAGGTAATAAAGGTGCCAATTACCTGTGAGTCAAGGAATTCTTCCAAGCTTTGCACTCAGTCCCCTCCCTGGGCCATTTTCACCTCAATGCCATCCTGTTCCTTACATGCAGCTTTTCTTTCTCAGTCCACCCTCTGGACTGACAATCTGCTTTTATTTTTGCATTTCCCGGAAGCCTCCCTGATTCCTCCCAGCTCTACCTACATGCCACCCTCACATCAGGTCTCAGGACATCGTGGCTCAGTCTGGCACTAATGCTCTCAGATTCCTCTCACCCAAGAGAATGTGCCAGCATAAAAACCCAGAAATCGCTAAGATCTTCTTGATTATGTCCATATCTCACATATAATAGCAATCCTTGCAGTTCAGAGGTATATAACTTTACTATCACAAACTGTGCCTTCCTTTAGAAAACATAGAACAAATCTCAAATCTCCTGATATTTCTGTTTTGTGCAGATCTCTGGTGTATCTTTCATGATTTATGGACCTTGATCTTATATTCCTTCATCTTTCTTCTTACATAAACGTTAATTTTCCCTTTCTGTTCTCTTGAGGGAGGGGCTCCAAACTTAAAAAGCAAAAGGCCATCAATTCTGATGTCAACTTAAACAGCATTAACCTTCTCAATGTAGGTTTTGATTTTCATAGTTCCTAGTCCGTGTTATAGTCAGAAAGATTGAAAGATTAAAAATCTATATATAAGAGGATGTCATAAGGATGTCACCTATCAAGACATAAAAATTCAATAAAATTCCAGGTAGGGTTCTACAGACATGTATTTCAGGAATGTTCTAATAAAGCCGTTTAACTTTCTTCTGTTTCTACAGCTATAAAAAGGAGATAATTCCACATAATTTATAGAGGTGTTAAGAATTATAGGTAAAAGAGCATAAAATCTGAACTATAATTAGCATCACAGTAGAAGACAATGTTCTCAAACCTCAGCACCATATTTGTCAAGCCAACAGCTTGTGATGGTCCCTGCAATGCCATGCTTGGAATTGGATGTATGTAACTGGTCAGTTCCAGTGAGTCATTTCTGGCTCAGACCATCACTTACACTTGCTCCAGATTCATCATCTACGATTTGCTAAGACACCTGCCATGTTTGACTCTTTCTCCATATTACCCATAATACCAATTCCACATAGCTGATTAATTCAGAATTGTTGTTTATTACTTCACTTAAAATGAGTGCAGAAATGAAAATTCCTTCCTTGATGGACTAGATCCTATAGCATGGCCATTTGGAGCCTGGGATAGTGTAGTTTTTTTATCTACCACATATACCAGATGGTATGCATCATGAGAAATGTCTAGATGTTTTCAATTGGGTTTTCCGGGAACAGGCTCTGAGACAGATATTTCCATGGTGGAGACACTTGAGGAGTATACTCAGGAACAACACCTGCAGTGTGTGCTGGAGCCAACTTGTGCCAACTTGCAAGAGCAATTATGCATATTTGTTACCAAGTCTGTGTTCAGTGACTTCTCATTGGTGATTTAAAACTGTTCATGGAGTCTAACTCATAGAAATCAACAAATTCAACTTATTAGGGTTTTTCCTCATGGAGACTCAATTATTAAACATGCGCAAGCATGTCACTGTCTAAAAAGGAAGAGGAAAGGCCAGGACTGGGCAAAGAAATCGAACTACTTTAATGTGGCCTACCCCATCATGATAATTCTAACTCAGCACACCAAGAAATAAAAGTAGGTTTTCTACCAAATACTAATTATATCCATTCCAATATTATATTCAGTAGCCACTAGCCTATTGATGCACTCTTTAACAAATTTGGGCCAGAACTTCTCCATTTGTTTGACCCATCTATGTTCCAAGGAGTCATTATGCTCCTGAGTCACCAGATATCAGTGTCAGCTGGGACCCAAAGCCCAATGGTTCCTGAAATACTTGTTTCCTTGTTCCCAAGTATGAGCTGCCTAAATCAAAGTATTTGCTATATACATATCACTAGCAAATGCCCACCTTAGCAGCAACAATTGTCCTATTTCAGGTCATGAGATTTGTGGGCAGAACACAAATCTATTGAGGTATGTGATGTCTTGATCCCTTATCACCTCTAAGGGAACCAGCAAAGTGCAATTAGGCAAAGGGAGAAATTGAACTATAATGCAGTGCATCAGAGAGCTCAGTCATAATCACACAGATATTAAGGTAAAGACAAGACCAAGATAGCTCTCTTCTGCTGAGAGCAATTTCCAGAGAAGGATTCAACCCAAGATATTGGTGCCAGGAATGGTCAAGTAATATACTCAGCTGTGAGTTACTGGCAACCAACAATCTAGCAGCATAAGGAAGGTTCTGCAGTAAGGGTCAAGGCATCATTCTAAAGTGAATCAGGTTTAAATAGGTGTCCCTACACTACATGCAGAACCATTATTTTCCAACAATTTTAAGAATTTGAGTTCAGCATGGCATACCAATCTCCTTTCAAACTACATACTCTCATATAAAATCTAAGGTATCTCCTTGAAATTTTGTGTTCCAACATCTCCACATACCCCAAAGACTTTCAGATATGTTTATGTAAAAACATTAATCAATATCATTTGAATTTGTTTCCCAGAAGTTTTCTCAACTACCATGTAAAATTAGTTATTCAGCAATGTATCAAAGATAAGGGAGATTTTCTCACCTCACACATCTATGCCTCTGGTGAGTTTCCAGGGCCTCGTATGGCAGTTATCTTCACCAGACCTGAAATAGGTGCTCAAATACTTCTCATCTTGAGCTATGTGAGATTTTTATAGCAGATATTAACTTTACAAAATAGATGAAGTGCAGTCAACAAGAAGAAAAAGGAGTCATTCTGTCACTAGGATAACTAAGCAGTTAGGGGAAGATCTTGATATATGGATAATGTTATTAGAAAGGTTCAGAGACACAGTTACATGGCAGTTGCAATTAGCATCTCACAAAGAATTAAATTTATTTATATATGCTTCAGAGGGAACAAAGAATATTGCAGATATTTTCAAGACACCAGTGTTCTGGGAATTGCTGAAATATTGAGTGAAATCATTAAAAAAAAAGATTACTTTTCTTGAACAGATATTCAGGCCTGTATAACTGACCATGCTGAGATAGAAATGAGCTAATAGATTCAGGGTTATATTCTATCCAAAAAAGCTTGGAGAATTTTCAGCAATTAATAAGCTTTTGGTCTTTTCAAGATTACAAGAAAAAATGAAAGATGAAATATGCTCATGTGGAAACCCTTAAAAGTCATATGTATCATTATCAAGTGATGAAGCCATAATCACAACACTGGCATCTATAGGCCTCCTAACTCAGAGTTGTATGGAACCGATGTTTTCATTAATTGACTTTCTTTCAGAGATCTGCATCAAGAAATAGGAAAAAATAGCATTTCATATATTCTGGCAAGACATCTTGCCCTAATGTGAATCTACACTGATTCATGGCTTCATAACAGGGTTGACATTCTCTCACTAGATTTATAAAGGAAAGGGAACTGCTTACTTATGAAAAAGCTGATCGAATTCAAGGAGACTAGTTCTGAGCAATGTCATTTGTAAAACCACAGAGCCAAAGACTTAACATGTTACATGGATTCCATCTGAGCTGGTGATGGCTGTCTACATTTATGGTACTACCTTATATATAATTGAACATAATCAGGCCAGCATTTGGAGATTTCTTGTTTATGATAAACAACAGGAAACTATATACTCATTTTTGTTCATTAACAGCAGCTTTAAATTAGTTGGAAAAGTTATGACTTAAGAGATGAGTTAGACATAAATGCAATTATCATGCTCATTCTAGTCCTGAAAATAGCACAGAGCACACATTCCACTTCACATCCTGTCACTAATGTTCTTATTTGACTAAAATAGTTCAAGTTTCATGCTCACACAGACTTACCTCTAATGGTAGAGCTAGAAATGTGCCACAGGATTCTCATTCAATCCCATCAAGGTGGCATGTACCAATGTCATCTTGTTAAAGTGATCAGTTTAAGTTCATAATTGATCAAAAAGATAGGATTAAGTGTCAAAGGGATTACATAAATAAGACCAGTGTCTGCAAATAATAATTGATAGAATTAAAAAGTAAAGAATGATCCTACATGGGAAGCAGGATAGGCAGCAGACTCATAGAATGGCAAATGCCCTAAACAGCACTCTGGCTGCAGAATCAGCCCTTAAGGCATCCGGATCTGGCTAAAAAGCCCATGAGAGTATGAGTATTTCAGGCATGAAAAGCCGAGACACTGTAGCAAAAAAAAAAAAAAAAAAAAAAACTAAATGAAAGATTTCTGAGATCCCAGCAGGAAGAACAGGCCATCAAAGAAAGCAGTAACTCTCTGAAGGGAGGAGAGATCTTCCACTTTGATTATGACCTCATCTAAATAAGGTCAGAGGTTTGTTAACTCAAGAGGCTTCCATAGCCTTGGCAGCTCATGACAAGAGCCTTGGGTGATTACTGATATCGTAAATAGGAGTGTCAATTGTTAAATCAACGGGAGTCACTGTGCACCTGCTCCCCGTGTAGAACCTCTGTCCTTAATGTGTTGTACTATGTGAATTAACAGTAAAACTACTACCCAAACAGTACTCTATAATTTTTGTGTCTTCGTGGGTGCAGTCTATTGAAATCTTTACTTAGTATATACTAAGTTGATCTTCTGTATATAAAGATAATTGAAAATGAATCGTGATGAAGAACAGGATGGGAGAGGGAGTGGAAGATGGGATGGTTGCAGGTGGGAGGGAAGTTATGGGGGGTGCAAAGCTGCTATAATTCAAAAGTTGTACTTTGGATAAATAAATTTATATTTATTAAATAAAAGTTAAAAAATAAAATAGTGCAGGTTTGATTTCTCCCTTTGCACTTTGGGTAAATGCAAAAAAAAAAATGAAACTTGGATACTAATTACTGTACACCATGACTATCACCACCCTTGTCTTCAGCCAGAGCTTGTTACAGGAGCTATAAGCCCATTGGAAATTGGATATGATATCCTATGGCAAAAAAACAACCCTAGAAGATTTTATATTACACTAATACATGCGGTTGTACGGGTAGCTACACTTCTATGAGCATAACTCAGGAGGCTTTGAGCTAAAAAATTTTAAAAGCTATGTTTTTCAAACAACAAATGCTGGTGAGGATGTGGTGAAAAAGATAGCCTAATCCACCACTGATGGTAATGTAAACTGATGCAGCCACTGTGGATGACCTCAGAAAGCTAAATATAGATCTACAATATGATAGTCATCCTACTCCTGGGAATTTACCAAAGCAAAAGAAATCAGCATCTGAAAGAGTTATCTGTACCCACATGTTCACTGAAGCACAATTCACAATAGCTAAGATATAGAATCAACTCAGAGATGTCCATCAAGGATGACTAGATAAAGAAATTATGGTAAATATACACTATGGAGTACTACTCAGCTATAAAAAAAAAAATGAAATCCTGTCTTTTGCAACAAGATGGATGCAACTGAAAACCATTAAAGCCAGTCCCAAAAAGACAGATATCATGTTTTCCCTGATCTGAGGTAACTAATAGAGTACATAAAATGTAATGTATTAGAGTGAAATGGACATTTCGAGATTCAGTGATTGTTTACAGCCCTTGTCTCTTCCATTGAGGAACAGTGTTCTTTGTCATACTATTTGTTGAACTCTTACTTGATGTAGGGGTAACCTTATGAGTATAAAACTAAAAATAGATCTTTATACAAATTAAGAGTGGGAATGGGAGAGGGAGGAAGAAAAAGAGTTAGAGCATGGGAGGGAGGGTAGGGTGGGTATCATCACTATATTCCTAAATCTGTATATATGAAATACATGAAACTGGTATAACTTAAATAAAATTTTTTAAAAGTAAAAAAATCAAATCATACAGTGTCATTTTCCTATATCAAAATATTATTTTCCTATGTTAATACTCCAGTATTTCAGATTTAGTCTTCACACATAATAGTCTTCACACATAACAGTTACACACACACACACACACACACACAATTGTATTGATAAACACATGGTAGTGCTTATTCTAAATATTTGAGATAGCAATTGATAGTGACATTTACCAAAGTTGCACTCATTTTTCAGTTGTTTTCTATCTCATTTGCCTTATCTCTGTGTTTCACAATTCAGACAACTGGAAATATTTTGAGTTACCAGGGATCAGGGTCAGAGCAGTAAGTAAGGATGAGTCACAATAAGAGCCCCAGGAAGAGCAGAGTAATCTCTTATGAAGATTCCAGAACTGCTCTGGGTGAGAGGCGCAGGATAATACATCAGTATTTATATGCTGATAAATCCATACACCTAGAAGTTCAAGTCTGGATGTCTAACTCTGCATCGGGCCAGCTTCCATGCAAGCAGACCCAGGATTCAGGAAAAGAAAAATTCTTCCTCCTCCACTCCATAAGGACAGCCAGTTCTGCAGTATCTTGGATTCTTTTCTTCAGACCCTCGATTTTGTCCACTTACATCTTAATTTAGCTTAAATTCCTTTGCCTACTACGAATGACACCTTCTTAGCAATGTATTCATGCATTTTCCCCAAAAAGATAGATTATTCTGTCACAACTCGCTGATAAACCACACCATGGATGGATTCTACTGTTGATTTTCATTGAGACTACATGTAAAAAGCTGAACAAAGACAATCACAAAAATTCATAGATTGATGCCAGCCTAAATTCGTGGCTTTAAAACTCAGACTTCTCTCAGTGAAATCTGTCAGCTGTCAGCCCTTCAACTTTCTGTTAAATATCATTATCTGATGTTTTGCAAGCCCTTCAGAATTGCTCTAAAAAAGGTTGTGAGTGCCAGCACTGTGGCATAGTAGGTTGTGCCTCTGCTTGCAGCGCCAGCATCCCATATGGACGCCAGTTTGAGTCCCAGCTGCTCCATTTCTGATCCAGCTCCCGGCTGCTAGCCTGGGAAAGCAGTGGAAGATGACCCGGGCATTTGTGCCTCCCGCACCCTTGTAGAAGACCCAGAAAATGCTCCTGGCTCCTGCTTCATTGGCCCAGCTCTGGCCGTTGTGATCATTTGAGGAGTGAGCCAGTTAATGGAAGATTCTCTCTATATATCTCTCTCTTGCTCTCGCTCTCCCTCTCAAATAAATAAATAATAAATAAAATAAAAATTTTTTTGTATCCACCAAGTCAATATCCACCCACTTACCCAAGCCAGAAGTCTTAGCATTATCCTAGGCTCCTCTTTTACTTTTTTCCTTACATATCTGGCTCATTCTTCTTATATAGCTCTGTGAAATCCACCCATTAATTTCCATCTTCTTGTCATAATTATCAGGTTACGCTTATCTCCCACTTAGATCATTTTAGTAGCCGCATAGCTATCATTTTGCTCAAACTTTATTTTCTCCAACCTATTTTTCACCCTTTAGGAAGAACAGTCTTTTGAAAAATCTTTATAAGACCATATTTAATGAATTCCTATAGTTAAAAGATTCCTATAGCTTAGGAGGCCCTACTTAATCCCTCCTTCTGTAGATCCAGTTTCATATTCTCCTAGTCCCATCCCATAACCCAGCTTCTCTGTTTCAAGCACACTGTGCCTCAAATGATAAGCACACCCAACATTTGTTCCCAGGGCGACACATAAGATTCTTCTCTATGTCAAAAAGCTGCATCATGTCACAGCTTGTTGTCCTCTCAATGGACAATCTCAATCTTCAAATGAAGATTGTTTAAATAGTCATCATTCCTTCCTTTCTTTGAGATGCCCCAAGTGTAGTTTAAAATCCTCCTTATATGTAATTGGACATAATTACTGCAAGTATTCATCTGTCTCTAACAAAACTCAAATCCTTCCTTTTATCCCCCTACCATATCATCATCATCCAATTCACAAAGTTGTTTGTTCTTCTTGATTCCCAAATTTACACCAAGATTTTCTGTATGATAGGCCTCTTAGCACCACTTGAGACCTTCTAGGTCTCGCTTGTCTTTATGGATTCTGACCATCTTTATGCAGGTGCAACCTGATATGGTCTCTCTTCCTTCCATCCTTGCATCTATGGTTCCTGAATCAGGTGTTTCCTTGTTTATGATGCACAGGACCCAAGATTGCACTCATACTCAAGCTTGTACAACACAGAACTTTAGGAAACTCAACATACAAGTAGACACACATGACCCACTGCAGGATGTTTCCCTTTCTGCCTTCCAGGGATTATTTAAGATGCACCTTTACTCATTGTAGTCCTACAATCATAGTAATCAGTTGTTCTTCACAGAGACCCAGCTCAGAAAATAGCCTCAGAGTGTTCTCATCTTTTATCCCCTGTCTCTCCTGTTGTCTCTCACTCTTGCTCCCCAAATAAAAAGTAGAACATCCTCTGCTTTCTCATGCTAATTTCTCTCCCCTCACTACCAACTCTCCTCTATCATTCTTGCCTGGATTTATGGTACTTTTCTCCTACTGATCTTTCATTCAATAGTCCATTCTGTCTTTTAAAATGTTAACCTTTTAAAATCATACATCTAATTTACCTTATTTGCTTCTCTAAAATTTTTAAATAGCTTCTCATCTCTCTTAGAATAAAATCCAAATGCCTTATTGTTGGTTTGCATGGACCAAAAGGAATTGACTCTTCAACCCTTCAATGTTAGCCCTTTAACATGTACATAAAATGTGGGGGGAAATCAAATTTCATTTTATTCAATCTATTTCATTTCTTATTTTATTTTTCTGTAAAAAACAATTGTTCTAACACTTCTTAGAGACAAAAAGAATACATTCTTTTTCCAATGGACTTGAAATTCTACCTCTAGCATATATTTGTATTAGATTGCTCAAAACTCCTGAGCCTCTGCTTCCTAATTTTTCCTTTTCTGGCTTCTGTTGCAGTTATCTTCATCACTTCTCCCTCATTTTTTTCATGTGTTTAGGATTTACATGTCATGAAGTAGGTGTTGTCAGTGCCCATTAATATCTGTTTCTCTCTCCTCTACCTGGGCACAGATGAGGAGACTATACTTCCTAGCTCTCTTGAAGTTAAGCAAAGCCATATGCTTAATTCCAGCCCACGTATTGAGAGAGGAGTGATATTTTTCACTTCCAGATCAACAAGGAGAAGAGCAGTATTTGAGCTCCCTCTGTAGTATGAGCTTCCCCAACAGCCCTACTAAGAATAGGAAAGCCTCATAGTAGAATGAGAAAGCAGCCCAAAGCAGAATGCAATCAATCTAAAGAGTTAGCTACAGACTTTAAGGGTACAAAAAAGCTTTGGCTATTGTAGGCATTTGAGAGGGAACCAATGGATGGAAAACTTCTACCTCCACCTCTACCTCTACCTCTACTTCTACCTCTGCCTCTACCTCTACCTCTACCTCTACCTCTACCTCTACCTCTACCTCTACCTCTCTCTCTCTCTCTCTTTCTCAGCTTTTCAAATAAATAAATAAATAAATATTTTTTAAAAGAAAAAGAATGTCTGCCACTGGGGGCAGGCATTTAGCAGGGCATTTAAGATGTCCATGTACCACACAGCAGAACCTATATTTGAGTCCTGGCTCTGGCTCCTGAATCCAGCTCCAGATAACGCAGGTACTGGGAGAGAGCAGTGATGACCCAAGTAATTGGGTTGCTGCAATCCATGTGGCACCTTTAGCCTGGACCAGTCCCAGTTATTGTGGTCTATCTGGGAAGTGACCCAGAGAATTCAGACAGAGAGAAGGTGAGATAAAAGCAAACATGTAAAGTGTATCTGCAGAACCTTCCTTTGAAAGGACTCTAGAGGTGATGATTGACATGTAGGACTGAGTTCAATCAGTGAAAATGAAGCTTCAAAAATGTTAAGAGACACTAAAAATGAGAAAAAATTGTTTAAGACACTTTAAGACAAAATAATCTCGGATATCCAAGTTTCTATATGCAAGAAATGGGATAAGGAAGCAGTACAATAACAAGAGTACGTATTCCACAACAGCAATTCATATATGACCAAGGGAATAATAAGACAGAAGCAATTTCCACAGGGCAGAGCCAGAGGATAAAGAAAACAATAGATAAGGGAATTCCTTCAGAGGTCAGATCAGGGCCCAAGAAAGGAATATTCAAATACCCCTAAGTTAGAACATCCTTACAATATCTGCCATCAGGATTTCAAAGTTGTTAGAGACCAGTGACTACCATGTATTTTATGTTCTCCCCACTTCTGAGTATGAGTACTTATTATGCTTAACCAAACCTCATTCTCCTATCATAATTATTTTATAAGAATAGAATAGTCTCTGGACCAAACAAGCTATACCAAGATCTAATAGAGGAACTGCTTTGCAGCCCATAGAGATCTTGGACTTCTACCATTGTCCTGCGACTTAATAGGACACTTAAGTTTTCTTAGTTAAAGAAAACTGAGTACAGGAAAGAGTGAACTGGCAATCTGGTGCCGAGAGAGTAGAACTCCAGTAAGCACTGACAGTGCTCACAATATCTGGCTTGCCTTGCTTTCCAGGCAAGAAAAACATAACAGTTCCAAGCCTCTTAAAATTAACTGAGACTGGTTGACTAGCACTGTGAGCAGAAGTAATTTAAGTCTACTTTGGCCTGAAGTAAGTACAAATCAGGTGTAAGTGCTCCATGCCATTTTTTTTTTTTTTGTCTTAGAAAACATGGAGGACTCACAGTGAAATCCTATAACTAAGAAACTTAAGCAGTCTGAATCAAGGAGCTATTGCTCCTTGAATTAGAATTAGCTTGAAGAGTTACCTGCAACAAGCTGAGAAAAAATGAGAAATAAATTTCCATTTATTTTTTAATCCACAAAGTAGCCTACCCTATTCTGGCTAATGTAGAATTTAATTAAATTATTAACACTTAATGGAAAAATCTGAAATATCATTCAATATTATTTTCCCTCAGCATTTTGAGAATGTATTCCCCTTGTGTTTTTACAACTATTATTTTTGCCAAATTTATCCTTATAAGTAAATTTTATTTTCTTTCTAATACATTTTATAATCATTTTGCATTGAAATCATGACATTTTATCCATGAATCTGTGAGGGTTTTTTGGTTTTTATTTTTGCATGAGTTTTTGTTTTTTTTTCTTTTTTCATTTTTTTCCTGCTTTAGAGTCAATGCACTCCTTCAATTTGGTAATTTATTGTACCAAATTGTTAAACTTTAAATAATTCTTGACAATGATTTATTAATTTTTTTCCTATTGTATCTGTACTCGCTATCATTCTGGTTTCCATATCTCTTAACTAATATTTTAATGTTTTCCATCCATTTGTTTCTTAGTAGTACTTTGTAAATGATGCCAACAGATGTACCATCTAGTTCATGAATCTTCTCTCCAACTGTGTCTGGTTTACTGTGCAGTCTTTGTATTCAAACTTCTAGATAGATGATTGATGATAGACAGACAGATGATAGACATCAGGTTAATTTGAGTCTTTGTCAAAATTCTTTTATGCATTTTTGGTGTCTATGGTATGATTTCTCTTCTCTTTATCTTTTTGAGCAGTTTAAATAAATTTACTGTGAATTTTCTTTCAAAATATTCGGTTATTTCTAGTTCTAAGAATCTAAAGTCTTTCATCTACTCAAGCTGTGATTCTCTCCTACAGTGATTCATTCTTTGTGATTTGGACAATATCGCTATGAACTCACCTTTGTCTTATTCTGTTTTCTTTTGCAAAAGTCAAGTACACTGTGGCTGTGTGAAGGCAAGTCACAGGTGTCTGAATGAAGAGTAATTTCTTGACATTGCCCACGACATGCACCTGTACTTAGGAAGTTTTATTTTTTCAAGAACACGTTTCCCCAATGGCCAAGCAGATTGAAGGTGAACTCTTGCTGGTTCTCAAAGGCTGTGGATGGTGCTTTCCGGTGTCTGTTTCAGGAATGGGGCGGTTCTTCATGTTTCTGGCTTTAGGCAAGAAGCCAAATACTGCTTTAGTATGCATTAAAGATCAATGAATAAGTATGTCTTCTTTTGTGTGACTCTAAAACACAAAACCAAGTGGCTGTTAAGATCTCAATATATTTTTAGTAACTCCTTAAGAATGTTGGAAGCACCCTTGATTACACTGCTGTTATATATTTTCTCCATTTTTTTCCCATTGTGATTTTTATTTCACTTTTTTTGAGTTTGGGTGTTTCCAAATATTCTTTGGTTTATTTAATGCAAAATTCACCTCTGTGTAGGGTTGTCTGCATATGTCTGCAATATGTCAAAATTCTATTTGACATATTTCTTGTGAAACCTAACATTTAGTCTTTATGACATTTTAATTGGGATTGAACCACAAATACAAAGCATAACATAGGTATCTATCCCAGTTAAGAGAAAGTCACAGGCTGGCGCCATGGCTCAATAGGCTAATCCTCCACTGGTAGCACCGGCACCCCGGGTTCTAGTCCTGGTTGGGGCACCAGATTCTGTCTCAGTTGCTCATCTTCCAGTCTGGCTCTCTGCTGTGGCTCTGGAGTGGAGGATGGTTCAAGTCCTTGGGCCTTGCCCCCGCATGGGAGACCAGGAGAAGCACCTGGCTTCTGGCTTCAGATCAGCGCAGTGCGCCAGCCGTAGCGTCCATTGAGGGGTGAACCAATGGAAAGGGAAGAGCTTTCTCTCTGTGTCTCTCTCACACTGTCTACTCTGCCTGTCAAAAAAAGAGAAATTCACAGGTCTGCATTTACTCAGGGTTTTTTGTTGTTGTTTGCAATCTCAACATCCCAATTAGGCTTTGAGGCTTAATTTTATGCAAAACATGAATATCTTTCATTAATTTGTTTCCAGAGAATATTTGAAAGCATATTTTCCACCTGCTTACTGGTAATATAAACTCAAATTGTCTTAGTCAACTTTCCATGATTAGATTGAGATTTTTAATCATCAGGGAGCTATTATACTAGTCCAGCTCAGCTGGAAGAAGGGCTATCTTCACATAGAGTGTAACAGTGGGAATGAAAAGAAATCTCAGATTTAAGAGCTATTTTAAAATTATAATTAAGAGTACTTGAGGGAACATTATGAAATTTGTGGAAGACAGAAGTATCAAGGATAGCACCCATGTGTCTGTCTTGAAGATGAGTTGAGGTACCATCAGTTGAGAAAAAGAAAATGAGCATATATGAAAAATGGAATAAGTTTTGTTTCTTAATAAACTTTTACTAAAATCTCTTCTCATTTAATAACTTATTGTTCCACCAAAGGAAGGTACTTTGTAGTAAAGCACATCTTTATGGGAACAGATGAGATTAACTAGAGAGCATGGATGAGGTGCTTATAAGACCAATAACCAAGACAGGATATTGGAATCTCCTCTCCCAGGTTTCCTGATAAGAGCAGGAGGTGCAGAGCAGCTTCTTTTCATGCACGTGGAGGAAAGGTATTGAAATAACATTAAGAACATTCCATATCCACAGCTCACCCATCACAATTAGTACAGCCTTCAAGGATGAAAACGTAAAGTTTATCTTTCTCTGTTCAAAACCTAATGAGCAAGAGACTTTACAAAAATAAAATGTACAGTTGCCTGACATATACTAAATAGATTTGGCAGTGGAGAAACATTTCCTTCTCAGCACTCCAGCATCTTCATGCTGGAGTCATCAGCATGATCATTAGCATCTTAATTTAGCTGTGGGTACTTTGTATAGGAAGTAGATAGAGTGAATTTTTGAAGGTTTTTGCTGGACAAGTCTGGCTGTGACAGAGTTTTGAAAGACAGCCGGAGGCACTTCCAATCCAATGTTATGCTCACCCCTAATGAGAGAAACAATTTCATTACCAGACAAATATGTGTGAGAGACTAATAAGCCAGTTATAGCTATTATCAAAGCAAATGAGCCACCCAAGTGTCAGCATGGCTACAGTGTAGGCTACAGTCTCCTCTGTCTTTGTGTGTAAACATGAATTCACATGCAGGAACATTTTTGAGTCAGTCTTCTTAAGGAAACCATCTTAAATTTAAACACTTTAAATTTCACAATTGACTTCTTTCCAGCCTGGAAGAGTAAATAAAGTTTCACCAAAAATGATCCTATGAGAACAAAATCAACTCCATGATGAAATGTGGAAAAGTCATATTATTAAATATTAAATTAATTAAATTATTTTGTTATCATATATTAAAATTATAGGAATATTATCTTATTGACTTTCTTCCTTCCCCAAACACAACGATTCATGCATCCATGAACCTTGTAGTCATGTCTGCTCTGAAAGAGAAGGCAAGAGAAATGGAGAGAAGTAAATATTTCCCCATTATACTTTTACAGAATGTAGAAACTTTAAGGAAATATAAGAGTATTTAATTAATTGCTTAATTAATTCTACAAACATTTATTGCTATCTGGCGACTAATGAGGCTTTTGTATTCCCAGGTGAGTCAAAATGAGGACTGCACTTGGCAGGTAAGCTTAGGTATGTATGGCCAATCATTGACAAACTTGTGGGATCGTATTTCTAGTATATTCAGACTCTTGATTTTACCCTTTCTCCATTCAAAATAGCAGCTCCTTTGAGAGATAGCTCTCCCTTCCCCTTCTCCATTATTCTCTAACTCATAGTAGCAGGATTTTTCGCCATCAGACTTTGACATGTGGTTTTTATCTTTTTAATAAAGTTAATATTTAATTTGCTTCTCCCCTTTCTACTTTAACATCCACAGAGGCAGGGGTCATTTCATTTTGCTTAGCTTACCGCCTGGTATATACTAAGTGTTCTATAAGAATTCATTGAATGAATGAATAGCTCAGACAGAAGATGAATAAAAATGGTAAAAGAAACATGTTGATAAGGTCAACACAAATTCTGAAATTAGGCTCAAATTATTTCCATATTGCCTGGTGCATTGAACTGAAAGAGGAAATTGCTCAAGTAAAACTACTGTATAAGCAGAATAAAACTATTTCCACAAGGCAATAAAATCATTCCTATCAAAGAATGTAGAAAACTTTTCTCAAAGACATTATTTCTGCTCACAGTACTGCACACAGCTTAAAGCTATATGCATGTGTGATTATTGATATGGGTGACCTACACTGGACTACAGACCTCTCAGAGGCTCAGGTTTTGTCCGGTTTGTTCACCATGATACCCCATCATATAACACAGTACCTGAAATACTGGCAGGCACAGCAAACGAGGTCTGCTTTACCAACTCATTTGTTCTTTCATTCAACAGACATTCACTGAACAGTTACTATTTGCACAGGATTATCCAAGATGCTAAAGATATATCATGAGTTAATGATGGAAATGACGTATCTTACCACTTTAAAGATAATCCACAATTTCCGTATGACTATTTTGGCTTTCAGGTTTTTGTTGATACCACTGCTGCTGTTAGTATTGGATAAAATATAATGGAAAAACATTGATACAAGGTGAAACTATGGATAAGGAGCATAACAAAAGTTTTCCACATACTTCACTATTTAGAGGGCCGATATGTTTAGGGATAGGATTTGGAGTAACTAAAGGCCCCTTAACATCACCTCTGCTGGGTATCTGGCAGATGCTAGAGAAAAAGACACTCAGGTCTGAACTTGCTAAAAACAGCTGACAGCGCTAGGGTTCCCCTGTGCTCATTCTTTTTCTCAAATATTTCACAGAATAAGACTGGCTTGCCAACATTACTTTTCTTTATAAAAGCAGACAGTAGATATTCAAACAATTTTTATTTCTTTTTTCAAGTCAATCTAGGTTTCCCAGAATGCTGACTATATTAAGCAATTTTCATTGAAAGTTCTTTTTAGTTATTCTACATAAATATGTAGAAGGGTAATGAGAATCCCAAAAATAAAATAATGATCCTTGATTTCATTTGGAGATAGAAGCTCAATGTTATTTTAAAATTGAACCATTCTACTTTAATTCCCAAAGACCAGGTTTCATTTACCATCTAAAGAAATGAGTGGTGTTACCACTTCCTCTTCAGGGGCATGTTTCCAAGCCCAACAGTTACAAGGGGCAATCTAAGATGATTCATTCACGTTTCAAGCACGTTATTTGTGTATTTTTGTAAAGACCCTCAGGATTGTGATCCCATGTCAAAATTGTTTTCTCAGTCATAAACTCTGATTATGAACACAGATGAGTTCTGAAGGGAAGAGCACTCCACTTGTACAGGAAGTTGCACAACAATTCATGAACTCATTCTTCATCATGATGCAAGACTAGATGGCTACTTTCTGCTAAACAGATACATTCCTACTACAGGTGTATAGTTATTGAAGTCATATAATCCATTCAATATCATTTTCTTTTACCATAAAATGGAGAAAAAAATATCTGTCTTGGGTAAGCATCTATCCCAGTTAACAGTTAAGATGCCAGTTAGAATGCCTGCATCCTATATCAGAGTGCCTGGGTTTGAGTCTCGGCTCTGCTTCTGATTCCAGCTTCCCACTAATGTGCACCTTGGGAGGCAGCAGTGATGGCTTAACTACTTGTGTCCCTACCACCTACATGGTAGACTCAGTTTGAGTTCCCAGTCCCTAGCTTCAGCCTAGCCACATCCCAGCTTTTGGCAGACATTTGGAAGGTTGAACGTGTAAGTGGAATATCTTTCTCTCTACATTCTCTCTCCCTCTCTCAATGTGTGGATATGAATTTCAAATAAATATAAAATAAATAAATAAATTTTTAAAAATATATGTCTTATTTAGTGCATAGAATCTTCTTTTTTGTTTTTTTTTGTTTTTTTTTTGTTTTTTTTGTCCTTTTATTTTATTTTTTTTAAATAACGCTTTTATTTAAAGTATATAAATTTCCAAAATACAGCTTATAGATTACAATGGCTTCCCCCCCCGTAACTTCCCTCCCACCCACAACCCTCCCCTTTCCCACTCCCTGTCCCCTTGCATTCACATCAAGATTCATTTTCAATTCTCTTTATATACAGAAGATCAGTTTAGTATATATTAACTAAAGATTTCAAGAGTTTGCCCTCACATAGCAACACAAAGTGAAAAATACTGTTGGAGTACTAGTTATAGTATTAATTCACAATGTATAGCACATTAAGGACAGAGATCCTACATGATATTTTTTTTTAAATTGATTAATTATCTATGCAATTTCCAATTTAAAACCAATTTTTTAAATCATTTTCAATTATCTTTATATACAGATCGATTCAGTATATACTAAGTAAAGATTTCATCAGTTTGCACCCACACAGAAACACAAAGTGTAAAATACTGTTTCAGTACTAGTTATAGCATTACTTCACATTGGACAACACATTAAGGACAGATCCCACATGAGACGTAAATACACAGTGACACTTGTTGTTGATTTAACAATTTGACACTCTTGTTTATGGCGTCAGGAATCTCCCTAGGCTCTAGCCATGAGTTGCCGAGGCTATGGAAGCCTTTAGGGTTCGCCGACTTCGATCTTATTCTGACAGGGTCATAGTCAAAGTGGAGGTTCTCTCCTCCCTTCAGAGAAAGGTACCTCCTTCTTTGATGGCCCCATTTTTTCCACTGGGATCTCACTCGCAGAGATCTTTCATTTAGGTCTTGTTTTTTTTTTCCAGAGTGTCTTGGCTTTCCATGCCTAAAATATTCTCATGGGCTCTTGAGCCAGATCTGAATGCCTTAAGGGCTGATTCTGAGGCCAGAGTGCTATTTAGGACATCTGACATTCTATGAGTCTGCTGTGTATCTCGCTTCCCATGTTGGATCATTCTCTGCCTTTTTGATTGTATCAGTTAGTATTAGCAGACACTAGTCTTGTTTGTGTGATCAGTTTGACTCTTAGACCTATCAGTGTGATCGATTCTGAACTGAAATTGATCACTTGGACTAGTGAGATGGCCTTGGTACATGCCACCTTGATGGGATTGTATTGGAATTCCCTGGCACGTTTCTAACTCCATCATTTGGGGCAGTTCCGATTGAGCATGCCCCAAATTGTACATCTCCTCCCTCTCTTATTCCCACTCTTATATTTCACAGGGATCACTTTTCAGTTAAAATTTAAACACCTAAGAATAATTGTGTGTTAATTACAGAGTTCAACCAATAGTACTAGAATAAAAAAATACTAAAATGGATAAAGTATTACATTGTACAACAACAGTCAGCACAGGAGCTGATCAAGTTACTGTTTCTCATAGTGTCCATTTCACTTCAACAGGTTTCCCCTTTGGTGCTCAATTAGTTGTCACCGATCAGGGAGAACATATGATATTTGTCCCTTTGGGATTGGCTTAATTCACTCAGAATGATGTTTTCCAGACTCCTCCATCTTGCTGCAAATGACCGGATTTCATTGTTTTTGACTGCTGTATAGTATTCTATAGAGTACATGTCCCATAATTTCTTTATCCAAATGTATGCTTTGAATTCCCTGTGATCTTTTGCTGTGAGGTTCCCTTCGTTTACCTTCTTTCATGTTGATGGCTGTGTTTCTGTGTTTCTGTGTGTAACACATCTTTAAGCATCTTTTGCAGGGCTGGACGAGTGGCAACAAATTCTTTCAATTTCTGTTTGTAATGAAAGGTCTTTATTTCACCTTCATTCACAAATGAGAGCTTGGCAGGATATAATATTCTGGGCTGGCAGTTTTTCTCTCTTCGTACCTGGGCTATGTCTCGCCATTCTCTTCTAGCTTGTAGGGTTTCTGATGAGAAGTCTGCCGTGAGTCTAATTGGAGATCCTCTGAGAGTAATCTGATGTTTCTCTCTTGCACATTTTAGGATCTTTTCTTTCTGTTTCACTGTGGTGAGTTTAATTACAATGTGTCGTGGTGAGGACCTCTTTTGGTCATGTTTCCTAGGGGTTCTATGAGCTTCCTGTACTAGGATGTCTCTGTCCTTCTCTAAAACTGGGAAATTTTCTGCTATTATCTCACTAAAAAGGCATTCTAATCCTTTCTCCCTCTCCATGCCTTCAGGAACTCCTAGAACTCGAATGTTGGGTTTTTTAATAGTATCCTGTAGATTCCCAACAATATTTTTTAGATTTCTAATTTCCTCTTCTTGTCTTTGGTTTGACTGTATATTTTCCTGTGCTCTGTCTTCTAAGTCCGATATTCTCTCTTCTGCCTCACCCATTCTGTTTGTAAGGCTCTCTAATGTGTTTTTCATTTGATCTATTGAATTCTTCACTTCATTATGATTTCTCGTCACTATCACAGTTTCCTGTTCTACTAGTTGTTTCATTTCAGCTTGATTCCTCCTTAATATTTTATTTTCACGAGAGAGATTTTCTACCTTGTCCATTAAGGATTTCTGTAGTTCAAGAATTTGTTTTTGAGTACTTCTTAGTGTTCTTATCAATTTTTTGAGATCTGCTTCTTGCATTTCTTCTATCTCATCATCTTCGTAATCTTGAATTGGGGTGTCTTTTTCATTTGGGGGTGTCATAGTGTCTTCCCTGTTCTTGTTACCTCGGTTTTTGCGTTTGTTGTTTGGCATATTGGTTTCTTCACTGTGGTGTTTTTTCTTGTTATACTATGACTCTAGATAAGTGGACTGTCTGCTTTTAATGGAGCTTTAGAGGCTTGAGATGGGTGTGGCCTGAGAGATCTGTTTGGTTCCTCAGGGTTGAGGGTGTGCCAAAGGTGACACTCCCAGGTTAGGCGTGGTAAATGTCTCTGTTTCTTTCTTTATTTTTGATTCAAAAGGGAAGTAATTCCACACAGCTGAATCGAATTGGGGGTGGTTAGCAGGCAAATGATATACCCACAGGAGCCAGAGTTCGGAAGCTCTTTCCCAAGGACCACAGAGGGAATCTCTGCGGCCTTCAGTGTGGGTTCAAATTCTCCTGCAGTCTCACCACTGGGCTACCAAGGCTACCGAACTGTAGCGTCTCTGGAGAGTACTCATGTGGTGAATTCCGTGAGTGCTCTCCCCCACAGTCTCTTTTTTCACAGTCTCAGTTCATTAGCACCACACATTCATTAGGTTCTAATCTCATGTTATTTCACCCCCACGCCCAGAGTCAGGTTTTTCTGCTAGGCTCAGGGCCGGTGCAGACCTGAGGTCGCCCTGCTTATGACGTATGTCCAAAATGGCGCCTGCTCTTTGTCTTGCTCACCTTTGAGAGGTGGGCGGAGAGAGAGAAACTCGTGTCCGTATCGGTCACTTTTTTCTTTCTCTCTCTTTTCTAGTTAGCCTGGTGAACTTTTCCCCACAGGGTTTCAAGCCTTGTTCGCTCTAGTCTCCTCTTTCCGCTTCCCTTCTGGTATCTCAGGCTATTGAAGTTCGGCTCACCTCGCATTCCAGCGCTGGTGCGTTGAGTCTGTCGCTGGTGTCACAAACTGCAGGCTCCCACGCTCTCCTGGAAGGTCCACTGTGAATCACTAGTTCCGGAAGAGTTTCCTCTGCTGTTTCTTCCCCTACTCTTCCTTGAACCTGCAGTATCTCCACTTTTATTAAACTGTCTCTCCCCGGACTATCAGTGTGCTGCCTTCCTATTCTGCCATCTTGCCCTAGTGCATAGAATCTTCTAAGGATAAAGTAGTATCAGGTATATGAAAATGATTTGTGAGGTGAACGTGATAACCACTACACTACAGAAACTTTTTTTAATATTATACCTATTTTTTCTATTTATTTGAAGCACAGTGAAAAAAAAATTGGTACACTTTGGAAATTCAGTGGCACAGGTACACTGCTGTAACTTGAGGGACATTATACAGTAAAAAAAAATAAATAAAAAATAAAAAGGAAATAAAGGGAAAAAATTTTTCTCCTATTTCAAACACTGCATTACATAATTTTACCTGCCCAAACAGACCATTTACAAATATTCTTTCATTTGTGAATGAAGGTGAAATAAAGACCTTTCATTGCAAACAGAAATTGAAAGAATTTATTGCCACTCGTCCAGCCCTGCAAAAGATGCTTAAAGATGTGTTACACACAGAAACACAGAAACACGGCCATCAACATGAAAGAAGGTAAACGAAGGGAACCTCACAGCAAAAGATCACAGGGAATTCAAAGCATACATTTGGATAAAGAAATTATGGGACATGTACTCTATAGAATACTATACAGCAGTCAAAAACAATGAAATCCGGTCATTTGCAACAAGATGGAGGAATCTGGAAAACATCATTCTGAGTGAATTAAGCCAATCCCAAAGGGACAAATATCATATGTTCTCCCTGATCGGTGACAACTAACTGAGCACCAAAGGGGAAACCTGTTGAAGTGAAATGGACACTATGAGAAACAGTAACTTGATCAGCTCCTGTGCTGACTGTTGTTGTACAATGTAATACTTTATCCTTTTTAGTATTTTTTTTTAATCCTAGTACTAGTGGTTGAACTCTGTAATTAACACACAATTATTCTTAGATGTTTAAATTTTAACTGAAAAGTGATCCCTGTGAAATATAAGAGTGGGAATAAGAGAGGGAGGAGATGTATAATTTGGGGCATGCTCAATCGGACTTGCCCCAAATGGTGGAGTTAGAAACGTGCCAGGGAATTCCAATACAATCCCATCAAGGTGGCATGTACCAAGGCCATCTCACTAGTCCAAGTGATCAATTTCAGTTCACAATTGATCACACTGATAGGCCTAAGAGTCAAAGAGATCACACAAACAAGACTAGTGTCTGCTAATAATAGCTGATAGAATAAAAAAGGGAGGGAATAATCCAACATGGGAAGCGAGATACACAGCAGACTCATAGAATGGCAGATATCCTAAATAGCATTCTGGCCTCAGAATCAGCCCTTAATGCATTAAGATCTGGCTCAAGAGCACATGAGAATATTTTAGGCATGGAAAGCCAAGACACTCTGGCAAAAAACAAAAAAAAAAAGAAAAACCTAAATGAAAGATCTCTGCGAGTGAGATCCCAGTGGAAAGAACAGGTCATCAAAGAAGGAGGTACTTTTCTCTGAAGGGAGGAGAGAACCTCCACTTTGACTATGACCCTGTCAGAATAAGATCGAAGTCGGCGAACCCTAAAGGCTTCCATAGCCTTGGCAACTCATGACTAGAGCCTAGGGAGATTACTGACACCATAAACAAGAGTGTCAAATTGTTAACTCAACAACAGAAGTCACTGTGCACTTCCTCCCCATGTAGGATCTCTGTCCTTAATGTGTTGTCCAATGTGAAGTAATGCTATAACTAGTACTGAAACAGTATTTTACACTTTGTGTTTGTGTGTGGGTGCAAACTGATGAAATCTTTACTTAGTATATACTGAATTGATCTTCTGTATATAAAGATAATTGAAAATTAAAATAAAAAATTTGGTGTTACATTGGAAATTGCATAGAAAATTAATCAATTTTTAAAAAAAATATCATGTAGGATCTCTGTCCTTAATGTGCTGTACATTGTGAATTAATACTATAACTAGTACTCCAACAGTATTTTTCACTTTGTGTTGCTATGTGAGGGCAAACTCTTGAAATCTTTAGTTAATATATACTAAACTGATCTTCTGTATATAAAGAGAATTGAAAATGAATCTTGATGTGAATGCAAGGGGACAGGGAGTGGGAAAGGGGAGTGTTGTGGGTGGGAGGGAAGTTACGGGGGGGGAGCCATTGTAATCCATAAGCTTTGGAAATTCATATACTTTAAATAGAAGCTTTGAAAAAAAAGAAATAGGGAGTAGAAGAAGGTTACCAAAGGCTGGAGATGGTGGCGGAGTCAAGGCAATGGGCAGCATTGGTTACAAAGCCACAGCTATAAAGAATGAATCCTGCTGTACCATTACACAGAAGGGATTGTAATTAATTACACTTTATTGTACATTTCAAAACAGCTAGGAAAGAGAATTTGAATGTTCTCACTCTGATGTAATGTAAGCTAAATATCCTGATTTGATCATTACATATAAACATATATGAAAACATCACACTGCACCCAAATACATAAGCCATTTGTTAATTAGAAATAAAAATAAAAATGTCATTAAGTATATCTTCAAGAATTACCACAATGTTAAATCAATTTGAACCTTTGAAAAAATAATACAGAATAATGTAAGAAAGCCTGATTTTTAGCAAAGCAGCAAAGAATTTCAAATCAGAGA
Organism: Sylvilagus floridanus; assembly: GCA_949820135.1. Taxonomy (NCBI): domain Eukaryota; kingdom Metazoa; phylum Chordata; class Mammalia; order Lagomorpha; family Leporidae; genus Sylvilagus; species Sylvilagus floridanus. Next base: position 58,746,143 of record OX463243.1, read on the forward strand.
ACCAAAACACTTTCGAAAACAAAACACAAAATTACACATCCTACTTTTAGTGAACTAGTCCAAATGAGAGAACAAAATCGTTCTTATTCTCATTGAAATAACTCAGCACTACCTAAAGCAAATGAGTTACGAGGCTTGCTTTTGTATCACTTATCTCAGATTTGCTTTTTCAGACCCTGAAAGTAGGAATAATGTCAGTGATAGCTTCATCTCATGTTCTGGAAAAATAGAGCAGAAAATTGCCCACCCTTGTTATATCAGATACAGAGCTGCCTAAATTATTAAAACAAACCATAACACCTCTGCTTGCACTGACTTTTGAATGATTCTCTTTGATATGAGATACTTCTCTGTAGTGGGCACTCAACTCTAATCTTCACTGTCCTTCATTTCTCAGAATTTTTTACTCTTAGTGCTCTTTCTATACCACAGCATTGTCAAAGTCCTAATTGATTTCTTGACGACCAGAATGGGGAGGCTTAAATCATCTCTATTTTTAGTAGCTTTACCTAGACAAGAGAGTTAGTGGCATTCATCCACTCAATCACTTAAAAACATTTATTGATCCCTTTGTACACTAGAACTAAGTGCCAAATACACATAATATGGAGCCAAAAGTCACAATTTCTGCATTCAAGGATATCAACACCTCAATAGTAGAGAATAGACAATCACTATATAGATGTATGAAACAATTACACAAACAGAAAGAGAGTTAAGCACAGATTACCACAGAAGCACAGATAAAGAGTTTGTGACTCAGATTGAGAGATCAATCAAATTTTCATAGAGATCATATTTGAACTGAGTCTCAACTTGCAAATTATTTCCTTGTCTTTGTTGTGATGTAAATATTTTTCCTAAAAAAAACTTCTTCCCAGTTTTAGAACCTAAGAGTGTCTTTTTTAAGATCCAGAAGCCATTGCTTTGTAAGGAATCATCAAGAAAGAAGGTATCTCTACCTCCCTCTTTTTGCAGGATGGTGGTGGCCTTCCTTGCTGTCTGGAAGAAATGAGTGAAGCTACTTTTCCTTTGGATAAAGCCATTTAGTAAACTCAGATGGTCCAAGATTTCCCTACCCCAACTCTCTTTTTCAGTAGCATTGAGCTCTCAAATACAGTTCTGGTCTCTCTCCCCTTTTGTATTAGCTTTGAGTAAAATCATCCTTGCCTATTTAATAGTATTGGTGCTGACAGTGGCTAAACAATCTTGGACAAGTCACCATCTCTATCCATCTATTTACCCTTTCAATCTTGGTTATTTTCATGGGAATTTAAAGAGATTAAAAGCACTCCTGTTTGTGAAAACTTATCACACTGCCCAAAAAATCTGACCATCCAAAAAGCCATTAATGACCCTGCTTCCTAAATGAACCCATTGGTCAATCACTTAACACACAACAGGGTGATTTATTCATTTATGCCACAGACATCAGATGCTTCTTTAAAGAGGCTGTGTATGACCTCCAAATAGTTTGTTTGCTTAATGAATGTATGTCACACATAAAGTCCCTAAAAAGACTGTGTCTCCCATTGGTGAAAGCAGGCCCACTTGTGGGCACAATTTGGCCCTCAGTAGGTAGACAACAAACTGGAGCAGCAGACTAGAAATGAGGAGAGTGAGCAGAACCCAGCAGAGGAGATAAAAGTGAAAAGTAGAAATTTGCACATTTTCACATCTCTTCCCAAGATGAGAAGCTCCTGGAGGACCCAGTTCTGCCCCAGAGAGTAGAGGCTGTCCTCTACTTGCAAAGCATCTGGAGTCGTCAGGCCTCACAGCTGCCTGCACTCTCTACCTCATTCTCTTCTCAGCTATGTATTGTTTTATGTTGATAACCAACAACCCAATTTTATAAAACATTTTCAATAAATGCAATCTTTTGGGGGAAGTATCATGTTCTAAAATTAACTCTCCTTTTATTAACACTTATTCTCTCATATTGGGAAATGGGAACAGTAAGTGCCCTTTTCATTGATTTCATTCATCTGTTAAGTATCTAGGGGCCAGCACTTGAATCAATACATGCAATCTTTTGGAATTAAAATGCCCTCTGTTAGAGAGCCAGAGGAAATGTCTTCAAATGATGAAATACTTTGTGTTTATCTCCATTTTCTTTGTTCAATTGTTTTGTAACAAATACAACTTTTGCCTAGTTTAAATATCACCTGTGAATGTTTGTAATCATCCTCAGGCAAAGTTATGTAAGAAGGCAAAGAGGAATAAAAGATTATTTCTTGTATCCAAAAAAAAATAATATTGTATTTCTGAAAGTATTTTTCTATTTTTTTTGAAAAACTGAATCATATGAAGTGTGTAAGACACACAGACATTAAATAGCGCCTGTGATCACTGATCAGATTAAGTGAATAATTTGTCTTCTCTAAAGTCATTGTATCCCTGGAGAAAGGGGGGTACTCTATGAAACTACTCATGATACCCCACCCCAATTTGGTGTTTGATTTCCCCCACCCATGGAGAATCTGAGACAGAATGCTGCTGAAAATGATGGGAGCATTTTGTGTTGTTTAGGTAGAAAAAAATAGGAAGGATTGATGATTGGTGGTGAAATACATTTATGGCACTGTTGCAGAGCAGCGAAAGATCCCAATTTGCCTTGACTGTCCCAATATTAGCAATGAAGGTTCCACATTCCAAGAACACCTCAGTTCCATGCAAACCAGGTCAGATGATCACCCTCATGTTACCCTTCCTTTCTTTGTCTCGTCTCATCTTTCATCTTTGTGGTCAACTGCAGTCATTTATGTTCATCTAATATTTTACCTAATTATTTTGTTAAATTACAAGCATTCTTGTTGGGTTAAATATATCTGGGCAGGTTAACAAATGGCACATATCTTAGTGATATTATTAGAGTCCTTCTAGGCAACAGTAATCATAGCAGTCAGTTCAAAGAATTTAATACAAAGAATTGATAACTAGTGAGAGATTAAATATACCAGCAGGGGGCAACATGGCAGAGCTGGTTAAGCAGCCACTTGGGAGCATGCATCCCATATGGGCATCCAGTGGAGCCCCAGCTGCTCCACTTCTGATCCACCTCCCTGATGATGTGCCTGGAAGGGCAGTGGAAGAAGATCCAAGTCTCTGGGCCCCTGCACCCACATGGAAGACTCAGATATATTTCCTGGATCCTGGTTTCAGCCTGGCCCAGCCCCAGCCACAACTCTACTTAGCCCAGCTCCAGCTTCCCCATGCTGACAACCTCTAAGCAGGGTACACGTGAAGGCTTCTCTAACTATAAATCTTTCTTACTCACATGCCTGCCGTAGAGCCCCTGCCAGATAAAAGCAACAGAGGGTAACATGCTTGCTAGAGCAAACTCTAAATAGTTAGGCTCCATCTGTTCTCATCTATTTCTACACCAGCAACTGGTTAACTGAAAAGACCCAGTGGAGAACTGAAGTTACCACCAGAAATTGCAACTACAGGAAGCCACCAACACACTTAGAGCTGCAGGAAAGGGAAGAGGTCAAAATTATTAAAACCTAGAAGCTTAGAGTGAATACTTCCTCATAGATCTGCAATGATAATATGCCACACCAAAGGTTCAAATGCACGCGCACACACACACACATACTACTGCTTTCGGAGCAATCATTACAATGTAATTGTTGTTCTTCACTGAGAATCTACTCCATATTAGGTCATGCAATATCTAAAGTATATGTGAGCAGTTGCAAGTATGGTTCAAGAACCCCTGGGATCCTCAACACACTTTCAGAGGCTCTGCAAAGCCAAAATTAATTTCATAATGAAGCTAAGAATTGTATTCATTATATTGACATTGGTATAGATGATGCAAAATCAATCCTGGGTAAAACTGCTGGCACATAGCATATCAAGGCACTGGTACCAAAATAAAAGAATAACAGCAGTAATTGTACTCTCCATAGTCATGCACATTCAGGAGAAAAAACTAATAAAAACAAAGCATTACTTCAGGACATTCTGAAACAGTTAAAATTAATTTTAATAAGTTTTATTCCTTGAATGCAGTTATAATATCCCATGTTTTGGAAGCCAGCATTGTGGTGCAGTGGGTTAAGCCACCCCCTTCAACACCAGAAGACCTTATGACCATTGGGTCTAGTCCCAGCTTCTCCACTTCTTTTTTTTTAAGATTTTATTTTATTTATTTGAAAGAGTTACAGAGAGAGAGGTAGAGATAGAGAGAAAGGTATTCCATCCACTGGTTCACTCCCCACATGGCCACAACGCCTGGAGCTGTGCTGATCCGAAGCTAGGAGCCAAGAACTTCCTCTGGGTCTCCCACGTGGGTGCAGGGGCCCTGGGGCTTGGGCCATCTTCTATTGCTTTCCCAGGCCATAGCAGGGAGCTGAATCAGAAGAGGAGCAGCCGGGACTAGAACCAGGGCCCACATGGGATGCCAGTGCTTAAGGCCAGGGCTTTAACCCTCTGTGCCATAGCACCGGCCCCACTGCTCCACTTCTGATCCAGTTCTCTGATAATGTACCTGTTGCTAATGCAATAGAAGGCAGTCTAAGCAGTTGGGCCCTTGCCATCCACAGACATGGCACAGATGGAGTTTAACCTGGACCAGCCCAGGCTATTCTAGTCATTTGGGGAGTGAACTAGCTGATAGAAAATCTCTGTTTCTCTCTCTCTCTCTCTCTCTCTCTCTCTCTCTCAAGTCTGCCTTTCAAATGAATAAAATAAATCTTTAAACAAAAATCAAGCTATGTGATGAAATGGAAAGGACACATGAAGCACGTAGTCTGTCTGTTGCATGTTGACATATGATGATTGTTCTCCCCAGAGAGTTCTTGTGTGATTGAGCTGCAAGCTGTGCTTCCGCTATTTACATGGGACATCAATTTCCCTGAAAAGAACAGCTGACAGACAATAACTTTCAGGCATGAGTATTCAGCAGATATTTTCTTGAAAGTGATCAAAGTAATAGTGTCACTTCAAGGAAAACAATGATATTTGTGGTCACTTGATAAATTTGAACTTTTCAAGTGAAAATTCAAATTTTGGAAAATTTCTATCTACCACAAAGCCTGACAACTTTCCAATACTTAATGTCTTTTCTGATACAACTGGTAATTAGTTTAACAAATATTATTTTTCAATTGCAATAAAAATATGTCAATACATAGAAGACCTGCATATTGTTCAAATGACAAATGCACAATATAAAGTCATGCATTGGTGAAAGATTCATTCAGAGTACAATGGAGTTTAATGTTACATAAAACAGAATATTCCTTGATATGGTTCAAGATTCCAGATGGCAGCTAACCTTTTACAAGCTACTACCTGTTAAGCTTGAGTGGATCATTGAAGGCAAACATCTGCAATTGAAAAGGCTATAAGAGTATTCCACTTTTTTCCAGCTACATATCGATAAGAGTTCATGTTCTCTTCCTGGACTTCAACTAAAACAACACATTGCAATAGATCAAATGTAGAGATGTATATGAGGATCCAGCTGTCTTCTATTAAGAGCTAGAACAACACCAAAACTCTAAAAGGTTTTTTTCAAAAGGTGGCTATTTTACTTTTAAAAAACATGTTGGGCTGGCGCTGTGGTGCAGCAGTGCAGTGGGTTAAAGCCCTGGCTGGAAGTGCTGGCATTCCATATGGGCACCAGTTCTAGTCCAGGCTGCTCCTCTTCTGATCCAGCTCTCTGCTATGGCCTGGGAAAGCAGTGGAAATGGCCTAAGTCATTGGGCCCTGCAACCTCGTGGGAGATCCAGAAGAAGCTCCTGGCCTCGGATCAGCACAGCCATTTGGGAAGTGAACCAAGGATAGAAGACCTCTCTCTCTGTCTCTACCTCTCTCTGTAACTCTTTCAAATAAATAAAATAAATCTTTAAAAAAAATGTTATTTATGTTAACATGTGGGTTTATTATTGCTATTTTAAATAAGCAAACAAATAAACATAAACATACTCTGGGCTTTTATTTGAAATACAGCTTATATATACTAACATATAACCCTATAAATAAAATGTAAGGTCTTTAATGAATTTTAAGAGTTAAAGGAGTTTTGAGTCAAAAGTGTTTGAGAATTAGAATTGCTGTTTTAAATCAGTCATTTCATTTTATCTTCACTCACTCTTGAAAATACAGACAATTATTTTACTTTCAGATTATCTGCCTAAGCTTCAGAGAATATAAATAAGTAGCTGCAGGTGTATATACACCAAACTAAAATAAAGCAAAGTGACCAGGTAAGTCAAAACAGGAAAAACAACAGGTATCTGATCAAGAGAGGAAAATGCAAGAAGCTCAGGTTTGTAAAATACATGTTTTTGTTACCAGCTCCACCACAATTTTTGCATGACTTAAATTCTATTGAGAAAGCTTGTCATCGTTCAAAGGGATAGCTAACATGTTAGCCTTAGCAAGAGAGATAGTGCATTTGCTGGGCCATTCTTGGCATTTGTTGAATATTGAGGGACTAAGTGCTATAGTAGATGGCTGACCAGATTTCTTACCAAATGACTTAATGTGGGGGACGCTGAATCCAGAGAGGCCTAGGGGAAACTTCCTGAGCCTGCCTCAAGTGTGAAAACCTGACTTTAAGTTTCAATTCCCTGGTAGCAAACACCCTGCCCCAGGGCCCTTCTGCCTAAGGATCATTAAGGTGGTATAATAGGAGTGGCTAGGACCCTTTTGCATCACAACACCCCACCCCCCTTGCCAGCATCCGCGCTTGTGCTTTGTACCATCTGCTCTGTACCTCAGCTATATATACACCTCCCTTTTACAATAAAGTGAGACCCTGCTTCGACTGGGCTCCACTCGTGTCTGATTGTCCCCTGGGTTTGGGGAAGGCTGAGTGGCGGGTGGCGCACTTTCCCCTCCTTGGTCAAGGCAAGCTGCGGGCAGCCTGCCTAATTCTCTGGCGGTGGCAAGGAACAGTCACTGCAACTTAAATCTTTGAGTAACAAATACAACCCTTGGCCTGCCTCAACAAATACCTAGGAAGAGAAAGATGGATGATGGGATTTACATCCATTGAGTACCTGGGATCTGGATGGTGGTGTATGCATTGTATCTCAGTTAATTCTCATAATGGTGCCTGTAAGTTTAGTGGTCTCCTTGTGTTTAAAGCAGAATGAACAATAAGGTTTAAGCAGCAGGGAACTACTGTAGGGAGGAAAATGAATGAATGTAAAGTATCCCCTCTCCTCAGGAGTCTGGGTCCAACCTGAAAGCCAAAGCCTGAGACCAAGAGATCAAAAAGGACAGACTAGTGACTCAGTTACTAGAACAGGAACAGTCAGGGACTGATTATCCCTGATTATCTGCATGGGTACCTCCACTTTAAGCCACAAAGATTTGTTTCAAGTGATGCACCTAATTGTGGGAAATGGTGAGCTAGAGATGCAGGCAAGATCTGATAATGAGAGTCATTATTTAAGATGAAACTTATTACCTTTAAACATGATTAGCATTCTATGCTCACCTCTCTACTCTGACTTGATATGAATTTTTAATTTATTAAATTTGCATAATTCATAATTCTAGATTTCTGTATTTTCCTGACAGCTAGCTAAAAATCATAAGGGTATCTAACATTCTACTATATTTGAGTGTGTTTTGTCTAAAAGATTTCACATCATTGAAAAGTCATGTATTGTTTCCTACTTATATGCTTATAAAAGTTATAATATTTGTTTTTATAAGTTATAACAGCTATGCATTTAAGATCACTTGTGCCTCTCTTCAAAGAAGTACAGCAAACAGAGAAATGGATATCTGTCCATGAAATTAAATACTTTGGACCTTTTTATTCTCTATTCATGGTCAACAGGATAGTTCATGGGTTCAGGATAAACTTATGGTCCTGATCCTATGCCTTCACCACCTTCCACAGATCTCACAAGCAATCTGGATGCTCCAGCAGCCCACTGCCAGCCTCATGATCTTTGACAATGTCTGGAGTTCAAATACTGTAGACCACAACTCCCCAACTGCCCTAATACAAATCTCACTGGAAGACCACCAGAAAGTTGTTGGAATGAAGGTGCTGAGATTCAAGTCTGTGTCATTTCCACCTTAAAAGAGCCATAGAAAATATTTTACAAAAGATGTTTCATAAAATACTAAGTGGCAAATGCTTGATAAACAAGGAGAGATGATGTAATTAAGGGAGGAGTAGGAGAACTTAAATCATGACAGAACCGAGGTGACATTTCATCTGCAACTTTTCTGACTTATTCTTTTGCAATGTTTCTGCCAAGGATGCTTCTATAAATCCCTTGTTCTGTGATTTATCTCCTGCCCTCTAAGCTCTAATGCAAACGTTCTCTCTCCCATGGCAGGAATCATGAGTCAGAACTAAAGCTGCCAAGTTTGTTTTTATGCTGTCATTCACATATTGCTGGTGTCATGGACACTTGTGTTCAGGGCTTAGCTTCTTTGCTGGAGGAAACTGTCTCCTCTCCCTTAACTTGCCATATTGAGGAAATTCTGTTAGAGGAGAACTCTTGGAACAGTGACAGATAATTCACGGATTTGTGGTAAGATCTGAGGTTGATCAGCTTAACTTTAGGAAACACGAATTGTATACCTTTTTCTAAGATTTACAGACTCTGGCCTCTCTATTCCTCAAGAGTTGCCTGCGCTTTTCTACATTGTCTATGATTGGGTAAAGCTATCTAATTTTGGCATGCAGTATTACAAAGACCACGGCTGTCATACAACTGTCATATTCCTTCTCACTAACAAGTTGATGTTTTGATCTCATTCTCCCTATCACTTTGTCTCTAATTGAATAGAGAAAGGGACTGTGAGATACTGTCCTTCAAGGGCCATGAGAAATAGATGAAGAGTGAAGGCTGGGTAGTAGAACAATACATGGAGATTGAGGCATCTGCCATGGCCTTACAGTCCTTATTGTAACATGTAAAAGAGAAGATTTGTTGTTTGCTTGTTTTTAACTGGTATGTTCTCAATGAATAACTTTAAATTTTAAGCTTTAGCATGTGGCACTGGAGACTTGTCCAGTCGGTCATCAAAGTTTTAGACAGCTTTGACTACAGGTAAGTGGGCTTTTTTATAAAGGCTGAGCTGCAGGCAACAGGCCATGGCAACATGTCCAGAGATCTGCCATGAGAGCCTCCGGTGGAGGCTGTTGCAGTCCAGCCTTGAAATCCAAAAGCATGGTTTGGCCTCATGCTGAGTGCAATGTTATGGCAGAGTGAATATACCTCAGGCATGAATGGGTGGGCACTATCCTTTTAATTTGACATTTCATAGACAGATCTGTGCTGCAACTGGGTTCTACAGAGCATTCCTGAAATCGCAGATTTTGTTTAAGTGCCGTGCCTAGGAGACACGAAGGGATTGATCTCTAGTTCCAAACTCCGTATTCCATTTAATGATCAGAAAAAATTGTGAAAGATTCATCTTAAATTAATAAAACTGGCTAATAGGTCAATGAATCACTCCACCATTTGGTCTAAAGCTGGCTTTCAATTTTAGACCTAAATCAGGCTTTAACCAGAGAAGTGGTAGATCTGATTGATTACCAAGCAAAAAAGGCATGGAATCCTTATGATAAAGAAAATGTGGATTTTTGGAGTACTTCCATCTTTCTATTAGAATAGGAAATATTGAAGATGAAAACTAAATAAATAAAAATATACTTGTTAAGCAGAAGCAAGAAAGAGACTTGCTTAAAAATATGATTAATATGCTAGCAGAAAAACTAAACATACAGAAGAAATCAGAATTTAAATCTCAGCATAGGTAGACATAAAATGGAAAGGGACCCTACTGGTCTCAAAGAAACAATTAGAAAAAATATAGATATTAGGTTAGTGGCTTTCAAAAATTTCTAATGTTATAATCACTGGGGCACTGCACCCCAGAACAAATAAATTAGAAATTCTGGGGGGGAGGGGGCGTGTAGAATCCAGCACTAGACTTTCTAAAGCTTCCCAGGTGATACCGACATGCAGACAAGTTTCAGAAGCAATGTTGAAACAGGGGACCATTTCATTGTCTTAATTGTTACTATGTCAGAGAGAGTGGGGGGCTCTGAATAAGACCTAAAAAGGAAGGTGGGATAAATCTCAAGGGACAGAATGAATTGATTCCTTTAAAGGAACCAGGATCCAGGAAACTATTGAGGAACCACAGAGAACCCATAAGATCATCAGTGTAAAATGCTTGAAGTATTCCTCCTGAGTGTACTGTAAGAAAGACTGCTCTTAATGTCAAAGTGATAAAATTGAGACTGGGCCCGAAAGGTTCCTGGAATTAGGATACTGAAGACGGAGCATATGTAGCAGAAGTTGTGAAGGATGACAGAGACGGCATCAAGGGCTGGGGAGATGTTGATTTTACAGTAAAGCACAATCTGCTGGATTGTGTCAATCACAAAAATGAAGGCAAAAAAAGAAGTTAGACAATTAAATTTTTGGTATTTTTACTGCACCTTCAACTTTATTTTTCTTAGTTGGTTCAGAACTTGATTAAGGAAAGGGTTTATTATAAATTGATCTTCTGAAAATCCCACTATTCCCTAGTGTTTGTTAATTCTAATTTCCTTAATGGTAGAGAGTCCCACGCTTGCATCAGCAACAGCACCCAGAAAATTGCCTTACACATTTTGGCACCTCTGTGAACAACTGGGAGGTGAGGAACAATGTTAGTCTTTTCCTAAGTCTTTCCTGGCTTAAGAGTGAGATTCTTTGTGTTAGTAACAATCACCTGTTCCACACCTGAATAAGGTGATGCTTTCTGAGGAAAGAGAGAAGGAGCTCAGCTGTAGTTGTGTCTGGTTCTTCCTTAAACTCCAGCTCTAACTGGTGATGTCTAGAAGGTCTTGGTACCCTCCTTCACCTCGTTGCAACAAATGATAGTTGTTGTGGAGAAGTGAAAGAGAGAGAAAGAGATTTATGTGTAGATTTCCTGATAGCCAATGAGTCATTAGATTCTGCCTTTACAGAGCAATCCTATAAATCACTTTCCTAGGCATTCAACAAGAGTGTTAAAGGGGCTTCAGTATTTTTTGGTTCCTCCAGTCCTAACTCCAGAGAAAGTGTCAATCTCCACCATTTTATTATGCTTAGAATACCTTCACTACTCAACACCCATCCCTGCACAAAATGGAAATATTATCCCAGGGCACATATGCCCAGATTATCATTTTTTTGTCATGTATACTCTATTATTCTCAGTTCTAAGGCCCAAGCACTCTTCCTTTTCTCACATACATTGGATCAATGTGGATTTCAAAAGCTATTTTTTAAAAATTCATTCCATTTCTCATATATGCAAATGAGGTTTGCTGTGGTTTTTTAGAATTCCAGCTTAACTCCTGTTTCAGTCACTAAAGCCTTGTTACTCTGCTTTAGCTGGGGCTCAGAGTCATTGGCCTAGAACTGCCAATCCCTTTGGTATTCAGCACACAGATTACTTCCATTTGATGACAAGTTTTATTCCTGAATTTTAATGGGGCCTATCCTAACTTTTAATTGCTTTGAAAAATGAGGGCTGCTTTTGAAGGAATCTGCACATATTTGGCACAATTATAAATATTTTAAAGAGAAAAATCTCATGCTGAAGAACCATGAAAGACTCATCACTTAAAGTAAATAGGAAAGAGCATTGCAGGATTAAATTTGCATTATTTCACATCAGATTGGGGCAATTACTGTGTTAAACTCTAGTTGACATCAAAGGCAAAGGATGTGTTAAACTTGTCTCTTAAATTATTAATTGAGTAAAATGATTTAATTACAAATTCTCTATTTTCTCTCTGAACAGAAACATACTTCCCTTCCCTTGTACTACACTATTCTCCTTTGGTCACTGCATCTTGAAGTTTTTCTTCCATTAATACTGAATAACAACAGATCCTTCAAATGGATGCGTTCCAATATGGTCAGAATGCTTAAAGGTTATACAGTTGACAATGAGATTTTACCCATTGTTAAATATTACCCTGAGTCATAAAACAAAAGTCAAATAAAAGATGACTTCTTTACTATGAGAACTAAAAGCTGAACTTCAGGGGAGGATCCTAGCTCTCAGATTTACCATTTCTATTACTCTCATTTGCATATCTATGTTAGAAAAGATTTGTTAATAAGACTACAAACAGAGGGAGAGTTGGTGATAGAGAAGTTTAAACAGAGAAATGTATTGAAAGGATAAACTTTTCCTTCTACTAACTACTGTTGCATTATTTAACTTGGGGAATATTTATTTCTATGTATGACAACACTACTTTTCTTCAAGAATGTGGCCCCTATTGAAAAGGAGGTCACTTACATGTTCAGAGAAACAGAGAGAAGAATAGATTTGATAAACTCCATATTCATCTGCAGGTTGTTGAATTTTTATCTTTTTCTCTATATTCTTAGTTGTGAAAAATTTTAAAATCACCAGAAAGTACAATAGTAAACACCTGTTTGTATCTCCTAGGTCCTAAATCAGTATTATTTTCTTCAGCATTTTAAATAAATAAACAAAACACTGCAGATACAGTTGGAGTTCCTACTAAAAATGGCCCAAGCTTGATTTTTCTCTAGCCCTCTCCACATGTAACTGCTAGCATGATGTTTGAGAATATTCTCTCTCCACACTTTTCATATTTTAACTACTTTTATATCTCCATGGCGATATTACATTATATTATGGGTTTATCAAACTGATATGTCATAAAATATGCATTGTATTATACCTTTTTTTCATTTTCAATATAATGCTCTTGAATTTTATCTATTGAGACATAATGATACCAATCATTTTAATATTCCAATATTTTAATATGCCATTGTTAAATACCCTGCAATCTGTCCTTTCACCTCAATGATATTTATTGAACTTAATTTCTTTTTTTATTATTTTTTTTGACAAGCAGAGTGGACACACAGAGAGAGAGACAGAGAGGAAAGTCTTCCTTTTACCGTTGGTTCACTCTCCAATGGCTGCAGCTGCCAGCGCGCCATGGCCAGCGCACCGCGCTGATCCGATGGCAGGAGCCAGGTGCTTCTCCTGGTCTCCCATGGGGTGCAGGGCCCAAGCACTTGGGCCATCCTCCACTGTACTCCCTGGCCACAGCAGAGAGCTGGCCTGGAAGGGGGGCAACCGGGACAGAATCCAGCGCCCCGACCGGGACTAGAACCCGGTGTGCTGGAGCCGCAAGGTGGAGGATTAGCCTAGCGAGCCGCGGCACCGGCCTGAACTTAATTTCTAATTGTTCACTTCCATTTATTATGATTAGGATATATTGGGATTTATTCCAAACTCCTCCCCACCTTATTCCTCACAGAAACATCCACATTTCAGTTCCATGTTGCTTTGAAATTATCAAATATATTGTTATTATTGCTGTTACTTTTAAATCTAACATCATGTTTGTTTATTTCTATAATTCCTGGTTGGTTCTTTTCATATAAACTTTTCCTTTTTTCATAATATCCTGTTCTTTTTCCATCTTTGATTATTCTTTTAAAAACTCATTTATTTGTTTACATGAGAGTTTACAAAGAAAGAAGGAGAGACAGAGAGAAAGAGAGAGAGATCCCCCATCCTCTTGCTCACTCCCCAATGGTCACAACGACTGAGACTAGCCCATGCCAAAGCCAGAAGGCAGGAGCTCCTTCTGGGTCTCCCACGTGGGTGCAAGGACCCAGGGATTTAGACCAACCCCTGCTGCTTTCTCAAGAGCACTAACAGGGAGCTGGATTGGAAGTGGAGCAGCCCAGACTTGAATTGGCACCCATATGGGATGCCAGAGTAACCCACTGAGCTACAGCACCAGCCTTTGATAATTCTTTAAACAAAATAATTTTAAAGTCTTTTTTAGCTTGCTCATTATTGCAAGATTTTGAATTTTTTTTTATATAAAGCTTTTATTTAAAGAATATAAATTTCCAAAGTACAGCTTATGGATTACAATGCCCCCCCCCCCATAACTCCATCTACTTGTAACCTGTATCAGCTTTCTTGGGGTGAACAGGATATTTTTTGACAGAAAGGTCCACTTCACTGGGAAGTTTTCTCCCTCCTGAGAGAGATCCCTGTAGGGCAGCTCCACGTGGAACTCCCCTGGGTCCTTGGGGCATCAGGCTTTCGTTTTAGCTCACGCTTTCAGCTGTGCTCCTCTTAGTATCTAGAAACTTGAGTTGGGGTTTCCTTATCATTGAGGTTCACTGCATTTTACTGTTTCCTGTTGCTGTGTATTCTCACCACCATTTCTCTATTTGGGGGAGATGGGAATATCTCCCCTTGTCTCTGTTCAAGTGAATTCTCCCAAAGTTTACCTCAGAGCTCTCTGAATTCTACCACCAACCATGGGACCCATAGAACATTAATTTGGTTATAAAGTAAAAGGAAAAGGCCTTCCATTGCAACAAATGCAATTTGTAGAAATTTCACTTGCTCATTTATTATGTTTGAATGTCATTTTCCTTCTTTAGGCAATTAATTTTTCTTCTGAAATCTGAACTACTTTTCTGCATATCATTCCTATGGTAACGCACATCGAAAGGTAAAACCAAGGCTTCTAAAAAAGGTATAAAGTTTTATTCATAACTTACATGAATATTTTATTTGAAAGCATCAATAGAAATATTGCTTTGTAACCCTCTTTCATCTATATTTTTTTGTTTTATTGCTCTTTTTCTAGGATTGTGCTCTTTCATGAAATCCAAAATAGTCTTCGTAAATACTTTTTAGATATATAAATCTTGTGAAAACTTTTCAAGGAAAGAACTGAAGTGAAATATGAAACACACAGGAAATCAACCTTGAGATTTTTTTTTCCTCAAGAGATATAAGGGACTAATATATGCTTCAAAATAGGAGCTTAATAGTAAAAAGTACAACCTTACCAACCCAAATGGGTATTATTTCTTGATAACCCTGTTAAAACTGGGTTTGAGCAAAAATAAACTCTGTGTGATTTTTTTTCCCTAAAATTAAATAACATTCAGGAAACTATCTCATTACATTCTAATGATTACTAATATTAGCTATTTATCATTTTTCACTTAAGATTCCAAAAGCTGTCAGATTTAAAAATTTAACTCTATTTAAATTAATATAACTTACAGGCTTCTAAGACAAAATATCTATTATACTTTTCTCTGAAGCTGAAGAAAAACTATTTCTTTGGATCTTCCTAGAAAAATTAACAACATAGAACTGAGAACCAACATCTCAAGATACTGACATGTATTGAGGGCCTGCCGTTGACAGACAATTTCACACAGTATTATTTAATTCTGTTTGATTTTCTGCCCAATCCTTTGAAGTAATAGTACCATTGCTCTTATATGAAGACACCAAAGCTCAGGAAAATAAGGCAATTTTCTCAAGCTGACAGCTAATATGTGGTAGAGAAAGCATCAGAAAACCCCTCTGCCCAACCTCCAATAGTATATGTGACCATGATGCAACACATGCCATTTATGGGTGGGCTCCCTTTTCACTATATCTGTTTATTTTGAAATAATTTTATTCAAAATAATTTCACATGAAGTCACAAAGCTGCTACAGAGGGATTTTGTACCCTTTACCTCAATGATTACCAATGGTTATGTCTTACATAAGAGTAAGAGTACCATAGCAATGTTAGTAGTTGGCATTGTCCATATATATGTGTTAATTTCCTATTACTATCACCCTAAACAACAACAGAACCATTCTATCACCACGAAGATCTCCCTCACACTCCTGGTTTACAATCACATTCTTCCTTTTCCACCGCTGCCCTTGACCACTGGTGACCACTAATCTGTTCTCCATTTCCATAATGTTTTGTTATTGTGAGATATTATATAAACGAGATCAGACTATATGTGAAAGTTTGAAAGTAGATTTTTACTTGAGATAATTCCATTGATATGCATCCAAGTTGTGTGTATCAGTGGCTCATTCCCTTTTGTTGTTGAATAGTATGTATTCCATGGTATGATTTGTTCAAGCACTCTCCCATTAAAGATACAAATGAACTGTTTCTAGCTTGAGTCTATTGCAAATAAAGATGTTATAAGCATTTGTGTGTGTGTGTGTATATATATATATATATGTATATATATGCATTTGTGTGGCCATAGGTTTTTATTTATCTGGAATAAATGCCCAGGAGTCTAATTGCTGAGTCATATGGTAATTTTATGCTTCCATTTTATGAAACTGCAACTACTTCCCAGAGTGGTACCATTTTACATTCTGAAAGTTATGTATAGAAATAGTTTCTCTGCTTCTTTGCTAGCATGTGGCATTGTCAATATATATTTTTTTTTTACTTCAGCTATCCTAATAAATGCATACTGATATTTCATCATGTAGTTCCTGCCAGCACGGGTGGTTAAAAAGCAAGCTTAGCACTTCCCTTCTGTCTCTCTCACACACACACGTCTCTTCTACAGGTGCCCACTTCCTCTTTCCACTTCTCCACTGTGAAGCCAAGGGATTCCAGTGCCAAGGCCTTAGCCCTCCAGGACTGTGAATCAAAATAAACCTCTTGTCTTTATAAATTTCGCTACTTGTGAAATAAGGAAGATATTTTATCTCCTTTGCTCTGGGGCACTCTTTGTCATGCATTTCTTTTTCTCATCACCCAGGTCTTCCTTCTCTTTAGATGCTGACTCCTATCTCTCTCCTTTCCCACCCTCACACCTAGGGACCTACTATGGTTTGGATAGGATTCCTTATCCCAAGGAGTCCCCAGGGTGCTGGTGTTGACATAGTGGAAACTTCAAAGGGTGGAACCCAGTGGAAAGTAGTTAGGTCATGAGGCCAAACCCCAGAAATGGATTAGTGTTTTGGGGGAGTGAGCCAAGTGTCATGGAACTGGATTAGGTTCCATGAGAATGGATTCTTATAAAGGGAGTTCAGCTGTCTGGACTTGCCCTCAGGCACATGGGCCTCCCTTTCTACTTCTCTGCCATGTTGGAACATAGCCAAGGGTCAGGATGTCTGGGCCATGCTGTTTGGACCCTTTACCACCAGAACAATGAGCCAAATAAGCCTCTTCACTTGACAATCACACAGCTTGTAACACCAGCCTCAAGGGTGATAGCAACACAAAACGACTCAGACATGTGGACACATGTGACCACTGGATTCCACTGCTGTGGGTACTCATGACCTAAGAATTTCTAACCAAGGGCTAAATGTCTGGTCAGGAGTCACATAAGAAGTCATACCTGGATCTCAGGTCTTTGCTTATCTTCAAACAGACAAGATTTGACCACAGGAGACTTATAAGTGACCTATACAAATGAGGGGATGTAGGGGAATGCAGGCTGGGAAGTGAGCCCACTCCCATGCTTCTAGCGTTGTGTTTCTCCTTCCCAGAATAAACACACATTAGAAAGCAGGAGGGCAAGACTTGTTAATGAAATACTGATGCATTAAAATGGGAACTGTATCTTTTTAAAAGTTTTTAAATGATTTGTACCAGTACACAGGGCTTGCTGTGTGCAACTCCAAGGAGCTCCATTCATGTGTAGAGTGTTTTTCTCCAGGAATTGCCACTGACACAAAATATAATTAAAAAAAAAAAAAGATGTTTCTTGACTTAAGGGACACAAGGCCTAACTCCAACACATCATATCCCATCAAGGAAACCCAAATTCATCAATTGATTGGCAGCTTATTGATAGAGTAGCACTGGTTTATATATTTTGGAGGTTGGTGGTTTGGTGTTGTAACTTTTCTATTTTGCCTTTAAAGTTGGAATAGAATGGAGGCATCTGGTTGAGGTCTAAAAGAACAACTGAATTACTGGAATAATCTTCCAAAGAATTATCTTTTAAAAGTTTCTCCATTAGACACAAAATTAAGAAGTGCAAATAAGTAGTACAGAAAGAAAGAGAGAAAAAAAGAAAACCCTTCTGTAGGGTTCCCAGGCCACTCCTCTCTTTCTGTGTCCTGACAAACACAGAGTCCCTAGGCCACTCTGTGACCTGGCCAGCAACATGTTTTTCCATGCAGGCTTGAACCCAAGCCAAGGTCTTGAATATTCCCAGGCACTGACAAACATTTTTACGTTGTTTCCCAGAAAAAGGTCAAACATGTAGCTAAATACACAGAGAGAAGTCTTAGCCCTGGGCCAAATTTCTTAAATCCTTATATAAACTCCATAACCCAAGCTCCTCATTGCAAACACACCTGGTAGAACACCTCTTCTCTCATTGTCCATCATCAAGACACTATAGCCACTAGAATGTAAAGTTTCCCTAATAAAGGCTTGGGACTGATCACCCTGGTGTTTCTTTCTTGGGAGTCCCAACCTGTCTCAACAAGGGACACTTTGCGGCCATCCATGTGAGAACTCCCCTGACACCATTCTTGGGGAAACTCCAGTCACAGGTTCCCCCAAACAAAACCCCTGCTTATCCAATAGTAAACTCTGAAAAAAAAATGTCAAAATTAGTTATCATTGACCTTTGAAATTCTCACTAAATTTCTTCGTGCTGTATTTTCCAATTTTTTACGTAGGTCTGAGAGAATTTTTAATGAAAAAATAAATACTATGCTAACAGTAAAAAATTTAATACAAATATACAAAGGAATTAATAGAATTCATTTCTGGGAATGGAACAGATCTAATACTACAAATAACTTATTTATGAGAAGTTTTAGACACATCAAATCACATAAATTGCCAAATTTCCTCCTCTTGTGGCTATCAAGAGTGCTGATATTTGTCAATTACAGTATCAGTATCATTCTGCTCCTCTTGCCTCCTAGATAAAAAGTACTAATCCACATCCATAGCATGATTTGTGCTGACAGTACTCAGTCCATAGCAAATATCTGCCTCCTTGGGAGCTTCCTCAAATCACTTAACACCAAGCCAACTTCTCTAACAAATCTTCCTACCACACTGCAACTGAGACACTCCACACTTGCCATGGGATCAGCTTCATATGCTCTATCAAGTAACAAACCCTTCTCTTATGATTATAGCTCTCCCTGGTTGCCTTCAGCTGGTGCACATCAAGATAGTAAGGCATACAGTTTTCTGGGACTTCATGGTTTACCTGTCTACAAAAGGAAACAACTGGATGGATAGCCATTGTCTAATACTCTTTAGAAATTTTCTAGTTTTGTTATGCAATAGATATGGGGTTGCTGTTTCTGCCCCTTGCTTGTGATTTTCTATTATATTTACCAAATTCCTGAAAATATTGAAAACATGACTTATAATAATTAGCACAGGCATTAAGCTAGAAGAAATTCTCCAGTGGCCTCGGTTAGAAAGGTGACGGTAATGTTATTACATAATCTGTACTAGGCTTTGAAGTCAGAAGTGCCAGAAACCCAGATTCATGCTTTAAATAATTCTATAAGCCTATATGCAGGCTTTATAACCTTTTTTGTTGCTCTGGGGTTTTAACCATTTTATAGAATCGAAGCCTGGAAGCAAATATTTTTGGCATGGAAATTTATAAATTAGATGTCATTAAAAGAAGCTAAATGATTAAGCTTCATTCATGCAGATATAATGAAGTCAATAAATAACATCCAAATTAATTACATTTCTGATACACATGACATGTCAGTTATGCATCCTAATAATAACTTGGCTTAGAAACTTTTTTCTATCTTTTGTTGAAATTTGGCTGAATGGATTATTTGGACTTAATAAGTTTTTGCTGAAGAAAGAAGATGCCTCTCCCTATCATCGGGAGAAATTTATTTAAATTCCAATGACGACATGAAAGGAAGTGGGGCTAGTGAAGGGAAGAGGCCCACATAAAATAAGTTGACAGCCACACCAAAGAAAAATTTGAACAAGTGGAGAGCAGCAATATTGTCGAAAGAATATTCTGGCAAATATTCTTGCAACTCATTGGGAAGCAGCTCTCACGAATACTAAAAGAACTACATGAATTCATATGACCATTTAGGGGGAGGCATTTGGCCCAACAGTTAAGGCATCACTTTGGGTGCCCACATTCCTTCTCAGAGTACCTGAGTCCAAGCTATTCCACTTCCAAACCAGCATGCTGCTAATGTGCATCCTGGGAGTCAGCAGTGACGGCTCAGTTCTTGTGTCTCTGACATTAACATAGGAGACATGGATAGAATTCCAGTCTGCTGTCTTTGGCCTGATCCAGCCCTGGCTGTTGTGGGAATGTGTGGAGTAAGCCAGCAGATGGAATATCTTTCTCTCTTTCTGTATTTCAAATAAAATTAAAATAAATAGATAAAAATTAAAATCACCTTCTAAATTGTGGAAGCAAAGACAATCCCTAGAAAAATGCTAAGTAAGCCAGGAAGAAATCTCAGTAAAACAGCAGTGATGTAATAAAGTGTTTTCATTAGTGCTATCTTCTTAGAATTGTACCTATGAAATATATGAAATATGTTCTCTTTATATTAATAAACATTTAAAAAGAAATAGTTATTTGTACCCCCATGTTTACTGCAGCTCAACTCACAATAGCTGGATATGGAATAGGGGCTGGCGATGCAGCATAGTGGGTAAAGCCACCACCTGCGGAACCAGCATGCCATATGGGTGCCAATTCAAATCCTGGATGCTCCACTTCCAACCCAACTCTCTGTTATGGCCCAGGAAAGCAGAAGAAGACGGCCCAAGTCATTGGGCTCCTGCACTCATGTGGAAGACATGGAAGAGGCTCCTGGCTTCAGATTGGCACATTTCTGGCCATTGCAGTCTGGGGAGTGAACCACCAGATGAAAGATGATCTCTCTAACTCTTTCTCTATCTCTCTCTCACTCTCTCTCTCTCTCTCTCAGCTTCTGCCTCTCTGTGACTCTGCCTTTCAAATAAATAAATAAATCTTTAAAGAAAAAAGATATGGAATCAACCCAGATGTCTATCAACTGATAACTGGAAAAATAAATTGTGGTATAAATACAATATGGAATACTACACAGCCATTAAAAAGAATAAAATCCTGACTTTTGCAAAAAAAAAAAATGGATCAACTGAAGACCATTATGCTTAGAGAAATAAGCCAGACGCAAAATACAAATATCATATGTTTTCCCTGATTTGTGGCAATTAATATACAGAGTACTACACAAAATGTTATGTATATAAGTGAATTTGATATTTTGAGATTTGATTATTATTTATAGCCTTTGTCTTTGACTCTACTGTTGAGGAATAGTGTTTATTCTTCTTACTACTTGTTAACTCTTTACTTAGTACATGGTTAAACTTATGAGTATAAAGTACACTGAAAGTAGATCATTATAAAAATTAAGAGAGGGTGTTGTATTTTATCTAATGTTTTCTCTATATCTACTGAGATAATCATATGGTTTTTCTTCTGCAGTCTGTTAATGTGGTTTATCACATTGATTGATTTGTAAATATTGAACCAGCTCTGCATACAAGATAAATCGCACTTGGTCTAGGTGGATGATCTTTCTGATGTGTTGTTGCATTCTATTAGCCAGAACTTCATTGAGGATTTTTGCATCTATGTTCATCAGGGATATTGGTCTGTAATTCTCTTTCAATGCTGCATCTTTTTCAGGCTTAGGAATTAAGGTGATGCTGGCTTCATAGAAAGAATTTGGGTGGATTCCCTCTTTTTTGATTATTCTGAATAATTTGAGAAGAAAGGAAGTTAATTCCTCTTTAAATGTCTGGTAGAATTCAGCAGTGAATCCATCTGGTCCTGGGCTTTTCTTTGTTGGAAGGGCCTTTATTACTGTTTCAATTAATGTCTCAGTTGTGGGTCTGTTTAGATTTTCTGTGTCCTCATGGTTCAATTTAGTCAGGTTGCATATGTCCAGGAATCCATCCACTTCTGATAGATTCCCCTGTTTGCTGGCATACAGCTCTTTGTAGCAATTTCTGATGATTCTTTTTATTTCTGTGGTGTCTGTTGTTGTGTTCCCTTTTTCATCTCTGATTTTATTGATTTGCATCTTTTCTTTTTTAGTTAGTTGGGCCAATGGTGTGTCAATTTTGTTTACTTTTTCAAAAAACCAGCTCCTTGTTTGGCTGATCTTTTGTAATTTTTTTTTATTCAATTCTGTTTATTTCTTCTCTGATTTTAATTATTTCTCTTCTCCTACTAGATTTGGGTCTGGTTTGCTGCAGTTTTTCTAGATTCTTGAGATGCATTGGTAGCTCATTTATTTGGAGCCTTTCCAATTTCTTGATGTAGGCACCTATTGATATAAACTTTCCTCTTAACATTGCTTTTGCTGTATCCCATAAGTTTTGATATGTTGTGGTGTTATCCTCATTTACTTCCAGAAAGTTTTTGATTTCTCTTTTGATTTGTTCTATGAAAGTGGAGTACTGAAGTCCCCCAGTACTATAATATTGGAGTCTAAGTCTCCCTTTAAGTCCCTTAACATATCTTTTAAATAAACCGGTGCCCTGTAATTAGGTGCATATACATTGTGAATAGTTACATCTTCTTTTCGAATTGATCCTTCAATCATTAGGTAAGTCCCCTCTATTTCTCTCTTAACAGTTTTTGTGTTAAAGTTTATTTTGTCTGATATTAAGATGGCTATGCCAGCTCTTTTTTGGTTTCTGTTGGCATGGAATATCTTTTTCCAGCTTTTCACTTTCAGTCTGCATGCATCTTTGTTGGAAAGATGTGTTTCTTGTAAACAGCAAATAGATGGGTTTTGTTCCTTAATCCATTCAGCTAGTCTGTGGCTCCCATACAGATTCCTCAGAAACCTGAATACAACCCTACTTAAAAAACCAGCCATCCCACTCCTTGGAATTTACCCAAAGGAATTTAAATTGGCAAATAAAAAAGCTGTCTGCACCTTAATGTTTATTGCAGCTCAATTCACAATAGCTAAGACCTGGAATCAATCTAAATGCCCATCAACAGTAGACTGGATAAGGAAATTACAGGATAGGTACTCTATAGAATACTATACAGCAGTCAAAAACAATGAAATCTGGTCATTTGCAACAAAATATAGGAATCTGGAAAACATCATGCTGAGTGAATTAAGCCATCCCAAAGGGACAAATATCATATGATCTCCCTGATTGGTGATAACTAACCAAACACCAAGAAGGAAACCTGTTGAAGTGAAATGGACACTATGAGAAACAGTGACTTGATCAGCCCTTGCCCTGACTATTGATGAACAACTTAATACTTTATCCCTTTTAGTATTTTTTTGTTCTACTTAATACTGTTGGTTGAACTCTTTAATTAACACACAATTATTCTTAGGCGTTTAAATTTAACTAAAAGGTGATCCCTGTTAAATATGAGTGGGAATAAGAGACAAAGGAGATGTACAGCTTGGGACATGCTCAAGCCGACTTGCCCCAAATAGTAGAGTTAGAAACATGCCAGGGAATTCCAATTCAATCCAATCAAGGTGGCATGTACCAATGCCATCTCACTAGTCAAAGTGATCAGTTTCAGTTCACAATTGATCATAATGAAAGGACTAAGAGTCAAAGGGATCACATAAACAAGATTAGTGTCTGCTAATACTAACTGAAAGAATTAAAAGGTGCAAACTGTTGAAATCTTTACTTAGTATATACTAAATTGATCTTCTGTATATAAAAATAATTGAAAATGAAAATTGATGTGAATGGGATGGGATAGGGTGTGGTAGATGGGATGGTTGTGGGTGGGAGAGAGGTTATGGGGGAGAAAGCTGCTATAATCCCAAAGTTGTACTTTGGAAATTTATATTTATTAAATAAAAGTTAAAATAAATTAAGAGAGGAGGGGCCAGTGCTGTGGCATAGTAGGCTAGGCCTCCGCCTGCAGCGTCAGCATCCCATATGGATGCTGGTTTGAGTCCCAGCTGTTCAACTTCTGAACCAGCTCCCTGATAATGGCCTGGGAAAGCAGTGGAAGATGCCCCAAGTCCTTGAGCCACTGCACCCACATAGAGGACCAAGAAGAAGCTCCTGACTGTAGGCTTCAGATCAGCTCAGCTCTGGCCACTGTGGCCACCTGGTGAGTGAACCAGCAGATGGAAGACCTTTCTCTCTGTCTCTGTCTCTGTCTCTCTCTCTGCCTGAAACTGCATCTCAAATAAATAAATAAATAAATCTTTTTTAAAAAATTAAGAGAGGAAATAAAAGAGGAGGAAGGGTTGGAGCATGGGCAGGAGGAGGGGTAGGGTGGAAAAAAATCACTGTGTTCCTAAATCTGTATATATGGAATACATGAAATTTATTTACTTTAAATTAGTCTTAATGCAAGAAAATTATTTTAAGAAGAAAATGTACATTTCCTCAAATTTAAATTAGAAAATTTTAAATTAGCAAATTTTAAATTAGAAATTTAAATTAGAAAATTTTAAATTAGCAAATTTTAAATTAGAAAATCAATCATTCTGCCAAACACACTTGCTACCAATGGCTTCTTTTATTTTATTAAATAAGTTCATTGTTTGTATAGCTATGAGGCAATATAGTCGGACCTGTTAATAATCTGCACTCTACCCACTCACATACAAATCACTTCTACTTCCTCATCCTCAGTAAAACAAGGGTCAAGACTAGACAATCAGTAAACTCTCTGAAAGTACAGTGTCCTGGCTCATGAAAGAATCATACTGAGCAGTAGAACCTACAAAAGGTGTCATTGCCATTGATAATAATTAGAACTATTTATTTTCAACTTGGCCCTTTCAAAAAAGAAACTATTTCGATGCTTGCCATTCTGGTAATAGATTAGGTGGCTGGGACTAACTTTTGCACACAGAAAAAAAAAAAAAAAAACCTAGAAAATCTGGAGAAACATTTAAATCTACTGTAAGGCATCACAGAAACAAAGTATTTAACAGTCAACAGGCCAAAGTCCAGATGATGGAAATTCTGGAATGTAAGTGTGGCTCTTAGTGTCATTTTGCCCCCAGGACATGTGCTCTCTCAGGAGAGACAGTTGAAGAGCAAAGGGTCTGTGCAATCTTTTGTCAATTCATTGAACCAAAAGGGAAAAAAAGCTGAAGTTTGGGACCTTTTGGGAAAGTGGGGCAAGGAGGTGAGTAAACTCATACTATGGACTCGTGCTTTGAATATCCATATCCCAGGAAGAATGGTGAAACAGAAGCAGACTGGCCCATGAAATACCATTGCTAAGCATCAAATCCTCTCAGACCCTAAAAGATTAAAATCATTTCAAACAGATACTCTCCCAATGTTCAGCAGAAGTAGGCAGAAAGGCTCTCCAGGAGATAACATCTTCCTAGCCCTCAACTGTATCTTCAAGTACATTTTTAAGTAAATTTCTCTAATATAATCAGCATATATATTATTCTAGTTATATAATTATTATATGCTATATTATGTATTATATATTATAAGTTAGTATATAACAGTGGTATATTTTATTATATAATATAGTAATGTATTATATAATTTTATACTGTTATATAATTATATTTGTAATTTATAACTTATAAATGTTAAAATGTATAATTACTGGATAATTCATAATTATAATTTAAATAATTTATAATCATATATCTGTAATATAATAAACCAGTTAGTTGAGCCATCACCTGTTGCCTTTAGAGGTATGCATTAGCTGAAGTCTGGAGTCAGGAAGAGAGAACTCAGATCCAAACATCCCAACATGGGATGTGAGCATCGCAAGCAGTGTCAACCACCACACCAAATACCCACCCCTTGGAATGGATGTTTTTTAAAAATCATAACATCGAAAGCAATAGCACAACCTTCTTCATCACAATGCTGTACCCAGGAAGTGGTATTTTACAGAGACCACCAGGTGCCATTGAAAAGACAACACAGAGGACATGCTAACCATGGGTCTCAGGAATATTCTAAGCTCTCTACCAATGTTCCACAGAGATTTTCTTGTTCTGTTAGCTATCATTTTAGAGTTTGAGAAATAATATGGCCTGGTTCATATTAGCTTAACCACTAAAAGACATCCCGCTGGGTCACAGGCCCTATTATACCTCTACCTTTTACTTCTGAATATTTAGAGAAATTTGAATTTTAGATAAAGTCCTTTATTTTGGAGAAATTTCCTTAGTCACCCAACATCCTTACCATGAAAACCAACATAGTAAATTCCTGTGACAATCTGGCATTTTGGATAGTTTCTGTTGCTTATTCAAATTCACTAACCTTTTATTCTATAATGTTTAATCTGATATGGTGTAACTAGGCAGTTAGTTAAACTTTAGGTGAGCCAGAATTCTTACAGTCCTGAAATGTAGTGTTTATCTCTGTAACTGTTGACTTCAAATGCTCACTTGCCCAGGTTGCACCTGTCTCATCATTGACCAGGAGGCATGCTAAGACCACACCCTATTTGTATATCCAGTTAAGGCACCATCTTCTACCTTATTAAAGAGGCTTGGGGAATTGGTCTCTTTCCACCATGTGCCACTTGTTCTATCTTTTTTTTCTTTCATGATCAAACCTCTAGCCTACTCATGAAGTATCCTCCATGTTGGGCAGCCCACACTCATGCGTGAATGCATGTTTCTTCTCACTTTAAGTAAATCCTGCTCTCACTTGTGTATTATATATGGATGCTTCCACTTTGAATTCTTATCTCTGTAAGGGCAAGAACCTGGAATGGAAATTAAGATACTAGAGCCCACATCAAACCTGGTGTTAATCAAATACAGTTTTCAATTTAAATACTATGTATTTTGTCTCCAGAAGTCCAACTTGAGTATTTTTAAATCTTCCATATTTCTCTTTGACTTGTCCATGCTCTTATTTCTTGAACATATATATATATATATATATATGTTATATATATACACATATATAATATATACATATTCGATATTTCAATGTCCTTACATATTCTGTCATTCTCCGGTATATTTATATTGAGTGATTTTTCTCTTGTTTATGAATTGAATTTTTCCTGCTTCTTTTCACACCTGGTAATTTTTACTGAGAACCTTACATTATGAATTTTATACTGCTAGGTCCTGGAAGGCTTGAGGATTTATTCATTTGTATTCCTTTAAATATTTTGGGAGCTTTCCTTAGAAGTGCAGTTATATTATCTGGAATCAGTTGATACTTTTGAAATTGCTTTTAATTTTGTTACAGCATATCAAAAATGCCTTTTATTCTAAATTTTTCCCTCCTATAGAAGACTCAACTGGATACTACATGTGTTGAATGGTCTTTCATTCTGGCTGTTGGAAAAAGAAACTATTCTGAATTCTGTATGAGTCTTTGCTCATTCACTCTTTACAACAATCTTATGAGGTAGTAATGCTCTCATTATTATTATTTTACAGATGATGAAATTGAGGTAGAGACATTAAGCACACACAGCTGCTAAGAAGCAAAGCTGTAATTTAAACAAAAGCAGTCTGGCTCCAAAACTTATAGTGTTAATCACTATGTTATTCCTTCTTGTTGTTGTCATTATCATTATTATTAATGGCAGGCACAGAGTTCAAGAGCAAACTTACAAATTGATCTCAGAATATACAAGATAGTATATCCACTAAGCAGAGAATTCATGGAGACCTAAGCTGATGAGTTAACTAACTTGTACCCACAAATGATGACAAGGTTGAAGAAATAGGGAGACAGAGTTGGGACTCTCTAACACTGAAAAATCTTTCCAATATTCAAAGATCTCTAGGTGTTCTAAAGTCTTCACCTGGAGAAAGATGTAACCCCCCCCCCCCATTCTAAATACCAAAAAAGAATTTTCTAAAAGATTTTTTTGAGAGGCAGAGTTACAAAGAGGCTGAGGCCAAGGCCAACGCCGGAACAGTGATCTTCCCTCAGTGGTTCACTCCCCAAATGTCTGCAACAGCCAGGGCTGAGCCAGGCCAAAGCCAGGAGTCTAGAGGTTCCTTCAGTTCTCCCACATGGGTGAAGGGCCCCAATACTTGAGCCATCTTTCAACACTGGATTGCAAATGGAGCAGCTGGGACTCAAACCAGCACCTATATGGCAGCTTTAGCTGATGCACCATAGTATCAGCCCCTACCAAAGAATAATTGATACGTTGAAACCACTCTGTTTTTCTCCATGGTAGGCAAATCTAAATTTGGTTATTCTCACTTTGTAACAAATGAGAAAGTAAAAAAATCTTTATGAGATCTCCCAAACAACATGTCAAGTAGAACAAAGTAAAGACCACTACTTACAAAACTAGAACTAGAATTCAAGTATTCTGGTTCTGGATCCAGAGCTCTGGAATGCACTTTGGGAACAATGACAGTCTAAAAACTTATAATACAGTGCATTTTCAGAAACCAAACACCCATCTGGGTGTATTTGATGAGGATAACTGGTATATGTGACTGGTGTGTTACACTCCAGCATTTACAAGGGTTTCATCTCATGTGATCTCTGTAACAAACTCTCTGGAAGCTGAACCTCTTTCCCCTGCTTAACAGGTGAAGAAATTGTGACCCAGAGAATTTCTATGTCAAGATGTCTCAGCAAGCAGACTGGATTGGAAGAGGACCCCTGATGTTGTGTTTTTGTTTTGTTTTGTTTTTGTTTTTGACAGGCAGAGTGGACAGTGAGAGAGAGAGAGACAGAGAGAAAGGTCTTCCTTTGCCGTTGGTTCACCCTCCAATGGCCGCCGCGGCCGGCGTGCTGCGGCCGGCGCACCGCGCTCATCCGATGGCAGGAGCCAGGTGCCAGGTGCTTTTCCTGGTCTCCCATGGGGTGCAGGGCCCAAGCACCTGGGCCATCCTCCACTGCACTCCCTGGCCACAGCAGAGAGCTGGCCTGGAAGAGGGGCAACCGGGACAGAATCTGGTGCCCCAACCGGGACTAGAACCCGGTGTGCCGGCGCCGCAAGGCGGAGGATTAGCCTGTTGA
The DNA here is from genome assembly GCA_949820135.1 of Sylvilagus floridanus. Lineage (NCBI taxonomy): Eukaryota > Metazoa > Chordata > Mammalia > Lagomorpha > Leporidae > Sylvilagus > Sylvilagus floridanus. Next base: position 58,774,899 of record OX463243.1, read on the forward strand.
GCCACGGCGCCGGCCTGTTTTGTTTTTTAAGATTCATTTATTTATTTGAAAGTCAGGGTTACACAGAGAGAGAAGCAGAGAGAGAGAGAGGTCTTCCATCCAATGGTTCACTCCCCAATTGGCCACAATGGCCGGAGCTGCGCCAATCTGAAGCCAGGAGCCAGGAGCTTCCTCCGGGTCTCCCATGTAGGTGCAGGGGCGCAAGGACTTGGGCCATCTTCTACTGTTTTCCCAGGCCATAGCAGAGAGCTGGATCGGAAGTGGAACAGCTGGATCTTGGAGCCAGTGCCCATATGGTATGCCGGCGCTTCAGGGCAGGGCATTAACCCACTGCACCACAGCACTGGCCCAGATGTTGTGTTCTTATCCTTTGTGATTTCTGTGCCACAGAACTTAGGATCTCTACCATTAGACCATGATGAACAAAAAAAAATCATAGATTGTTGGCCCTCAACCTTTTCAGAGTTTCTTTTCCCTATAATATATAAAATCGTGTACATTTTAGCCTTGAATGTTGTTTGTAAACTTCAAGGCTTGGATGTTTTTGAGATGGTTAATGGGCTTGACTCTGGAACTGTTAACTGGCAAGAAGACTCTGAAGTCCAGGCACACAAAGTAGGTGTAAAATTTGCCTAATTCTGCTTGTGCCATGTCCAGACTTGGGGAAGTGTGAGAATTTCTGTTGATATTATTCTTTACTATGTAACCAAAAACAAAAAAAAAGGTACTTAAAAGTTTGAAGGCTGACACAAGCAAGCACTCTGAGAATAGCGTGGGGAGGTTTTATTTCAGGACACAAGTCAGGTTCAGGTCAGCTCCATGTCCTTCATTCTTAGCTAGCACGGACATGTTGTTTCCAGGAACAATGACAAACGTGTAAGAGAGAGAAGCAGGACCATAAAACTGATTTGAAGATCTCTTGAGAATTGACACATCCTCACACCACAAATGAAATGGGGAAGAATCCCTCCACCTCCTACTGAGATATCCTGCAGGGTCACAAACAGGGAGTGAAGAAACGGAAATAATAATCCAACATACCACATTTCTCATTTTTTATTATACATTTCATTTTTGAAAAAAAATTTCTTTTCAAAGAATGTATTTTTCTCAAGATTGACACAGTGGGAAAGTAACTATTGCAGTTTTATATTATGGATGTATTATTTTAGGACAAGTGAATCATATCTGAGCATTAACTCTCAGTTGAGAATTTGTAGTATTTTAATACATCAACCAGGGAAACTTCTTTCTTAATGGAACTTCTCTACATGACGTTCTCTAGGCTTTTCTTCGTAGGATTTCTATCTTTTATTTTGTAAAGCAAATGTTTAAGATATCTCTGTGTTGATGCTTTATATTAGGGCCAAAAAGGAAGTAGACCCTTGGGACTATGGAGATACTGACTCCGGCTCTCTTCTACTGACTGTGTAACCGTGAGATTGATGTTTAAGCCAACAGAATTCACTAGTGGCTGATGGATGTGTCAATTCATAAGCTAAAGTTACTTTGTATTAAAATCTCTCCTGGAATCTTAAGGAAAAATCGTTCCATTCAAATAATAGTGAATTCCAGCAAAAGTCATTTGGAGGCACATCTTGTAAAAGTGAACATTAAAGCAAAATTGCCGATAAAGAACAAGCCTGCATGCAAATTGCTCTGCTGTGCTCCAGAACAAAGAGCACATTCAGTGTTGGCGCCTCAGTACCCATATCCATCAACTAACTCGTTTCCTAGAACAAATCACTCCGCACAGCCACCACCTAGGGAACAAAGAGTACTCAAATTCACATAAACATGCGAGATTCAAATACAAAGAGCGAAACAAGAAAAGGACAGTCTCTGAATCTCAACTTTCAGTTAAAGGGAGGACACCAAATTGGACCAATCTCACCTTCTACTATTTAAAAATAAATACTTAAAATAAATACTTAAAAATTTTTTAATTTGAAAATGATAATCTCAGTTCTAAATAATGAAGTATCAGATGCAGCTGTGGAACAGCAAGTTAAGCCGCCGCCTGGGAAACCTGCTGCAGTATCAGAGTGCCAGTTCGAGTCCTAGCTATTCTGTTTCCAATCCAGCTTCCTGCTAATGTGCCTGGGAAGGCAGCAGATGATGGGCCCTGCCACCCACGTGGGAGACCCAGAGGGAATTCCTTGCTCCTGACTTTGAGCTGGCCCAGCCCTGGTTGTTGTGGCCATTTGGAGAATGAACCAAAGGACAGAAGAGCTCTCTCAGTCCCTCCCTCTATGTCACTCTTTCAAATAAATAATTCTTTAGAAAATAAATAATCAACTATGGGAATTTTTCTCTTTCATAATTGAGATTTAATTGGCTGTGTTGAGGATCAATACAGACATCAACATGTACAAAATTCTTAACACAAAATGTACCAAAAATCTAAAAAGTTCTGTACTATGATTCTTTTTTTTAAATTTTTTTATATAAAGCTTTTATTTAAAGAATATAAATTTCCAAAGTACAGCTTATGGATTACAATGGCTCCCCCCCACACAACTTCCCTCCCTCCCGCTACCCTCCCCTTTCCTGCTCCCTCTCCCCTTCTGTTCACATCAAGATTCATTTTACATTCTCTTTATACACAGAAGATCAGTTTAGTACATATTACGTATAGATTTCAACAGTTTGCCCTCACATAGAGACACAAAATGAAAATACTGTTGGAGTACTAGTTATAGTATTAATTCACAATGTACAGCACATTAAGGACAGAGATCCTACATGATTTTTTTAAAGAATTAATTATCTATGCAATTTCCAGTTTAACACCAAGATTTTTTAATCATTTGCAATTATCTTTATATACAGAAGATCGATTCAATATATACTATGTAAAGATTTCATCAGTTTGCACCCACACAGAAACACAAAGTGTAAAAATACTGTTTCAGTACTAGTAATAGCATTATTTCACATTGGACAACACATTAAGGAAAGATCCCTCATGAGACGTAAGTACACAGTGACTCCTGAAGTTGATTTAACAATTTGACACTCTTGTTTATGGTGTCAGTAATCTCCCTAGGCTCTGGTCATGAGTTGCCGAGGCTATGGAAGCCTTTTGAGTTTGCTGACTTTGATCTTATTCCGACAGGGTCATAGTCAAAGTGGAAGTTCTCTCCTCCCTTCAGAGAAAGGTACCTCCTTCTTTGATGGCCCCATTTGTTCCACTGGGATCTGACTCACAGAGATCTTTCATTTAGGTCTTCTTTTTTTTCCAGAGTGTCTTGGCTTTCCATGCCTAAAATACTCTCATGGGCTCTTGAGCCAGATCTGCATGCCTTAAGAGCTGATTCTGAGGCCAGAGTGCTATTTAGGACATCTGCCATTCTATGAGTCTGCTGTGTATCCTGCTTCCCATGTTGGATCATTCTCTCCCTTTTTCATTCTATCAGTTAGTATTAGCAGTCTTACTAGTCTTGTTTGTGTGATCCCTTTGACTCTTAGACCTATCAGTGTGATCAATTGTGAGCTGAAATTGATCACTTTTTTTTCTTTTTTAAACAATTATTTCAGTGATTTTGCAGCTTTCAATCTGCAGGCAAATTTTCCTTAAGAAGCTATTGTCATGGAATCCTGAAACCTGGGTCCACTCACTCTATACACAGTAAGCCAATCCCTGACACCAGGGTAATGAAAAAAGCAGGAGCAGAGCAGGGATTAGGGTAACACAAAAATCCTCCAAGTCCCCCCAAAATTAAGGGAAATTAATCTTTAATCTTACCTCACTCATAATTTAGTGAGCTAATCTTTAGTAAGGAATTAATTTGCGGCCACAAAAATAGACAGAAAAACTGCAAGCCAAAGGAGAGAGCTCAGGGCTTGATAAAGTCTACAGCAAATTCATTAAGGATAGAGCTTGGTTTCAGTACCAAGTACTCATATCCTCAAACACTGATAAGCTGTTAGGTAAGTCCCAACAGTTCAGTTTAATGTCATGGACATTGCAAACTCAAAATTCCAATCTTCTGCAATAAAATGATCAGGAGAACTAGATTGCCATGACCAAACATGCTGCAAAATGCGCTCCATTATTACAGAGCAATGGTCACAGACTGGTTCTCTCTGGGAAACAATTTTACTAAAAAGCAGTACGTTAAACACATGTTAAATGCATAACTGGCCTCCAAATTGCATTTTGTTTACTTCATATTGTGGGATATAAAAACTATGCCCCATCTATGGAATGTTAAGCTGACTCCCAAGAGTCAAAGAAACTGATAGTTCAATATCCCACTATAATCTGGTTATACCAAAAAATAAGCAACCATTAAATGATTTTGCCTCTTAAAAAATTGGCTTGCACTTCAAAAATAGGATGACATAAGATTCCTTATTCTTAAAAAAGTGTTTCTAGAGTTATTAAAAAACTTGTGTTTATAAGATCCACAAGTGGAAAAGTGACCCAGAGACAATGAGGAAGGGGAGGGGAGTCTCAATAAATTACTGTCTGATCTTAAAAAAGAAAAAAACCCTGCATATGTAACCAAGCAACTGCATTCTTAGCTCAGAGAAACAGACTTATACTCTCTCTCTCTACCTCTCTCTCTCTCTCACACACACACACACACACACAAATAGGTATATATATATATAAAATGAATGTTTATAAAATATATATAAATACATGTGCATATATATGTGTGTATATATACATACTTCAATAGGTAGTTAAACAAACTATAGTACGTCCATATCATCTAATACCACACAGGAACAAATTATTCATGCATATGATAATCAGAACAGGAATAGGCATTCAGCCCAGCAGTTAAGATACCTGCATTCCACACTGGAGTATCAGGGAAGCCCAAAGCCCAGGCAGGTACTATGGTACAGCTGGTTAAGTGACTACCTGGATTGTCCTCATCCCAAAAGCAGAGTGCTTGGGATTAAGTCTCACTTCTGGCCCTGCCAAGGTGCACCCTGGGAGGCAGCAGAGGATGGCCCAAGTACTTGGGTTCCTGCCACCAATGTAGGAGACCTGGGTATTATTCCTGGTTCCTGGCTTCAGCCTTGTCCAGTCTCAGCTGCTGCAGACATTTGGGAAGTAAACCAGTAGATAGAAAATCTCTCTCTCTCTCTCTCTCTCTCTCTCTCTCTCTCTCACTGTGCCTTTCAAATAAATAAATAAAACCTAAAAAAAAAATTAGTGACAAACCTGAAAGACAGAAAATAGATCAGTGGTGGCTTAAAGCTGAGGGGATGAGAGGTTGAGGGATGGGGAGAAAGAGCTAAAGTGCACAGTTTCATGTTTTTGAGAGGATCTAAATGTCTTTCTAAAAGATTTGTTTATGCATTTGAAATTCAGAGTTACAGAGAGCTCCTCCATCTGCTGGTTCACTCCCCAAATGGCAGCAATAGCCAGTGTGGGGCCAGGCCAAAGCCAGGAGCCAGAAGCTTCATCCAGGTCTCCCAGATGGGTGGTAGAGGCCCAAGCACTTGAGCCATCTTCCGCTGCTTTTCCCAGGCCATTAGCATGGAGCTGGATCAGAAGTGGAGCAGTCAGGACATGAACCAGCACCCATATAGGATGCCAGTGTTGCAGACGGTGGCTTTAACCTCTATGCCACAATGCCTGCCCCTCAAATTATCTTAACATCAACTGTGGTGATGGTTGTGCATGAGTGTGCATGCATTGCAAGCTTTCTTGCACATAATAAATTTATCTTTTAATTTCATTTCTAAGAACTTTTTGAAGTCCCCTTATATCTGTAAATATAATTTAAAAGAACATTGAATCATACAATTTCAATGTGTGGACTGCATCATATAACATTTTTGACTCAATAATGCTGTTAACATTAAAAAAAAGTTACATTTTTAAAAATGATCAACTTTAATTTTTAAAAATGATCAATTCTCATAGACTAAAAAATTACACTCAAGACTGACAAAGATAAGGAGAAAACTCCTCTCTCGTTCATTGCTGAAGAGAATAAAATAATTTCTAAAATCTTCTGAAGGACGATTTGGCATCTCAGTGTAAACATTCACTGAAATTAATCTAGCAAGTCTTCTTTTAGCAATGTGGCTGAAGGGAAAAAAATCATGGATGAATGACGTAACATTAGTTGCATACTTTTCATAAAAGTCCTAAACTGGTGACAACCTAAATGCCCAATAATGAGGACTGGGTAAAGAAAAAAGATACGTTATGCATTATAATTGTGGAATATTATAAAATCATCAAAATATCATATAAAATAATATGTAATTCTGTGATAAATGTGGACATAATGAAATCTAGAGAAAAATTACTGAATACTATGTACATTCTGGTCATTTTTTTGCTAAATAAATATTCATGCATTTATACATAAAAAGAGACATCAAAATGTCTCACTGAGAATTTTAGCTAGCATTGGATGCATTTTTAAGCGTGTCTTTATTTTTTAGACTCTCAAAATATATACACATTAATGAGAGAAATAAAATAATAATAAAAGTTCTTATTTTAACAGATGTGCAAGAAAATGGCCAAATCCATGCTAACATATGTAGATGAAAGCCATGGTCCAGGGTTTATACTGAGACTTCTAACAGGAAAAGCCAAGAGCTCACAGAGATGCTGCTGAAAGCTCAGAGTAAGGAGTGAGAATCACATAGGCAAGGTTTTGAGAGATGAAAATGACTGCAAGTAATTCCAAAATGCTCCAAGTAGCATCTTTCTCAACTGTCCTTAACAAGCACTTGCAAGGACAATATCTCTTGCCCCACGGCCTGATAATTGTCTTCCACCTTGTCCATCATGTGGGATAAGGAGAGACTACTGGATAGGCCATTTATTTTGAATTTTCTGATCTTTTTCAAAATTAGATTCAGGTCATAAAGTTTAGGCATGAATATTGCATAAGTGATGTTATGTTATCCTCAGTGCACCATTTCAGAAACTACATAATATGCAATTTGTTTCATAGACTTCATCCACAAAGCTCAATAAACCTTTACAATTAGAATTTTTGGTTTTTTGGTCAGAAAAGTTTCATGTTCCCCTTTTTCCCTCTAAATTTTCCCCTTGCATAAAAGGGAATATAAAAGAGTTCAAAACTTATGTTCACACTGAAATCTGTACATAAATGCTCACACAATTTTATTGGAAATAGCCGAAAATTGTAAACAGCCTAAAGATGCACCAGCTGAGGAGTGGTTAAACAAACTGAAGCACATACACACCACAGAATACCATTCAGAAATAAAAAGGAATGAACTACTGATACACTCACATCTTGAAAGAATTTCCAGAAAGTTATGCTCAGTGAAAAAAAGTTAATAGATAGCATGGGGCCAGTGCTGTGGCGCAGTGGGTTAAAACCCTGGCCTGCAGTGCCGGCATCCCATATGGGTCCCAGTTCTAGTCCCGGCTGCTCCACTTCCCATCCAGCTCTCTGCTATGGCCTGGGAAAGCAATAGAAGATGGCCCAAGTCTTTGGGCCCTTGCACCCACGTGAGAGACCTGGAAGAAGCTCCTGCCTCCTGGCTTCAGCTGCAGCCCAGCTCCAGCTGTTTCGGCCATCTGGGGAATGGGCCAGCAGATGGAAGACCTCTCTGTCTCTACCTCTCTGTGTAACTCTATCTTTCAAATAAATAAAATAAATCTTTAAAAAATAGATAGCATGATTTTACCTACATAACACTTTTGAAATGGCAAAATTACCGAAATCTAGAATGGACTAGTGGATTAGGACCAAGGTGGAGCAGAAGAGTGGGTGAGAGGGAGGTAGAGGCAACAGGAAAGATCTTCAGGGTCATGAAACTGTTCAGTGTCTTGACAGTGGAGGCACAAGCAACCTCCATACATTATATAATTGTATAAAAATATTAAATATGTACAGGCAGAAAACTGAATACAAGTAAAACTAAGGAAATCTAAGTAAGATCATAAATTGTAAGATATCAATATACTAGATGTGATATTGTACAATAGTTTTGCAAATGCTACCATTGGGCGAATCTGGATAAAAAGCACACAGGATCAATAGTATTTATTACAACTGCATATGAATCTATAATATTCTTAATAAACTTCAATTGAAACAAGTACAGAGCTAGTCACAGCTGAGTTCATTCATGAAAGTTGATCACTCTAATTAAATTATGTATCTATGAATTTGTATGATGGAATTTATGGTAATTCTTAAACAGTTTACCCCACCTTACTTATTTTTGTAGTATATTTCTATTTAGGCAGCTCATTTCTGTGACAACTTTTTTATTCTCTCAGTCATTGATTTTTGGTGTTTCTCTTCCATGTATAATCATTATAATCAGCTTTTCATTTATCATTGTTTATGATATTTTATCTCTTTGTTATAATTGTTTCATCATCAAAGAATATAAGAAATCTGTAATAAAATGGCTTTCCAAATAAGAAAAAAATGAACACAGCTTTTTAGGAAGAAATGTGAAAATTCTTGCTCATGGTATTTGGTCATTCATTTTAACAATGCCAAGCACTATTTTGGAGCTAAAGATATAGTAGTCAATTAAAAAAAAAAAAAAAAAACCACCTTCATGGAGATTATGGTCAACCAGATTAGAAAAGAGGCATGTAAATAACCATATATTACTTAATACTAAACGCAGTAAAGAAAAATATACCTGGACAATTACCAATAGGAAACAAGGAGACCTTGATGCAGAAGGGGTGGCATTCTGACAGCTTGTCTGAAGAGATGACATTTGAACAGAGACATGGATGACATGATAGGGAGTAAATGGTATATAGTTTGCTGTTAGCAAGACAAAACTAATGTTGGCTCCTCTAAAAGAGATACTTATTAATTCATGATTCCCAGGTTAATTAAAGAAAAGTGAGTCCTTAACCAAACTTCCTCACTTTTCAACCAAAAGCCTGAAGTAGTTGGTTACAAGATAAAAATGAGTCATATACTTAATGCCTACTCTTTCATTCTCCTGTCATTTGATATGTTTTAAAAGTGAGTCTAGCTCTAAAAGGTTTAAAAAAAAAAAACACTTTTAATGAACACTTTAATTAAGAGAGGTATCCAATGTATCCCCTGGAAATTAACCTCCTTTGAGCTGCTGTGATATTGGCCTTTTCCAGATTTGAGGTCAATAAAACATGTTTGTGTCTCCCAGGGAAATCCCTCTATGTAAAATCATTTGCTTACTCTGGCTTCCCAAATCCTCCTAAGAAACTTGTTCACTAAGCAGATCAATTAACTCTCTTTCAGACTTGATCATTGTCCTTGTCTTCATTTATGTCTAATGGTGCTCCCTGCGGAGATAGGCAGCTGGTTCTTCTGTGCCAACTCAGATAAGCCTGATTAACATAACCACCTCCCTTGTGCATATCTATCCACCACCTTCACCTTGACAGGCCCTTGTCAGTCTAGCACCCAGTGCCATCTCTGGGTCCCAAATTGTAAGCCTTGCCCACCCCTTAACCCTGTACTATCAGCACCATGACATTGTTGGCAAGGTGCAAACTGCATGTGGAAATTTTGAGCCATTTGCTTCTTTGAAAGTTTAATTCCATTCAGGAAACATTAACTGGACAAATATTGTAGGTTCTGAGAAAACAGGTAGGATCCCAGGATGGATTTGCCTGGAAGTTTTCCTCAGAGAGGACAGGACTTATTCTGGGATAGTTTCAGGTTTCTAGGCCAATAAGATGCTAAGTCCAAGGTTTCATTGGAGTTTTTGTTTGATTTGTTTTTTGAAAAGTAGAAAGAGAGAGAAATAGTAGAAATGGAGAGGTAGAGAGGGAGAGAAAGAGCTCCTTCCCCCTGGTGCACTTTCCAAATGCCTACAATGGCTATGGCTAGGCAGAGTTAAAGCCAAGAATTAGGAGTTCAATCCAAATCTCCTATGGGGTAACATAAACCCAACTACTTGAGCCATCACTGCTGCTTCCCAGGGTCTGCATTAGCAGGAAGCTAGAATCAGCAGTACAACTTGGATTTGAACCTGGACACTGTGATATTGGACATGAGTGTCTTAACTGCTGGGTTAAATACCTACTCTGTTAAAAAATTATTTTTTAGTTTATAGGTCAATGTTTTTTGAGGCAGCTCCAAAGCAAGTTTCAGGGAATGGTAAAAGAAGTTTTGAGAGCTGATATATCCAAAGTTCAGCATGAACATCTGTATGGGAAGATAAGAGCTAACATTTTCTGCTCAATACAGAAAATTGTGTGAAATGAAGGAAGAGCCAGGCATACGAAAGGGAGTTCACTACAGCTCCAAAAATCTTTGCTATGCCCTCCGATTGCTTCCCTCATGACTTTGAGTCACCCTCTCTTGATTTCAAAAGTGATTTGCCTTGTCTTCTAAATTCAAACTCAATACTGATTGAAAATAAAGGGAATGTGGGCCAAGCCAACAGCTCTGTGGTGTGGTTTCTGTGAAGGTTATTTCTGAGAGCTGTATTGATCTCTGCTAATGTAAGCCTGACTAGGTGCTGTAAGATACTGGACATGTCGTGGTCAGGGAGGAGCTAGTGAGCTTTCCAAGATGACTGTTTCCTATTGTTCCTTTGTTACTCATGGAGATAATTAGGGACTGTTACTTCTCCCGTACTTTTACTTAGTTTGCATAAAAAGTCCTAAGGTGGATTGGTATATCCGATGGAACATGGCCATACACCTTTGGAAACGTATGATCAACCTTCCTTGAAAAGTCACTGGAGAGCTCACAGGGCTGATCACCCTCCCTCAAGTGGACAGAAAATTAAGATCACAGACCGTGAGTCAAGAGTCAAACTACAAGGAACTGATTTCATAAAAGGAAAAAATGTTGTACTAGATGAATGTCAGGCTATCCAACAACTTATAAACTAAGACCTCAAGATGTTAGGTAGGAAGTCAGAAATTCAGCCTCTGTGTGCAGAGAAAGGCCTGAAGCCCAGCATCTTGCACTTCAAAGTCCTGCTCAGACCCTGACAACCTCCCAGGAGGTCCAGCCCTTCCCCCAAGGAAAGCTCCCAGGGGAATTCTGTCCCTCAGGGCCAAATGGGTTACCTGACCTGATAACACAGGGCAATAAAACCTTCACAGACTACAGAGGCCCTAAAGGAAGCCCCAGTGTTCTGCCTGGTACCAGCAAATCTGGGGAGGAATTTGCTAATTTTCACCCAACAAACCCTTCCCCCAGGACTCCTCATCCTTTGTCCTGGAGGAGAGGAGGAGGTGGATAAACAGACTCCCTTAAAACCTAGGGAGTCCGGGGGTGCTGTGGCAGCAGCGGGTTAAAGCCCTGGCTTGAAGCTCTGGCATCCCATATGGGAGCCGGTTCTAGACTCAGCTGCTCCTCTTCCAATCCAGCTCTCTGCTATGGCCTGTGCCCATGTGGAAAGACCTGGAGGAAGCTCCTGGCTTCAGATCGGCACAGCTCTGGCCGTTGTGGCCCTCTGGGGAGTAAACCAGCAGAGGGAAGACATCTCTCTGTCTCTACCTCTCTCTCTGTAACTCTTTCCAATAAATAAAATAAATCTTAAAAAAAAAAAGTAGGTAATCCAGACTGCATGCTCAGCTCTCTGACTCTCTGCTGAGCCACCTGCCTGGCCTGCCCAGATGTATTCTTTCCACTCAACCACGTAACCTCACTCTCCACCAGTCTGAGTGACTGGGCATTCTCTCTATCCTTTCCGTTCTGATGGATGCTCTATCCCCAATAAAGTCTTATCACTCTGCTCTCTGTCTCACCCCTGAATTCTTTCTTGCATGAAGTCAAGAACCCCACAGCTCCACGGCCTTTCCTCCAGTGACAAAGAGACAGAATTGTTTCAAAGTACCTTGGATGAACACAAATTATTGCTAGAGCTCTGGGAATTCTGACCAGCCAGCACCTAGAGAAAACTGAAGACAGAAAGAGTTGCAGACTCACTGATATAAGAAACAAGACATCTCCAAGTCTAGATCTACTAAGTGGCCCATGCCAAATGGCACAACGTTACCCCTCTGGGGAGTACGATGTAGAGTCTTACTTCTGGAATTTGGCAAATAACAGTTACCAAGTCAACAGAATTTCTAACATTCACTCATTTTCTAAATGAGTCCTTTTCTGATCACTTGTGGCTAAAGAATTTAGCCACAAATGGAGATCTCAGGTTATGGAAGGTTTGGGGTAGTCATATCTTTTCCAAAATCTCTTGATTTTGTGTAAATGCATCATCTGTATCCTCCCCTTAATAACCATTATGTCATATAAACTCATTTTTGCCATTCTTGTTCAGACAATTGCTCAGTGGTTTTCCATTGCAATAAAGAGCAAGTCCAAGGGACGGTGCTGTAGTGGGTAAAAGCTGCCCCCTCAGTGCCAGAATCCCATATGGGTGCCAGTTCAAGTCCCAGCTGCTCTATTTCTGATCCAGGTCTCTGCTATGGCCTGGGAAAGCAGTAGAAGATAGCTTAAGTCTATGGGCCCCTGTAACTGCATGGGAGACCTGAAAGAAGCTCCCAGCTCCTGGCTTTGGACTGGCAGAGCCCCAGCCATTGAGGCCATCTGGGGAGCGAACCAACAGAATGAAGAGCTCAGTCGCGTTCTCTCTCTCTCTCTCTCTCTCTCTCTCTCTCTGCCTTTCAAATAAATACATAAATTTAAAAAATAAAAAAGAGTAAGTCCAAAAATCTTCAACATGGCTTTTTGAAGTTCTAAACAATTTATCTTTCAGTTTCTCCGCTCAGCATTGTCAGTGATAGAGGCATCCATTCTTGTGCATAAATGGCACATATTTTCATTGAATGAGCCAGCTTTCTCACCGTTCAGAGTGTTCCCATTGGCTGGTTTCCCCATCCCTTTCACCAAGCTAACTTCTCTCCACCCTTCAGATTGCAAACCAGACTTAACTTTCTCCAGAAAGCTTTCCTTATGCCTCAAATTGCACTGTGAACCTCTCCTAGAAGTTCCCAGGAAACTCTCATGCCCACTCCATAATGGTACTTATTATACTAGTATTATTGCTTATTTATAATTCCTCAGTTTATATATATCTCAACAGAAGATACTTTATGCTGTTAGTTTTTACTTTCCCAGCAGAAAATACAATCCCTTAAATGAGTAAATGGATGAATGAAATCAGCACTGTCACCAAGAGGCAGAAGACCTGCATTCAAGTCAACAAACTCATTATTTACCATTGATTTTAAGCAAATAATAAACTGTTCATAAAAGGGAACATAGATGTAGAAACATGATCCTCTGTCTGCATAAAACCAGTTTACTTGACTGGGTTCTATATGCCAGTGACTGCAAGTTACATTGGGTTGCTCTAAAACACATTCAAGACAAGCATTCCTGCCACTCTGAAGAAAAGGAAGATGAACTGTCTCTCTAAATGCACAAATTTTAAAAGTCTCTATTCTAAAGGGGCCAGCGCCCTGGCTCAACAGGCTAATCCTCCGCCTTGCGGCGCCGGCACACCAGGTTCTAGTCCTGGTCGGAGCGCTGGATTCTGTCCTGGTTGCCCCACTTCCAGGCCAGCTCTCTGCTGTGGCCAGGGAGTGCAGTGGAGGATGGCCCAAGTGCTTGGGCCCTGCACCCGCATGGGAGACCAGGATAAGCACCTGGCTCCTGCCATTGGATCAGCGCAGTGCGCCAGCCGCAGTGCACCGGCCATGGCAGCCATTGGAGGGTGAACCAATGGCAAAGGAAGACCTTTCTCTCTGTCTCTCTCGCACTGTCCACTCTGCCTGTCAAAATTTTTTTTTAAAAAGTCTCTATTCTAATTTTTATGGGAAGGAAGACATTAACTCTAAGGACTGGTATGGAAACATGAATCCTTGTCCAGATTATGCCTCAGCTCTGCTAAGATCCAAGTATTAGTAATTTAAAAATTACCTTTAATTAGGCAAGACTATGTTCTTTGTTGAATCAGATTTACTTATTAATTTTTAGCATGGCTTCCAGTTTTTATCCTGGCTGTTAATATGGACCCTTTCTTTCAAAAAATGTGCACCTGTGCATAATTCGAGCTTTCCTGGTGCTAACCTCCATTCAGCTCTCTTGTGTTTAGGTAAGGGCAACATACTCTGTGTTCTAGCAGAGCCTTGGCCCTGTTTTAGCTGGCATGCAAATGTAGAGTGTGATCCATCATGTTTTATTTAATAGAGTTGCTGAGAGAAAGGAAAAAGGAAATTGTTGTGAATTAAATGTCCTTGTCTCTTCAGGCAAGAAGATAAAAGTTCTGATTGATTGCCTAGATGGCTGGAAATGGAAGTATTAACACAAAACAATGATTTTGTTATGTTTCTATTCTCCGGAGTATTGCAAATGGAAGAGAAAATTTGACTCCAGAAACAGATTAAGAGAGGTATCCTTCTTTACCAGAAAAAAGTAAATTTGGTGAAATCAAGAATCGAGGGGGTAACAAACCAATGATTGGGCCCCGGGGTCTCTATTCCAGTCCTACCCCTACTAAGTTTCCTCAGTGGCCTTGGACAAGTCATTTACTGCCCAGACCTCAAATTCCTTAAGATCCCACGGTTTGGCTACATATGAGAACTCATTTTTCTTACAGTGCTAGTAATACTACAAAACTCTCTCTTGAAGTAACTCAAGCACAAGGCCATTAATAGACTATATTCTAGGAAATGCTACTGACCTGCTCTGCCCACTAGAATCCTGATTAACATTAAACATAGGATCACACCACATTCTGCCATTTCTCTTTAACAATACATGAAAAAATTATCATACTAAAAATTGTATAATAACTAAAGTACAAGCTGTTGAGCATCTCCACACAATGAATTAAACCTGACAATTCATCAAAGTTAACTTCAACACAATTATGTACACAAGAACTGTGTGTATTTTGCAATATGGTTTTGGTGTTTGTGTCTATTAACTTCTCATTTTTAAAATGGGGGAAATCTGCCTTTCAAATAAATAAAGCAAATCTCTAAAATGGGGGAAATACTTAACTGAATGAAGATTATGGAAATGAAAATGTTTTATTCTAGGCCAGATCATCCTTTTTTCTGCAGTCCTGGATATGATTTGACAATTCCCTGAGTTCAAATTGTTCCATTTCCCATGCTTGTAGACAGATACTGGCTGCTTGATGCATCCAAGCTTTTAAAGAATACACGGGGAATTCTCAGTATTTGGCTACAATCACAAAAGCTTCAGTTTGAGTGTCATTACTATGCTTTTTTTTCTTACTCACACTTGGGTGCTGCTGAAATTAAAGAAGGTTTGCTGAAGAAAGGGTGAGTGTGTATGTGTGCATGTTTGGAAATGGGACCATGAGACAGAGAGAAAGAAATAGAGAGAGGGAAAAGGAAACACAGAAAACAATCCTCTTCTTTGAAAGCTAATAAACAACTACCAGATTCTACAGCTCAAAACAGTGTGTGTGATCACAGACCATGTCCAATATTACCCACTAGGTCAGAACTCAAATCCAGTAAGAGATCAGGTTTTAAAATGGAATTTAGATAATGGTCTTAGAACTAAAACCAGACCACTTTCAAAACTCACTCCAACAGATATGCTTTCTTAGAGTGGTCTTGAAATAATCTTTTACATTATGTGTATTTTTTACTAAGTATCCGATTCCTAAAGCACTACTGTAATTTGCTTCCTACAAAATTTAAAAGATAATTCTGTATGATTTATAAGAGATGTTGACTTGACTACTGCTTTTGTTAAAAACAATTATTCCATAATTTATATGTTACAATATCCATATCTTAATACCAAGTCCCCAGAGTGTACTGGTTTTCTCTACAGCATTGATGGTTTTGTTTTATTCAAATGTTATTTCTGGATGAAGGAAATCAAACATAGAAAGCTGATATTCTGGTATAATGGATAATATAGATGAAGTCAAATTTTTCCCCTTGGTAAAATGACTCAGATAATAAACAATGATTACATTCTCTGGCCACTAGAGCATAACCACACACACACACACACACACAGAGTAATTTCCTAGCAGAGTAAATTAACAAATGTAACTCAAATGAACTTAACTTGTTAGAGTATAGAGTTAATGAGGCTGAAACATGTGAGATTAGTTTAGGAGAGTGAGTTTGGGCAGACTCCCAAGTAACACAATGCATCCCAAACACCAGAAGTTCTAAGCCATTCATAGCAAAGAAGAGTAGAAGCAAGATAGTCAGCATGTGGGTCAGTGTCCACCCTCATCCATGAGGAAAGGCAACTAAATGAGGACAGGTGGACTTCCCAAAGTTGTTGTAGCTGGGTACTTTATAGAAATGTGTGGAACATTTTCAAATGCATTGATTTTGTAAGACTTATATAGACTTATATTTGTGATTTTGTATGTATAGTATAGTTTTTATATTAGCTATTTGTATTTAGTCTTTAATAACCTTATTTATTCATAATTCAGTCTGAGATTACATTACCTATTATTAAATGTTTATAGAGGAAAATAAAAATATAATCCTAAGAAAAAAATTCTCCTAAGTAAATCTCTGAGAATGAACTTTTAAAGCCTTGGCCAGGGGCAGGCATTTAGCATAGCAGTTAAGACATTGCTTGGGATGTGGAGTACATGAGTTCAAGTCCTGGTTCTTCCACTGCTAACCTAGCTTTCTGTTAATGAGCATCCTGGGAAGCAATAGTGATAGCTCAAGTTTCTGAGTTGCTTCCACCCACGTGGGAAACCTGGATTAGGTTCTGGATCCTGGCTTCTGGCTTGGGCTTGGCCCAGCCCCAGCTGTTGAGTGCTTTGGGGAAGTGATTCAACAGATGATTTAGGGAAGTGATTCGACAGTGATTCAGACAGATCTGTCTGTCTCTGTCTCATGTCTCTGCTTTTCAAATATGCATACATTGATGATGATGATAATGATAGATGGTGATAGACAGATAGATAGATAGATAGAAGGTAAATCTTTGGCCAGTCTCTGAAGTCAGACAACCTGTTGAAAGTTACTGGCTTTCGTGGTTCCTGAATACACACTGTGTACTTAGACTTAGGTCAGTTACATGAACTTTCTGTGATTCAATTTCTTTCCCCAAAAAGCAGGAATAAAATAGTCCCCACCTCAGTCAGTCAGTTTAAATATGTGCCTCATATTTAACACATTTATTTTTATAATTTCAAAGTATGGGTTATTCTTAAGGTGGTTATTCTTAAGTTAAATTTCTACCTTACAATATGTAGAAAGTAATTCTATTAAAGTTATTAAACAACAAATATCAAAAAATATTTCTAGGAGCAAGTGGTTTTATTTTTCTTTTTTTTTTCCTTGACAGGCAGAGTGGACAGTGAGAAAGAGAGACAGAGAGAAAGGTCTTCCTTTACTGTTGGTTCACCCTCCAATGGCCACTGCAGCCGGCGCACCCCGTTGATCCGAAGCCTAGAGCCAGGTGCTTCTCCTGGTCTCCCATGCGGGTGCAGGGCCCAAGCACTTGGGCCATCCTCCACTGCACTCCCAGGCCACAGCAGAGAGCTGGACTGGAAGAGAAGCAACTGGGACAGAATCCAGTGCCCTGACCGGGACTAGAACCCGGTGTGCCGGCACCGCAGGCAGAGGATTAGCCTATTGAGCCATGGCGCCGGCCTAGGAGCAAGTAGTTTTTACAATCTTGAGTTGCAAAAGTTTGTGTAAGCAAGACAACAAAGCTAGAGACCACAACAAGAACAACTAACAGTGCAAATTTATATAGATGAAAATCTTCTATAGGGACAAAAGCTCTCTTTAACAAAGTGAAAAAAGAAAATGAAAACTTTTTAAAAAATATTTGAAACATACATGACAAATAAGTCATGTCCTTAATATATAAAAACTTACAGAACTTAATAAAGAAAGGATGACTTCCCAGTGGGGGAAATAGGTGAGGGACATGAACAGGCCACGCACAAGAGAATCAACAGATGACCCTATGTTAAACACTGACCTGATAAATAACCAAAGCAATGAAAATGAAAATAGCATCAAGATTGGTAATATCCAGGGCAGTGTCAATGGTGAAAAATGAATCTAGTAAAGCTTTGGAGATTAAGAAACTGGATTTAAAAATAAGAAAATAATGTGGAAAATGTGGACAATGGGATCAATCCATGAGAAAAGAAAGGGCTCAGGGAGAAAAGACCGTTGTAATTATTTTAATTTTTTTAAAAGTTTCTTTTTATTTTTTATTGAAATGAAGAGCAAGGCAGAGAGAGGTTGGGGAAGAGACTGATTCACTCCCCAAATGCCTGCAATAGCCAGAGGCGGGCCAGGTTGAAGCCAGAAACCAGGAACTCCATTCATGTCTCCCATGTGGTTGGCAGGAACTCAAGTAGTGGGCCATCCTCTGGTGTCTTCTGGGTGCACATGAGCAGGAAGCTGAATCAAGAGCAGAGGTAGGACTCAAACCCAGGCAGTCCAGTATAGGATGCAGGTGCAGGTGCAGTGGCCTAGCCCACTGCATGGCACCACACCACATAAAGTCTACTGTAATTAAACTGGAAATATTAGAGGGCCTTCTGAGTCTTGGCATGACTCTGCTCTTGGATAATGGCAGTTATTTGCCTCAGCAAGTTACTGCGCACCTGATTCCGTATTTTTTCATCCGTAATTTAAAGTACAGTTGAGAGGATTGAGCAAGACAATGTATTCAGTTTAGTGAAATATATGGACTGATTCATACAACCCTCCCTGCTGCTGAGCAGAGGGCTTCCTGTCCTGGAAGAGCACCCCAGGTCTCCAAGCATCCTCTTGCACCATGGAGAAAACTGGCAGCAAAGCAGGAAACAGCAGAGTCCTTCCAAGGTTAAAAGCAAAATGGACATGCGGAGGTTTTCAGATCTCAGCCTGAGCTGTCTGCTCCAGCAGCCAAGGAATGAATCCTGCTTGACCAGAGCGTGCAGCAAATGCAGTCAGCTCACCAATCACTCTTCTCTAGGAATAAACAGGATGGATTTGCAGGGAGTGCAGGATGGATTATACTCACATTTGGCCTCTGGTTTTTTGTTATTTTACATAGTGTTCTTTTTGGTAAGAGCATTGTGTTCAATGTTTTAATTTGGTCACCTTTTGTGTACTTTGTGGGGACTGTGCGGGATATCAGAACCCTTCCTCATTACTTCAGAGATGGAAAGAAGATTGTGACAGTAAGAAATCAAGCAAATAAATAAGAAACCTGTTCATAGGGACAAAAATTAAATGCTTCTTGGGAATGAGAGAAAAAATACAGTATAAGAGAGAGCAAGAGAATAGCAACCAGTGTGTGCACAGGAAAGGATTTTCCATCAAAGACTGCCACCTGGTGGAATTGTAGCCGCATCTGCTCAGTGGCCTCCGCTAGTCCTGGAAGGCAGCCAGAGCAATCAGACGCAGCTGACCTGTGAGTCTTCAAAGCTAAAGAAAAGAGCAGATGAATAAATGTTGGTGCATCAGTAGATTCTAAATCTTGACAACACAGAAGCCTTATTTAATTTGATCCCTGTGCATCAGAGACTTTAAACTGCCATTAGTCAGGCACTCTGCCACTCTCTTCTTAGTTTCAGAAAGCTAATGCCGTTTATGGGGCATGAACCAGTTATATTTTATCTGAGCAAGTAAAAGGAAACAAAATCTCTGGTGATAAAATAAAGAATAAATACAAACACTATTGGCTTATCCTCTGTAAGTCCTCATGACCCTCTTTTTAAGCCATTTAAATCATTCTTCATTTAAAAAAAAAGATATCTATAGATTTGAAGGTATTAGACATTTGAAATGATCATCAACATTTTTTAAAACAATCCAAAGTGATTTAAATTAGATTATATATTTAAGAGATTAGTTCTGGGGGCCAGAACTGTGGGTTAAAGCCTCAGCCTGCAGTGCTGGCATCCCATATGGACGCTGGTTCTAGTACCAGCTGCTCCACTTCTGATCTGGCTCTCTGCTGTGGCCTGGGAAAGCAGTAGAAGATGGCCCAAGTCCTTGGCCCCTGCACCGTGTGGGGACCCGGAAGAAGCTCTTGGCTCCTGGTTTCGGACCAGAGTTCAGCTCTGGCCATTGGAGTTATTTGGGGAGTGAACCAACAGATGGAAGACCTCTCTCTCTCTAGCTATACCTCTCTCTATAATGCTGTTTTTCAAAAAAACAAAAATAAATCTTTTAAAAAAGAAATTAGTTCTGCCCAGTAAGAAGATAATATTGACAGAAAGTAAAATATGTTCACATTTAATGTTTTCTCTTTGTTCTACCAAACATAATAGTGAAATCATATGTATAAAGAATATTTCCTTAACTCTGTGCCTCCACACTACATTACTGACTTAAACAAAGATTACTATACCATATGCCAGAAATCTATTTAAGTGCCAAAAGCAACTTTGTATTTCTAAGCCTTTGTGTTGCCTTTTTATCTAGTAGAGAAAAAAGCAAATAAGATTTGTCTCTTTTTTTAAACTCCTGTGCAGAAAAAAAAAATCTTAGAAGCTCTCATATTCTCTTTAATCACATTTTCTACCTCTAGGCTCCAAATCCAATTCTCATTTACAGATTTCTAAGGTCTGCATAAGTTTTAAAGCATAGCACTATGTATTTCTGTCCTGTGAGTTGAATATACTCTGGATCCAGCCGTTTCAGTGCAGATTTAAGGACCATCTAGCTCTGCGCAAAAAGAGCAGGTAAACAGATGCAAGTGGGTACTTCCTCTAGTAAGCTAATGCTACATAAAAAGCTAGTTGAATAAACTTAGAATCTATGACAAAAAAAAAAAAAAAGTAAACAGTAAAATTTTCATTTGGGTACCCAACCTATTGACAAGAAATAGCTCCAGTGTGCCTACAATATTTATTACTAATTTAGATGAGTCCCTTAAATTTATTTTCTAAGTAGGTAAATTCATTTAGCAGACAGACAATAAAGAAATAGTCTGAGAAGCAGAAGAAGAAGCGAGAAAGTAAAATTTCATAGTGCCCAAGGGTGTAGAGTTTGAGAAAAAGAAGTAAATGCAACTGAGAGGTCCAGTAAAATAGTCTTGAAAAATGTCAATGCCATTAGACATGGCAATTAAGGAGCTACCGGGCCTTAGGGAGAACAGTCTCAATAGAGTGGTGAGGGCAGAGGCCAGGACACGGTGGATTGGGAAGGAAGTTGTAGCAGTAGAAGTAGAAATAGCAGTATTACTCTCTCACAAAAAGGACGGAACCCAGGGTTCAGTGGAGAATTTTTTTTTTTAGGATGGAAGAGCCATGAGCATACGTATTCACTACAAGAAGGGTCCAGTGGAAAGGCAGCCACTTGTTACTGGGCAGAAAGGGTCCAGTGGAATGACTGAACGAACTTCATCGTGGGCTCAAGGGGAAGGCGTGTCAAGGGCAAGGAATCAGGAGGGAGATAATCTGAAATGAGGGGAATTTTTTGTTTCTCTGTAGCTGGAGGAAAGGTGACAGGGATGGCTGTGGTCACAGGTATGTGTTTGGCCATAGGTATGGTCCAGGGGACCAAACACATCTGACGGCCTCAATGAGGGAAGGCAATTGCTGGAACCAAGTGACTGCATAGGCTGACTGGACAACCCAAGGAAAGGGCACAGCTCCTTTGAGAATGAGCTTGATAGTGTCTTAACAAACTAAATATACACCTACCATATGATCTAGCCATTCCATTCCTGGGCATTAACCCAAGAAAAATGGAAGGGTATATCTGCACAAAAAATGTACACAAGACTGTTTATAGAAGCTTTATGTATAATAACCAAAACCTTGAAGCAGCCCAAATGTCCAATGGCAGGTGAATAAATAAATAAATCGTGGGATATCACCATAATGGAATACTACTCAGTGATTAAAAAGAACAAACTATGTTACACACAACATTGATAAATCTCAAAATAAATATGCTGAGTAAGGGTTGTCAGCTAACAGAGTACATACTACACAATTCTACTTTCATAAACTTCTGGGAAATGCAAACAAATATACAGAGACACAAAATAAATCAATGGATTCTAGAGGAGAGTATGGAAAAGCAAAAGGGATAGTTATAAAGAAGCATAGGGCCAGCGCTGCAGCTCACTGGGCTAATCCTCCACCTTGTGGCGCGGCACACCGGGTTCTAGTCCTGGTCGGGTTCTAGTCCTGGTTGGAGCGCTGGATTCTGTCCCAGTTGCCCCTCTTCCAGGCTAGCTCTCTGCTGTGGCCCAGGAGTGCAGTGGAGGATGGCCCAGGTGCTTGGGCCCTGCACCCACATGGGAGACCAGGATAAGCACCTGGCTCCTGCCATCGGATCAGCGCAGTGTGCCGGCCACAGCATGCTGGCCACGGTGGCCATTGGAGGGTGAACCAACGGCAAAAAGGAAGACCTTTCTCTCTGTCTCTCTCTCTCACTGTCCACTCTGCCTGTCAAAAAAAAAATAATAAGCATAAAGAACATTTGGAGGGATGACGGATGTATTGGTTTTGATTATGGTAATACTTCACAAGTGCATATGTATGTCAAAACCTTTCAAATTGCATTTTTAAATGTATGCAATTCATTATATGCTGCTTTTATGAGGGAGCATTAAAAAGGTCGTGGAAATTGAATTAAAAGATAAATTTATCTTGGTGCGAAACAATTTTGGAATCCATGCATGGTTATTTCATAATCCATATCCTCCATCAACTTCTTGAAGATCCCTCATATATCTAGTCATTCCCTCACAACTTTTTGCCATCTACCCATGACGTCAGCTCTAGGTAGTGGTAAATTGAGACCCCCTTCTTCTAGCCATATAGGTCTCCTCTCAGCTCACAGAAACACATTTGGATTCGCTCTAGCACTGCTCAGCTATAGCACAGCTCTGCTCTGTAAGTAGGTGGAGGGGACAGAGATGACTCTGGGCAAATTCAGATGTACGCATGGCTTTTGTTCACTCCAGCTGACTGACAAAGATGGGACAGATTCCACTTTTGCTTTATCACTCCAGGCTGTCCTTCTTTTCATGCACTGTGTATTCTTTATTGGAAATGACAGAATCTCTGCCTGTCAAAGGTGCCGGGGAAAGTAAACACATTTCACAAAGTCCACTGCTATCTTAGCAACTGCTTTTCTAAACATTTTGCAATAATACAAGAAAAAAGACCTTTTTCTACAATGATCTGACACAAAAACATCAAAGAATTAATGTCAGGCTGAAATGGGAGAAAAATATTCTGCCCTAAGATTAATCTCTGGAAGAAAAATAAACAAGCAAATTCGTAAACAATTCTGCCTGTTACAGATTTCAGAATGTGGAACTCTCTGGGGCCTCAAAGACCACCATGTGTAAGACACTTGCTTTACAGCAAGGAACTGTGGCAGGATTGCTTTATTGTTTCCTGTTACAAAATCATTCTAAATCTCTAAACAGTCACCAGAGTTTGCTCGTGTTCATTATGTTTTTCAGTGCTTTGCTAATGGCTTCTCAAAACTTTCCAAATGTAGAACAATAAGGCTTCAAGATAGAGCAATGGGCTGGTTCCAATCAGTAGGGCTAAAATGAACAATTTATAAAAGCTAATTAAATTTTATCCCACTAAGCGATGAACCAAAACTGCTTCTGGCCTAAGCCATCCCTGTTTTCCTGAAACTGATGCAAGAAAGAGATCAGCTGTACACCCTTCTTCCATTTTACAACCAATACAACACACAGCCCTATTATCAAGTGACAGGTTATTGATGGTTCATTGTATAGTCCTGAAACTCCTTGCTTCCATAGACCAGAAAAGCTGACATGAGTGTTGGTTATGAGGGTCTAATGGGATCAATTGTAAGTAGGATAAATAACCTCTTTAGCAACACTGCCACAGGGTAATCTTTCAACTATAAATGTGTAATGTGTGTCTCTCCTTAAAATTCCTTAACCATCACCCAGCACCTTGCGACAAAAGTCAATATTCTCTATTTCTCTGTACAAAGCCTTGCATAACCTGTATATTTTAGAACAGCTTTATTAAAGTATAACTAATGTATAAACTCTGGTACATATTAAATTTATATAATCAGATGAATTTGGGCATATGCTTATACCCAAATATCATCACCAAAGTCATGGCATTTAACTTTGTTGCTACAGGTTGTTTTCTCATTTGTTTGTTGCTTTGTTTGTTTGATGGTTTTTTGGTTGTTGTTTTGTTTATTTCATAAAAACATTTAACCTGAGACTTACCCTCTTAACAAAATCTCAAGTAAAAAACACCACACTGTTAACTCCAGGTTCTAGGTTGCACAGCCAATGAATAGAACTTACTCATCTTATATGAGTGTCACACCCATTGAACCTGCATCCTGCTTTTTTCTGAGCTCATTTTTTTCAAGCACCACTGCCATTGCCATCCCTACCCTTCATGCCAGTCAAATTTGCTAAATTCTCAGGTGGTCATAACTTGCTTTTTTTTTTTCACTGCTTAGCTTAACCGGGGCCCTTTTTTTGTAAATGTGCCTGTCCTCTTCCACCATCTCCACTTTGCCTTGACCAATGCTTGCTCCTCTGTAGTAGGAAGCTTCCACAATGGCTCCCAATAATCCTCAGTTCCTGGTCTTTGTGCCCTTGTGTAATTCCCTCTGCCTAGATTGTAGGAGGAAACTAGTAACTTGTTTTCAATAAACAGACTTTGACAAAAATGATGGGATGTCACTTCTAAGATTACACTGCAGAGATGACGACATAGGTCTCACTAACCTTCTCTCTTTGCCTTTTCCTGCCACTCACTCTGATGAAGCATGCTGCCAATGCTGTAAGCTGTCCCATGTGGCCAGCAACAGAGAGAAGCCTTCAGCCAACAGCCAGCAAGTAACTGAAGCCTTCAGTCCACCAGCCTGTGAGGCACTGAACCCTGCCAGCAATCACGTGTGTGAGCTTGGGAACAGATCCTTTCCCAGCCTAGTAGTGGAGATCTCTGCAGCCCTGGCTGATGTACTGATTTCAGCTCCCTGAAAACCTCTGAGCAAAACCATCCAGCTGCCCCACCCCCAGAGAATTACCCCTCCCTCCTTTGTACCTAACTGTGCCCTGTGCTCTGCCTCTGTCAGTTGTCGCCTGCAGGGACATGTTCACAGCTTTGTCTCTCCCATTCTACTTGGAGCTCTCTGAAACTGGAAACATGTTCTGTTTGTTGGTTTTACCTTTTTATCCCTGCACAAAGCCTGGAACATGGAAGGACTCAATAAATGTTTATGAATTCATGAATGGAAGTGAATTACAACCAGTTTCAGAATTGAAATATTAAAAGAACCAAGCCAAATTACTGCTTTAAAGTATAGGGAAAATAATAGGAAGGCCTATTTTATTTTTTTAAAGAAATTTATTTTTATTTATTTATTTATTTGAAAGAGTTACAGAGCGAAGTAGAGACAGAGAGAGAGGTCTATCCAGTGGTTCACTCCCCAGTTGGCTGCAACTGCCAGAGCTGCGCCAATCCGAAGCCAGGAGACAGAAGCTTCCTCCAGGTCTCCCACGTGGGTTCAGGGGCCCAAGGACTTGGGCCATCTTCTACTGCTTTCCCAGGCCACAACAGAGAGCTGGATCAGAAGAGGAGCAGCAGGGACTAGAACCGGTGCCCAAATGGAATGCTGGCGCTTCAGGCCAGGGTGTTAACCCACTGCACCACAGTGCTGGCCCCAGGAATGCCTATTTTAAAAAACTGTTTTGAATTTATTGAGAGAGAGCTCCCATCTGCTGGTTTGCTCCCTAAATGTCCACAACAGCCCAGGTAGGGCTGGGGTCAGAGAGAGGAGCTGGGAACACAATCCAGGTTTCCTATCTGGGCAGCAGAAACACAATTATTTGAGCCAAAACCACTGCCTTGCAGGGTCTGCAGTAGGGGACAGCTGGAGTCAGGAGCCAGGGCTGGGAATCAAACCTAAGTACATTGATATGGGAAGTGGGCATCCTAACTACTAAACACCTGCTCTGAGGCTCTTTTTTTTTTTTTTTTTTTTTTTAAAGACAATCCTTCCTAGCCACATCATTACCCAGTGTAGGGGATGTTTAAGGAGAGCTTTCCTGGGTGGGACACAGACTCATTTAAAATGGACATCATTCAGGCTAACCATTCTCAGAGATACCAGTTACCCACCAGGGACAAAGAAGAATCTGCTCCTGATCCACTTTGTCTCCTCACAACTGCTTGCAGAAAGTCACAGCTAGAAGGACGCTGGGAGTACAGGAGGTTTGATAAGCTCTTTCCCAAGAACAGCGGCATAAGTTAGGGGCCTGGCAGGGACTCCAGTTACTTCTTCAGAAGAGAATAACAAAATATTTCCTGTAGCAGTGTTTATTACATTGATAATTCTTACTTTTGTTTCACATTTTAATTAATATTAAAATGCAAAAAGTCAGGGTCAGGTATTGAGAGGCAGCAGTTAAGCTAATTGGGGTGCCAACATTCAACATTCTGTATCAGAGTGCCTGGGTTCAAGTCCTGGCTCTGCCTCCCACTGCAGCTTCCTGCTAATGTCCACTGTAGGAGGCAGCAGCTGATGATCCAAGCACTGAGGCCCCTGCTATCCACATGGGACACTCAGATAAACTTTCTAGCTCCTGGCTGCAGCCTAGCCCAGCCCTGGCTGTTGCAGACATTTGAAGAGTAAACCAAACAAGGGAAGCCTCCCCCCCCAACCTCTCTCTCTCCTTCTCCCTCCCTCCCTCCCTCTCTCTCTTTTCCTCCTCTCTTTTTACCTTTCAAATAAAAATTTTTAAAAATACAGTGCATAAAATCAAAAGTCCTCATCTATGTCTTCTCTAAAACCAAGTGTGTAGACATTGTAGGCCACATTATTGCTTGTGGATCTCTTGAACTATAGATAGAGCTTAAAAGATTAGAAAAGATAGAAAAGCAAACTCATTTTCTCAGGCCTGTGGCAAGGGCAGTGAGTAAAAATTACCCATGTCCTCCAGTGGCTGTCTTGTGGGGTACCCATGGATAGGCCTGCCATGGGACCCCCCATGCTGGGCTTGGCTTATAGCAGTAATGCGGATGTAGCAGCTGATTGAACTTTCCATCTAGCTGAGGATCGTGGTAAACAAGATGGTGTTGATGCTCTGCTCACTGCGTGAC
The DNA here is from genome assembly GCA_949820135.1 of Sylvilagus floridanus. Taxonomy (NCBI): domain Eukaryota; kingdom Metazoa; phylum Chordata; class Mammalia; order Lagomorpha; family Leporidae; genus Sylvilagus; species Sylvilagus floridanus. Next base: position 58,801,866 of record OX463243.1, read on the forward strand.
TCCAGCTGATTGATATAGCCACTGCGTGACTCCACAGCTGAGCATGATCAAGTGCCGGATTGGAGAACTCTGTGCATGGACTGTGATTGGTTGACTGTGATTGGTTGAATTCTGTATATAAGCGGACCACGGGAGAAGGAACGCGGACGCTAGCTTTCCCCTTTAAGGAACGTGAGTGCCATCTCTCCCCCTTCTCCCGGTCCCCCACTCTCTTCCCCACTCGTTCTAAGTAAAAGTCTACTGAAGACCGATTAACTGCGAGCAGCGTCGTTCCTGACATGTCTCAGCTCCCATTCGTTACTACTTAAATCACATGGAACAAAGGTAACAGTGATGGCTTCAGAATCCAAAGTTCAGGGCAGTTGAGTAATTTCCCTAGGTTGCACAGCTGGTAAACAGGGATAGTGACTTAAACCCAGTTCTCAAAGCCTTCAGTTCGTTATTTCTTCCTCTTGGACTGTGCAGAAGCTGTTGGCTGAGACTTTAATTCTTGCTTCCTTATTTTACAAAGCATTGATTGATCTTGTTTACCACGCCAGACTCTGCCAAGAGAGACACTAGGAGACACAGCATTATGTTGTCACTGGGAAAACTCCTGCACCCAAAATGGAATTCTTGACAGTCACAGCCCTTATATTTAAGTAATTTTTTCTACTGGTAGTTTTTCTGATACTATCTAAATTTTTCATCCATGTCCCTGTTATAGAAGAACAAATATTCTGTCACAAACGAGATTGATTTTGCCAAATGTAGGAAAGGCAAGTTAATGGCATGCTTGAGTCAATGATGCTTCCAACAATGATGCTTTCAACTATTTAGTAATTGACTGCGTGGGACAAATTGTACCCAAGCGACGATGTGCTCACTTGTCTCACTTCCCTCTATGTGGAGCACAACATAGGCAGCTTTGGGTTTTAAAGTCTAAATAAAATCAATATGAAAAGTTAAAAAATCCAGTTGAACATCTAGAGGCTCCCAAATATTTAGATGTTAAATAGCCATATACCAACCCTTCTCCATTTCTGTTACACAGCTCAACAAAAGGCTGCAGTGGGTGCCTTGCATATACTACCCCAATTACTCACTTCACCAGCCCTGTGAAGTAGAGGTTAGTATATCCAATCCATGGTTATCTGACATATATGAGAGCCATCCAAAAGTTGCTATAAAATATGCGTTATGAAAAAACTATGCAAGGATTTCAAAAGTTTTTTGTACCAAAATAAATATATCTTTTAATTCTACTTTTCTACGAACTTTTTAAAAATATATTCATATTTGGCACTAGGTTCTAGGCACTGTGGTAAGCATTCAAAATATATTTATCATTTATGGATATATTCAATAAGTTAAATTTTATTTATTTTCTATTTATTTGAAAGACAGAATTGCAAAAAGGGAGACAAATATCTCCTATCTGCTGGTTGACTTTTTTTTAAAATTTATTTGACAGAGTGAGACAGTGAGAGAGAGAGACAGAGAAAGGTCTTCTTTCCGTTGGTTCACCCCTCAAATGGCCACCACAGCCAGAGCTATGCAAATCCAAAGCCAGAAGCCAGGTACTTCTTCCTGGTCTCCGACACAGGTGCAGGCGCCCAAGCACTTGGGCCATCCTCCACTGCCTTCCCAGACCACAGCAGAGAGCTGGACTGGAAGAGGAGCAACCAGGACTAGAACCCAGCACCCATATGGGATGCTGGTGTAGCAAGCAGAGGATTAGCCAAGTGAGCCATGACACTGGCCCCTGCTGGTTGACTTCTTAAATGCCTACAATAGCCAGAGCTGGGCCAGAACAAAGCCAGGAGCTAGGAATTTAATCTAAGCCCCCAAGTGGATTGCAAGGACCTAACTACCTGAGCCATCATTGGCTGCCTCCCAGGGTGTGCATTAGCAGGAAGCTGGGTTTAGGAGTGAAGCCAGGGCTCAAACCTAGGTACTCCAATATGGGATGGTGGTATCCCAGGTGACTTCGTAACTGCTATGCCAAATGCTAGTCCAAAAATTATTTCGGGGGCATATACTACAATCTGGAAATTGAATTAACCCCCAACAATACAACAGCAAGCAAACTAAATATTGATAGATTATATAAGTGCTATGAAAGAAAATAATGAGATGATAATATCTGGTGGCCAGAAAAGCCTGTCTGAGAGGTGATAACCAGGCTGAGGCCTGAAGGACATGAAGGAGACAGCCATGTAAAGACCTGTAGAAAGAGCTCCCAGCGAGAAGGGGAGAATATGTGCAAAGGCCCTGGGTTGGGATATAGCCTAGCTTGCTAGGTGAGCAGAAAGGACACCAGAGGTAGGACGGTCCAACGTGAATCTGAAAAAATAGGTAAAAGTCATGATACAGAGCCTTATGGCTCATGGTGAGAAACTGTGATTCTGTTTAAATTTATTGAAAGGTAGACAGAGAAAGACAGAGACAATGAGAAAGAGCTCCCATCTGCTGGTTCACTATCCAAATACCCATGACAACCAAGGCCGGGCCAAAGCTAAGCTCAGAAGTAGGAGCCAGAAACTCAGTCCAGGTTTCCCATGTAAGTGACAGAAACCCAGTTGCTGGAAACATCACCACTACCTCCCAGGGTCTGCATTAGCAGGAAGTCAGAGTCAGCAGGAGCCAGAGCTGGGAATCAAATTCAGGTACTCCTGAGAGGGATACAAGCATCCTAACCACTAGGCCAAGCACCCCTGATTCTGTTTTCAAACCACATGAAGGCACTGAATGTTTTTAGCAGAGATATGTTATGACATGGCTTGTGCTTTTAAAAGATGACTCTGGTTGCCATGAGGGGCAGTAACCCTAGAAATCCAAGAGTGGATGTGGGTGAAGTAGAGAGAGGGTCATTCCTGCCATTCAGATCAGAGATGGAGGGAGCTTTCTCCCTCTCTCGGCTCTCTCAGAGGAAAGCCAGCTACCATGTCATGAGAACGTGAGGCAACCTTTGGCCAGGCCCATGTGGCATGGAATGTCTGCCAAGATGTAACAATAAGGAGGTCATGCATTTGCATATGAGACCTTTGTCCTTTTAGGAAACCAGAATTCAACTTGATGGTGGTTAGCACTCTGAACATATAACTTTGTTCTATGTGATCTCATTTTTAGTTATGACTTTAAACGGCATCTTCTCTGACTCTGTGGAGAATGTAAATGGTACCTCAATAAATTAATAAATGACAATTTGAGGCTTATCAGCAACCGCGGCTGCAAAACTAATAGCTAAAGAAAATATAGCAAGGCAAAAATAGAGCCATTTCCTCTGTTAAGAGTTAAAATAGGAGAAACAGGGCAGTCAGCAAAAGTGCCAAACTGAGTCAACGAAGCTAGTCGGGAGAGTTTCTGGTAGGAATAAAGGAAGCTGCAGTTTTCTAATTAACAGTGCATCGAATACTAAAAATGACCTTAAAGTGGAGCTTTAAAGGTATTTTAATGAGTTTTTGGCAGGCACAGCTGATGAGCCCTTTTTCATAAGTGAAGGGAAATGTCTTAAAATTAACCAAGGCTTATGATCATCATATTGGAATCATATTTCAGGGAAATAAAACCCTTTGCCGGAAGTTAAACAAAAGACGCAGCAGGAATACTAATGCAGATTGTATCCCATTCTAATAATTCTAAGAGGCAGATTCCTGAAGTCTAAATATTATAACATTGTCTCCCTTTTAACCTTCTTTCTGCAAATTATTGTCATTAATGTGAAATACACACACACACACCCCTTCTTACTCCACAAGTCTACCTCACTGTCTTTCCCTGTCTCCACGGATTCTTTTCCAGTCCTAGTTCCATAAAAATTTACACAGGCATCTCTCATATTTTTTAAATTGCTTACTTGCAATACACTTCTGGATTAATCTGATAGCTGCTATCAGTTTTTTTACCAAAATACCTCTGAAGGTGGAGGGAGACAGCCCACATTCTAGTTTTTAATCCAATGCTCAGAACAAACTATGCCCCAAAACACATACACACACCCTTGGCAATTCTGGCTCTTCTTTAGAGAGCAGATCCTACAGCACAAGCAACCAATCAGGTTCTGAGAACAAGGTGCTGGCTGGACCCCTGCCAAGCTATCTGGGAGCTTGAGTCTAGAAGCATCTATCACTTCTGCAAAGCTGCTTGCTCTTTTTAGAGGTTCTCACCTCTACTCTGTTCTACTTATGTCCTCTCTCATCTGTCCTACATGGTCCAGAACCTGTTCAAATTCTCTATTTTACTATTCCCACTCTTTCAAAATTGGTATGGAAATTTCCCTTTCTACTTACCCTGTCATTTCTAGGGGTAAAAATAGGGTAAAAAGACAAATTTGTTGGCTCAGAATCGACCTCTGACTCCATTTACTAAAACTATAATACAGATTTGAGGTTCCCCCAGGACCACTAAGAAGCTTTGTCTGTAAAATCCATCTTGATGTTCATAGTTGCCCATGAATAAAGAAAGGCACTGTATGTCTCCATTTGGTTAGGGCAAAATGGGCTTTGATGATATGTAATCATTGTTCTGTCTTCTAGGAAAAACTTTAGGATTAACAGCAAGAATACAAGTAGGAGTTCTTATTTTAGCATAAATAAGTTTTGTAAGTTATTTCAGATGAAATTAAGTGATTTGTCATCAAGAAATTGAAAATTTTTCTGGCCGGCGCCATGGCTCAATAGGATAATCCTCCACCTGCAGCGCCAACACACCGGGTTCTAGTCCCAGTCAGGGAGTTGGATTCTGTCCTGGTTGCCCCTCTTCCAGTCCAGCTCTCTGCTGTGGCCTGGGTAGGCAGTAGAGGATGGCCCAAGTGCTTGGGCCCTGCACCCACATGGGAGACCAGAAGAAGCACCTGGCTCCTGGCTTTGGATCAGCGTGGTGCGCCAGCCGCAGCATGCCAGCCGCAGCAGCCATCAGGGGGTGAACCAACGGAAAAGGGAGACCTTTATCTCTGTCTCTCTCTCACACTGTCCACTCTGCCTGTCAAAAAAAAAAAAAAAGAAATTGAAAATTTTTCTAGATATCTCATCCATAGCTACAAACATACAAACTTCATCCAACTCAACAGCTTTGGCATGAAACAGTAAAGGATAAGCTTTCACTGAGAATAACTTGAAGAGTTCTGTCATTGGTTTGGGTCTCAGTCTAGACTCTAGACTGATTAAAATAGAGGGGAAGGGAACAAACACAACGCTAAAGCAGTACCTAGCACTTTGCTATTCAATGTGGTCCTTGGGCCAGAGCATTCAGACCACCTGGAAGCTCTTTAGATATGCGGAATCACCTGCCCCACCCTAGACTTTCTGAATCATAACCTATTTTTTAGATTGATTTATTTGAAAGGCAAATTATTGAAAGGCAGAGGGGGTATTGAGGACAGAAAGAAAAATCTTCCATCCACTGGTTCACTCCCCAAATGGCCACCAAAGCCAGGAGCTTCTTTCAGCTCTTCCACGTTGACTGCAGGAGCCCAAGTATTTGGGTCAACTTCCTCTGCTTTCCCAAGTACATTAGCAGGGAGCTGGATTGGAAGTGGAGCAGCCAGGATATGAATGGGCTCCTATATGTGATGCCTGTGTTGCAGGCAATGGCTTAACCTGCTAAGCCACAGCACCAGCCCTCCATAATCTGCTGTTTAACAAGATCCTTAAGTAATTTGTATATCCTTCAAAATTTGAGAAGCCTCTCCAGTGGAGCACTATAGAAAGGTAAAACTGTTGGTGATATAGGCAGGCAGATAGAGTTAAATTGATTAGATTTGTAAGCTGGAGACCATGCCCCCTGTGTGATCTCACACACCTACCTGACCCCACCTATATGCCCACCTGCCAATCAGACTATGTAACCACTACATTTGGGAAGTAAGTAAAAGGCCTGGAAAATGGTAGGCCCCTCCTTTGTTGTCCCCTGCCTTCCGGCACAGTCCTCTTTTTTTGTTGTTGTTTTTTTTTTTGGACAGGCAGAGTTACATAGTGAGAAAGAGACAGAGAGAAAGGTCTTTCTTCTGTTGGTTCACCCCCCCAAATGGCTGCTACAGCCGGCAAACTGTGCCGATCCGAAGCCAGGAGCCAGGTACTTCTCCTGGTCTCCCATGAGGGTGCAGGGCCCAAGGACTTGGGCCATCCTCCACTGCCTTCCCAGGCCACAGCAGAGAGCTGGACTGGATGAGGAGCAACCGGGACAGAATCCAGCTTCCCAACCGGGACTAGAACCCAGTCTGCCCGCGCCACAGGTGGAGGATTAGCCTATTGAACCGCAGCGCCTGCCCTGGCACAGTCTTTCGGCTGCTGCTCTGCCTCTGCATTCCTGCCCCCTCTAAGCTACCTGTGGCTTTGCTCCATGTGGCTCCTGGCCTGCTCTCTTCCTGGTTTGAACCCAACTTAGTTTCTAGACTTACTTCTCCCATAAATAAAGCCCTCACTTTAGACTTCTTTCTCCCCTTAATAAAGCACTCACTTTCCTACATATTTTTCTCACTGAATAAGTGCTAAAACTGTACCATGGTGCCTGTTTCATTTATAAGCAGCCAATATTTAGAATTCTTATCTAAATATATGGCAAAAACCCTTGAAATTTTGAGCAAAGGTCCCAGATTTCATTGGGACATTAAGTTCTCCAACTTTACACCCCTCTAGCTTTTCTTCCTCCCCACTTTCTGGGCTATATAGGCTGCCCATAGATAAGGCCTGCAATGATTCCAAAGACCAGATTAAGTGCAGATTCCCAAATTCCATCATCACCCACACAAATATGACCAACGGAAACTTCATTAAGCCAGTGTTAGAGAAAAGGGTCAGTTTCTGAGAGTCCCTATTAGCCAAGACTCTGAGTTGCAGTAGTAGAAAATCCAATACAAACCAGGCTAGGCAAGAAAAGAGGAATTTGTTAGTTTATGTCACTAACAAGTCCAGGTATAGGTCCATTCTAAGCACAGCAGAGTCTATGTATTTAGACAATGTATGGAAAGCTATCTTACCCCTTTTTATTGACAAATAATAATTGTATATATGTGCAGAATACAATGTGATGTTTTGATCTATGTACACATCACAGAAAATTCATTCAAGATAACCAACTTCACCACCTCACCAATTCATCATAGTTTTGTGGTGAGAATTTTAAAAATCTACATTAGCAATTTTTGAAAAGTAGATTATTGTTAACTATAGACAATGTGCTGTATAACAGGCTAATCAAAAGTTATTCCTCTGGTCCAAGTGAAACTTATTCCCACTGATAAACATCTTCCCTTTCCCCATCCCTCCACTCCAGCCTCTGCTAACCACCTGTCCTTTGTTTCTAGGAGGACTTTTTAGTCTAACTTTGTTAGACTCTACAAATCAGTGAGACCATGCATGCAGTATTTTTCTTTCTGTGCCTGGTTTATATCACTTAGCATACTGTTCACCAGTTGCATTGAAGCTGACATAAGTGACAGAATTTTCTTCTTTTCTCAGGCTGTATAGTATCCCATTGTGTATATATGCCCCTTTTGAAGATCTGTTTTTCTCTGCATTAGTTTCTTTCTCTGGAAAAGTTATAACTGAGCTCAGCCTACAGTTCCAAGCCTACCTCATCTTAGCTCTACCTTCACAGAAAGAAACAAAGCTTCTCAGGTACAGTGTTGTGGCACAGTGGGTCAAGCCACTGCCTGCAACACTAGCATCCCATATGGGCTCCAGTTTGTGTTCCAGCTGCTCTGATTCTGATCCAGCTCTCTACTAATGGCCTTGGAGGAGCAATGGAGAATAGACCAAGTGCTGGGGCCCCTGTCACTCTTGTTGGAGATCCAGATGAATCTCTAGGCTCCTGGTTTCACCCTGACCCAGCCAGGGCCACTGCAATAATCTGAGGAGTATACCAGCAGAAGGTAGGTCTTTCCCTGTGTCTCTCCCTCTCTCCCTCTCTCTCTCTCTATAAAATAAATAAATAAATAAATCTCTAAAAAAAAAAAAACAGTTTTCCAAAATTCTATAACTGAGTTTCATTGTCTCTGTTTGGTCCAGTTTGAGCCCTATGTTCATCTCTCCACCAATTATAAATGATGTGACCCTCTGATAAGCCTAGATGCCTACTCTTGAAACCAAGAGTGAGATCCAACCCATCAGAAGTGCATAGACCAAGAGTGTGGGAGCTGATGGCAGAAGAGATTAGGGCTGAGAGAAGAAAAAGCAATAGCTATACACAAGAGCACTTTTCTGCCCAAATCTATAGCTGGTCTTTCCCCCACCCAGAGGCATACTCCCCAAAAGCAATGACATGGCCATTTGTTAGCACAACTGTAGAGCCGTACAGCTAGGAAGTGTGCCCCCAGTATATTTTCATTGTCATTTTTTGGGCCTTCTGCTATTGCACTACAGTATCTGCAATTTAATAAATTGAAATTATATTTAAATTATGTGTATTCAAAGCACTGTTTTACTTTCTCCAAGTGGCAAGGTTTAGCCTAGCAACTTGACTTAAGGAAGGTGGAAATCATTAGCCAGTGACAACAGAGAAGGAGAAGTCACGGTGGTGGTGACAGAGCTCTGGGCAAGGCTGCAATGTGTGCTGATTTTATCCTGATGAGCATCCAGCAGCATCTCCTGTGAACTAGCATGGCAGATTTCAGCCCTTGTCAGAGTTCCCAGAGGTTTCTTGAGGCTTCTGTTGAGTGTGATTTTGCCTCAAGAAAACACTGATCTCTCTCTATCTCAAAAGTCTATATACAGAGTTGTGGGTCGTATTTGGAGATGTTCAATTTTGTTCCCCACTATTCAATTCTCAAGTGAACTATTCTGTACAAATCTACTTTAATTATGTATTAATTTCAGTATTATTACATGCAGTACACAACTGCTGCTCATTAAAAATTAATCAGGATCCTATCGGTTTTATTTAGTATTCATTATAAGGCAACGTTCCTTTTTTTAAAAAAAGGCCTCCAGATAAATGTGTTGCTCTACATAACCAAGTAGTGATTTGCCAGAAATAGAAACAGCTTCATAAGAATTCTGCCTGCCTTTTTCTTTCTCTCCTCTCTTTTGTGGCTCCATTCACAACCAGCAGAAATGGCAGGGGCTAGTTAAGCACAACCTTGGAGGACCCCACTGTTCTAGGCTGGTACTGGAGTTGGAACACCAAAGCCCATTCTCATTTGGTCAGTAAGAGGAATTATTTAATGTCCTTGTCTTCAACAGCCCTGGTCTGGAGATTCTGGAGCAAGAAGGCCTTTGTTGAGGTGCTGACAAGAAACCCCAGTGCTTTATTTCTACACATCCCTTGCAGTACTTTTCCACACAGATAAGCGCAGAACAAAACAATATGCTTAAGTAATGCGTGGGAAGAATCACACACATTTTCAATAAAGAAATAAATAAAGTCTTCAGCTATTTTCTCCTAACTCTGAAAATAATAGTCAACATTTACAAAGACTCTACAATGTGCGAGGTATTAAGTATATATCTTATTTAATACCAAGGTGAAGGTGAATACTGCAGTTACTTCTCACTTACTGAACTTAGTATCTCTTTTTCCTGCCTCAGAATAATTTCTACCGTTGTTCACTATGGCTGAGCAATATTTAAATTAATAAAGAAGAAACAAAGCCTTAATCATGAATTCACAATACCAAACAATTTACAGGGAGAACTAGCTTTTGAAGTACAATGGTGGTCTCTTTTGAGGTATGAAATCAGCATTTCAAAGCTGAGCTAACAAACTCTGGCTTGGGCACCTGCTAACATAGGTGGTACAGCTGTACTTTAGGCAGTTACTTAAAAATGTTGGCTTCAAACTGGAACTGACTCAAAGAGGAGTTTAAAAAAAAAATTGTTGTGTGACTCCTTATCCACGAGCTACACTTGAATGGGTATCTACTCTATTTTGCCTTTGACTTTCTCTTTGTCTTCAGTTAATAAACAAGTTAAAAATGTGCCAGGTCAATTTACTAGTTGGGACATCAAGTTGACAGGAAACAACTTTAGCCAACATAAATGAAAAATAAAATACATGGTGGAGGGTAAGGGCTATGATATAGGACTATCATAAAGAACCAAAGGCAGGGAAACATTCAGGCTTCCAGGATTCATGAGAGTAGGAATAGGCTGTGCCAAACCCTTTCTCCATCTTCATTTGTGACATTTTCTACTGTCCTCACAGACCAGCTTTCTTGGCTTCTTAACCACATGACATAAAGTGGTCCACCATAGCTCCCAAAGTCTAAAGTCACCTATTATTCACATAGGTAATGCTGCTTTTTCCCTCTATCTCCAGGCCAATTTCCAATTCTCCAGAGAAGTCACTGGAATGTCCCACCTCAAGTCAGGGGTCTGCTCTGAACTGGGACACAGAGGTGGGGTCGCATAGGGCCATATGGGTATAGAACCATCATTACAAGTTGGAAGACACTTGCCAAAGAAAAGGGAGGGGCTGGCACCATGGCACAACGGGTTAATGCCCTGGCCTGAAGTGCTGACATCCCATATGGGCTCCAGTTGAAGACCTGGCTGCTCCACTTCCAATCCAGCTCTCTGCTATGGCCTGGGAAAGCAGTAGAAGATGGCCCAAGTCCTTGGGCTCTTCACCCCCATGGGAAACCTGGAGGAAGCTCATGGTTCCTGGCTTCACATCGGCCCCGCTCTGACCATTGCAGCCATCTGGGGAGTGAACCAGCGAATGGAAGACCTCTCTCTCTATCTCTCTGTTCTCTCTCTCTGTGTGTAATTCCGACTTTCAAATGAATAAATAAATCTGTAAGAAAAAAAAAAGGGGGGAATGACCATGAACCAGACAGATGCTCTTAAGGACACTGCATTAGTCAGAGTTTTCCAGAAAAATAGAACCAATAGGAGACATGAATATAGATACAGAAATAGACATAAGTAGAAAAGTAGAAAGAAAAATAGAAAGATAGATGGATAGATACATAGATATGAACAGATACAGTGAGGAATTGGCTCAGGCAATCACAGACACTGAGCAGTCCTAAGAGCTACTGCTAGGAAACTGGAGACCCAGGAGAGCCATTGGTGTTAAATTCAAGTTTTAATCTCAGGGCCAGTGCTGTGGCGTACTGGGTAAAGCTGCCACCTGCAGTCCCGGCATCCCATGTGGGCGCCAGTTCAAGTCCCAGCTGTTCCACTTCTGATCCAGCTCTCAGCTATGGCCTGAGAGAGCAGCACAAGATGGCTCAAGTCCTTGGGCTCTTGCTCCCATGTGGGAGACCTGGAAGAAGCTCCTGGCTCCTGGCTTCGGATGGGCGCAGTTCCAGCTGTTGCAGCCAACTGGGGAGTGAACTAGCAATGGAAGACCTCTTTTTCTCTCTTTCTCTCCTTCTCTTTCTGTGTAACTCTTTCAAATAAATAAATAAATATTTTTTAAAAAATTTCATCTCAACCAGAAACATCCTCACAAACACACTCACGAAGATGCTTGCCCAAATGACTGGGCACCTTGTATCCCAGTCAAGTTAACACATAAAATTAATCATCACAATTCAAAGTCTCAAAAGTAATTCCAAAATGGAAACTCTAAATCCCATACTTCTGAACTTCACAACTTCTCTCTCTCCTTTATTCTGCTGTTCCATCTTTTGGCAAACCACCACTCTGGTTCTTCTTTGCTTCCCTGGCTATCAATCTGCCTTTCTCTCAGTCTCAACTCCCTCCTAACTCTAGTTTATTTCTTATTAGCTTCCCTCCCCGCTCTCCCTCTATCTAAATTTCCCCTCTTTGGTTCTCTTAATTAGAGAACACAACCTCAGGACTCCATTTCTCCCAAGAAATAGTTTCCAAAAATCTTTTAACGCTTATCTCCTTCCCAGGGGAATTTGTGCCCAATCAGATAAAATCTTGGTTTTATGATTAATAAATAGTCCCAGAACAGCCATGGAGCCCAGCAGTGCCAAATACCCAATAATAATGAGATTTTATAGCCTGTATAAAATTGCAGGGTGTTCTTGCCGTGCTCATCTGCTTACTCCTCTTTTGATTACAACTGCTTCATTCCCTCAAGTCTCTCCCCTCTGATAATGGAACTTCTAGTTTACCTCTCAAACTCAGTGCTTGCTTGCAAAGCCACAAGGTGCCAGAGAACCTAAATTCATAGGTGCCAGGACCTTGGAGAAATAAGCAGTGATGCTGGTAGGCAGGTGGCCTTGTTTACTCTTGTGCTAAAAAGGGAGATACTGCAACACTGCCATGCCTATTATAATGGCACTTTGCTGATGGGACATACACAGAAAAGGCCAAGATAAAAAATATGCAGGAAAAATTATTAGGCTGCTACTTACAGAAGGAGTCCTGGTAAAGTCTAAACCATAAGAACAAAAACATGTCTTTTCATGAACAAAGGTGCAGGACTTTTTTTAGTAATTACAGCTGCCAATTCATAAGCTTAAATTCTCTTCCATTCAACTTCTCCATTTTACTCTCCTTTTTAATTGGAAAAATAAAGCCTGTATCAACTCTAGAATTTATTGCAAAGTCATAAAAGAGTATTCTTCTTTAGAGAACATTTCATCTGCCTCATTTACCTAGGTAAAGAAACAGATAACTTGGAGTGGAATGAATCATTCAAATCACTGGAGGCAGACTTGGCTCCAGTGCAGGGTCAGGCTCTAGACCACAAACAGTACCTCCTCCCCTTTCAGGAGGCTCTGTGCCAGGCCCTCACCAGGACACATGGTCCATCTGATAGTCATCTAATTTATAGACTGACTAGACAATAATTAATTTCATCTTACCTTAATAAGAGACTAAAAATGAGCAGAAATTGATCTTTTGAAGCTACTGATCCAAATGTATGCCCAAAAAAGATGATTTTTTTTTCTATCCAACACCCTAGGGGCAGTGTCATAATCATTTATTTTTATCAATCTCAAATTCAGCATCAGCTAGAATCGCACAATTGTGAGAAATTTTCCAATGACATCAAAAAGAAAAAAAGGTCATTTTTTAAGAACACCTTTTCTCTGTGAACAATGAGCCTATAATTTTTATGTCATTTTTCATGTCATTTTTTTTCATGATACACAAAAGTGGCCCAATAACCCCTACCACTTTCCCTAACTCTTTGCTGTGCTTATTTTCAATCCTACACAGAACTGTTCTAAGCAATATGCTAAGACTGATAAAGTTATTAAACGTGAAGCATCTGAGTTCTGCAGCAATCTGAAGTTTCAGTTGCTAAGGCAGGATCTAAAACTTGCTCCTTCCCCCAGTTTCCTAAGTCCTCCATTCTTGGACAATGCTACAGAACCACTGATTCTCATCTAAACAAAACTAAAAAGATGTGTCTGGCTTGTAGAGAGAACAAAATATTCTTACTTATTTAATCCTTCTTGGTCTTAAAGATAGTTGACCTTATTCTAGGTTTTCCCTTACCTGTGCCTTGGCCTACTTTAAACAGCCTTAACCATCACACCTTTTTTTTTTTTTTTTTTTTAAGGTAGCTAAACCAATGGTTAGCAGCATGGGTTTTAGAGGAAGATCCTCTTGAGTTCCAGTCTGACTCTGTCGGCTACCAGCTTTTTGACCTGGTCAAGTCAACAGAAGCCAGATTTAACTACATCTCTGAGCTTCAGCTTCTTTACTCTGAAACCTGCCAGAAATGTCCTTGTAGAGATGAAATAATGTTTATGGAACAATTGGCATATTTTATGGCACATTGTTAGTGTTATTATTTAGGAGATAATATGGAAATATTTTTCCATCAATTTCATAATTTCCAAATACCTCTCTTGACCGCAACCCAAAAAACATAAACAGAACTGGTCCTCTCCTTTTTTGGTTTAGAACAAGCAATCTGAATTGTTTGGAATCCTGCCAGGTGTTCTTCCCACCTTACTCTTTACAGAAAATTTGAAATCTTTGGGCTGGTTTGTATCTTAAAAAGAACTAAAGGACCGGCGCTGTGGTTCACTAGTCTAATCCTCTGCCTGCAGCACCGGCACCCCAGGTTCTAGTCCAGGATGGGGTGCCGGATTCTGTCCCAGCTGCTCCTCTTCCAGTCCAGCTCTCTGCTGTGGCCCGGAAATGCAGTGGAGGATGGCCCAGGTCCTTGGGCCCTGCACCAGCATGGGAGACCAGGAGGAAGCACCTGGCTCCTGGCTTCAGATCTGCGCAGCACACCAGCTGCACCGGTCTTAGCGGCTACATGGGGATGGGGGTGGGGGTGGGGGTGAACCAATGGAAAAAGGAAGACCTTTCTCTCTGCCTCTGTCTCTCTCACTAACTCTGTCAAAAAAAAAAAAAAAAAAAAGAATGAGAAGAAGAACTAAAGCATTTAAGGAGATTTGAAATCTTCCCAGGAAAAAGTAAACTCCTGGAGCAAGACATAACTAGATCTCCCTTTATCTTGGACTGTCTCAGAAATCTTTGACTTAGTCCTTCTGCTATGGAATAAGGCAATTAGCTAGATTAAGTTAATGAGCTGGAAGCCACACCTCCCCTACTCCATGTAATCTTATCCACTAGCCTTTCAATCAAATGACCCCTTCCCCAGGAAGTGTTTCCCCTTACCTGGGACATGGGGGCAGTGCCATGTAAACACTTCCCTTTCTAGGCTCATAGGAAGCCCGGTAAAGGGAAGTGCACTCTCCTCTCCATGTGGACCCAGACCGAGCAGGGTATGAAAATCTCTCTACCTTTCCTAGCCCACTTTCCCTAAGCAATGCCCATGTGTGTGTGTGCTTTCCTCACTTTTTATAAATAAACTGTATCACATTACTCAACATGTGTGTGCCTGTACTTAGAATGCTTCTCTAGGTAAAAGGCAAGAGCCTGGAATAGAAATTTAGGCCACTTCCAGAACTGTGTCCTACATTGGGCCATTCTAAGAATTGGGACTCTGGACACTGAACCTCATCTCCTGAACCATACCAATTCTTCATGTAATCCAGGGCTTGAGAACTTTGCTTCAAACACTGCTTCCAAGTGTCTCAAAATTTTGAGACAAAGGTCTACTGCCTGCTGCCATTTCTCCTTCCCCTCTCAAATGCTCTATCAACCAGCAAAAATGCTAGAACACATGGCAGGTATTTCATTCCTTCTTCCTGGATTTGCTCCTACTGTTGCTGGCACTGGCTCCTCCCACAAGGACAGGCTTAAGTGCAAAGGTGACACTGAGGCAGACATGATCAAATCTACTTGATCTAGTTACAGAGGACCTCATAGGAGAGACAACCCTGCCTATTTCTAACCATCTTGCATCAATCCTCCCTTTCTTTTCACATTTTTATTTACATTCTTCCACTGTGCAAGCTGTGTAGGATAGTTTGTCCTTCAACCACAAGAGTCAAAAGGAGCCACAAGCTTTTCACCATTCCGAAGCCTGGGTTGGAAAGGTAGAGGGAAGGAAGGGAGAACATGACTTAAGTTCTAAAGTATAGAAAATTCCAATTTTCTGTAGAAGGCTCATTTATTTATCTGATCAGCCAGCATTTACTAAGCATCATGTCTGAAGGCCAGTGTTAGACCCCAGGGATTGATGAACATCATCTTAGCCCTCATAGAGTTTGCAAGGTAGTAAAACAACTCAAAGAAAGTGTTCCAGGTGCAATGTAGAAGTATATAGAGTGTGAATCCAGAGTGTACAGAGGCAATAAACATTTATTTACGGAGACCTCAGAAAGCATGTCATTGAGGTGTTTTGAAAATTGAGAAAAGAGCAGGTTGGGGAGAATATCTCAGGCAGCAAAAGAGGATTAACACAGTTATAGAAGTATTAAACAGCAAGAGAAACTTTAGAGTCTCAAGTCATTCTTCATGGCTGAGGAACAGAGTGGAAACTGAGAACCAGAGGACAATGGCTTTTATTTGAAAGGCAGAGTTAACAGACAGAGAGAGAGAGAGAAAGGTCTTCCACCCATTGGTTTGCTCCCCAAATGTCCACACTGACTGGGCTAGGACAGGCTAAAGCTAGGAGCCAGGAGATTCATCCGGGTCTCCCATGTGGGTGCAGGGGCCCAAGCACTTAGGCCATCCTTCACCACTTGCCCAGGTACATTAGCACGGAGCTGGATTGGAAGTGGAGCAGCCAGACTCAAACCAGAACCCATATGGGATGCTGGCATTGCAGGCGGCAGCTTAACCCATTATGCCACAACACGGCCCCTGGACAATGGTATTTAGAAAGGTGGATAACATTCTGAAGATGTTTGTATATTGGGAGAGTTTGGTTTGGGTTTCTTGGGATTTTTAACTTTAAATATAAACATATAAAATAAATCAAGGGGCCGGCGCCGGGGCTCACTAGGCTAATCCTCCGCCTTGCGGCGCCGGCACACCAAGTTCTAGTCCCGGTCGGGGCGCCGGATTCTGTCCTGGTTGCCCCCCTTCCAGGCCAGCTCTCTGCTGTGGCCAGAGAGTGCAGTGGAGGATGGCCCATGTGCTTGGGCCCTGCACCCCATGGGAGACCAGGAAAAGCACCTGGCTCCTGCCATCGGATTAGCATGGTGTGCCAGCCGCGGCGGCCATTGGAGGGTGAACCAACGGCAAAGGAAGACCTTTCTCTCTGTCTCTCTCTCTCTCACTGTCCACTCTGTCAAATAAATAAATAAATAAAGGGATTCAGGATAGATTTTTTTTGTTCCTAAGCTAGGAAGGTTGAACTATATTATGAAAACCCTAGAGAGGGGCCGGTGCTGTGGCTCACTTGGTAAATCCTCCGCCTGCACTGCTGGCATCCCATATGGGCGCCGGGTTCTAGTCCTGGTTACTCCTCTTCCAGTCCAGCTTTCTCCTGTGGCCTGGGAAGGCAGTGGAGGATGGCCCAAGTGCTAGGGCGCCTCCACCCGCCTGGGAGACCAGGAGGAAACACCTGGCTCCTGGCTTCAGATCAGCACAGTGCGCCGGCTGTAGCAGCCTTTTGGGGGGTGAACCAAAGGAAGGAAGACCTTTTTCTCTTTCTGTCTCTCTCTCACTGTCTAATTCTGCCTGTCAAATAAAAAGAAAAAAAAAAAAACCCTAGAGAACACCCTTGAAATAGAGTAAGGATAGTATCATCTGATTGGCTTTTTCCAAAGATTAGAGATTGATTTGGAAGTCAGGTAGGTTTCACATTTCTGTGGTCAATCCATTAGGATTGAAGAGGTTTCCTGAGAATGTTCTTTCACTCCCTATGTCTTTTTTGTTTGTTTTGGTTTTGTTTTTTTGACAGGCAGAGTGGACAGTGAGAGAAAGAGACAGAGAGAAAGGTCTTCCTGTGCCATTGGTTCACCCTCCAATGGCTGCTGCGGCCGGCGTGCTGCGGCCGGCACACCGCGCTCATCCGATGGCAGGAGCCAGGTGCTTATCCTGGTCTCCCATAGGGTGCAGGGCCCAAGCACTTGGGCCATCCTCCACTGCACTCCCGGGCCACAGCAGAGAGCTGGACTGGAAGGGGGGCAACCGGGACAGAATCCGGCACCCTGACCAGGACTAGAACCTGGTGTGCTGGCGCTACAGGCGGAGGATTAGCCTAGTGAGCCTCAGCGGCAGCCCACTCTCTATGTCTTTTAAAAGAAAGAGGCAATGATGGTTTACCTCTTCAGCTGCTAATCCCACCTTTACAAAAAGAAAAAACAGGGAAGGGGCAAGGTGGGAACAAGAGATAAGAAGACTATGAAGGACTATATTAAGACTAAGACAATAAATTAGCCATGAAGTTTGTGTAGCTACAAGGCAGGCTATCAGCAGGTAGATACTGAATGGTTTAACTAAATTATTTTTATTGAATTTAACTTTTGACTTCCTCCTCAATGAGAAATATTCTGGCAATTGTTTATTTATTGATAGCCATGGTTCTCTGAGAAGCACCAGTTCATCTAAAATTCAGAGCTGTACACAGGTTCTAAAGCTGTGATTGGCTGGCTAGAGTTGACTTCTCTTGAGTTTCCACTTCATCAGATGGGTCTCCCAGGGGGCAATGGTGAATCTATCACTAAGGAAGACATCACACTCAAATTAAAAGTTATTTAAATAAAACTAAGTAGCTGAACTAAAAATGAAGGAAGGGGTATTTCTTTTAACTTATTTATGTAGAGGGTGGGAAGATTAATTAGCTTATTTTTGTAAAGTGCATTAGAGATAAAGCATGCTGATAACTTGCCAAAACCCATCCCTATCATGCTTGCTTTCTTTGTCCTGCATAAATATTTAATAATCACCCTGGGAAAGCAATTCTTGTTTAATCTATCATTCTCTTCTTATTAGATCATATACAACAGCCTAATTTTCCCCCTGTTTGCATTATTTTAAAAAATACCTCCAAAATAGCTTTGTATCAACCAAGCAATAATCTACACATAAATCATTACATTTTGAATCTTTCTCATCAGTGAGAACTACATATTATAGCAGGATCTGTAAATTGGAACATTGTCAAGGTA
Source organism: Sylvilagus floridanus (assembly GCA_949820135.1). Lineage (NCBI taxonomy): Eukaryota > Metazoa > Chordata > Mammalia > Lagomorpha > Leporidae > Sylvilagus > Sylvilagus floridanus. The sequence goes on from OX463243.1 coordinate 58,820,197, forward strand.
AAATAGGCGTTAATTTTTCTCTGGACATAATCAAACTGGTCATTGCCAAAAAAAACCTTTTTAATCAAAAAGAAACAAAACAGATTCTAATTCATTCAACTGTTTCAAAGCATTATTGACCACAAAACATGACTTAGTTTTTGGAAACATAGGTTTCACAAATTAAGAGAATGCACTCGTAGAGCCACCCAAAGTGGTGATTTTCAGTCAGTATGTTTCATGTCTCACTAATTAATCTATTTGTAAGAAAGAAAATGAAGGAGTATCAAAACCTTTTTTCTCTGGATTTTTATTCCTTAAGTAAGACCAGCACAGGCCCCATAATGTGGCCAGGGTACCTAGCCCTGCTGCATAGAGGATCCCTCCCTGTATGGCCTTCTTCCTTATCTGCACATCCCTAGACATCTCTCCTAGGCTTGGCAGATGCGCACCTTGGCCCTCCACGGCCACAGATAACATGCACAACACCTGGCACTGGAGGATGGAAGGGCAGAAAGCCAACAGATAATCTCTGGCAAGTAAGGTTGCAGAAAAATAGCAAGAAGTGAGCAAGGAGATAGTTATTAAGAGAAATAACCTATACATGATTATCCATCACAGGCCTCGGGTTACAGTGTGTATCCGTCACGCTCACAGGTGAACATGAGAACAGGAAAATGGAAAAATCTTAATATGTTTTCAATTGTTGCCAGAACTCTGTGTCCTTAGTACAGTAACTCTGGGTCCAACTAGTTCTGAACCACTGACCCAAGGAACAGGCAGTTAATTCCAAAACACCAGATGATTTCCTTCCCAGCTGAAGCCTTTAATGAGTTGGCCAGCTCTGCCTTCCTTGGTGGGAGGACCCTGTCTGGGAGAGCAGGCTTCAAACAAATAAAGGTCGCTACCTCCGCCCCAACCACAGTTGTCTCTACTGCCTCAGCCAAGCCAGCAAATCTCATCCAACTTTTCCTTAGAAAGCGTCCCACAGCTGTGGGTGCTGCAATCTGGTTATTATCATTGCGTCACCTCCCTCGGGCCTTACCTTTGGCCTGGCTGTGTGTGACTTTAGACTTGAGCTCATCTTAGGAGAGGCAGACCTCGTTGGGCAGGTGGAAAAACCAATTCCGTGCCCGTGAGTCAAGTTCCCACAACAGGGCGGCAGCGGCGCATGCGTGGTAAGGACAGGTTTCCCGGCAGGCACCACGGCTCTCCTCAGCTCCGCTGCGGCCACGGGAGCGTCTCGCCTGCCGCTACCCGCGAACGCGGGAGGTGCTGCGGCCCGCCCGACACTTCCGGCGGAAGAAGAACTCCTGCTCCCCCTCTGCCGTCTTGAGCTGGCGTGAAAGGCCCCAAAGCCCGCAGGCTGAGGAAGAGGAGCGTGCAGATCTTGTGGGTTAATCGAAGTACAACTGCGTCTCAGGAACAGGGCCCGAAGTAGCCAGCTTCCCAGTGATTCCGCCACAAGGAAGCCACAGGGAGGATTTGCTGTGCCCTGGGGGCTGGGAAGGAGCCCGGTAGCACAGGACCCCTGACCACCACCGACCTCGGCTGACTAGAAGGCCACTCTCCCCCGCTGATGCTGACCGTGAACATGGGAGGTAAACAGTTATTTGTCAATAATTTGTAAGTTTCACTTGTAATTATGTTTATTTCAATAGCCTGCTTGAGGGAAAAGCCCCACTTCCCCTCAGCGGGGCAGGTTCCCAGAAGTGTGTTACACAGACTTGCAAATAAACTCTGTGCGGTGGCAGAAGAATATCGACGTCTATAGGCTGATCAATTGTAACCATAAATATAATTAATTTACTCTGCAGGAGGAACAAAGATGCATGAACTTCATGAGGGGTTTTCTTTTTTCTTTATTTAAGATTTACTTATTTATTTGAAAGGCAGAGTTTTTAAAGAGAGAGAGAGATACCTTCCAACCGCTGATTCACTCCCCAAACAACTAAAATGGCCAGGCTGTGCCAGGCGGAAAGCAGGAATTTCTTCCAGTCTCCCACGTGGGTGCAGGAGCCTGAGGACTTGGGCTGCTGTCCCAGGCACATTAGCAGGGAGTTGGATGGGAAGTGGAGCAGCTGGGACACTAACAGTCACCCATGTAGGATACTGGCGTCACAGGCGGCAGTTTAAGCTGCTGTGCCACAGTGCTGCCTCCCTTGTTCTTCAATGAATGCTTATTCTGTTGGATGTGCTACTGTTGAGTGCCCTGTAGTTCAAAGCAATTTTTAATTCCCAAGTTTGCTTTGTACATTATAACTATCATTATTCAAAGTTCATTCAGCCTGGAAGAAGTATTTTCTGTGTAGTAATGGTAGATCACTGTTTGTTTTTTATTATTATTTTTGACAGGCAGAGTGGACAGTGAGAGAGAGAGAGATAGAAAGGTCTTCCTTTGCCATTGGTTCACCCTCCAATGGCCGCCGCGGCTGGCGCGCTGCGGCCAGCGCACCGCGCTCATCCGATGGCAGGAGCCAGGTGCCAGGTGCTTTTCCTGGTCTCCCATGGGGTTCAGGGCCCAAGCACTTGGGCCATCCTCCACTGCACTCCCGGGCCACAGCAGAGAGCTGGCCTGGAAGAGGGGCAACCGGGACAGAATCCAGCGCCCCAATCGGGACTAGAACCCGGTGTGCCGGCGCCGCAAGGCAGAGGATTAGCCTGTTGAGCCACGGCGCCGGCTGTTTGTTTTTATTTGACAGATTTGGTAGAGTTATAGACAGTGAGAGAGAGAGGCAGAGAGAAAGGTCTTCCTTCTGTTGGTTCACTCCCCAAATGGCTGCTATGGACCCAAGCACCTGGGCCATCCTCCACTGCCCCCGCCCCCCGGGACCACAGCAGAGAGCTAGACTAAAAGAGGAGCAACCGGGACTAGAACCTGGTGCCCATATGGGATGCTGGTGCCGCAGGCGGAGGATTAACCTAATGAGCCACGGCGCCGGCCCCAGATCACTGCTCTAATAAAGTTATTTTTAAATATAACACATTTAACTAATTATGAAATATTGCATACTTGTTGAAATTTTGAAGGAGGAGGGAAAACAAAAAACAGCATTAAATTCATATATTTGTTACCACTCAAGATTACCGCTTTAAATATTTAGTTGTATTTAGTCCCAACTTTCTCCAAATGATATATAACTTGCATGTAATTTTTATGTAAATTCAAAATTAGCCAATTATGTCCATATTTCTAGTTTTTACAGCATCATTAATGTTCTGAAAAATACTGCCAAAACTTTCACTTTTAATAACCACATGTTAGCATATTATTAGACATTTGGATTGCTGTTGATTTTTAACTATTACAAATATGTTGTGATGAATGCTTTTCAAAAATTTTTTTTATCAAATGGCAGGTGATTTTCATAGTATAGCTTCCTAGCATTTACAAAGAATCTGTTTTAAGGACTTTCTCAGATATTTCCAGTTTCCCTCTATAAAATCCATGCTGATATACATTCCCACCAGAACAGTATAAAGCATTCATTTTCCCACATCCTTGCCAACACAAAATTTTTAGAAAATATTTCTATCATCCAGCTGACATATACTACTTACCTAAGATAACCAGGGTTTGGGGCCACAATAAATGCAGGTTAGTAGAAGAAACAAAACCAGAAAGAATTTATGAGTAAACATGAGAGTAGATTTAATTATGATGTTGAAAGAAATATGTGAAATGAGCTCTGGCTAGGAAAAGGTGAAGCAACTTCCTGAAAAGGAAAAACCTATGTTAAAGCAAGCAGTTTCATAGCCCAGCTGGGAAGGTCTTCATCCATAAAAATATCTTCTGGGTATTGAATTGTATTTCTGGGAAATAGTATATTTTAAATGTCATCTCTCAGATGAAGAGTAGGCATACTATTCCCAAAAGTTGGCCAACCACTGAGAGGAAGCCAGACAGAACTTTAAGTAACACTTTGTGACAGCCTGGGTCAGATCCAAACCTTGTGATGAGCATGTGGATGGCAATTCAGATACAACCCAGTGGAGCACTTGCTGCTCTTCACAGGTAAGTTTTAAACAGGTTTGGGAGAATAGAATCACTGAGCATTTCCCAGTGCATGGTCTTCTAAAATCAGGAAAAGCTTATTTACTTTGGAAATGATGCTGAAATATTAATACCTACAATTTCAGTGCACCAAGGGAATTTAACAACTAAATTTTGGTGTAAGTTGAGCAGAGGCATGAAGCTAAAATCAGCAAACCTCTCAAGTATGGAGCAGTAAATGTAGCCAAAAATGTTCAAATAAAATGTAGAGCAAGACTAAATTGAATAAAAAAGGAATTTAAAACACTGCCAAAATGCAAAATTAAGCACTCTTGTTAGCTCATTTTGCAGTCAATTTACTCCATTACAACTCTTTGGCCTATTATTTGCCATGAATTTTTACTGTAAGGATTTTAGTTGTTCTGTAATATGCACTCAGTTTCATGTATATGCTTATAGATGTATATACATATACATGAATACACACACATATCTATGAATGTGTATACATATATATGTACATATATATATATATACATATATATAAGCTTATATATATATATGAACCTCAGGGTATAAATGACCCCCTGAGGAGGGAAAGAATTGTACCTGAGGCAATGCATGCCTGGTACTCCCTACTTCCATTCTCCAAAAATATTTGCGAGTGAATAATACTGCCTTGGGCTATTGTTCAAGCAACAAATAGCAAAATCTAGATGATAAAGAATATTTAATGATATTCTTAGATGACACAGCTTTGCTTTAATTTTTAAGACAGAATGAGCTGCACTGAGGAGGCAATATAATCTAATTATATTGTCATAGAAGTGAATTCTTTTTTTTTTAAGGGAAAGAGTTTATTGGGGAAAATCCAACAGACTGAAGGGAAGGGGTGAAGAAGGAAAAGACAGAGAAGGACAGCATAAGAGAGAAATTGAGAGAGCCACATGTTCAGGAACAGGTCATCTTAAACATTTGCCAGGGGGCGGGCGAGGAAGTAGGAGCAGGGAATCCCATTAGGGTGGGGGTGGAACTGACACCAGTGGTTGGGCCATGGGGTCACCTGGCTTCCAGCCATGGCAGCGGGGAGCTAGATGGTGTCTGGGGTGTAGATTGAGCCATAGATAAGACTGCACCATTTTACTAACATTCCCCCCTCCTTTTTTTAAAAAAGATTTTTTTTTTAATTTATTTGACAGGTAGAGTTATAGATAGTGAGAGAAAGAGAGAAAGGTCTTCCTTCTGTTGGTTCACTCCCCAAATGGCTGCTATAGCCGGCGCTGCACTGATCTAAAGCCAGGAGCCAGGTGCTTCCTCCTGGTCTCCCATGTGGGTGCAGGGGCCCAAGCACTTAGGCCATCCTCCGCTGCCCTCCCAGGCCGCAGCAGAGAGCCAGACTGGAAGAGGAACAGCCACCAGGACTAGAACCTGGCACCCATATGGGATACTGGCACCACAGGCGGAGGATTAACCAAATGAGCCATGGTGCCAGCACCACCCCTTTTGTTTTTTATAAAGCAGCGTATGGGATTACATTAGCCACAAAAGTTCTGGAAGGGTAGAAGGACGATGATCTGTCTTCAGAGCTACTATAAATATGAATTCTGACCCAATTAAAATCTGCATGACTTAACAAATCACCTAATTCTTAACCCTATAAATTGTATATTACTAAAATAATAATTAACCACTAAAGTTATTGTGAAAATTAAATGAGATAATGTTTGTAAATTTTTTTAAGTACAATATTGTTAGTTCGGCTACGAATTCTTTTTTTCTTTTTTTTCTTTTTTTTTTTTTTTGACAGAGTGGACAGTGAGAGAGAGAGACAGAGAGAAAGGTCTTCCTTTTTCCATTGGTTCACCCTTCAATGGCTGCTGCGGCCGGCGCACCACGCTGATCCAAAGCCAGGAGCCAGGTGCTTCTCCTGGTCTCCCTTGCAGGTGCAGGGCCCAAGGACCTGGGCCATCCTCCACTGCGCTCCCGGGCCACAGCAGAGAGCTGGACAGGAAGAGGAGCAACCGGGACAGAATCCAGTGCCCCAACCAGTACTAGAACCCTGGGTGCCAGTGCCGCAGGTGGAGGATTAGCCAATTGAGCCTCGGCGCTGGCCACAAATTCTTTTTGATATGATTACTTAAATGTTATGCTTACAGAATGATTCCTAACCCTCTTCCATTTCATAGTAACTTCCTGTTGAAATAGGAGGAATTTCAGTCACGCAAAACTTGGCATTGCCCAAATCTAAAACCCCAAGAATAGAATTCTCTCAGGTACAGGGAGTTTCTAACATTACATTGATATCCTAAGCCTATCAATATTTCTTACCCCTCTTCTTAAGTGCATTAACTTCAATATGCTTCATGAAATGAAAGAATGTATGAGGGAACTTTTAAATGGGAAAAACTAAACTAAAAGATAAATTTGGGTGCAAAAAATTTTGAAATCCAATCATAGGTTTTTCATACTTTGCATTTCCATGAACTTTTTGAAGAACTCCTTGTATAGATTTATATCTTGCAGAAATACATATTTTTCAAACCTGTTACTCAAGGAGAATTGTTTGCTCAAAGCTTTTTTTTTTAAGGAGGAAAAAATGATAATGTCAAAAACACAGAAAGCATCTCTGAAAGGCAGGGTAACCATCTGCTCATACTCATATTTTTAGTGTTTAATAGATTCAATACGGTTCATAGTTAAGTTCTAAGAATATAATGATTATACTCCTCTATCTTCCCCTTTCCCTTTCTGTTTTTCCTTCTTTCCTTCATTCTCTTCATTTCTTACTCACGTTAACACTGCCTTTCTTCAGGGCGATGTAGGCGGACAGCTTGTTCTGGAAGGAAGAAGAGGGCCTTGGACTACAGATCCTGACTCAGGTAGGGGCTTTCTTAGGTAGTCTACACTGATATCTGGGGGTGTGGTACACTCCCCTGTTTTAAATGTAAGGAAAATGACTCCCTGCTTTTTTATTTCCTGATATTTTCTCCTGAATGGAATGCAGCAAACTGAGATGAGAGAAAGAGGAACCTTTTGAATGGAGCACCAAATTGTTTGTTGGATCAAAGAGCTTGTCATAATTTTATATAGATGAAAGCATAGGTTTCTCAGATGCAATGAGAAGATTTAAAACTCCGAACAGCACAAATCAGATTGTGAAATGAGTCTCAATAGTGTTTTGAGAAACAGTCAAAACACAATATGTATTAGTGGAATAACTAATAACTAATAACTGGGGTGAGGCTTCCCCTGCTTCATTCTTTGGTCTGTTTTTCCATCTAGATTTTCAATCTGAAAAGGCAGGAAACACAGAGAGAGTGAAACTCTCATTGCAGAACCCTATGCCTGATCACAGGAAGTTTGAAAACCTCAGTCCTTATTGGAAGTGTAATTTGCATCCCCCTTACATCAACACAGTTCTACTCGGGACAGTTTTCTTTAAATGAATTTAATTCAGAGAAATGCATTTTAATCTTATCCTCTTGGACAAACAGATTGTTGGTATGTCTTGGCATTCAGGAGTAGTAACCCTCATTATTTTTTCTGTTGTTATCCACAAACATTGACAACTTCCTGTCAGTAGCATTATCCATGTAATTCATCAAAGCTTTGGTGAGAGCATAAACTACTCCAACACACCTAGCTTTTGGAGTATCCTCACTGGCTTTCTTCCATTTTATCCCTTCGAGTTAACTTCCAGCTGACAGACCAAATTTTTTTCCCTTTTCTGGAACCATTAATCTTCACTGAAAAGCTGTTCAAATGCCTTCCAACAGCTTCAGGGGCAGAGCCTCCTGCTGGCACTCATAACTCTCATAAATATTATTGGGATTGTGCATGTACATCAGGGAGAGATTTTTAACCCCAGAGAACATGAAAGGAACACCAGCAGTCTCATTCTGAATGATTTTAAGTTGTGCAGCTGAACACAGAGGAGAAAGCATGCAGGAAATTAGTTAGCAATTCAAAGGGCAGACAGGTGCTTCATGCAGGCCCTGCTTCCAGGAAGCAGTAAGCATGTCATACTTTATTGTGTATTATTGTTACTTATTCTTACATCTTATCTCCTCTTATAAATGATAAACTCCCTGCAAGCACATCATTATATTATTTATGAAGTATTTGGCAGATAAACCTTGAGAAGATGTTTGTTGAATAAATGAATGGATGAGTAGATAAATGGGTGGATAAAAAGGTGGGTGAGTAAATACCTTATGAAATGAGGCTGACATGATTAGCATGTCAAAACCAAAGTCCCTGGCAAGAACATACTCCCTATATGAAAATGAGCAAAATATCCCCAAGTCTTGTTTAAAAGACTATTATGTTATTTGAGAGAGAGTTTATCCATCAAAGCTACCCACATAATTTTTTATATGTTGTTTAAGGAATACAATTTCATGCATTTAATATATACAAATTTGGGAACATGATGCTTCTTCCCTGCCTACTTCCCTCCCACCCACACTCCCAACTTTCTTCCTCCTCCCTCTTCCTTTCCCATTCTTATTTTTTACAGAGATCAATTTTCAGTTAATTTTGATCTTATTAAGATTAACCCTACATCAAGTAGAGAGTTCACCGATTAGAATGAAGGAAAAAAAAAAAGAAGTATAGAACAAAAACAAACAAACAAGAAAAACATTGTTCCCAGACAGTCAAGGCAAGGGCCATTCAAAATCATTGCATCTCAGAGTATCAGTTTTGCTCCTATGGATTACATTTTTTTTCTTTTATTTAACGAACGCATTTTTTCATAGATACAGCTTTAGGAATATAGTGGTTCTTTCCCCCATACTCCTCTTCCCAGCTCCCATCCCACTTTCCTCTCCCTCTCCCATCTCCTTCTTCCTTATGGTTCATTTTTAGTATGACTTCTTTATACAGAGGACCAACTCTATGCTAAGTATAGACTTCACCAATTTGCACCCACATACACACACAACATAGAGAGTACAGTTTGGGGAGAAAATTTGCAGTTGATTCTCATATCACAGTTCATTAGGGACAGAGATCCTACATGGGGAGCAAGTGCACAGTGACTACTGTTGTTCCTTTAACAATTAACACTCTTTTTTTATGACTTCAGTGATCATCTGAGGCTCTTGCCATGGGCTGCCGAGGCTATGGAAGCCTCTTGTGAGCATAGATTCCATCGATATTTGGAAACGGCCATAAGGAAAGTGGATGTTCTCTCCTCCCTTCAGAGAAGAGTGTATTCTTCTTTGATGACCCTTTCTTTCCTCTGAGGTCTCACAGAGATCCTCCATGTAGGATATTATTTTTGTCACAGAGTCTTGGCTTTCCATGCCTGAAATGCTGTTGCAGGCATTTCAGCCCAACCAGGAAGCCTTAAAGGTTGATTTTGAGGTCAGAGTGTTATTTACAGCGAATGTCATTCTAGGAGTCTGCTGTGTAAACTGCTTCCCATGTTGGTTTTTCCTTCCTTTTTAATTCTATTATTTTTACCTGGTACCTGATGTTATTTATATCATTCCTCTTAAACTTAGACTGATCTATATGTTGCCTTTAACATTCAATATGATCATTTTAACAGTGAAGATGGCATTTATACCACTGATTTTATGGGTTTGGAGCTCCTTGACAAATTCTTAGGCTGTACTCAGAGATCAGTCTGTATGTATGCAGAACTAGACTGTTTTACAATTATAGACTACCTCCTCCATCTCTTATGCCCCCTCTTATTTTTAACTGGGATCTTTTTCCAATTGCCTTAAAATACATATGATTAACTTGTTATATAGAGTTTAGCATGTAGTATGAAGAAGAGAAATGAGAGAGAAAGAAAGAAAAGAGAGAAAAAAACAAAACAAAAATGATATACATAGTAAAAAGTAACAATGGTAAACTGTCCCTCGGCAGTCAGGTCAAGGACTATTGAAGACATTGATTCTAAAAGTGACAATTGTGCTTCTATAGCTTTCATTTTAGGCATGCTGTTAATTCTCCCAAATCAGGGAGAACATGCGGTGTTTGTCTCTTTGGGACTGGGTTATTTCACTAAGTATGAGGTTTTCCAGCTTGCTCCATTGAGTTACGAAGGACCGGATTTCTTTCTTTTTTTTAATTAATTTATTTATTTTGAAAGTCAGAGTTACACACACACACACACACACACACACACAGAGAGAGAGAGAGACAGAGGTCTTCCATCCGATGGTTCACTCCCCAGTTGGCCACAACGGCTGGAGCTGTGCCAATCTGAAGCCAGGAACTTCTTCCGGGTCTCCCGCGCTGGTGCAGGGGCCCAAGGACTTGGGCCATCTTTTACTGCTTTCCCAGGCCATAGCAGAGAGCTGGATGGGAAGAGGAGCAACCAGGCTAGAACTGGGACCCATATGGGATGCTGGTGCTTCAGGCCAGGGCATTAACCCACTATGCCACAGCACCAGCCCAAAGGACCGGATTTCATCCTTTTTTACTGCTGTATAGTATTCCATAGTGTACATATCCCACAATATCTTTATCCAGTCTTTTTTTTTTTTTTTTGACAGGCAGAGATAGAGACAGAAAGGTCTTCCTTTTCCATTGGTTCACCCCACAAATGGCCACTACGGCTGGTGCACTGTGCTGATCCGAAGCCAGGAGTCAGGTGCTTGGTCTTCCATGCGGGTGCAGGGCCCAAGGACTTGGGCCATCCTCCACTGTACCCCCGGGCCACTGCAGAGAGCTGGCCTGGAAGAGGAGTAACCGGGACTAGAACCCGGGGTGCTGGTGCTGCAGGTGGAGGATTAGCCAAGTAAGCCATGGTGCCGGCCACTTTATCCAGTTTTTGACTGATGAACATTTAGGTTGATTCCATGTCTTAGCTGTTGTGCATTGAGCTGCAATAAACATGGAGGTGCAGATAGTTCTTTTGTTTACTGATTTTATTTCCCTTGGGTAAATTCCTGGAAGTGAGATGGCTGGGTCATATCATAGATCTACATTCAGATTTTTGCAGCATCTCCATACTGTTTTACATAGTGGATTTACCAGTTTACATTCCTACCAACAGTGGGTTAGGGTGCCCTTTTCCCTGCATCCTTTCCAGCATTTGTTGTTGGTTGATTTCTGTATGTAAACCACTCTAACTGTGGTGAGGTGAAACCTCATTGTGATTTTGATTTGCATTTCCCTGATGGGTAGAGATCCTGAGCATTTTTTCATGTTTCTGTTGGCCATTTGGATTTCTTCTTTTGAAAAATGTCTGTTAAGGTCCTTGGCCCATCTCTTAACTCGGTGGTTTGTTTTGTTACTGTGACTCCACTTCTTGATCTCTTTATAGATTCTGGTTATTAATCCTTTATCAGTTGTGTAGTTTGCAAATAATTTCTTCCATTCTGTTGATTGCCTGTTCATTTTCCTGACTGTTTCTTTTACAGTGCAGAAGCTTCTCAATTTGAGGTAATCCCATTTGTTCATTTTGGCTTTGACTACCTGTGCCTCTGGGATCTTTTCCAGGAATTCTTTGTGCCAATGTCTTGAAGGGTTTCCCCTATGTTCTCGATTAATTTGATGATGTTGTGGCATAGATTTAGATCTTTAATCCATTAGGAGTGGATTTTGTATAGGGTGTAAGGTAGGGGTCTTGCTTCATACTTTGACATGTGGACATCCAGTTTTCCCAGAACCATTTGCTGAAGAGGCTGTCCTGTTCCAGGGGTTGGTTTTAGCTCCTTTGTAAAATATAAGTTGGTTGTAGATGTTTAGATTGATTTCCAGTGTTTCTATCCTGTTCCATTGCTCTATCCATCTGTTTTTATACCAGTACCAAGCTGTTTTGATTATAAATGCCCTGTAGTATATTTTGAAGTCTGGTATTGTGATGCCTCTGGCTTTGTTTTTATTGTATAAGATTGCTTTAGCTACTTGAGGTCTTCTGTTCCTCCATATGAATTTCAGCATCATTTTTTCTAGATCTGAGAAGAATGTCTGAAATTTTGATTGGTATAGTGTTGAATCTGTAAATTGCTTTCAAAGAATGGACATTTTGATGATATTAATTCTTCCAATCCATGAACGTGGCAGATTTTTTCATTTTTTTGTCTTCTATTTCTTTCTTTAATATTTTATAATTTTCATCACAGAGATCTTTGACTTCCTTGGTTAAATGTATTCCAAGGTACTTGATTGTTTCTATGGCTATTGTGAATGGGATTGATCTTAGAAGTTCTTTTTCAGCCATGGCATTGTCTGTGTATACAAAGGATGTTGATTTCTGTGTATTTATTTTGTATCCTGCTACTTTACCAAACTCTTCTGTGGGTTCCAATAGTCTCTTAGTGGAGTCTTTTGGATCCCCTATATATAGAATCATGTCATCTGCACATAGGGATAGTTTGACTTCCTCCTTTCCAAATTGTATCCCTGTGACTTCTTTTTCTTGTCTAATGGCTCTGGCTAAAACTTCTAGGACCATATTTAATAGCAGTGGTGAGAGTGGGCATCCCTATCTGGTGCCAGATTTCAGTGGAAATGCCTCCAACGTTTCCCCATTCAGTATAATGCTGGCCATGGGTTTGTCATAAATTGCCTTAATTATGTTGAGGAATGTTCCTTCTAAACCCAATTTGCTTAGAGTTTTCATCATAAAAGGGTGTTGTATTTTGTCAGATGCTTTCTCTGCATCTATTGAGATTGCCATATATATTTTGGTTCTCAATTAGTTAATGTGGTGTATCACATTGATTTTCAAATGTTGAACCATCCCTGCATACCAGGGATAAATCCCACTTGGTCCAGGTGAATGTTCTTTCTGATGTGTAGTTGGATTTGATTGGCCAGGTTTTTGTCGAGTATTTTTATGTCTATGTTCATCAAAGAAATAGGTCTATAGTTTTCTTTCTCTGTTGCATCTTTTCCAGGTTTAGAAATTATGATGATATTAGCTTCATAGAAAGACTTTGAAAGGATTCCCTTCCTTTCAATCGTTTTGAATAATTTGAGAAGAACTGGGGTTAGTTCTTCTTTAAATGTCTGATAGAATTCAACAGTGAAGCTGTCCAATCCTGGGCTCTTCTTTGTTGGGAGGGTGTTTATTACTGATTCAATTTCTTTCATGGTTATGCATCTGTTTAGGTTTTCAGTGTCTTCATGGCTCAGTTTAGGTAGGTTGTATGTGTGCAGGAATCTATCCATTTCTTCTAGGTTTCCCAATTTCTTCACATACAGCTCTGATTATTCTTTTTATAGCCATTGTGTCTGTTATTACATTTCCATTACCATCTTTAATTTAATTGATTTGAGTCTTCTCTCTCCTTTTTTTGATTAGTTGGGCCAATGGTGTGTCAATTTTGTTTATTTTTTCAAAAAACAGCTCTTCAATTTGCTGATCTTTTATATTTTTTTGGTTTCAATTTTGTTGATTGCTTCTGTAATTTTAATTATTTCTTTTCTTTTACTGGATTTGGGTTTGGTTTGCTTCCGTTTTTCTAGATCCTTGAGGTGCATAAAGAGTTCATTTGTGTGGTGCCTTTCCAGTTTCTTGATGTAGGTACCAATTGCTATAACCTTTCCTATGGATTATATTTTAAGTATTTTGTTAGTTACCACAGATCAGAGAGACTATATGGTATTTGTCCTTTTGTAACAGTGTAATGGTTTCCAGTTGCAAATGACAGGACTCATTTTTTTTTGTATCACTGTGTAGTTTCCATGGTGTATATATACCATAATTACTTTAGCTAGTCTTCAGTTGATGAACATCTGGGTTGATTCCATATCTTAGCTATTGTAAATTGAGCTGAAACGAACATGGGGGTACAGATCACTCTTTCATGGGCTGATTTCATTTCATTTGGATAAATTCCCAGGAGTGAAATGGCTGGATCATATGGTAGTTCTATATTCAGCATTCTGAGATATCTCCACACTGTCTTCCACAGTGGCTGTACCAGTTTACATTCCCACCAACCGTAGATTAAGGTAACGTTCTCCCCACATCCTCACCAGCATTTATTGTCTGTTGATTTCTGTATGTAAGCCATTCTAACAGGGGTGAGGTGAAACCTCATTGTAGTTTTGATTTGCATTTCCCTAATGGAAAGTGATCCTGAATATTTTTTCATGAGTCTATTGGCCATTTGAATTTCCCCTCTTGAGAAATGTCTGTTCAGTTTCTTTCCTCATTTCTTAATTGGATTATTTGGTGTTGCTGAGTTTCCTGAGTTATTTATAGATTTTGGAAGTTAGTCCTTTGTCAGTTGCATTGTTTTGCAAATATTTTCTCCCATTCTGTCAGTTGCCTGGTAACTTTGTTGGGTGTTTCTTTTTTTTTTTTTGACAGGCAGAGTGGATAGTGAGAGAGAGAGACAGAGAGAAAGGTCTTCCTTTGCCATTGGTTCACCCTCCATTGGCTGCAGCTGCCGGCGCGCCACGGCCAGCGCACCACACTGATCCGATGGCAGGAGCCAGGTGCTTCTCCTGGTCTCCCATGGGGTGCAGGGCCCAAGCACTTGGGCCATCCTCCACTACACTCCGGGGCCACAGCAGAGAGCTGGCCTGGAAGAGGGGCAACCGGGACAGAATCCGGCGCCCCGACCGGGACTAGAACCTGGTGTGCCAGCGCCACAAGGCAGAGGATTAGCCTATTGAGCTGCGGCGCTGGCAGGTGTTTCTTTTGCAGTTCAGAAACTTCTCAGTTTGCTGTAATGCCACTTGTTAATTATTCTCCAGTAATTTGATGGCATTATGTCATATATTTAGGTCTCTGATCCATTTGGAGTGGATTTTTATGTAAAGTGTGAGGTAGGGGTCTTGTTTCATATTTCTGCATGTGGAGATCTAGTTTTCCCATCACCATTTGTTGAAGAGACTGTCTTGGCTCCAGGGTTTATTTTTGCTCCTTTGTCAAAGATAAATTGGTTGTAGATGCTTGTATTTATTTCTGGGGTTTCTATTTTGCTCCATTGGTCTCCATTGGTCTGTTTTGTTCTGTTTCATTTGTGTACCCATTTGTTTTTGTGCCTATACCAGGCTGTTTTGATTATAACTGCCTCGTAGTGTGTCTTCAGGTCTGGTATTGTGATACCTCCAGCTTTGTTTTTGTTGTTTAAGAATGCTTTGGCCGGCACCGTGGCTCAACAGGCTAATCCTCCGCCTTGCGGCGCCGGCACACCAGGTTCTAGTCCCGGTCGGGGCGCCGGATTCTGTCCCGGTTGCCCCTCTTCCAGGCCAGCCCTCTGCTGTGGCCCAGGAGTGCAGTGGAGGATGGCCCAAGTGCTTGGGCCCTGCACCCCATGGGAGACCAGGATAAAGCACCTAGCACCTGGCTCCTGCCATCAGATGAGCGCAGTGCGCCGGCCGCAGCGCACTGTCCGTGGCAGCCATTGGAGGGTGAACCAACGGCAAAGGAAGACCTTTCTCTCTGTCTCTCTCTCTCACTGTCCACTCTGCCTGTCAAAAAAAAAAAAAGAATGCTTTAGCTATTCATGGTCTTTTGTGTTTCCGTATGAATTTTAGCATAAATTTTTCTAGATCTGAGAAGAATGTTGTTGGTATTTTGATTGCAATCGCATTGAATTGATAAATTGCTTTTGGTAATGTAGTCATTTTGAAGGTGTTGATTGTTCCAATCATGCGCATAGAGGATTTTTCCTCCTTTTTATGACTCCTTCTATTTATTTCTTTAATGTTTTGTAATTTTCATCATAGAGATCTTTGAAGTCCTTGATTAAATTTACTCCAAGGTATTTAAACTTTTTCATAGCTATTGTGAATGGGATTGATGGCTCCTGCCATCGGATCAGCGTGGTGTGCCGGCTGCAGCGCGCCAGCCATGGCAGCCAATGGAGGGTGAACCAATGGCAAAGGAAGACCTTTCTCTCTGTTTTTTCTTGGGGCCAGCACCATGGCTCACTTGGCTAATCCTCTGCCTGTGGTGCCAGCATCCCATATGGGCACCGGTTCTAGTCCTGGCTACTCCTTTTCCAGTCCAGCTCTCTGCTGTGGCCCAGGAGGGCAGTGGAGGATGACCCAAGTGCTTGGGCCCCTGCACCTGCATGGGAGACCAGGAAGAAGCTCCTGCCTCCTGGCTTCAGATCAGTGCAGCGCCAGCCATGGTGGTCATTTGGGGAATGAACCAATGGAAGGAAGACCTTTCTCTCTGTCTCTCTCACTGTCTCACTCTACCTGTCAAATAAAAAAAAATCTTTTTCAGCTGTGGCATTGTCTGTATATACAAAGGCTGTTGATTTTATATCTGCTACTTTACCAAACTCTTTTATAAATTTTAGTATTCTCTTCATGGAATTTTGGGTTCCCCATATATAGAATCATGTCATCAGCAAATTGGGATAATTTGACTTATTTCTTCCCTATTTGTATCTCTTTGGTTTCTTTTTCTTGCCTGATGGCTGCTTAAACTTCCAGAACTATATTAAATAGCAATGGTGAGAGTGGGCATCCTTGTCTGGTTCCAGATCTTAATGGGAATGCCTCTAATGTTTCCCCCATCAGTAGGATGCTGGTTGTGGGTTTTTTATAAATTGTTTTGATTATGTTGAGGAATGTTCCTTCTATATCCAATTTGTTTATAGTTTTCATCATAAAAGTGTGTTGTATCTTGTCAAATGTTTTCTCTGCATCTATTGAGATAATCATACAGTTTTTGGTCTTCAACTGGTTAATGTGACTTTCACATTTATTGATTTTCATATTTTGAATCATCCCTGCATACCAGGGATAAATCCCACTTGGTCCAGATGAATAACCTTTCTGATGTGCTGTTGGATTCAATTGGCTAGGATTTTGTTTAGGGTTTTTGTATCTATGTTTATCAGTGGTATTGGTGTATAGTTCTCTTTCTCTATCATGTCTTTTTCTGGCTTAGGATTAAGGTGATATAGGCTTCATAGAAGAAGTTTGGAAGGATTCCCTCCCTTTCAATTGTTTTGAATAGCTTCAGAAGAATTGGAATTAGTTCTTTAAATGTCTGGTATAATTCAGCCAAAAAGCCATCAGGACCTGGGCTTTTCTTTGCTCGGAGAATCTTTATTATTAATAAAATCTCCATTTTGGTTATTGATCTGTTTAGGTGTTCTATGTCTTTATGACTCAGTTTAGCAGGTTGTGTGTGTCCAGGAATTTATCCATTTCTTCTGGGTGTCCCAATTTGTTGGCATACAGCTCTTTGTAGTAAATCCTAGTGATTGTTTTTCTTTCTGTGCTACATTTCCTTTTTCACCTCTGATTTGTTGATTTGAGTCTTCTCCTTGTTTTTGGTTAGTTGGGCCAATGGTGTGTCAATTTTTTTTATTTTTTAAAAAAAACAGCTCTTAATTTCATTGATCTTTTGTATTTTTTGTTTCAATTTTGTTTATTTCTTCCTTGATTTTAATTCTTTCCTCCTACTAATTTGTGATTGGGTTTGTTGTTTTTTTCTAGGTCCTTAAGATACATTGACAGCTCATTTATTTGGTGACTTTCCAGTTTCTGATATAGGCACTAATTGTTATAAACTTTCCTTTTAACACTGCTTTTGCAGTATCCCATAAGCTTTGATGTGAAGTACTATCATTTTCATTCATTTCCAGAAATTTATTTTGTTTTTCTTTTGATTTTTTTTATAACCCACTGTTTATTTAGGAGTATGTTGTTCAATCTCCATGTGTTTGCATATGTTCTTGAGATTTTTGAATTGTTGATTTCTAGCTTCAATCCAATGTGATCAGAGAAGTTGCATGGTAGGATTGTGTTGTTGGTTTTTTTTTTTTTTTTAATTTGCTGAGACTTGTTTTATGGCCTTAAGATTTGGACTATTTCTTGCCATTGTCTTCTAGCCTTTAGGGTTTCTGATGAGAAGTCAGCGGTGAGTCCAATTGGAGATCCTCTGAAGATAATCTGGAATTTCTCTTGTGCACATTTTAGAATCTTTTCTTTATGCTTTACTGTGGAAAATTTGACTACAGTGTGTCATGGTGAAGATTTTTTCTGGTCATATCTATTTGGAGTTCTTTGTGCTTCCTATACTTGGACTTTGCTTTCTTTCTCCAAGATACGGAAGTTTTCTGTAAGTAGGCCTTCTATTCCCTTCTCTTTCCACTCCTTCAGACATTGCACTCCTAAGAACCACATTTTGGGGTATTTGATAGTATCCCAGATATCTCCAACACTGTTTTTAAGTTTTCTAGTTACTTCTTGTTTTTGGTCTGACTGTAAAATTTCCAGAGATTCATCTTCTAGTTTGGATATTCTTTCTTCTGCCTCACCAACTCTGTTAAGTCCTTCCACTGCATTTTTATTTGATCTATTGAATTCTTCATTTCTAGTGTTTCATTTTGATTTCTCTTTAAAATCTATTTCATGGGAAAAAATTTCATTCATATCATATATGGTTTTCTTTAGCTCATGGATTTACTTATGATTACTTTTGAGTAAACCTATGATTAATTTTTTTAATTCAATTTCCAGCATTTCCTCAATCTCTTCCTCATCACATTCTAGTATTGAAATGTTGTATTCCTTTGTGGAGGCCATAGTATCTTCTTTATTCTGTTTCTTGAATTTTTACATTTATTTTTAGCCATTTGTACAATGTTTCTTTTTTTCATCTTTGAACCATGTCTCTGGTTCAGTGGAATGTCTATACTTTCAGTGAATAACAAGAGGTGTGCAGTGAGTTTGGCTAGGGAGTTCTCGTCAGTGCTCCAGGATGGGGTGAGTATTGGGGTAACACACAATTTGGGTATGCTAGCTTTCCTCTGTTAACTGGATGAAAATGAATGATCACCTCTGTTGGTGCGACCACTCCTTCTCCTCCAAACTGAGAAGTGCCTGATGTTAGCCCCTAGTGTATTCATCACTCATCCGCACCGCCATATGAACCGCACATATGATCTGTGCAGCTCTTCTTGCCAGCACTGTTCCATCTGCTGTGGGCAGATAGGAGCTCTGAGAGTATGCTGCAGCACTCTATGATTGCCCAGATCCCAGCTGCTCCCTGCCTCCTGTCACATGGTCACAGTGTTTTCTCAGTCTCAGCTCCTACGGCTCTCAGGGTTGAGGAATATAAGTGGGGCCACTCTGCCCCGTTAGCACATCCTGACAGCAGGGGAACTGAGGAGCTCCCAGGACCTCTATGTCTGCATGTGTTCAGCCCGCTAGATTGAGTTCTGTCCTCCCAACCAGATTCAATGCTAGTGCGGTACGTGGGTTTTTCTCTCTGGTAGGATCTCTGCGTCATAGGCATGCTCAGTACCCACCAGCCATAGCCCTGCTCACTTCACAGTTGTGCTGGGTATTTAGGAGAATCCCACAGGCAGCACTTTCCTTCTCCCCACCCGTTGTTGGGTGGATACAGCAGAGCTTGTGTTGTTGTCTTGATGAGAGGTAGAGAAAGACTCCACCAGTTGATTCAAACTGCTGTGGTTGTCACCACCAACAGTCACCACTAGCTGCTGAGTGCACACAAAGAAGCCGGAGCCCCTACTCCTGTTTATGCCAGCCTTCTCCCAGCTAGTTAGCTGTTGTGCACTGGTATGATGGGGAAAGAAGTGGAGAGAGAGGTGTGCTGCTTCCCCCTCCCCCCACCCCAAGCAGTTGCCCAGCTCCCCTAAGGGTTCTGGGCAGAACTCAAACACTGTGTAGTCTACTGGACTCTCCCTCCAGCTATATCAACAGTGGCATGACACAGGCCAGTGCATTCTTTCTATACAGGGCAGGCTGCTGGTTCTTTTGTTGTGCCCTGTAATGGTTGCTGCATGTCTGTGCCTTCCCCTTGGATCCAGATTGTTTCTGCTGCATTTGCAAGGTCTTCCACTGCAGTTTGCCCTGCAGCTTTTCCTTGAGAGTGTGACTTCTCCACTTTTTTTTCTGCTAAGTTCACAGAGCCTAGAGCAGACCTCCCTGTCACTATTCTGCCATCTTGCCTCCTACCCACATAATTTTTGAATCTTGATTGTTCTTGAGATTCAAAACATCTTTTTTTTTTAAGATTTTTTATATATTTGAAAGTCAGAGTTAGAGAGCTCAATCTTATGTCCACTGGTTCATTCCCCAGAGGACTGCAATGGCCAGAGCTGAGCCATGCTGCAGCCAGGAGTCAGGAACTTTATTTGGGTCACCCACGTGGGTGGCAGGTGTCCAAATACTTGAGTCTCTCCTGTATTTTCTAGGCCATTATCAGGGGCTTGGATTGGAATTGGAGCAGCCAGGACACGAACCAGTGCCCATATGGGATACTGGCATCACAGGCAGCAGCTTTACCTCACTATATTTTCTCAGAAATCTTGATGTTAGTTGTCTGGTCATGCAGTGGAGACTTAGGGGCATTTTCTAAAGAGATATGGAGGGGCCAGCGCTGTGGTGTAGCAGGTAAAGCCACCGCCTGCAGTGTCAGCATCCCATGTGGGCACCAGTTCTAGTCCTGGTTGCTCTTCTTCCAGTCCAGCTCTCTGCTGTGGCCCGGGAGGGCAGTGGAAGAGGGTCCAAGTGCTTGGGCCCCTGCATCCGCATGGGAGACCAGGAAGAAGCACCTGGCTCCTGGTTTCAGATTGGCACAGCACTGGCCGTGGCAGCCATTTGGGGAGTGACCCAACGGAAGGAAGACCTTTCTCTTTCTTTCTTTCTCTCTCTCTCTCTCTCTCTCTCTCTCTCTCTCACTGTCTATAACTCTACCTGTCAAAGAAAGAAAGAAAGAAATACGGAAATGAGAAAGATTAGACAAAAACCATTTTTAACAAACTGAATAAAAACTATAATGTACTCCTTAAAATTATACTTACATTAGTGCTCAGAACATTTATATAAAAGCTAGAAGAGCTCTTGTGATGCAGAAATTATGAATTTAAAGTTGTTAGAATTAGGGTTACTGCATTCGAGTATTTTAATAAGAATTATTTTCTAACAGAAACACTGTTTCTTTTGCTTAATTATTTTCATTTTACTCCTGGCAAGCTTGCCAAGTGAGCTTGCTCATCTCTGATAGTTGTCTATAAACTTACATGGGGCAGGCAGCTCAAAGCACTTCTTAAAATATAAACAAATCCTAGCTTCTTCCCCAGTCCTTGGAAATATATGACAGGGAATTTAAAACAACTTTGATTAATATGTGAAAGGTTCTAATAGAAAGATAGAAGACACCCTAAGATCATAGGGGCGATTTTATTAGCCAGATGATACAAATAAATGAAACAGTAGCAGAGGTATACAATGCCTTCTGTAGCTCACGAGTAGACTCGGCACCACTGAGTAAAGAATAAGTACACTTGAAGTCAGATCAGTAGCAATTACCCAAATTGAAATCAAACAAGGAAAAAAAAAGTGAAAAATTTCAGATCACAACATCCTAAAGCTAAAGGACAATATTCAAGAGGATAAAGTGGCAGAAAAAAATAATATGTGAAGAAATAATGGCCAGTTTTCTAAAATTAACAATAAAGTGCAGGCAGCATTTGGCATAACAGAAGAGACACTGTTGGGCATCCACAGTCCCAGCTCTGTCCCAGTTCCAGCCTCCTGCTGATGTACATTCAGGGAGCAGCAGGTGATGGCTCAAATATTTGGGTCCTTCCTTGCCACCCACATGGGAAACCCAGACTGAGTCCTTGGCACCCAGCTTCATCCTGGCCCAGCCCTAATTGGGAATTTGTGGGCATTTGGGGAATAAACTAGCAGATAAATATCTCTGTCTATCTCTGCCTTTGTCTTTCTGACATTCAAATAAATGAATAATAAAATCAATGACAATCTGAAGCAACATATCCAGGAAGCTCGGGGAACACCAAATATGATAAATGCCAATAACAAAAACGTAGGCATTATATTCAAACTACCAAAACCAAAGCATTGTTAAATGACAGCCAGGAATAACAAAGTATATACAGAAAAATTAAAATAAGAATTACAGCAGACTTCTTAACAGAAATTGCCAAACCAGAAGATATTATCAATAAATGATATCAGCCCACAGTTCAATATCCAGCAAAACAATCTCAAAAATGAAAAAGAAGACATTTCAGACAAAAACTGAAGACTTTTATTGCCACCAGACCTACTATAAAGAAATGTTAAAGATCTTCAGGCAGAAATAATGTATCAGAGCTAAAAAAAAACAAAAAACAAAAAAAAAAAAAGAAGCAAGAATATAAGAAGCAGAATAGATGAAGTTGAAATTGAATGAATCTTTTTTTTTTTTTACTGTTCCATAACAAAAACAGTAGAAATTCATTGCATGTTTCTAGCATATAAAAAAGTAAAAGGCTCAGCGTTGTGTTATAGCAGGTTGGGCCTCCTATTGTGCCAGGAAAGGTAGTGGAAGATAGCTTAGGGACCCTGCTACCCAAGTAGAAGACCAGAATGGAGTTTCTGGATCCTGTCTTCAGCCTAGCACAGTGCCATTGTTGTGATTGTTTGGGGAGTGAACCAGCCAGTACAAAGTCTCTGTCTGTCTATAATTCTGCCTTTCAAATAAATAAAATCTTTAAAAATAAGTAAATAAGTAAGTAAATAAATAAATAAGGAGGCATCCAATGCTGTGACATAGAAGGCCAAGCCTCTGCCTGTAATGCCAGCATCCTATATGGGCACCAATTTGAGACCCTGATGCCTCACTTGCAATCCAGCTCCCTGCTAGTGTGCCTGAGAAGGCAGCAGAAGATGGCCCAGGTACTCGGGCCCCTATACTCATGTGGAATACCTGGAGAAAGCTCCTGGCTTTGGCCTGGCCCAGACCCAGCCATTATAGCCATTTGGGGAGTGAACCAGCAAGTGGAAGATTTGTTCTCTCTCTTTTTCACTCTTTCTCACTCTTTCTCCTCTCCTCTCCTCTCCTCTCCTCTCCTCTCCTCTCCTCTCATCTTCTCTCTCTCTCTCTCTTTCTCTCTCTCTCTTTCTCTCTCTCTCACACACACACACACACACACACACACACACTTCCTTCCCTTCCCTCCCTCTCTCTGTCTCTCTCATTCTCTCTCTGTGGCTCTGCCTTTCAAATATTTTTTTTTTAAAAAAAAGTAAAAGGTATGACAACAACATACAGAAGAAATTGAGAGTCTATAATTGTAAAGTCTTTATCCATGAAGCAGTATAATATTTTGAAGATAGACTATTATGAGTTAATTTTGTTAAAATAGGCTATCGTAAGAAAATTAAGTTTAAAAAAAAGCATACCAGGCAAAGATAAATAAATGAAAGGTGGAGTAACTATCCTTTTTTAAAAAGATTTACTTATTAATTTTAAAGAATTACTGAGAGTGAAAGACAGATCTTCCATCCACTGGTTCACTCTCAAAGTGACCACATTGGACAACACTGGGCCAGGCCAAAGCCAGGAGCCAGGAGCTTCCTCCAGGTTTCCCACATGGATGGCAGGGGCACAGATTCTTGGGCCATCCTCAGCTGCTCTTCTCTGGCTATTAGCAGAGAGCTGGATCAGAAGTGGAGCAGCGGGGACACAAACTGGTTACTGTATGGGATGCCAGCATTACAGGAGGTTTTACCTGCTATGCCACACAGCCAACCCCAGAGTAACTATCTTAATACCAGACAAACTTTCGTAATAAAACTGGGTATGAAGAAGGATCCAATATGATGGCAAGAGTGCCATTTCTTCAAGAATACCTAGCAATTTATGTAAACATCTAACAACATACCTTCAAATATATGAAGCAAAAACTGATGGAACTGGGTAGCATCAGCAAGATGGCAGAATAGGAAGTCTCACTTTTACTCGCCACCTGCAACACAGAGAGACATAGAAAGTTCAACTAGCAGCTATCCACAGACCAGAACATCTTTTTTAAAACCCCAATATTTGGAAACAAGCCTGAGGTACCACATAGTTTGCAGAACTGAATGAAAACCAAAATAGAAGAACAGTCTCACTTCAATCATAAAATCCTTCCTTCTTCCTTCAAGTCAGCACAGCACTGATAGGTAAGAATTCCCTGGGCCCACAGTTTCCTACAAAAGGAAAGGAAAACTAGAAGCAGTCATTCAGCTTTCTTAGAATTCTGAGATGTTTCCCAGGAAGCCCATTCCAGTCTCACCTCATGGAGAACAAGAGGGTCACAGCATGGCTAGTCCACTCAAGGTCAAGTAGAAACAAAGAAAGGAGACCGAAATCAGAGTGACAAACAAATGTAACTTTATGGTACCTGAGTGTTCCTACCAAGTGGAGCACCCCAAAGACACTGACCAACTTCATACTGCATCCCACAAAGCTAAGATGATTGCATCCCAGAAAACAGTTACACAATCTCTTATATAGGGTTAATACTCTAAATTACCACTGTATTTAGTATTCATTCTCGTATTAGTATCAGTGTCAGAATATCATTTAACCACCCCTGTCTCTTTTGGGAGATTCAGTCCTCATTGGCTCTGAACATCCCTGCACATTCTTGATGGATTTGTTAAGAATGCTAGGACTTCGATGGCTCCTCGTCATGGCCATTTCTCTGAGTTGTGTTTGCCCCAAGCAACCTTGAAAGATCAGGTCATGTCCCTATCCAAAGACCAGGTCTGCTTACCACTTATTGCAAAAACAGTAAATTCGTGTCTTGTTTTTATTATTATTATTATTATTATTATTATTATTTTTGACAGGCAGAGTGGACAGTGAGAGAGAGAGACAGAGAGAAAGGTCTTCCTTTGCCATTGGTTCACCCTCCAATGGCCGCCGCAGCCAGCGCGCTGCAGCCAGTGCACCGCGCTCATCCGATGGCAGGAGCCAGGTGCCAGGTGCTTTTCCTGGTCTCCCATGGGGTGCAGGGCCCAAGTGCTTGGGCCATCCTCCACTGCACTCCCGGGCCACAGCAGAGGGCTGGCCTGGAAGAGGGGCAACCGGGACAGAATCTGGAGCCCCAACCGGGACTAGAACCTGGTGTGCCGGCGCTGCAAGGGGGAGGATTAGCCTGTTGAGCAACTGCGCCAGCCTAAATTCGTGTCTTGTAACACAACCCACTGCAGATATACTACCCATCTAGGCCCATCTGTATTCCCCCATTGGACTTGGAGTGCATGGAAAAATGAAGCCCATCCCATGCTCGTGCTGCCTTTGTATTTGATCTACAGGTTTTGTGTCTTCTACAAGCATAAAGAAAGCAGTAGTCAGCTAACTTGCTAATTTACCAGTAGAATAAAACCTCAGAGCTTTCACACTTCACAACAGACTCTTAATTTTCTCATTTCCCATAGAATAGTTGCTGCTCCATATCCCTCAGAAACCTCATAGAGGCCGGCGCCGTGGCTCAACAGGCTAATCCTCCGCCTTGCGGCGCCGGCACACCGGGTTCTAGTCCCGGTCGGGGCACCGATTCTGTCCCGGTTGCCCCTCTTCCAGGCCAGCTCTCTGCTGTGGCCCAGGAGTGCAGTGGAGGATGGCCCAGGTGCTTGGGCCCTGCACCCCATGGGGAGACCAGGAAAAGCACCTGGCTCCTGGCTCCTGCCATCGGACGAGCGCGGTACGCCGGCCGCAGCGCGCGGACCGTGGCGGCCATTGGAGGGTGAACCAACGGCAAAGGAAGACCTTTCTCTCTGTCTCTCTCTCTCACTGTCCACTCTGCCTGTAAAAAAAAAAAAAAAAGAAAGAAACCTCATAGAACAACTAAACAAAATAATACACATTATTGATTTTTATAAAATATATGACAGTTATATAATTTCAGATGCTAAGTAAAGCCCTATGAGGTTGAAAATGTAATAACACTTTATTGTTAATTACAAGTCAGCAAGTTTCTGAGCTATTTGGGCTTCATCTTAAAAGTGTCCGTGTAGTTTGGCATCAAAAGATACCATATACAGAGAATAGTGGATTTGAAGTACACACCTATGTGTGCATGCAAATGAACATTCTGGTAACTCATGAAGTGAAACAAAGACAAAAATCTCTAAAACATCAACTTTTCTCTGCTGAGGTTGCATCGTACTTTTTTATTATAGCTTTGATGTAATTCCTTACGTATTCATTTTCCACTTACTTAAATGAGATTTATACAGTGGGGATTCTACACTGTTTTCCATAAGGATTTTGACATTTTTCTTCTGACCTAAAGACCTTGAAGAATCATATGGGAAGCCCAATTTATCCTGCTTCTCCTACCTCACATGCATTAAGGCCAAAGGAAAAAATCTGCTCTGAGACCTGCTGCCAACTAAAAGGACCAATGGAAAAGCCAGGGCCATTGAGTGATGTGAATGCTAGTTACAGTTTAAATTTATCAAGTGATTACTGGATATGCAATGGCCCATATGCTGAAGTCTTTGAACATCCAGATGGGTCCTGCCAAATTCAGAAAACCACTAAGGGTCATTCAAACTCACTGTAACAAGAACTCTTGACATTTCCCAAACATGGCCCACATGAAAAGTTACTAAGTGAAAAGTCATTAAAACCAGCTTTAATATTTCATAAGAAGCCTCTAATCTAAAGGCAATATTTTTTTTTTTTTTTACAGGCAGAGTGGACAGTGAGAGAGAGAGACAGAGAGAAAGGTCTTCCTTTTGCCGTTGGTTCACCCTCCAATGGCCGCCGCGGTCGGCGCGCTGCGGCCGGCGCACCGCGCTCCTCCGATGGCAGGAGCCAGGAGCCAGGTGCTTTTTCCTGGTCTCCCCATGGGGTGCAGGGCCCAAGCACCTGGGCCATCCTCCACTGCACTCCCGGGCCACAGCAGAGGGCTGGCCTGGAAGAGGGGCAACCGGGACAGAATCCGGTGCCCCGACCGGGACTAGAACCCGGTGTGCCGGCGCCGCAAGGCGGAGGATTAGCCTGTTGAGCCACGGCGCCGGCCTAAAGGCAATATTTTTTAACAGTGGACTAAAATCATCAGAAGTCCATACCATGTGAGTGTGATGAATGTTTTATGAATAACAAATGGTGCCAAAATGAGATCCAAATACATCTATCTACAAATGTCTGATGAAGTAGTGGAAGGCCAAGAGGAAGCAATTTGCATGAATCAACTTGCAAATAGATTCTCTCTTTTTTTTTTTTTTTGAATGATGGAGGAGTTTTGTGTGATACCTAAAAATCATATGAAAAACAGACTGGAGTATATAGTACATGCCCCTCCTGTCTGCCACAGGACCCATATGTACAAACAGAAGCAGCCTTGAGGCTCTGGGAAATATCAGAGTATAAAGGCTATAACTCTGATTCCAAGCAACAGAATGAAACTGTAAAACATATAGCCTCCCTAGCAATCAGAAATTATGGTCAGCAGCTTATGTTGGTATTACACTTAACATTTCAACCATGTGTCTGAATATAAGCGGGTCTATTTGCTCTGATTCAGTGGTCCTAGACAATAGACTTTAATGTGAAAAACCATTCTGCATTAGTAACTGAATACTACAATAATGTCTTCAAGGTTTGAAAGTATTCTCTGCATCCTGCATTTTCTCATAATGAAATCCAACCAAAAAATAGATTTGGGGGCGGGCCTTTAGCATAGCAGTTAAGATACTGCTTAGGAGGCTTGCCTCCCTTATCAGTCAGAGTGTCTGGGTTTATGTTTAGGCTGTGCTCCTCATTCCAGCCTCCTGCTAATGTACACCCTGGGAGGCAGCAGGTGATGGTTCAAGTGATTGAGTTCCTGCCGCCCATGTGGGAGACCTGGATTGAGTTCCAGGCTTCCTTACTTCAGCCTGGTCCAGCCCCAGCTCCAGCTATTGTGGCCATTTGGGAAGTGAACCAGCGGGTGAAAGCCTCACTCTTTGTTTCTAATTCTGCCTTTCAAATAAATAAAATAAATCTTAAACAAGTAAATGAAATTAAAATTACCATCAATATCAAGTGCTGGTGAGGATTAGGCTTTTAATTATGTATCATTTGAAATAATGTATGTTGTTATCTTTTCTTGGAACTTTCGCTGATAGTTCACTGACTGCACAATTTCTTCAAGAAGCAAACTGATAGATTTTCCAAGAGAGTTTTTACATGTTTTAAAATTAGAATTGTTTTTAACTATATGTTGAGAAAACAAATATCGGTTTAGCATGAGACTTTTTTTTCCCCTAAAACAGTTTATCGGGCTAAAGAAGGGTCAAAACTGTGGCACAGTGAGTTAAAGCCCTGGCTTGAAGCTTCAGCATCCCATGT
Source organism: Sylvilagus floridanus (assembly GCA_949820135.1). Lineage (NCBI taxonomy): Eukaryota > Metazoa > Chordata > Mammalia > Lagomorpha > Leporidae > Sylvilagus > Sylvilagus floridanus. The sequence goes on from OX463243.1 coordinate 58,848,213, forward strand.
GGGTGCCGGTTCTAATCCCAGCTATTCTCTTCCAATCCAGCGCTCTGCTATAGCAAGGGAAAGCAGTAGAAGATGGCCCAAGTGCTTGGGCCTCTGCACCCACATGGGAGACCCAGAAGAAGCTCCTGGCTTCGGATTGGCACAGCTCCAACCGTTGCGGCCATCTGGGGAGTAACCAGTGGATGGAAGACCTCTCTCTCCCTCTCTCTCTGCCGCTGCCTCTCTATAACTCTGCCTTCCAAATAGTAAATTAATTTTAAAAAAAGATAAACATATCAACAGAGTTTCGAGGAAAGAATGTGACCCAGAATTACTGTTTGTGTGAAAAGGAAAAAGCATAAAGCATTAAAGAAATGCTAGTGAGCCATGTTATCAAGAAGTGAAATAGGCAAAGGAGGAGGAAAAGGAAAGAAAGAATAATGGAGGTAGGGAGAAAAGCAAGACTTATGAGGGGCCTGCCAAAAGTTTGTGGGAAATGTGCATTATCTTTTAATTCAATTTTTAATGAACTTTTTGAAGCCCCCTTGTATTATTTTGGATATGTCCTTTGATTATTTATTTAAGTGTCTGAGAGGTAGAGAGAGAAAGGGTTCACAACTGATGGTTTATTCCGCAAATGCCCAATATGGCCTAGGGATTGAATCCAGGAGCTAGGAACTCAATCTATGTCTCTTTCATATGTAATAGAAATTTTCCTACTTGAGCCATCACCACTGGCTGCCAGGGTTTATACTAGCAGGAAGCTGGAATCAAGAGCCAGAGCCAGGAGTTGAACCCCAACTAGTGGCATAGGATATGGGCATCCTAACTACAGTGTTAACCACTAGGCCAACCACCTGACCCAGGTTTGAATTTTTTTTTTTGACAGGCAGAGTGGACAGTGAGAGAGAGAGACAGACAGAAAGGTCTTCCTTTGCCATTGGTTCACCCTCCAATGGCCGCCGCAGCCAGCACGCTGCGGCCGGCGCATCGCACTCATCCGATGGCAGGAGCCAGGTGCCAGGTGCTTTTCCTGGTCTCCCATGGGGTCCAGGGCCCAAGCACTTGGGCCATCCTCCACTGCACTCCGGGGCCACAGCAGAGAGCTGGCCTGGAAGAGGGGCAACCGGGACAGAATCCGGTGCCCCGACCGGGACTAGAACCTGGTGTGCCGGCGCCGCAAAGCGGAGGATTAGCCTATTGAGCCACGGCACCAGTCAGTTTGAATATTTTTAATGAAGCAAGGCATACATCAAAAAAAAGCAACATGACATAAAATTTTTAAATAGTAATAATCTGGATCCAAAATACTATAGTATATTTTAATATCCTAAGATATAACAAATGGAGTGAAAGGAAGAAAGTAAAAGCACACCAGGCTCCTCAGCTTTCACCCTCTCCTGGGAGTGAAATGTTTTAAATTTTGTTTTAAAAAAAGGACTTCCACACAACTAAATACTATATAATCATTAAAGGATGTACTTCTGATTAAAGGTAACAGAGTAAGTCCATTTCCCTTCAGTCACACTGCCCAGACTTGGTTCTCATGCCCACACTAGACCTAATATTTGCAGAGGTCAATCATGAGTCATAGTGGGCTGGAAGAGAGGCCAGACTTCCTGAAGACCAGCAGGGTGCTACCAGCCACAGCATCGAGGTTCTGTTTTCAGGAAAGATGGGCTGGGAGGATTAGCCATTGAAAACCTAGTGAAGAGTGTCACTGTCCTCCCAGCAGACACTTGAAATGATTCTGTAGTTGGGCCAATTGGGAATAGTGCTTGTGACAGGGAAAATGCCATGGAGCATCTCAGTGAGAAAGTGTAAGAAAGGATTAATTATAAGACTTGGGAGTGGGTCAGTAGACTTGGAGGAGGGTTACAATAATCAGGAGTTAGAGGTTGGTTATCATCTCGGTTAATCATGTCTATAAATCAAGAGGAACAGATTGAAGCTAATGCTGTGATAGATTAGCCAAGATAAGAGGATGTTTGATGTTTTGTGGTTTCCTTTTGTCTGCCTTTAGACAAAATTATGAAGTTATCTTGATTTTTCTCACTGCATCAAAGTCACAAAGTGTCCTCATCTGATGTTGATGTTCTGTGAGATCATCAGTGTCCAAGAGGAGAGCACTTTGAGCTAACTGGAAATGTCAAGCTGGCTCCCTCATGTCAAGAGTGGCTTTTCTCTTTTTCAATAGTTTTAGCCAGATGGTGGCTTCGTGGGAAGAACTAATCCTAATGTTGTTATTTGTACTTAATATTTTTGATGCTTCAACCTTGTAAAAGGCACAAGTACTGGGTATTTTCAAAGAAAAAATGTGCTTGTATATAAACTGGTGAAATAGTTAATTTCTATATGTAGGAAATGATGCCCCTTCTCATTTATTCTTGTAGAAAACCTCTAGGTCACTTCTGTTTGCAAAAGAAATGTGGAAGGTTTTGTTTATTTACTTGGTCTTCCCTAGCACTCCCAAACATTGATTTATAGCACTGACTTATTTAAGCAGCAAACACACACACACCAAAAAACGAGCTTCCCCAAATGAGCATTTCTAAGCCAAGCTTCTTGCCAGAGGGAATTTGTTTCCCTTTCAGTTATAATTCTCTCCAAACAAGGTTCCATCAGGGGAAGTCTAAGAAACAGCATGTGCAACCCAGCTCACAGCAGCTTTATTTCAAGTTTCATCCCCAACTAGGTCTGAGCCACACAATGCAAAAACTAATAGAAACAAGATTCTAGTCCCACTGGAAATGGTAAACTTCCAGCTTTCAGTGGGCAACAAAGAGAAGAGAATACTTCTCAAAACCAGAAAATGATGCATTTTCTATCCCCAGTGTACCTTCAGAGTCTGTCATTCTGAACTTTGACCATTTTAATTCCCTTTTTAAACCTCATAGCTCAAAGAATCCAAAATAAGTACAAACTAGCGATCATTGAGTCAGGTAAACAAGTAAGTCAAAAAAGCCACCTGTTTGGTAACTATCTTCTAAAATTCCATGGTTGAATTGAAGACAGGAAGCAACAGGAGACACAAATCAGGCTGCTGTGTCTCTGGGGAACTGAATTAGAGCAGGGACTTAGCTGTGCCAGTTCATGCCTGGCATAGCATGAACACTGAAGTATCCAGAAAATTCACTTCACAGATGTCAGTTCTCCCATTTCCTATTACCTGGGTCATAATCAGCCTCTTCTCCAATCCATGGGCAGTGGGTCAGAGCAGCCCTTCCCTCTGATTCCCAAAACATGACTTCATGACAGCCTTCTAGATAAAACTGCACAAGTGGTCAGTGCCTGCCAGATGTCTCTGGTGTTGCTTTGCCCAGCCCCTCCCAGCTGGAGGAATATCCAATGACATTTTTATAGTGCAGACCCAATGTGGCAGGGGCAGGAAGTACATCAGCCTTCCATCTTGACAAGGTGGTGCTTGGATCTGATCCTTTTGGCTGCAGCACTGGATCTGCCTAGGGCCAACAAGTTGATTCCCAGTCACAGCTCCCCTTTCTGCCCCTGCCCTAGAGTGTAGACCCTAGGACAGGACTTCTGCCTTGGTTTTCCTGCCTTGTACTCCCTTTACCTTCTCGGAACTCTCTGAGCTCACTTAGGGCACACAGATCATTCTGGTCTCTTCAGGGGACCAAGTTCTCTTTCTTCGCCCTGTCCCTGACTGGGGACTTAATTTAAATTGAACTCTCTTTACCATTCCCGAAGTCAAGACTTTGTATTTATTCTAACCTGAGCTAGAGGTCTTCAGAATATTCTTTCCTGATTAGGAAACAATAAAAATCAAATCTCTAGCCTCTACCCTACAAACCATAAGCCAACGATGTGGTACAACCATGTTGTGGTTAAAGAGTGACTGAAATAAAAGAGCTTGCTGTGAGTGATGGTCTAAGCCTGGTTCTACTCAGCCTTGGTCCTGTAGATGGCCTTTGATGAATAGGGAGCACAAGGGCATGACACCAGATGCCTGCCTGAAAAACGTCCACATGTCAATCATGTTATTAATCAGCTGTCCATGATGATCATATTATAAATATTACTATGTGTGTTCAAGTCCTAAATATGAGGTCCCTTCTACAGAGACTCATATCCTCTGTTGGGTGTTAAATCACCATTCCACAGGCTGGCACTTCCTCTTTCTTTCCTCTTCCTGGGATCGTTTGAGGGTTATACGTTTGCCCTTCAGCAGTGATGAATGGAGTGTTGTGCTAATGCTGGGCTCTGCCATTATTCATGTCCCCATCCTCTGTCCAGAAACTTTAATTGCAGCATCCTAGATGGAGGAGCAAAAATTGTATTACAGAGGATACTTTCATCTTCCTGATTATAATACCTGACAAAAGGCAGGGCTTTTCTATTAATCTCGGGTCCTTGCACTGGAGGGGCATCCACTCACCATACTGCGCAAGGTTCACAACCAGGCGGCATCATACAGATATGTGGCTCATGGGATCTATAATTTCAGACTGAAGAAGCTGAGCTGATAATCATATCACCCCACTGCCACAACCTTAATCGGCCTATTATGGGCATAAATTAAGAGTGTTACTGAAGAAAATCTGTGTCCCAGAATTCCTGACTGCCAGAACCCTGATGAGCTGGGCTGAATACCAAGTATCCCACCGTGGTCTAGCTCTCTCGTTGAAGTCCATTATCATCTAATTCATGCTTATTCAGATTTCTCAGAGTCATCTTTTTTCTTCCCTTTTTAGTTATTAAAGTGATACTCAAAGGAGGGCATTCAGTCACACAAATTATATCTAAAGGATATTGGCCAAAGATTTATTGTCCAATGTGTTCAATTATAGTGATTTTTGTCACAATTAACAGAGGCAGAACTAGTGAGAAGCCCATTGGAGCACAATAAAAGCATCCATTTGGGTTACAAGACAGTCCATTACTGTAGTTGATCGTGGCTTCTATTAAGTCTTAGATACAAAGGTTGTAACTGCCATCTGCTACTTCATCACATGGTTTATACACAAGCTTCTGGTCTGGAGAAAAACTAATGCAGCTGCAGGCTTCTTGCTTCTCTTTTTAAAATTAAGACTGCTCAAGAAAGTTTAGTCTCCAAACTGCAGGAAAAGGGGAAATTATTTTGTATAGTGCAGTGCTCCAAACCCTGGAATTTACAATAGTTAAAGCTAAACTATAATTTTTTTTAAAAATTTATAATGAGCACTGTTCTAGCCATTGGCGGTGGGGGGAGGAGTATACTTAGGTAAAGGAATTACAGTGGGACTCAGCCCATTAGCCACTTGGGAAGTCCTTGCAATTTACCACTTTCAAGATAGATATACAAACCTGGAAGCCACATGGAGACAGTAGAAGAAAGTAGAAGTAGAGTCCTCCCTCTGCCATCTGCACTGGCTATCCCTGAGCCTCCTTTTCTGAGTCCACAGCAGAGGGCTGTCTAGCCCCAGCCCGACTCAGAGCACATCCTGGTAGAGAGGAGTCAGGGACTGTCCCTGGGTTATACAGAGGCTATTGCCCTTACACAGGCAGCTTCAAAGTTTATTTTAGTAGCTTAGGTTTTCCTAAGTGAAAAATCTTTGAATCTGGCAGACTGAAAAGATCATCAACCACAGGTTTGATTGATCCATTGAACAGGAAAGTCACAGTCACGGAGCAAACAAAGAATTAAGTATCTGCAGCACCAGGCACTGACAATTTTCTGACAACCAGTCCCCTTCTCTTGAGAGCTCAGGATAGATTTGTTTCTCTGATAGCTGAAGCAAAGTCTGCAATACCATTTTGTGATGAGACAGCCAAAGAGATGCCCATTGGTGGAAACAGCCAATGAACCTTAAACAACGGTTTCCTATTCTATTCTATGGTTTCCTTTATAGAAGTCGGGTGTGTGCGTGTAGATAGAGATAAGAAAAAAAGTTAAAATAACCTTTCAGAGAATTTCTAATCTTCGAAGTGTCTCACAGTGTAATTAGGCAGACAGACACATAAATTGTAATAACTGTGAAACAGAACACACTCCACATCACAAGGGAAGTGGTTTACCCAGCAGTAACTGAAGTTGAGTGAAAAGAAGGAAGTCTTCATGGAAGAAGTGATGATCAAATTGACTCTTTTTTTTTTTTTTGACAGGCAGAGTGGACAGTGAGAGAGAGAGACAGAGAGAAAGGTCTTCCTTTGCCATTGGTTCACCCTCCAATGGCCGCCGCAGCCAGCGCGCTGCGGCCGGCGCACCGCACTCATCCGATGGCAGGAGCCAGGTGCCAGGTGCTTTTCCTGGTCTCCCATGCAGGTGCAGGGCCCAAGCACTTGGGCCATCCTCCACTGCACTCCCTGGCCACAGCAGAGAGCTGGCCTGGAAGAGGGGCAACCGGGACAGAATCTAGCGCCCCAACCGGGACTAGAACCTGGTGTGCCGGCGCCGCAAGGGGGAGGATTAGCCTGTTGAGCCACGGCACCGGCCCAAATTGACTCTTAAAACATGAATAGGCTCTGCCTTGTTGCTACCTGTGGAGGTGGTGTGGCAGCCTTCTACTTGGCATCATGGCCATCCTAGACTCCTCATGAAGCCTAAGATCATCAAAAAGAGGACCAAGAAGTTCAGCCAGTACCAGTCAGACCACTTTGTGAAAATTAAGCATAACTGGTAAAAACCCACAGATACTGAAATCAGGGTACAGAGGAGATTCAGGGACCAGATATTGATGCCTAACATTGGCTATGAGAGTGACAAGAAAACAAAGCACATGCTGCCTGCCCAGTGGCTTCTGGAAGACCCCAGTCCACAGTGCCAAGGAACTGGAGGTACCACTGATATGCAACAAATCTCTCTGGGCTGATATTGCTCACCATGTTTCCTCCAAGACCTGCAAAACCATCATGGACAGAGCAACCCAGCTGGCCATCAGAGTCACCAATCCCAATGCCACGCTGCTTGGTGAAGAAAATGAATAGACAGTTCCTGGGCACAGTTTGTGTTTAAATAAAGCCATGAAAACTGTCCCAAAAAGGGTGAGTAGGAAATTGCAGATGCATTAGGTGGTATGACTATTCAAACCTCATAACCTGCACCTGCTTTGCTTAAGTGAGTAGCTGTCAGACTTTATCATCTATCAAGGTAATCTGGAGGGTTAGTTAAAGTGCAGATGGCTTGGCTTTGCCTCTGGAGTTTCCAGTTGCATAGATCTTCAGTGGTCCAGCAAGTGCAGCTCTAACCCATTCACAGGTGATGCTGCTGCTGATAACCAGAGACTTAGGTGCACTATGAGGAGTGGAAGTAGAGAAAGGGATGCAATGTCTGGATCCTAAGGGACTCCAGGCCCATGTGGAGAGCCCATTGTCAGGTCCTCAGCCATTGAGTGTAAGCATCACATCTGTGGTTTTTGGAAGGTAGCGCTGGTAGGAATGTAGACAGAAAAGGCAGTTACAACATGGTCACAGTCACTTGGGACATTGTACAGCCAGAACAAAGGCAATGGGAATGGAGAAAATGGGTCTAGCTTGCTTCTGTGAAAGTGAGAGCCGAGGCCTGGCGTCTTAAGTGATGCTGTCAAAGGAGGAAAATAAATCAGCTGTTTCCTTTGCCTCTGGAAACTGTTATTTGTTCTCTTCCCTTATTAAAATATGCATGATGGATCTTCTGGGAAAGGACACAGACAGTTTAGCAACGTTTACTTAGCCATAATTCATTGATTATTATTTCCAAGAAAAAAGAAAACATCCTTATTTGGTGCAGTTAGAGTATCCCTGGGGTGTTGTCCACATGCATCTCTGTTCCCTGTGCAGCCCTGGGGCTGGGGAGCCTGTTTTTGAGCAGAAACAGAACAGGCAAAGTGGAGTATCGCAGAACAGTGCCATAGAGGGAGGTCAGAGGAGCAACAGAAATAACGAAAGTGCATACACCTGCAGGGAATGGAATGGGATTTCTAGAAAGCCCCAGAAATATCTAGTAGGTGACTGAATTTCCTGCTGAAATATACTAGATGTAGAAATGTAAAATTGTCCATCATGTTAAAAAGCTAGTATTTTTGCTATTTCTTTTCTTAGCCCAGGATCCCTCAGAAATGAACCCAAGACAAAGACTCCCAAGCTGGTGGTTTACTGGGGTGATGAGATCTGAAGAAGTGAAGTGTGGGCAGGGGTGAGACTCACAGAAGCAGGGAAGTCCAATACCAGACCGCAGTATAGAGCTGACCACTGATAGAGGCCACTGCTCTAAACACCTAAGACACTTTTATAAAACACTCCTCAGAGCCATCCACTTGGAGAAGAGAGGGAGCAAGGCCAATTATTGGCTGCTTTTTCCCTCTGCTCAAGGCTTGCCCCAACGAACATTAAATGTCTCATACTTCTGAGTTGCACACATGGGCATGACCACTACAGGAATCAAAGATGGCCTGTGCCAGACATGAGAGTGGTAAGGAGCTGTTGGGTTGCACCTGTATCAAGTGAGTTGGGCCTGTGTGGAATTTGTCAAACTACACTGGCATCAGATGTGGGTCCACCCCAAGGATATGCAATAAATAGTATATAAGGTTTCCTGTACCTTTGTTATGGTCCTAGGCTAAGGGCTTCACAGCCATTCTTCCATTTAATCCATACAACAACCCTATAAAGCAGGCATTCTATCCCCACTTTAGAAATTAGGAAATAAGGGTTAGAGACTCAAGATAAAACAAAAGGAAGTGGCAGGGTTAGAACTCAAATCCACTTCTTTCTGGCTTCAAAACCCATGCTTAACTAGAATATCAAGTGGTAACCAATGCATGATAGATGATAACTCAGGAAGTCAATTTAGGAGGCCATATCAGCAGCCTTTAAATATTTATCTTATTTCTATCCTAAAACTCTAACTTAAGAAAACAATGTACAGGCATGGAATCTAGTGCTCAAATATCTGCATCCCACATTAGAGTGCCTTGGCTCAAGCTCCTGATTCCAGTTTCTTGCTAATGCAGACCTTAGGAAACAGTAGTGTTGTCTCAAGTAACTGGGTTCCTGCCTCTTACATGGGAGATCTGGATTATGTTCCTGATTCCTGACTCCGGACCTGTTTGTTGTAGACATTTTAGGAATGAATGGGATCTCTCTCTCTCTCTCTCTCTCTCTCTCTCTCTCTCTCTCTCTCTCTGACTCTAATAAGTAAAAACAAAAAAAATTAAAAAAACAATCATTGACTCTAATAAGCAAAAAAAATTCTTTAAAAACAATCAGAAATGTACACAAAGATTGATGTTTATTCCAACTGACTTATAATGGATTAGATAGATAAATGTGTGCATGTATGTAATGGAGTATGCAATTATCTAAAATGATTATTTAAAACATAATAATAAGGGTGAGCATTGTGGCACAGTGGGTTAAGCTGCCTCTGGAACACCTGCATCATACATTGGAGTGCCAGTTAGAGTTCCAGCTACTCCACTTCTGATCCATCTTCCTGCTAATGTGCCTGGGAAGGCAACAGATTATGCCTCATGTACTTGGATGCCTGACACCATATGAGAGACACAGATGGAATTCCAGGCTCTTGGCTTTGATCTGGCACAGCCCTGGCTGTTGTGGGTATTGAGGAGTGAACCAACGGATAGAAGATATTCTCCCTCTCCTTCTTTTTCTCTCATTGTCTCTCTCTCTGTGTTGCTCTGCCTTTCAAATAAATAAATAGTTTACAAATATATATAAGAAAAAGACTTATAAGCTTAAGAAAATACAGCTTACAAAACATACAATATGCTGTTAACAGCATATAAAATATAAGCAGAAAAACGGACTGAAAGGAGAATTCAAAAATGTTAAAGTATAAGGCAAGATAATACTAACATATTTTTTCTTTATATTTCTGAATATTTTAAAAATTTTCCATAAAACTATGTATGATATTTATGACCAGGATATTTTTACTTTATTTTAATGGGCAATGGAATGAAATGACTGTTACCCTGGGGCACCTTCTGGCACCAACTGAGTTGAGTGGTGTGTCCTGCCTTGCAGCTGTCATTGCTGTCACTGAGAAAAGGCCCTTTGTGGCTTGGAGGAGGTTTTCTGGTCCTTCACAAACAGTCTCTTACTAAACACCCTGCTTGCACCCTGGAGCTATGTCTCTACTTCTTGGATCCAGAGACACCTCTGTCACCTCCAATTGGATGCTTCACCCCAGCCTGGCCATCACTCTGTGTCCACAGGTGAGCTGAGAACCCGGGCATGCTTATTTTTGAGAAGATCTTAACAGGGGAGGAGAGGAGACTGCATGTGGAACTGACCTGTCAAGATGCACTATCTGTCCTGGGTGGGACCAGACCTGTTACTCCTGCATTCCCTGAAATCCAGAAGTCTGCCTCATGCCTAAAGAAGAGCAGAAGTGAGAGAGAGCAAAGTACATGGGATCCATAATGCTCAGTCTCCAGAGGTGGCTCTTTCACATCTGAGCCTGCCAGTTCCCTTCATGCCCAATGGAGAGATCTCACATCAACGTGATTTTCTACCGCAAATTCAGCCAGTTAAGTCCTTACCTTTTCTTCACTTTTTCCCATTACTTTTCCTTTTTTGCTGTGTTATTAGAGATGTACATAATTTTGGAGTATTTGTGTATGAGTTTGGGTTTTTGTCCTGCATCTCTTTCTTAATGGCTGTGTAGCCATTTCCCTAATAATTTCCTCTTTGGAGTCTGTCCTCTCTAATCACCTCCTGGGAATAAGTCCTGGGGACCCAGTGCTGGCAGGCTACTAACCTTGGTCAGAATGGTCACAGCCCAGTACTTCATGGTGACATTTCAAAAGGCCACGTGGTTCCCTTTGGTCCTTTAATAAACAGTATGAGTTATTTCAGGGAAAACAGAGTGGCTGGGAAGGATGCCCCGTGGAGAGGAGGCAGAGTTGTGAATTCTGACTATAACCTCATGCACATTTGCAGTTCTGTCTCACTCTGCATTATTAGGCATCAAAAACTCCTTTGACAGGGAGTCAGGTGGAGGAAACCTTACAACTAATGGCTGTTCTATATTAGTAGCTGCACAGCATATTTTAAACACATTCCTGGATTAAGAGAATTTCACACATTATAAGACCCACTTTCCCAAAGGAGACAGGAGAGTAAACAACACAGCATCTTTTGCAGGGATAACTGGTAAGTGTTTCACAATTGGCTTGTCAGGAAGAAAAGAAGTCCTGATTTGGACATTGGATTTGCAGATTTCCATGGTGTAAGGACTCCTATGATAGCATATTTCAAGTTTCCAAACGGTTTAAAATCTGATTTTAAAAATTCCTGAAACCTAACAATCAGTTGTGTTTTGGGAACTCTGAGAACCAGTTACAACATGCCACTTGAGCAGGCATGTGATTGAGATGGAACTTAAGCTTTGAAGAGAGAAAGAATTAGAGGGAAGTGGGCTCTACATCCAGTCTATCTTTGGGGCGTGTGGTAGAGCTAACATGCTGTCTCAGAGTGTAAGAGACAGTGATTGTAGTGTCTGTTGCAGCACAGACTGCAGGAGGGGCTGCGTCTCCTCATGTGTATGCACAGCCATGCAGTGGGGTCAGCCCTGGAGCAGACTGAGCATTGTACTTGACTTCAGAGCCCCGGGGCCCACCTGGAGCTTCTTTAATAAAGCCCTCTTGTGTTTTGAGTAGAGTGGATTCTCTTATTTGCAAATAAGAACCCTAGCTGACTATGGTAAGAAACGTTTTGTTTGAAGTGGAGATGGATACTTGCGAACAGAATTACATATTGCTGCCATTCAGTCTGTCTTTGGAGTTTCAGATGTTCTATGTGGGGGTGAATTTCAGTTTCATTCTCTCTCACCTGCTCTACACCTTCTACTCAGATTACTCTGCAGCAGAGTATGTAGGAAGAATTTGGCTTTTAGTGCAATGAAGCTCCTAATAAGTGTGCCTGAAAAACTCAGAGAGGGTAAATAGTAAATCCCACCTCCTCGGCAGGGCCTGCTCTCTCATCCACATGGAGTCAGTGCACAGCCCCTGTGAGGAACAGCACAGGAACTGTGCCAGACCTCCATCATGGACATTTGATAACTTCTCCCAGATAATTAGCTCCCTGAACTTTGCCTTAGGTGTTGCTCGAGCACCTTGTGGACCACCCCCCTCCAAGGTACCTGAAATGCTTGTTAAAAATGATTGCTGCCTTGTTAGACCTCCTGAGTCAGAGCCTCTAGGTACAGACCAGGAATGTGTACAGTTTCAACTGGTGCTTACAATTTTTGAGAAAGAAAACTTCTTATCATCATCACAAAAAAGCATTTTTTTCTACCTACTAGATAGGTATATGACAGATACAAGTAGATGTAAAAGTTAAACAGGAAATAATACAGCTAAAACTTAAACAGAAAATTACCATGTTTAGACATGGCAAAAATAACATTCTCATGAGGTGTTTAATAAAATATTTTAACCTATAGTTTTGGGTCAATAAAATACTCCAGAATGCCTAGGAAATGTTAAGAAGGGTTGAGAGGAAGCCAGTTCATTTTGCTAAAAATTAGTATCATTCCCCTTTTTCTTTCCATACTCAGAAAATTCCTCTCTCCACAAAGGAAGTCATTCCCAGATCCTCTGGGAGTCTTCGCAGAGTGCTCTGTCCAGACATTTACAAATACTGCTGCTGCTTATCATTCAGGAAAATATAGTGAAGTCAAACAAAGTAATCACAGGGGCCAGTATTGTGGCATGGCAGGTAGGGCTGCCACCTGCAATGCCTGCAACCCATATGAGCACCGGTTCATGTTCCAGCTGCCCCACTTCCTATCCAGCTCCCTGCTAACGGCCTGGAAAGGCCAGTGGTAGATGGCCCAAATGCTTGAGCCCCTGCTACCCATGTGAGAGATCTGGAGGATGCTCCTGGCTCCTGGTTCCAGCCTGGCTCAGCCCTGGCCATTACAGCCATTTAGAGAGTGAATCAGCAGATGGAAGATTCTCCTCACCCTTTTGTATCTCTCCCCTGCCCCCCTCTCTATAACTCAAATAAGTAAGTAAATCTTTTTTAAAAATAACTAGTCTTTAATAATCTATTTTCAGGACAGCATGCTAAGCAATTTGAACAGATTATTTCACTTAATTTTTACAACAGTTCATGGTGGAAACATAACCCATTTTAGAGACAGGGAAAGTAGATGTGAACAAAATATCCATGGAGAGTAACAGCAGTTGTGACCATACCCATAGTCTGTGACCTGAACCATCACAAGCTATGTGTATTGTAAAGTGTATAAGACAGAATGAATTCTATTGTTGCCATCTGATTCTGCTGTTGTCTTTATTAAAACCCATGTAAAAGATACTTCCTAAGGCTTCTCCTGACCAGAATAGTTCTGAGTGTTTGTTGAAATCAGCCCCTAATTCCACCTCCTCTGCTCTCTTGCTTTTGCAAGTTTCATAGCAACCAAAGCCCTTCCTCTGAAGCAATACAGCATAGGATTGGGTTCAGATCCTGACTGTACGACACCACCAACCTTTGGCAAGTTAATTGACCTCTCTGAGCCTCTGCTTTATTCATCTATAAAAAGATGATGAGCATCCTTGTTTGTGTGTGTTTAAGATTTACTTATTTGAAAGGCAGTATGACAGAGAGAGGAAGAAAAAGAAATCAATTTTCTATCTTATTCACTCCCCAAATGCCCAGAACATCTGGGTCCAGGCCAGGTTGAAGCCAGGAGCCAGGAACTCCAACATGGTCTCCTACATGGGTGGCAGCGGCCCAAGCATTTGGGCTATCTTCTGTTGCACTTCCAGGTACACTAGCAGGAAGCTGGATCAGAAGCAGAGAAACCAGAACTCAAACTGGTGCTCTGATATGGAAACGCTGGCATTGCAGCCTGAAGTTTAACCTGCTGTGCCACAGTGCTGGTCCCAAGATGAACATTCTTAATTCACAGGAATAATACGAGGATTAAATGAAGACAACGTTTGGCAAAGGTTTTGGCAAAAACTAAACACTCAATGAATTATGGCTACTTGGAATGTCACCAGAGCTCTCGTGTTTTCCTAAATCACTGATTCATTAATTCCTTTATTCATAAGCCCCTTTGACAAATGTTTCTGAGTCCTGTGCCCTTGCTAATCTGACAGGGACACTGGGAGAGGGAGGATATGGTTGTGTGTCGTCCGGCCTCAGCTCACATTCTAACAGCAGAGTTGCCAGATGCCATGCCACCCAGTAAGGAGACGCAACCCTAAAGTGAGCCTCAGGGTCAAGCTGTCTTTCCAACCAGCACAGCATGGTTTCTTTTCACATGGGAATAAATAGGAGCAGGAAATTTCCCCTCCACTTGAGTCTTCCCTCCCATCCTTCTGCCATCTCCCATTGTCTGGCTCTCTGTAGTTCTCCATATGGTACTATCCTGAAACTGTATTCATAACAGAGAATGGCAGGTGAAGTCTGCTCCCAAAGTCACACTGAGGAGTAAAACACAGATAAAAGGTTATGCCTGCTTTTATGAATGAGGAGTGTCAGACCCATCAGCTGAAATAAGACTGAATGACAGTTTGCTAAAGGAATGTCATATGGATTGCCTTTTCCTACCTGCCCCTCATGCCTCTCAGTTTGGCTTTTTTTCAGTGTTTTGACATTTATTCGTCTGAATAAATGGATTGTTTGATCTTTCTGGATTTCCCTCTCAGTGATAATGGAAGAAAAGAAAAATGTGAATGTATCATTTTAAGGCCTCACATCACTGATTGCAACTGTAAAGACTGAAAAAAGGATCTGAATACTGCCTCCACTTCCAATCCCACTTCCTGTCAGTGCACACCTTGGGAGGCAGCAGGTTTATGAGTCAAGTAGTTGCGTCCCTGTCAGCCTTATGGGAGGCCCAGACTGTTCTAGACAACTGGGGAATGAAGCAGTAGATGGAAGTAAGCTCTCTTCCTCTCTCTACCCCTCCCATCATTCTGCCTTTCAGACAAATTTTTTTAATAAAGTAAGTAAGATGGATAAGTTTTACTATGCTTTTTAGTTGGTACACTTACCATTTATTGTGTCCTATATATGTAGCTACAAGCCCCCATGCCCTCAAACCCCATGGACAAGAGCAGAGTTTCTGAATCTCAGTACTACTGACATTTGAGAAGGAATAACCTTTTGTTGTAGAGAGCCAGGTTATATGCATTCTGGGATGCTTAGCAATATTCAGAGCCTCCACCCATTGGATGCCATCACTGTTCCCCAATGCCAAAAATATTTTCAAACATCTCCAGATGTTCATGGGTGGGAAATTGCCCCTGGTTGAGAACTACTGTGCTACACAGATACGTGCAATACCTGTAATGTGGTGGGAAGGTGTTAGGTAGAAACATATCTAGTGCTACAGAAAGAAACACACTCTACCAGGAAAAATGAGGAAAACTTCACAGAGATGACAATTGAGCAGAATTTAGAGCTTTTGTTATCAGAAAAAAACTACTTATTTTAAACTCAAATTAGGGATCTTATACAAATACTATCCTTTGGTTTAGAGGAGACATTTTTCTGCTATGAAATGGGACAAAAGTGAGCTATACCAGGGAGCTTTTTGAAAGTTCTTGAGTATAAGATAACTATATTTAATCCTTACCCAGAAATGCTGTGCACACGACCGCTGCTATGGACTAGATGAGGTTCCCTGGCTCTCCAGGTGTCAACCACTTGCACCTCTGCAGGTTAAGAAAAGTTCCAGCTCAAGCTGTGGCTCAGAAGCTCATGGTATCAGACCTGTCATGCTAGACAGTCCCAAAGTGCTGCTGTCCCCCATCCCCAGAGGTGTGTAAGGATACAGGAGCCAGTGTGCTTCTCATTGACTTTTAATGGTGATAACTGTACAAGGCAGAAGGTGGAGAAAGACCTTCCAGATGATCTAATACAACAGCAATGAGAACACTGGTCCCAGTTCTGCAGAAGCCTTGAAAATAGAGAGTCGCAGTAACTATGAGTACCAGTAGCTCAGCAGTGGCAGGAGGGGACAGAACAGGTTTGGAACTTCCTAGAAAACAACAGAGAATTGCCACTATCTGACCTGATCTTGGAAGCTATCTGGAAAAGTCTCACTTAAAGGACGTCTCTGTATTTGACCCAACTCACTATTTAATCGGTGATAAAAAAAAAAAGCCCTATTCCCATATTCCCAGACATTTGTGTAAAAAAAAAAAAAAAGCAACTGTGTATCATAGCTGCCAGAAGTTGTGAAACCAAGTGTGTCAAAAAATTCCAAAGAAGACCCTAAGCTCCCCCTTCTGACTGCTGTGAAGCTCTGAGCAAGCAGGCGGTAAAAGCTAGGGTAGAACTGTGAATTACCTGAGCACTGAAAATGTGCTCCTAATATATCACAGAGCACCTTAACAAAAGCGTGGGAAATTTCTTTGTTAAAAGACTTAAAGAAATTTCTGTCCAATCATATAGTTGATCATCAAGTAGAGATTTTGTTGCACAAAATATACAAGTATACATAATTAGTTCATGGAATTTACATTTCAAAGAACAGTATTTTCAGACAAATGGCACAAGGACAACCAGATAGCCACATTCAAAAGAGTCAAGTTGGACCCTCCTTTACTCCATATACAGAACTTTACTCAAAGTGGATCACAGACCTGAATGTAAGAGATAAAATAAAAACTCTTAGAAGGTGATGGTTAATTTTAGGTGTCGACATTACTGGACTAAGGAATGCATAGATAACTGTTAAAGCATTATTTCTGGGTGTATCTGTGAGATGTTTCCAGACAAGGTTGGTATATGGATTGACAGACTGAGTGGAGAAGACCTGCTCTGAAGGTAGGCAGGTACTTGCAGACATCTGGCATTCTGGAAAGAACAAAAAGAGGAATCATTCTCTCTCTCACTGTCTCTCCCCTGGATCTGGGATATCCTTCTCTCCACCTGAAAAATCAGAGCCACAGGTTCTGTGGCTTTTGGACTCAGGATTATGCACCAACAGTCGCCTGGATTTGTAGCCTCAGACTAAGAGCTATACCATTGACTTCTCTGGGTCTGAAGCCTTTGGACTTGACCTGACACATTGTACCTGCATCCCTGGTTCTCCTGCTTGCAGACAGCTGAGTGAAAGAAGCCAGACAAAAAGTGAGTCCATACTCAATTATTCCATTTATATATGCACTGTAATTTGTTGATAAATAGATGTAGATTGCTCCTTGATGAAGCATCAGTTGACATATAATATGGCTGAAAAAAAAATATCAGCAACAAAGCAGTGATGTCACCATCCATAAACTCAGCTTTAGCTGCTAAGTTTTTTTTTTTTTTTACCAGTAAGTTATTTAACACAGTAATTTTTCTTGAGGCCTAGTGAATTCAATGTAGATCTGAAGATATAACTTTTGTAGGAGAGAATCTGGCTTAAGATATATGTTCACATTAAATTCTATTGATTTCATTGTCAGTACTTGATATGCTGTTATTATCACCATCTTCACTATAAAATGTGTCCGTGTGCTTTCTTTCTCTTTTTGTTTTTAACTTTTTTAGGGAGAGAGACATACAGATAGACAAGATCCACTAATTAACTCCCCATATGCCCACGGTGGCTGGAGAGTTGGGCCAGGGCAGAAACTGGGTGCCAGGACTACAATCCAGGTCTCCCATGTTGTTGGTGGGAATCCGATTAATTGAGCCTTCATCATTGCCTCCCAGGATCTGCATCATCAGGAAGCTGAAGTCAGGAGTCAGAGACAGAAATTGAATCCAGGTACTCAGATATGGGATACCAGCATCCTAACCACTAGGCTGAATACCCATGCTCTGTCCATGGGATTTTTTCACTGGGCCCTTGCCACTGAGTTTAGAGCTCTAAAATTAAAATAACGGTTGCAGTAGAAGCAGCCCTTCTCCATCAGAATGAAAACGGAAAAGTTAAATTGCCTAGGAATGGTGTGAGTGTGTCAGGACTTTTCACACCTTTTTTTTCAATTTCTTTTTGCCAAGAGTATAAGTTCCTTTCATTTGTCTCTGGCTACTTGGGTTGCCATGGTTTTCTAGCTTTTGCTACTTCTAGAAATAAACAACCCATTAGATTTGTGTCATTGTTAATTTATCTCTATGTACAACATAGGTGATTTGTAGCCTGAGAAACACTAGATATCCTAAGTCTCCCATAGTGAAAAGTTGGCACCAGAATGTTATATAAAATGGTAAGTTATATTTAGGAGAAGTGACCTCATGAAAAGGTATTGTTTCTAATTAGAATGTCAATTTCACACACATCTAGAGTTGCTAAATGCAGTTTATTGTATGAATCTTTTTTACTTTTTTTTAATTAATTAATTTTTATTTTATTTGAGAGTGAGGGATGGGAAGAGGGAGAGAGAGGGATGGGAAGAGGGAGAGAGAGGGGTGGAGAGAGAGAGAGAGAGAGATGCAGAAAAAGAGAAAAAGAAAGTGAGTTCCCACTGGTTGGTTCACTCCCAATTTCTCAGGACATTCAAAACTAGGACAGAACAAAGCTTGGAGTCCAGAATACACTCCGTGGATGGCAGTAACCCCAATGCTTAACCCATCACACAGCCTCCCAGGTCTGCATTAGCAGGCTGCTGGAAGCAGGAGTCAGAAGCGACTTTAGGTCTTAATTATTAGGCCAAATGCCCACCTTGAAATCAAAGCAATTTAGTTGCTTATTTGAGATATGTGTATTCCTTAAGGGAATGGAATCATTACTATATTAACAAAATATTAGATAAATTTAAGAGCAAACAAAAGTTTACATAATAGGTAGGAACACATACATGAAGGGAAAATCAAAGGTGCAGAGATATTTACCACATGAATTCCTTAGATTCCCAGCTTGTCAAATCCATCTGTGTAAGATAACAGGTGCTTGGCTTTAGAGATACCAAAGATACATGTTTGTATAATAATTAAGACAAATGTCTCTCTAAGACATCTTATCTCTAAGATAAGATAAGAATTGTACACATTCCCAGTACTATTTTCAAAATTGCTTAATTTGAATAACAAAATGTCACTATGTATGCAGTTTAAGAAATTGTTCAAGTTTGGTAATGTTGGGTGGTGGTCTTAACTGGTGGGTTAGTTGAGAGCAAACCTCAGAAGCGATGCCATGGCTCTGAATAAAGGGTGGAAAGACACAGGAACAATTCTATTGTTCTATTGTTTTGGAGGGCATTGTTCATTTTTTTTTTATATAAAGCTTTTATTTAAAGAATATAAATTTCCAAAGAACAGCTTATGGATCACAATGGCTCCCCCCCCACACAACTTCTCTCCCTCCCCCTACCCTCCCCTTTCCCGCTCCCTCTCCCCTTCTGTTCACATCAAGATTCATTTTCAATTCTCTTTATACACAGAAGATCAATTTAGTACATATTACGTAAAGATTTCAACAGTTTGCCCTCGCATAGAGATACAAAATGATAATACTGTTGGAGTGCTAGTTATAGTATTAATTCACAATGTACAGCACATTAAGGACAGAGATCCTACATGATTTTTTTTTTTAAAAATTGATTAATTGTCTATGCAATTTCCAGTTTAACACCAAGATTTTTTAATCATTTGCAATTATCTTTATATAAAGAAGATAGATTCAATATATACTATGTAAAGATTTCATCAGTTTGCACCCACTCAGAAACACAAAGTGTAAAAATACTGTTTCAGTACTAGTAATAGCATTATTTCACATTGGATAACACGTTAAGGACAGATCCCTCATGAGACGTAAGTACACAGTGACTCCTGATGTTGATTTAACAATTTGACACTCTTGTTTATGGCGTCAGTAATCTCCCTAGGCTCTGGTCATGAGTTGCCAAGGCTATGGAAGCCTTTAGGGTTCGCCGACTTCGATCTTATTCCGACAGGGTCATAGTCAAAGTGGAAGTTCTCTCCTCCCTTCAGAGAAAGGTACCTCCTTCTTTGATGGCCCCGTTCTTTCCACTGGGATCTCACTCGCAGAGATCTTTCATTTAGGTCTTCTGTTTTTTCCAGAATGTCTTGGCTTTCCATGCCTAAACTATTATCATGGGCTCTTCAGCCAGAACCGAATGCCTTAAGGGCTGATTCTGAGGCCAGAGTGCTATTTAGGACATCTGCCATTCTATGAGTCTGCTGTGTATCCTGCTTCCCATGTTGGATCATTCTCTCCGTTTTTCATTCTATCAGTTAGTATTAGCAGACACTAGTCTTGCTTGTGCGATCCCTTTGACTCTTAGACCTATCAGTGTGATCAATTGAGAGCTGAAATTGATCACTTGAACTAATGAGATGGCCTTGGTACATGCCACCTTGATGGGATTGTATTGGAATCCCCTGGCACAATTCTAACTCCATCATTTGGGGCCGTTCCGATTGAGCATGTCCCAAATTTTACATCTCCTCCCTCTCTTATTCCCACTCTTATATTTCACAGAGATCACTTTTCAGTTAAAATTTAAACACCTAAGAATAATTGTGTGTTAATTACAGAGTTCAACCACTAGTACTAGGGTAAAAAAAAAAATACTACCATGGATAAAGTATTACATTGTACAACAACAGTCAGCACAAGAGCTGATCGAGTCACTGTTTCTCATAGTGTCCATTTCACTTCTACAGGTTTCCCCTTTGGTGCTCAGTTAGTCATCGCCAATCAAGGGAAACAAATGATATTTGTCTCTTTGGGACTGACTTAATTCACTCAGCATGATGTTTTCCAGATTCCTCCATTTTGTTGCAAGTGACCGGATTTCATTGTTTTTGACTGCTGTATAGTATTCTGTAGAGTACATGTCCCATAATTTCCTAATCCAGTCTACTGTTGATGGGCATTTGGGTTGGTTCCAAGTCTTAGCTATTGTGAATTAGGCTGCAATAAACATTACTGTGCAGACGGCTTTTTTGTTTGCCCATTTAATTTCCTTTGGGTAAATTCCAAGGAGTGGGATGGCTGGGTTGAATGGTAGGGTTATATTCAGGTTTCTGAGGAATCTCCAGACTGACTTCCATAGTGGCTTCACCAGTTTGCATTCCCACCAACAGTGGATTAGTGTCCCTTTTTCCCCACATCCTCTCCAGCATCTATTGTTGGTGGATTTCTGAATGTGAGCCATTCTCACCGGGGTGAGGTGAAACCTCATTGTGGTTTTGATTTGCATTTCCCTGATTGCTAGGGATCTTGAACATTTTATCATGTGTCTGTTGGCCATTTGGATTTCCTCTTTTGAAAAATGTCTATTGAGGTCCTTGGCCCATCTCTTAAGTGGGTTGTTTGTTTTGATGTTGTGGAGTTTCTTAATTTCTTTGTAGATTCTGGTTATCAACCCTTTATCTGTTGCATAGTTTGCAAATATATTTTCCCATTCTGTCGGTTTCCTATTCACTTTCCTGACTGTTTCTTTTGCAGTACAGAAACTTTTCAATTTGATGCAATCCCAGTAGTTAATTTTGGTTTTCAGTGCCTGTGCTTCTGGGGTCTTTTCCAAGAAGTCTTTGCCAGTACCTATGTCTTGCAGGGTTTCTCCTATGCTCTCTAGTAATTTGATGGTGTCGCGTCGTAGGTTTAAATTTTTAATCCATGTTGAATGAATTTTTGTGTAAGGTGAAAGGTAGGGGTCTTGCTTCATGGTTCTGCACGTGGAAATCCAGTTTTCCCAGCACCATTTATTAAACAGACTGACCTTACTCCAGGAATTGGTTTTGGATCGTTGATCAAATATAAGTTGGCTGTAGGTGTTTGGATTGATTTCTGGAGTTTCTATTCTGTTCCATTGGTCTATCCATCTGTTTCTGTACCAGTACCATGCTGTTTTGATAACAACTGCCCTGTAGTATGTCCTGAAATCTGGTATTGTGATGCCTCCGGCTTTGTTTTTGTTGTACAAGATTGCTTTAGCTATTCGAGGTCTCCTGTGTCTCCATATGAATTTCAGCATCATTTTTTCCAAATCTGAGAAGAATGTCCTCGGTATCTTGATTGGTATTGCGTTGAATCTGTAAATTGCTTTTGGGAGAATGGACATTTTGATGATATTGATTCTTCCAATCCATGAGCATGGGAGATTTCTCCATTTTTTGGTATCCTCTTCTATTTCTTTCTTTAAGGTTTTGTAATTTTCATTGTAGAGATCTTTAATGTCCTTAGTTAAATTTATTCCAAGGTATTTGATTGTTTTTGTAGCTATTGTGAATGGGATTGATCTTAGCAGTTCTTCCTCAGCCGTGGCATTGTCTGTGTATACAAAGGCTGTTGATTTTTGTGCATTGATTTTATATCCTGCTACTTTGCCAAACTCTTTTATGAGTTCCAATAGTCTCTTAGTAGAGTTCTTTGGGTCCCCTAAATAAAGAATCATGTCGTCTGCAAAGAGGGATAGTTTGAGTTCTTCCTTCCCAACTTGTATCCCTTTAATTTCTTTTTCTTGCCTAATAGCTCTGGCTAAGACTTCCAGCACTATATTGAATAGCAGTGGTGAGAGTGGGCATCCCTGTCTGGTACCAGATCTCAGTGGAAATGCTTCCAACTTTTCCCCATTCAATAGGATATTGGCCGTGGGTTTTTCATAAATTGCTTTGATTGTATTGAGGAATGTGCCTTCTATACCCAGTTTGCTTAGGGTTTTCATCATGAAAGGGTGTTGAATTTTATCGAATGCTTTCTCTGCGTCTAGTGAGATAATCATATGGTTTTTCTTCTGCAGTCTGTTAATGTGGTGTATCACGTTGATTGTTTTGCGAATATTGAACCATCCCTGCATACCACGGATAAATCCCACTTGGTCTTCGTGGATGATCTTTCTGATGTGTTGTTGCAGTCTATTGGCCAGAATTTTGTTGAGGATTTTTGCATCTATGTTCATGAGGGATATTGGTCTGTAATTCTCTTTCAATGCTGCATCTTTTTCTGGCTTAGGAATTAAGGTGATGCTGGCTTCATAGAAAGAATTTGGGAGAATTCCCTCTTTTTCGATTGTTCTGAAAAGTTTGAGAAGAATTGGGGTTAGTTCTTCTTTAAATGTCTGGTAGAATTCAGCAGTGAATCCATCTGGTCCTGTGCTTTTCTTTGTTGGGAGGGCCTTTATTACTGATTCAATTTCTGACTCACTTATGGGTCTGTTTAGGTTTTCTATGTCTTCCTGGTTCAATTTAGGTAGGTTGCATGTGTCCAGGAATCTATCCATTTCTGATAGGTTTCCCTGTTTACTGGCATACAAGTCCTTGTAGTAATTTCTGATGATTCTTTTGATTTCTGTGGTGTCTGTTGTTATATTTCCTTTTTCATCTCTGATTTTACTGATTTGGGTCTTTTCTCTTCTTTTTTTAGTTAGTTGGGCCAATGGGGTGTCAATCTTGTTTATTTTTTCAAAAAACCAGCTCCTCGTTTGGCTGATTTTTTGTAATGTTTTTTTGGATTCAATCCTGTTGATTTCTTCTCTGATTTTGATTATTTCTCTTTTTCTACTAGATTTGGGTCTAGTTTGCTGCAAATTTTCTAGATCCTTGAGATGCATTGAAAGCTCATCTATTTGGTGCCTTTCCAGTTTCTTGATGTAGGCACCTATTGATATAAACTTTCCTCTTAACACTGCTTTTGCTGTATCCCATAAGTTTTGGTATGTTGTGCTGTTATCCTCATTTACTTCCAGAAAATTTTTGATTTCTCTTTTGATTTCTTCAGTGACCCATTGTTCATTCAGGAGCATGTTGTTCAATCTCCATGTGTTTGCATATGCTCTAGGGATTCCTGAGTTGCTAATTTCCAACTTCAATCCCTTATGGTCTGAGAAGTTGCATCGTATGATTCTAATTCTTTTGAATTTGCTGAGACTTGCTTTATGGCCTAATATGTGATCAATCCTAGAGTAGGTTCCATGTACTGCTGAGAAGAATGTGAATGCTTTACGTGTAGGATGAAAAGTTCTGTAGATATCTGTTAGATCCATTTGGGCTATAGTGTTGTTTAAATCTACTGTCTCCTTGTTGATCTTCTGTCCTGTCGATCTGTCAATATCTGTGAGTGGAGTATTGAAGTCCCCCAGTACTATTGTGTTGGGGTCTAAGTCTCCCTTTAAGTTTCTTAACAAATTTTTTAAATAAACCTGTGGCCTGTAATTAGGTGCATATACATTGAGAATTGTTATATCTTCCTGTAGTATTGATCCCTTAATCATTATATAGTGCCCCTCTTTGTCTCTCTTAACAGTTTTTGTGTTAAAGTTTATGTAGTCCGATATTAAGATGGTTACACCCGCTCTTTTTTCATTTCTGTTGGCATAGTATATCTTGTTCCATCCTTTTATTTTCAGTCTGTATGGATCTTCGTTGGAAAGATGTGTTTCTTGTAGGCAGCAAATAGATGGTTTTTGTTCCTTAACCCAGTCAGCCAATCTCTGTCTTTTAACAGGACAGTTTAGACCTTTAACGTTCAATGTGACTATTGATAAGTGGTAAGTTTGCCCTGCCATTTGCCAGATATTTTCTAATGTATGCTTTGAATTCCCTGTGATCTTTTGCCGTGAGGTTCCCTTCGTTTACCTTCTTTCATGTTGATGGTCGTGTTTCTGTGTTTCTGTGTGTAACACGTCTTTAAGTATCTTTTGCAGGGCTGGACGAGTGGCAACAAATTCTTTCAATTTTTGTTTGTTATGAAAGGTCTTTATTTCGCCTTCATTCACAAATGAGAGCTTTGCAGGGTATAATATTCTGGGCTGGCAGTTTTTCTCTCTAAGTACCTGGGCTATGTCTCGCCATTCCCTTCTAGCTTGTAGGGTTTCTGTTGAGAAGTCAGCTGTGAGTCTAATTGGAGATCCTCTGAGAGTAATCTGACGTTTCTCTCTTGCACATTTTAGGATCTTTTCTTTTTGCTTCACTGTGGTGAGTTTAATTACAATATGTCGTGCAGAGGATCTCTTTTGGTCATGTTTATTAGGGGTTCTATGAGCTTCCTGGATTAGGATTTCTCTGTCTTTCTCCAAGCCTGGAAAATTTTCTGCTAGTATCTCCCTAAAAAGGCCTTCTAATCCTTTCTCCCTCTCCATACCTTCAGGAACACCTAGAACCCGAATGTTGGGTTTTTTAATAGTATCCTGTAAATTCCCGACGATATCTTTTAGTTTTCTAATTTCCTCTTCTTGTCTTTGGTTTGACTGTTTCCTCTCCTGTTCACTGTCTTCTAGGTCCGATATTCTCTCTTCTGCTTCACCCATTCTGGTTTTAAGGCCCTCAAGATTGCTTGTCACTTGATCTATTGAGTTCTTCAATTCATTAAGATTTTTTGTCACTATCGTAGCTTCTTGTTCTACTAGTTGTTTCATTTCGTTTTGATTTCTCCGTAGTACTTCATTCTCGCGAGAGAGATTTTCTATCTTATCCATTAAAGATTTCTGTAGTTCAAGAATTTGTTTTTGAGAACTTCTTAATGTTCTTATCAATTCTTTGAGATCTGCTTCTTGCATTTCTTCTATCTCATTATCTTCATAATCCTGACTTGGGGTGTCTTTTCCGTTTGGGGTCATCATAGCGTCTTCCTTGATCTTGCTCCCTCAGAATCTGTTTTTGTTTGACATTTTTTTTTTCCCCACACTGTTTCTCTGGGTTGTCAAGGTAACGGAGTTTGTGTGCGCGGTGTGTTCCCAGTTTTTGGATCCCCTTCAGGTTTCTACAGCCTCGGGTTTTTGGTTCCGTCTGCCTCAGTGGTGGGCGGGCGCACCTTGTCCCACTGCGTTTAATCAAATTCGACTTCGCAAGGTGGGCGGCGAGAGGGGCTAGTCTCCGTGCGGGCTCGCCTCAACTGTGCTGTTTCCCCCGTGGGGGTCTGCTTCCCCCCACCAGTGTCTCGGGATCCCTGTATCGGCTCCCGTTCACGCGCGCAGATCCTGCGGCGATTGTGTTCCGCCCGGCTCCCGTCTCAGCCGGCGGGCGCAGGCCGTGCCACTGCGTTTAATCTAACTCGACTTAGCAGGGTGGATGACGAGAGAGGCTAGTGTCCGTGTGGGCTCGCCTCAATTGTGCTGTTTCCCCCTGGGGTCTGCTTCCCCCCGCCAGTGTCTCGGGATCCCTGTATCGGCTCCCGTTTAAGCGCTCAGTTCCAATGGCGACTGTGTTCCGTCCGGTTCCCGTCCCTCCCGGCAGCTCCCGTGCCACTATGGCACGATTTGCCGTTCGCAAACTTACTTTCCCCTAGGTCCTCTGCGTCTCATTCACTGGGTCCGGAAGAATTTCCACTGCATTTTTTTCCCTGAGATTTTTCCTGAGGCTACAGTAACTCTGTTTTTATTAAACTATCTTTTTGCGGACTGCTAGTGCACGTCCTCACTATTCCGCCATCTTATGAATCTTTTTTACTTTTAGTATTATCATATATATGGGCCCCTTTTTTTTAGAGAAGATAAAATTAGTCCAGATTGTTCCTTAAAAATGGAAATTCCAATATAATAGATTCCAACTGATTGAGATTTTCTTAAAAACATATTTATTTAAAAATGATCTTTAAAAAAATTACCCAAATGCTGGCACTGGCATTGTGGTGCAGCAGGTTACTGTCACTTAGGATGCCAGATCCCATATCACAGTGCCGGTTCAAGTCCTGGCTGCTCCACTTCTAATCCAACTTCCTGCTATTGCATCTGGGAAGGCAGCAAATGATGGCCCAAGTATGTGGGCTCCTGCCACCCATATGAGAGGCCTGGCTGGAGGTCCAGGCTCATTGTTTTATCCTGGTCCAGGTTTGGCCATTGCAAGAATTTGGGGAGTAATACAAGAGATGATCATCTCAGTCTCACTCTGCCTTTCAAATAAATAAATCTTTTTTTAAAAATTATCCATATGTTCTTTTTTTTTTTTTTTGAGGTGTTATCAACTCCTTCAAGCCATTCAAAACCTAGTCTAAAATCTTTCTGGCTATGAGTCTCCCAAATAACCTCAGCCTCACCCTAGTTTTCTCTCTCTCACATCAGTGCCACAAAGTCCAGGATCAAAATAGAACAGAATCTCAAAAAAATATAAAATAGCTTCATAAGTACTAGCAAGAAAGGTAGTTGGGGGACAACTTCTAATCTCTCAGGGGGTCAGGTTTTATTTCCTATCTAGAGAATCTTTGAAGCTCCTGAATCAAGACTGTATTAGCTTTGAGTGTTACACAAAACAGGTGCCCCAAATCTCCACACTGGGACCTTCCCATCCACGTTCACCCCCAGCCCCACCATCACCATCATGTCTACAACAGCTGCCCTCCAGGCGTGTAATACCTGCCAGTAACTCAAGGACAGAGCTTCTGCTCTTTTCTCTTTGCATCCTCAGGACCAACCACAGAGCCCAGTCTATATAAAGATTTCACATGTGTCAAAAATACATGGGGCTGTTGAAGTGAAATGGACACTATGAGAAGCAGTGACTTGATCAGCTCTTGTCCTGATTGTTGATGTACAATGTAATACTTTATCCATTTTAGTATTTTTTTTGTTCTAGTACTATTGGTTGAACTCTGCAATTAACACACAATTATTCTTAGGTGCTTAAATTTTAACTGAAAAGTGATCCCTGTTAGGAATTTGGAAAACATTATGCTGAGTGAAATAAGCCAGTCCCAAAGGGACAAATATCATATGTTCTCCCTCATCAGTGACAACTAACCGAGTACCAAAAAGGAAACCTGTTGAAGTAAAATGAACACTATGAGAAACGGTGACTTGATCAGCCCTTGCCCTGACTGTTGATGAACAACTTAATACATTATCCCTCTTAGTATTTGTTTTGTTTGTTCTACATAATACTTTTGGTTGAATACTGTAATCAATACACAGTTATTCTTAAGTGTTGAAACTCAACTGAAAAGTGATCGCTGTTAAATATAAGAGTAGGAATAAGAGAGGAAGGAGATGTACAATTTGGGACATGCTCAAGTTGACTTGCCCCAAACAGTAGAGTTAGAAACATACCAGGGGATTCCATTTCAATCCCATCAAGGTGGCATGTACCAATGCCATCTCACTAGTCCAAGTGATCAATTTCTGTTCACAATTGATCATGATAAGACTAAGAGCCAAAGGGATCACATAAACAAGATTAGTGACTGCTAATACTAACTGATAGAATCAAAAAGGGAGAGAACGATCCAACATGGGAAGAGGGATACACAGCAGACTCATAGAATGGCAGATGTCCTAAACAGCACTCTGGCCTCAGAGTCAGCTCTTAAGGCATGCAGATCTGGCTGAAAAGCCCATGAGAGTATTTCAGGCATGGAAAGCCAACACACTCTGGCCAAAAAAAAAAAAAAATGACCTAAATGAAAGATCTTTGTGAGTGAGATCCCAGTGGAAAGAACAGGTCATCAAAGAAGGAGCTACCTTTCTCTGAAGGGCGGAGAGAACTTCCACTTTGACTACGACCTTGTCTAAATATGATCGAAGTCGGCAAACTCAAAAGGCTTCCATAGCCTTGGCAACTCATGACAAGAGCCTAGGGTGATTATGATGCCATAAACAAGAGTGTCAATTTGTTAAGTCAACAATAGGAGTCACTGTGCACTTACTACTCATGTAGGATCTCTGTCCTTAATGTGCTGTACATTGTGATTTAATGCTATAACTAGTACTCAAACAGTATTTTTCACTTTGTGTTTCTATGTGGGTGCAAACTGTTGAAATCTTTACTTAATATATGCTAAACTGATTGTATATAAAGAGAATTGAAAATTAATCTTGATGTGAATGGAAGGGGAGAGGGAGCAGAAAAGGGGAGGGTTGCGGGTGGGAGGGAAGTTATGGGGGGGGGGGCATTGTAATCCATAAGCTGTACTTTGGAAATTTATATTCATTAAATAAAAGTTAAAAAAAATACATGGGGCTAAAATGTTTGTGGACTGCATAATAATTATAAAATATGCTTATTTTATGTCTTATAATCATAAAGATATTTAAAAGGTCTAAAAGGCAAGGAGAAAAATGAGTTATTTTAAGAGTTTTTAAAAGCTTTTTGAATTCTATTCCATATTATATGAAAAGGACAACTCTGATGGAAATAATAGATTCAGCAGAAGTTGTGGTTAAAACTGTTTCTTTAAAGATTTGTAACTGAAAGTCAGATAGAACCTAGGAATGAGAACCTAGGAGAGAGAAAAAGAGGAGAGGGAAAAGGGCTCTGAGGTGAAAACTCAGCAATTCCTGGTGACCTTTAGCAGCTGATCCAAGGGTGGATGTTTGGCACAGTGATGAAGACACTGTATGTCTGTATCCCATATCAGAGTGTCTGGGTTCAAGTCAGCTATGCTTCCAGTTCCAGCTTCCTGCTAATGTGCAACCTTGTAAGCAGCTGATGATGGCTCAAGTACTTGAGTCTCTGCCACCTACATGGGAGACTTGGATTGATTCCCACCTCTTGGCCTCAGCATGGTCCAACTCAGGCTATTCTTGTCATTTGTGGAGTGAACCAACAGATGAAAAATTTCCTCCCTCTTTCTCACTCTCCCTTTATCTCCCCGCCCCATTCAAGTAAATATGATCCATCCACAGCTTTTCTGACCAATTGAGTATTAACCAGTAAGTTCATATAGCAGAAAATAGGGGAAAGAATGTAAGAAAATTCACTTTTCCTAAAGGAGATACATGAATCTTCAGTGAAAAACAATAACACAGATGTAACTAAAGAGAAATGTTTGAGGGACTAGGTCAATGTGTCCATCCCAGGCAAAGCCCAGTCAGTCTAATAGAAAGAAAGAGAGCATATCAGAGGAAAGTAGCCAAGAACCAGAATTTTCAGGGAAGTCACACACACACCTAGGCCATTAGCAAACCCGGGGAGCCATTGAGAGTGAAGACCATGTGTGACAATTTGCTGCCCTCCCTACTGACTCTGGAACACAGACTTGATTTCTTTTCTTTTCTTTTCTTTTTTTTTTTTTTTTTTTGACAGGCAGAGTGGACAGTGAGAGAGAGAAAGGTCTTCCTTTTTGCCGTTGGTTCACCCTCCAATGGCCGCTGCTGCAGCCGGCGCACCGTGCTCATCCAATGGCAGGAGCCAGGTGCCAAGTGCTTTTCCTGGTCTCCCATGGGGTGCAGGGCCCAAGCACTTGGGCCATCCTCCACTGCACTCCCAGGTCACAGCAGAGAGCTGGCCTGGAAGAGGGGCAACCGGGACAGAATCCGGCTCCCCAACCGGGACTAGAACCTGGTGTGCCGGCACCGCAAGGTGGAGGATTAGCCTGTTGAGCCATGGCGCTGGCCCACAGACTTGATTTCTAATGTGCCCTGGATCACATTGTCCTTCTATCCAACAAGCCCACATACAAAACATCATCACAGAGACCCAAGGAAAACTAAGGCCTTCTGGGGCCTGCCTGGATCCTTTGGAGATGGACACTAGTAGCTACAACCCAAAGTAGAATGGGCAAGTGCCCTAAGAACAAGATAATACTTGTTATGATATCCATTAATAACCATTGTCTAAATGTTTGCAGAATAAATGAGAATGATAAAGTGCTACACGCACTGGTCCATCTGTCCCCACTTGTTACTGCCACTCATCTCCAGGTCTCGATTTTGAAGTCAAGTCCTCCAAAACATTTTTCCTTGATGTTCTCCAGGCCCATGTTACATGTTCCAAGGCACAAAACATTTCTCTTATTAGAGTGATTACTATACTGAATCCTAACTACTTGCTAAATTTTCCATCCCTCAAGTTAAATTTTGTGGAGGCAGAACTGTGGTTGTCTGGCTCACCTGAATCTCACCATTGTTGGCCTGCAGTGGATGGTTTATATGGATTGTTCCAGCCATCAATGCAAAGTACATTTAATGAGCCTCAGCAAAAATCAAGGTGGAATAACATTGAGTGACCAAACTTCTCAACAAATCTAACTGGACCTGAAAACAGATTCAGACAAATTTTCCACACAGTAATTCAAGGCAACATGCCATGTCCCTCATGTGTGGAGAGTAGTTCATTGGCACCAGCAAAAAGGCACAAAGAAAATGGAAGTAGAGAGATAATTTGAAACTCAAAATTATCCAACTTTTCTGTGATAGTTTCCCCAAAATCACAATACCTTTTAACTGAGTCACTGATGAAAAAGAAAGGGAAAACATGCCTTGACTTTGCTTCCTCTGCCTACTGCCTTTTGGAATTCTCTAAAGGAGCTGGCAACAATTGAGAGAACATTGAGGAAGAAGGGGTATGAATAATCCCTGCACTTCAGTTTTTGGTTGTCAGCTCCTGACAGAGGATCAGAGTCATGCCCAAGGCTTGCACAACCCTGCGGAGCCAATATCCAGGATCTGTATTCAGGGAGTATTTGTAGCTCTGAATCCCCACTACTGGACCCCGATTAGAAGGCTTCCTCATAGACGCTGCCTCACCACCTGGGAACCAGGCTATGCTGGGATGTTAGATCCGATGCCCATCAGCATCCCTGGGTGTCATACACACTGGACAGCTGCTGAGCATGACTCTGAGCAGCAGTTTTACCACTGGGATGCAACAAAACAAGCAAAGCTGCAGTTGCCAATGAAAATGCTCCCGTTTGATCTGTATCAGTGACGATTACCTTTTCTACAAGCCTGTCACTGCATGTGATGCCTCTATTACATACACAGCCTCTGGCAACATGGACACGGCTGAATCCCTGCCCAAAAGCAAAACATGCCAAAGCAGATCAAAATATGAAGCAGTGGTTCCATTGGTGTGGAGAGCAAATCACAGGCACAGACCTCTAACTTCTTTCTTTCTTTGTATCATTAATTTACAACCTAACTGGATACCGCATCACTGCCCTCTGCTGCTCAAACTCCACCCTCATCCCTATTCCTCCAAACCATTGTCACTGCCAAAAGCCCCTCAGATCGCACTCCATCATACAATGTTAATCATTGGATTCTAGCACAGAAGCAATGGAAAAACAACAGGACATCTTCCATTTCCAAACAGAGCCTGGGAAAGGATCCCTCTGCTGACAAATGTTTACTTTCAGATACTCCCAGCTACCCCCTGATGGCTCATATGCACACCCAGTTGGAGAGTGACACTTTCCAGTGTAGAGCAGCTGCTTCTCTGAACCACCCTCACAAGGTTGCCTCAGCTCAAAGCCAAATTGTGTGGTGATACCCACAGATTGATAAAGAATGTGAATAATAATAATAAAGCCCCATGAATAACTCGCCTCTATATTGCAAATCATGGGAAGTCAGCACCAACCTGCATGCAATTTCAGCTCCTTTAACCAGCACAACTGTAAGCATGTTAAGTCTTTTGTTATAAACATCAGGTGCCTTTCTTAAAGCACTTACGAGAAGCATAGGGCAGGGTGACATCTCCAGGATCTCATTGGAATGCAAGTGCAGTTCTCTTGGGCAGGAACCCAAGGGGGTGACCATCAAAGCTCCCAGCTAGAATGAATCCACTTTCTCAGGGAGAGGGAAAACAAGGACTGCAGGTGAGTCTTATTGAATCCACAGATATGAAAGAGGACTGATCACAGATCCTGTTGGGACTGATTCTCTTAGCTTTGTAAAGAATAGTGTGTTTCCTATTACCAAAGTAATGCATATTCCCTGTAGAAATGCAGAAAAGCATGACAAGAAAAATAAAATGGCAATAATCCATGCTCTAAAAGTAATCATTCTTAAGATTTTAGTGCAATTTCTCCTTTCCCAGGGTGTGTGAATGTGTGCACGTTTTAGGTTCCAAGCACTATTTTATAATTAGTGTTATAATTAATAAAGCTGCCACAATAATATTTTTAAAAGACTACATGTATGGGTACTAAAAATCACTAGCATGTGTTGAGCCAAGAACCTTGCTTTATTCTCTTAGTCTTCACAAGGGCTCTCTGAGTTAGATCCTATTAGATTGGCGCATTTTACAAAGGACAAAGCAGAGACATAGAGATCAGCTCAGTGGTGACTCTCTTCTGCTTCTTGTTTCCTTTCTCCTCGTTGCCAAGTGGACAGAACACAGCTTCAGCTGCCTTCTCAAATTGCAGCAAATGAGGCAAGCATGGGCCTATGAAAGCAGTCCCCAGGCAGCTCTTTCTGGGTAAAGCAGATGTGCCTGCCATGCAGCCTCCAGGTCTCCACCAACAGCCTCCTGATGATTTCCTGCCCACCAACACCCCAGGGTTGGAGCTGGGCCCAGGTTTGTCTTAGTGTGGGGGATTCATAGCCCTGTGTTTCTATGCAGTGTTCCCTGTGTAGCATTTTCAAGTAACAGTTGATGGCCAATATTTCAGTCTTGCCAGGATCACAAATCATATTCACCATACTTCTCTTGGCTTAATCCTGTCCTTCCCTGCTTTTGGTCTCTTGTTTTGAATTATTTCTCTCTCCTTTCTTTTCCCTTTCACTCTATCTTTATTTGTTTCTAAGAGACAGTTTGTTCTCCTCCTTTCTTTGTTCACTGTACCTTTCTCCCCTCTCATCCTGGACCCTTCCACCCATGAGTGATTTCACAGATTCATTGTCTGGGGACATCACTCAGTATAACAGGTCCTGTTCTTTCTCTCCTCAGTCTGACATGTTCATTCAAGCCTGTTCCTGGTATATGAAGGAGCTGAAAACACCACATTTAACAAAGCTCCACTCCATATAGGGAAGGGGTAATGGAAAATTATCCCATCCAGAAGAAGCTGCCAGCTGCCACACACAAACATACATCCCCCCACCAAGGGAGAGCTGCCTTCCCTTTGACTTCCAATCTGTCTGCATTCTTCCTCGGTGACTTCCAGCTCTCATTTATTCCCAGTGTGACTGAAACCAATGTGGCGCGGCTGCTGTGCTGAAAGACCTTTCCTAGAGTCTCTCTGTCAGCATTTTGCTTCACAACAAGGATTTTACCCCACAAATGCAAATACAAGTAATATGTGCAAAAAGATTACAATGCACCCTACAGGTACCATCTGGAGTCAGATCTGCTTAGCTTTCAGACAAAGGCCAAGGTACTCCTGAGACATTTCACTGCAGTCCAGCCTGCTGCCTGGAAAACCTTTTCATTCATCACCAGTGACTGAAGGGGCTCAGGCGCCAGGACTCTGCCAGCAGTTTCAGGGGTGGGGGGAGTGGAGCAGGTGGAATGTGATTGCTTTTTAATTCTGGGCTGACTCTCCAGCAAAGCTTTAGGGAGCACTTGTTTCTCAGTTTGAGTATATTCTCCTGTTTCTCTTCTGTGCCCTGTCGGCCCCAAGTTTTCACACATACAGCCACACACAAAAATACAGATCCAAGATTCAAGGATTTTGAAAATGTTCTCAGGCATAGAAACAAGCATTGTTTATAACAGGCTGCTGTGGTTTGACCAAGTCCCCCAAAGTCATGTAGGAAGCCTAATCCTCAGTGGCACAGTGTTAAAAGAAGGGACCTTGGGGCCAGCGCTGTGGTGCAGTGGGTTAAAGCCCTTGCCTGAAGTGCCAGTGTTCTATATGGGCGCCTGTTCTAGTTCCAGCTGTTCCACTTCCGATCCAGCTGTCTGCTATGGTAGGGGAAGGCAGTGAAGAATGGCCTAAGTCCTTGGGCCCCTGCACCCACATGGGAGACCTAGAAGAAGCCTCTGGCTCCTGGCTTCAGATCGGCGCAGCTCTGGCCATTGCGGCCATCTCTCTGTGTCTCCACCTCTCTCTCTAACTCTAGCTCTCAAATAAATAAATGTTTTTTTAAAAAAAGAAAGAAGGACCTTTAGGAGGTGATTAAGTCTCTGCCTTCATGAATGGATTAAGGCTGTTATTGCAGTAGGATGTTCATTATAAAGAAGAGTTCAGCCCACTTTTCCCCTCTTGCTCACTCTCTCTGTTTTCCTCTTTCTCTCCCTTTTGCTATGTGTTGTCTTCCACAATGTTATGATGTAACAGGAAGACCCTCATCCAATGTATCCCCTTGACCTTCGGCCTCCCAGCCTCCAAAATATAATCCAAAGAGACTTAGATTGTTTGTGATTTGCTCAATCTGTAGTTGTGAGTTACAGTGGCAAAAAAGTAGACTACTACAAACCATCAAATTGCTAAAGGAAAACACTGCAAGACACTGGCATAGGCAAAGACTTCTTGGATAAGGCCCCCAGGCAGCATCATTAAAGGCCAAAATAAACAAATGAGATTACATCAAGCTAAGAAATACCCGCACAGCAAAGGAAACACTGAACAAAGCAAAGAGGCAGAATGGGAGAAAATACTTGCAATATATACATCTGATAAAGGATTAATATCCAGGATATATAAGCAACTTGAGAAACTCAACAATAGAACAAGCAATCCAGTTAAGAAATGGACTAAGGATATAAACAAGCATTATTTTCAAAGGATGGAATACAAATGGCTAACAGACACATAAAAAGATGTTCAGGATAACTAGCCAACAGGGAAGTGTGAATAAAAACCACAATGAGATTTCACTTCACCCCAATTAGAATGACTTTCATATGGGGATCAACAACAACAAATGCTGGCAAAGATGTGGGGGAAAGGGTACCCTAATCCACTACTGGTGGAAATGTAAACTGGTGCAACCACTGTGGAAGATACTATGGAGATTCCTCAGAAATTTGAAAATAGATCTACCATCTAAACCAGCCACCCCACTCCTGGGAATTTACCCAAAGAAAATGAAATCAGCATATGAAAAAGTTTTCTATACCCCCATGTTTATAGCAGCTCAACTCACAATAGCTAAGATACAGAATCAACCCAGATGTTCATCAACTCATGACTGGATTAAGAAATTGTGGGCTGGCGCCGTGGCTCAACAGGCTAATCCTCCACCTTGCGGCGCCGGCACACCGGGTTCTAGTCCCGGTCGGGGCGCTAGATTCTGTCCCCGTTGCCCCTCTTCCAGGCCAGCCCTCTGCTGTGGCCCGGAGTGCAGTGGAGGATGGCCCAAGTGCTTGGGCCCTGCACCCCATGGGAGACCAGGAAAAAGCACCTAGTGCCTGGCTCCTGCCAGCGGATGAGCGCCGTGCGCCGGCCACAGCGGCCCTTGGAGGGTGAACCAACGGCAAAGGAAGACCTTTCTCTCTGTCTCTCTCTCTCACTGTCCACTCTGCCTGTCAAAAAATAAAAAATAAATAAATTAATTAATTAATTAATTAAATCTTTAAAAAAAAAGAAATTGTTATATGTATAAATGATAGAATACTACTTAGCTGTGAAAAAGAATGAAATCCTGTCTTTTGCAACAAAATGGATGCAATTGGGAGACCACTATGCTTAGTGAAATAAGCCAGTCCCAAAAAGACAAACATGTTTTCCCTGATTTGTGATAGCTAATACACAGAGTACAAAAAAAGTTATCTATATGGGTGAAATTGACACTGAGATTTGATTATCATTCGTGGCTCTTGTCTATAATCTTGAACAGTGGTTTTTCTACTTACTATTTGTTGAATTCTTTTTTAGTTGAGGGTTAAGCTTGTGATTATAAAGTAAATTTAAAGTATGTCATCATAAAAATTATAAGAAAAGAAGGAGGTGGGATGCTGGGAGGCAGGAAGTATAGGGTGGGAAGTTATGCTATTAAAACTGAATATATGAAATACATGAAATTTGTTCCCTTTATATAAATTTTTAAATATTTATTTGAAAGGCAGAATTACAGAGAAAGAAGAGAGAGAGAGACTCTTCCATCTTCTGGTTCACTCCCCAAATGGCCACAGTGGCCAGGGCTGAGTCGGGCTGAAGCCAGGAACCAGGAGCTTCATCCTGGGTACAGGGATCCATCTTGGGCCATATTTGGCACTTGGGCCATCTTCAGCTGCTTTCCTGGGCACATTAGCATGGAGCTGAATTGAAAGTGGAACAGCCCAGACTCTAGCTGGCACCCATATGGGATGCTAGTTGTGCAGGCAATGGCTCTTCCCACTATGCCACAGGGCTGGCCCCTATATAAATTTTTGAAAAGTGGACAAAGACACAGGCTTTAAGAAAACTGCAACAGGAAGTAGAGAAGAGAGGGCTGCACAGCCCCCATGAAACTGAGATCCATAGAACTGCCACTTTACAGGACTGAGTTGGCAGCATCACCTGAAAATAATGAGTGGTCCCAGACTACCTGTGTGACTACCTACAGGGTTTGCTTTCTAGAAGTAGATCCAATCCTGATCTGTCCTCTGAAATAACACTGGAGAGCAATTTCATGTACGTTAGTGTTGCAGGGGATAGTACAGGTCCCATTTGAATAATATGAGATCAAAATCATGTTTTTGCTTTGCCTGAACACACAGTCTGTACACTGAGGCTAAATGATAGTGGCACTAGTCTGCTTTGTAAATAGGATAGGAAAGAATTTTGCATAATTTTCTCAAGGATGACAGTAACATGCAAAAGATGTAAGTATACAAATATTCCACTTAAGAGTGAGTGCACAGGATTAAGACAAAGTCTGTGGAGAGTTAGAGGCAGGGTTTTAAATAGCTACTGCTAGCTATAAAACAGGTGGACTGTAAATTCTTCTGAATGTAGGTTTCCTAAAACAGAAGAGATAGATACATTCCTAAAAACCTTATGCAGGGGAAGTCACTCAAATGAATGCTTTGTAAGGGAATCAATGCATGGAGAGGAAGCATTTGCAGACTAAAAGCCACATAACACACAGAGGTTACATCCTGACAGGATACTTGTTAAAAGAATCCATTTGCGGCTCCAATATTCAGGGTCAGTAATTTCTCAGAAAAAGGTTAATGGAAACAAAACAGAATTCAAGGCACATTCTCTCAACCAGCATGCAGAAATATAAGCAAAAATATACCCTTAGCATATCCTTGGGCTATGGAACGCTAAATTATTACAACATTAGAGTTTACAATCCATTCAGTGGAGAACAGAACGAGGTTAGATGGGGCAAGGCTGAGGGGTATTTGTATATGCAATTCACCAAGTGAACTCAATGACCTCTGGTCAATTTCAACCTGGGGTTGCAATGGTTTCATGTTTGAAGACAGAGAATATGGGTGTATGGTGGCTTGATGGAGCTAAAGAAACTTTCTCAAACTGCCAGTCCCAGAAGCTACTCTTAAAAATGTATTTATGTGTTACAGACCCACAGATGATCAAGAAATGACATCACAGAAGCCAGCGTTGTGGTGCAGCGACTTAAGCCACGGCTCAGAACACACATATCCCATATTGGAGTACTGGTTTAAATCTTGGCTACTCTGCTTCTTACCCAGGTCCCCTCTAATGCATCCTTGGAGGCAGCAGATGATGGCCCAAGTGCTTGAGACACCCATGAAGGAGATGAAGGAGACCCAGCTGGAGTTCCTGACTCTTGGCTTGGCTAGGCCAAGTCTTATGAATGGAAGACATTCTCTGTGTAAGTCTGTCTGTCTCTCTCTCTCTCTTAGATAAAAACAAATAAATAAACATTTTAATAGAAAAAGGATGCCATAAAACCTAATCTAGACAGCATTATTCTAGACAAACTGGGAAAATGAGAGCCTATCTTGGGTTCCAGAGTCCAGAGTAGCTGTGTTCTCTGGAAAATCAGAAACAATGAGAGTCCTAGCAAAGCATGAAGTACCTAGAAATAGAAGATGTCAATAAAGAGTCTAAAAGCACCACAGTCCTGTGCTTCTAGGAGCCTAGGAGGTCTGGAACAGTATGAAGGAACAGACTTGTATCTGGAGAGAATGGAAAATCTACCCCTGTTCAAAATGACTTTTGAGGCTGGTGCTATGGCTCACTTGGCTAATCCTCTGCCTTCAGCGCCAGCACTCCAGGTTCTAGTCCCAGTTTCGGCTCCAGATTCTGTCCCGGTTGCTCCTCTTCCAGTCCAGCTCTCTACTGTGGCCCAGGAAGGCAGTAGAGGATGACCCAAGTGCTTGGGCCCTGCACCCGCATGGGAGACCAGGAGGAAGCACCTGGCTCCTGGCTTAGGATCTGCGCAGCACACAGGCCGTAGTGGCCATTTAGGGGTGAACCAATCGAAGGAAAACCTTTCTGTGTCTCTCTCTCTCTCACTGTCTAACTGCCTGTCTAAAAAATGACTTTTGAAAACTACCCCAGTACTTAGGACACACAGACATCCACATGGGTCAGCTACAGCAGACATCACAATTCTGCATTTGAAGGCAGTACATAGTTCAGGCTGGTTCTGATGGCTTTTATTGAGGCTCACCACCAGCTGGGTTTAGAGTTAAGTGTTCACAGAAATGCTCCATCTTCAAAAAACTTCAGATAAATAATATTTGTAGAACAGTGACATATTCTCAATTGTATCCTTCCAATAAACTAGAGTATTAGCTATATTGCAAGAAAATGTTCTAAGGTGCATGGTCCTCATCCTGTGCCCTTCACCTTGAACTCCTTCAACTGAGCAACTGATACTGTAAGGAGTATCCTTGTGAAAAGTATCATTGTGCTTAATAGAAGGGCATTATTTCATTACACGGTATCCTCTTCTTGAATCTCCAAAGGATATAATTTCTGCTCTTAGTACTACACATTATTGTGTATCTCCTAGCCCCTGGCTTGTTTTTATGTTATGGACTTTAGATCATATAGTTGATCTTACATCCCTACTGGCATTCTCTGCTAGGAAGCTCCAGGCCAGATCCCTAATCCAACTTCAATTCACACTTTCTTGCTCTTGTTTTTTGAGTTTAGTGATGCTTTATCTGTGTTATCCAGTACAATTTTGTACATTGCTTAAAACTCTTATTGTACAGACCAGATATTAACACATGCACACACACATTCATATGTACAGATCTAAAAGGGCTATGACCAAATTTCTAGAAGAGTATAGGCAATAAGGTTTCATGTAAACTTAATTGAAATTAGTGAAATTCTTGTCGCCTGTTAATATTATTTCTTGTTAAAATTTATAAGTAACCCAGTTTTCCTGCTTCTCATTTTTATTAAGGAAATCCATTTTCAACTTGCCAGAAACCTGAATTTCTTTATTCCTCATTACAGGAGCCAAGTCTTCCAACTTTTGTGGAACAACTTCTCCATCTATTGGCACAATTTAATATTGCAAATAATATCATGAGATCAAATGTCCCCTTGTTATTCTGTGGAGATTCCCCCCCACCCCATTAAGCCTCTCAAAAAATTCCCAGTATCAACAATTAAATGTATCTCCCCTGCCTTAACTCTTTGGCTTCAGGAGTAAATAAACTTACCTGAATATATATTAAATTTATGTGAAGCTTCCTGGATCACTGTTTCCATCTCCTAGAAAAAAAATCAAGCCAAAATTTCCAAAATGAGCTACAAAGGCATGAAACATTAATGTACATAGAACAAAAACAGCTTATAATGCTATAATCATTTAAAATCATGTTTAGAGGCTGAGGGAAATGTTATAAATGACATGTTGATCCTCATTTTAGAATAGTTTAAAAGTAACAAAACATATGGATAGTCAAGCAGATCAACCCATTTCATCAATATGCCTGATGAACTATTACTAAATATTGATACTAAGCTAGTCTCACCATCCCTTACTCCACAGAAAACATCTGCCTTTGAGGAATCCCCTTCATCTGACGTGGTAACCCTGCCTTTTCCTACACAAAGCACATCACCCTGGAAAATGCCCAAATCAGAAAAGGATCTCAAAATCCTTGTGATGTTCCAGCCTCTCTATGACTCTATAGATGTGTAGTGAATTACCCTGCAGACGTGAGGTTAAACCCTACCAAGTACAAAGCCTTGGGCAACTCACTTTTACCTTTGTGACTTTCTTTGAATGAAAATGAAAAGAGTAACTACCTTAAAGGGTGATTGCGAGGATCCAATAAGATTACATTTCAAAATATTAGTTACTCAATAAACAGTAGAGTTTAGTAGTAGTTGTAGGTGTTGCAAAAAGAAGAGACTTTGTCATATATCCCCATAATTCCTTTGATACTCAACCCTTCTTATGTTGAATCTCTGGCCTACAGAAACCTAAGGGGACCTGAAAGCAGGGATTATCACAAAAAATGAGAAATAATAAGGATTCTGATGGATACTATGGAGTGCCTGACAGGAACAAGGAGCAGATCCCTTCTTTCTTCTCCAGTCTACAAGTTTCCTTAATTACTCCCCCATTGGTGGAGTCTCATAAGTACAGTCAGCAAAGTATAAATGTGGTATATTGAGTCCCAGCCACAGCAATAGAGGGCAGAGGCTTTGGAGCTATGACACAGCAGATTTTCACTGAATGTGATGACCAACAGAAAGGTTCCTGGAATTCTAGTTTGTCAACAGGCACATGAAGAGCTTAGAAGTCACCACTCTGACCTGACAAGTAGAGAGCTGGACACGTTGAAAAGTCAAAACTCTTCTTAGATTCATCTGAGTGTGAGGTTATAGGGCAAATGGCTACCCCAGAATTGGGGAAACTGACAGGCAGATTGAGAGAATCACAACTTACAAAGCAGAAATCCACAAGCTCCATGGGAAGCAGTAACGGAGTAGGAAAATCTGAACTTTAATTGATGAATTGCAGGAGCATCAGTGTGGACAAATCTGAAAGATAAAAAAAAAGTCCAATGGGACTTCTGTGTTTTACCTCCAAGAGTCCTACTGGGTTCTCAGAGTGAATTTCAAAAAAAGCCCGGGCCACAGCAGAGAGCTGGACTGGAAGAGAAGCAACCAAGACAAGTACCCAGTGCCCCAACTGGGACTAGAACCCAGGGTGCTGGCGCCGCAGGTGGATGATTAGCCAAGTGAGCTATGGCACTGGCCTAGACAACTCTTTCATGATGATTTCACTTCCTTTGGGTAAGTTCCCAGGAGTAGGATGGCTTGGTCATATATAGGTCTATATTCAGATTTCTGACGTATCTTCATCCTGTCTTCCACAGTGGCTGTCCCAGTTTACATTCCCACTAACGGTGGATTAGGGTGTTTTTTCCCCCACATTCTAACCAGCATTTGTTGTTTGTTGATTTTTATATGAAAACCATTCTAACAGGGGTGAGTTGAAATGTCATTGTGGTTTTTATTTGCATTGCCCTGATGGTTACTGATCCTGACCATTTTTTATGTGTCTGTTGGCCATTTGGATTTCCTCTTTTGAAAAAGGTCTGTTCAAATCCTTTGCCCATTTCTTAACTGGGTTGTTTGTTTTGCTGTTGTTGAGTTTCTTGAGCTCTTTATATATTCTGGATGTTAATCCTTTAATAGTTGCATAGTTTGCAAATATTTTCTCCGATTCTGTCAGTTGCATCTTCACTTTACTGAGTGTTCCTTTTGCAGTGCAGAAGCTTTCAATGTGATGTAATCACATTTGTCATTTTTGGCTTTGATTGCCTGTGCTTCTGATGTCTTTTCCAAGAAGCATTTGCCTGTGCCAATGTCTTCAGGATTTCCCCAATGTTCTCTAATCATTTAATGGCTTCAGGTTATAGATTTAGGTTCTTAATCCATTTTGAGAGGATTTTTATGTAAGGTGTAAAGTAGAGGTCTTTCTTCATACTTCTGCATACAGAGATCCAGTTTTCCCAGCACCATTTCTTGAAGAGACTGTCCTTGTTCCAGGGATTGATTTTAGCTCCTTTGTCAAAGATAAGTTGGTTGTAGATGTATAGATTGATTTCTGACACTTCTATTCTGTTCCATTGGTCTACCCTTCTGTTTTTGTTTCAGTACCAGGCTGTTTTGATTATAACTGCCCAATAGTATGCCTTAAAATCTGGTATTGTGGTGCCTCCAGGTTTGTTTTTGTTGTGTAAGATTGCTTTAGCTATTTGGGGAACTCTGTGTTTCCTTACGAATTTCAGCATCATTTTTTCTGGATCTGAGAAGAATATCCTTAGCATTTTGATTGGGATCACGTTGAATCTGTAAATTGCTTTCAGTAATATGGACATTTTGATGATACTGATTATTTCAATCTATGAACATGGAAGATTTCCATTTTTTGTGTCTTCTTCTATTTCTTTCTTTAATGTTTTAAATTTTCATCATGGAGATATTTAATGTCCTTGGTTAAATTTATTTAATTTTTTGTAGCTATTGTGAATGGGATTGATCTTAGAAGTTCTTTCTCAGCTGTGGCATTGTCTGTGTACATAAAGGCTATTGATTTTTGTCTCTTAATTTTATATCCTGCCACCTTACCAACTCTTTTATGAGTTCCAATACTCTCTTAGTGGAGTCTTTTGTTTCCTCTGTATATAGAAACATGTCATCTGCAAATAGGAATAGTTTTAATTCCTCCTTCTCAATTTGTATCCCTTTGATTTCTTTTTTTTCCTAATGAATCTGGCTAAAACTTCAAGACTATATTGAATAATAATGCTGAGAGTTGGCATCCCTGTCTTGATCCAGATATTAATATTCAATTCAATTCGATGCTGGCCATGGGTTTTTCATAAATTGCCATGATTGTGTTGAGGAATATTCCTTCTATCCCCAAATTTGCTTGAAGTTTTCATCATGAAAAGATGTTATGTTTTATCAAGTGTTTTCTCTGCATCTACTGAGATAACCATTTGGTTTTTGTTCTTCAGTTGATGTGATGTCTCACATTTATTGATTTGTAAATGTTGAACCATCCCTGAATACCATGGATAAATCCCATTTGGTCACAATGAATGATCTTTCTGATGTGTTGTTGGATTGGAATGGCTAGTATTTTGTTGAGGATTTTTGCATCTATGTTCCTCAGGGAAATTGGCCTATAGTTCTCTGACTTTGTTGTATCTTTTTCTGGTTTAGGAATTAAGGTGATGCAGGATTTATAGAAGGAGTTTGGGAGGATTCTCCCTTTCAATTGTTTTGAATAGGATGAGAAGTATCTGAGTTAGTTCTTTAAACGTCTGGTAGAATTCAGCAGTGAAGTTGTCTGGTCCTGTGCTTTTCTTTGTTGGGAGCATCTTTATTACTGATTCAGTTTCCATCATGGTTATTGTTCTGTTTAGATTTCTGTGGCTTCATGACTCAATTTAGGTAGGTGGTATGTGTCCAGGAATCTATCCATTTCTTCTAGGGTTTCCAAATTTTTGGTATACAGCTTTTTGTAGTAATTATTAATTATTCTTTTTATTTCAGTGCTATCTGTTTTTACATTTTCTTTTTCATCTCTGATTTTGTGTCTTTTCTCCTGTTAAATTGAAGTTTGATTTGTTGTTTTTTTTAGGTCCTTGATATTGATTGATAGTTCATTTATTTGGTACCTTTCCAATTTCTTGATGTAGGCACCAATTTCTGTAAACTTCCCTCTTAACACTGCTTTTTGGTGTTTCCCATACATTTATTTTTAAAGATTTATTTATTTGTTTGAAAGATGTAGTTACAGAGAGACAGAGGCAGAGGGGGAGAAAGAGAGAGAGAGAAAGAGAGAGAGAGAGAGAGAGAGAGAGAGAGAGAGAGTCATAGTCTTCCATCTGCAGGTAAACTCCCCCAAATGGCTGCAGTGGCCGGATCTGTGCCGATCAAAAGCCAGGAGCCAGGAGCTTCTTCCGGGGCTCCCATGTGGGTGCAGAAGTCCAATGGCTTGGGCCATCGTCCATTGTTTTCCTAGGCTGTTCGGCGCCGTTCTCGTCCCGCAAGAAACGAAACCAAACCACCGTTAACCGGGTTCTTTATTGTTTTTGTAAGCGGGAGATCTGACCTCGATCTCTGTCGGGCGGAGACTGACTACATCCGGCCAGTCGGGGCTATATATGCACAATACACGTCACGCATCGGGTGATCTCTTCCGAGCGACGGGATAGGGAGGTTA
Source organism: Sylvilagus floridanus (assembly GCA_949820135.1). Taxonomy (NCBI): domain Eukaryota; kingdom Metazoa; phylum Chordata; class Mammalia; order Lagomorpha; family Leporidae; genus Sylvilagus; species Sylvilagus floridanus. Next base: position 58,892,729 of record OX463243.1, read on the forward strand.
GGTAGCAGAGCGGGAAAATCCCTCAGGGGAGAAGAACCCGGAAGCAGGAAATGGGCGCCATCTTTAGGGCCTGGTTCCTCCGGGCCGGTCCCCAACATCTCCCTCCTTTTGTTTAACACAAATCACGCCCCTGACGGCCTAAGCTCTTATAGGCCGGGAGAGGATCTGCTAGACAGAGAGCAGAGGTGCATACCCAGTGTGCTTGTGGTTCGTCTCTGCGATTTCTGAGGGTCCGGCCGCTACCCCCAGTGCTTTCGCTAAAGACTTGGTTTCCCCTTTTCCTGGGACGGGCTGGGGATTTAACCCGTATGCATATGCATATACTCTCCCGGGGCCCCCGGAACTCCCGGGTGGACTCCCGCTGCAGTACCCTTGGTCTCGCATGTCTCAGCCTTTACTCCCGGTCAGGGACGGGTGTTAGGAGCCAATTAGGGAGAAGGTCAGAACCAAACCACGCAAGGAAGGTGACAGGCGGCGTAGAGAAGGGGTGTGCGTAATATAAGTATAGTTTTAACTCCCACTTGTACAGAATTTGTCGTGTTTAAGTTAGTTGTGATACAGGAAGCGTTGATGGGATTGGACACCTGCACCGGAAAAGGTAAGGGTGTGGAGCAACCTGCATAGGAATCAGGGGGCAGGGCTAGGAGTAAGGGTAATACATCTTACGGCCCATCATTATATGAAGGTGTGACAGTCTCGATTGTTTCAGGAGGGACGTCGTTCGCTGGTGGTGGGGTCGTTGGTAGTGGGGTCGAGTCCTCCAGCGGTGGGTCTGCCTTTCTGACCAATCTTTCCGGCACCCACAGGGGCTCTCTCTCCGAGTCCTGTGGGAAGACACAAACCGCGCCTCGGTTCCAGCATAATACCGGATCCGGGCCGTACCACTTTCCCGTGAGGACGTCTTTCCAGCGAACAAAACCTCGTGAGGATGGCTCCCTTAGCATATGCCTCTCAGCCGGGGGCATAGACTGATCCGTTAAGTTTAAAAAATTTATGGTGAATAGTGCAAGGGAGAGGCGCATGCGGGGGGTTTTGCCTACGGCAATTCCCTCCTTTTGTTTTAGAAGGAAAGCCTTAAGTGTACGATGTGCTCTTTCAATTATTGCTTGGCCTTGTGGATTGTAAGGAATTCCAGTTTTATGTTGAACTTGTAATCGGGAGCAAAACTGTTGGAATGACTTACTCGTATAGGCGGGACCATTGTCCGTTTTTAAGGTTTTTGGCTTGCCCCAGGCTGCCCAAGCTGCGAGACAATGGTTAATGACGTGGGACACACGCTCACCGGTTTCCAGGGAAGCAAAAATAACCTGGGAACACGTGTCGATGGACACATGGACGTATTTTAAGGTTCCAAATTCAGGGATATGAGTGACATCCATTTGCCAGACATGGCCTGGTAGGAGACCCCGAGGATTAACTCCTACGGATAGAACAGGGCCTAAGGAAGGGCATGCGACACAGCGACGAACAATGTCACGGGCGGTGGCACGGGGGAGGCCAAATTTAATAGCAAGGGTTTTTGCATTTACATGGAAATCTGAATGAAACTGGCTGGCCTGTTCCTCAGGGGAGGCAAGATGGAACATCCATATTGAACGTGTGGCTTGATCTGCTTTGGCATTGCCCATAGTCATGGGTCCCGGTAAAGAAGAATGGGCTCTTATGTGAGTGATATAAAAGGCAGCAGATCGTTCCCAAATGGATTGTTGAAGCGTAAGAAAAACGGTAGCTATGGGGGAAGAGGGGTTAATTAGCCCTGTGGCTTCAATCATAGAGACGGCATTAACCACATAACAAGAATCGGAGACAATGTTGACGGGCCCAGGGAAATCTAAAAGGACTTGATTAACTATTAAAAGTTCCGTTACTTGGGGGGAGCTAGTTATAAACTGAAAAATTTTGGGCTTGTCCCCAGATTCTATGTAAGCGCCGACTCCTGTCTTGGAGCCGTCGGTATACACCACAGGCGCCCCAAACAAGGGCTTAGATGACGTAGATTTGGGAAAAATAACGGGATGAGATTGAACAAAGGTTAGTAAGGGGTCAGAGGGGGTCCTATTAGTAATGGCTGCAGAAGTAGTGCAGACCAGGATTGCCCAGGGATCGGTGCAAGCGGTTAAGACACGCACCTGCTCCACAGAATAGGGTACAACTATGGTGGATGGCTCACGCCCAAAGTGCTGAATAGCCTTTTGAATAGCCAGGAGTGCTACTTCCGCCACCATAGTGGGATAATAAACGAGGGACTTGGAGGGCGACACCGAGGGGTGTGCCCAGAGAAGAGGTCCGTCTTGCCAGAGGACCGCCGTAGGTTGCTTAAACGTAGCAAGGATCCAAAGGGTGAGGTCCCCTGACGGGTCCCACCGTTTAAGAGCGGCTTTGCTAAGCGCTTCATTGACTGCTAGCAGTGCCTGTTTTGCCTCAGGGGTGAGACTACGGGGGGAAGCGAGGTCCGGGTCCCCTTTGAGAACATCAAAAAGGGGCTGTAAAACAGCGTTAGGAATGCGGAGATAAGGCCGAATCCAATTGATGTCTCCCAAAAGTTTTTGCATATCGTTCAAGGTAGATACACATGTATACTTAATTTGTAATTTCAGGGGTCTAATTTGGGTGGGTGCAACTGTGGCTCCGAGATAAGTAACTATGGAGGATAATTGTATCTTGTTGGGAGCGATATGTAGACCCGCCCCCTCCAGCATCCGTTGTAATTTATCATATAAGGTTTGGAGTCTCTCTTTCGTAGGGGCAGCACATAATAGGTCATCCATATAATGGAGGCACTTGCAGTCAGAAAACTGAGCTCTAATTGGTTCTAGCACTCGGGCTACATAGATCTGGCACATAGTGGGGCTATTTGTCATTCCCTGAGGCAGAACCGTCCATTCCCACCGTTTGTCCGGTTCTTCCTGATTAACAGCAGGAACAGTAAAGGCAAAGCGCAGGGTATCCTTTTTATATAATGGAATGGAGAAGAAGCAGTCTTTGAGATCTATAACTATTACAGGCCAGTCACTGGGAAGTGCCGACAGGAGCGGGAGACCTCTTTGTACAGGACCCATAGGTTGCATTTGTGCGTTGACTGCTCTAAGATCGTGTAATAGTCTCCACTTTCCCGTCTTCTTACGGATGGCAAAAATAGGTGTATTCCAAGGGGAGGTGGAGGGAATTAAATGGCCAGCTTTGACCTGTTCCAAAACAAGGTTGTTAACCGCCTCCAACTTCTCTTGGGATAGGGACCACTGCGAAACCCAAACTGGGGTGTCGGTCAGCCAAGATATTTGCAAAGGCTGTACCGGCTTAGGAGGCAGTGCAGTGGCCCCTAAGAAAAACCCAGTCCGGCCTTGTCCTGTTTTTGGTTAGGTTGAACAGGGGAGGAGTGTCCCTGGAGGTGAATGCCGAGCCCTTTTCCAGGAATATAGCCCATTTTATGGAGCATAGACTGCACCGCTGGAGAGGTAGTAACTAAGGCTACGTCCATTTCAGTTAGAACATCTCTTCCCCAAAGAGAAATGGGGAGGGGCAAGACAAACGGAGTAAACTGCCCCGTGTGACCTTCATGGTCTCTCCAGGTTAATAAGGCCGCACTCCTCTTGGGAAAGCTAGCGAAGCCGAGCCCCTGTAAGGTCTGCTCCGCAACATCAGTGGGCCACATACTGGGCCAATCTTTTGTAGCTATAATTGACTTGTCAGCCCCCGTGTCTAAAAGACCCTTAATACTCTTTCCGTTGACCTGTAAAATAAGTGTGGGGCGTTCGTTTAAAAGCATATGTAAGCCAGTAAAACTATCCCCAGAAGAGCCAAAGCTACCCACACCGCGGACAAGGTTCTTTGCGGGGGCCAAGGAGTGAAGGCTTGGTAGTAATAGTAATTGTGCAATACGGTCCCCGGTATTAATTAAAACGGGTCCCTGAGGAGCCTGAACCATAATTTTTATTTTGCCAGTGAAATCAGAATCTATCACACCAGGAATTACCACCAAGCCTCGAAGGGCAACCGAAGAGCGACCCAGCAGAAGTCCGGCTGAGTTTGGCGGTAAGGGGCCGGAGCAATCACTCTCCACTAATTGAACTCCCATCTCCGGCGTTAGGAGGAGAGGGGCTGTGGCACAGAGGTCCAGGCCTGCGGAGCCGCGGGTGGCACGGCCTGAAGGGGTGCTGGGTGTGGTGTCAGCAGTGGAGGAGGGGGCACCTGAGAGTAGGCTCCCATTTGGGGGCCCCTCGCCGGGACGGGGGGCCCCCTCTGGCCATTTTTTGTCCCCTGTTTGTTGTTGGTAAGTGGGTTACCGTCGACGTCGAAGGCGGAACGACATTCTTCGGCCTTGTGGGGGCCTTTGCGGCACCTGCGGCAAGGCTCCGTGTCCGCCGACCGAGCCGGGAGGTAACCGGATGTGAGGGTCGGACAATCACGTTTTCTGTGGCCGGGTTGGTGACATTGAAAGCAAAGGCCAGAAGAGATTGGAGGTCGGGCCAATTTATAGTTTTGACCCCCCCTATTGTTTTGTGTAGGGTGTAGGGTAGTGGCCAACAGAGCGGCAAGGCCTGCATTCGTAAGTGGTCCACCAGTATCCCTGCAGTATTTTAGCCAGGAGTCCACGGATTTATGTCTGTACTGTCGAAGGATAGTTTTACATTCCTTGTTGGCCTGTTCAAAGATAATTTGTTTAACCAATGGTTGGACATCCACCTCGGTGGGGAAGATGCGCGAGGCAGCCTCGAATATTCGAGCCACGAAATCAGCGAAAGGTTCAGTTGGACCCTGAATAATTTTTGTAAGGTGGCTGGTCGTGTCGCCTGGATTGGACGCCTGTCTCCACGCCCGCTGGGCACAGTTGGAGATTTGTCTATACACCTGTCTGGGGAACTGGGTCTGATCGGCCTGGTACGGCCCCCGCCCCAAAAGCATATCGGCGTTCCACGTGGGGTGGCCATCCTCAGCATTGTCGTCCGCTTGATCATGGCAGCACTCCGCGTTCATAGACTGCCACATAAGGAAGCCGCCTGGGCTCAAGCAAGCGCGAGCCAATTGAGCCCAGTCGCTAGGCGTCAAGACCGATTGGCCGACTGACTCAAGCAAGGACAGGGTAAACGGAGCCGTAGGGCCGTAATCATGGACCGCAGCCTTGAGTTGCTTTAATACTGCCATGTCCAAAGGTTCGTGTCGAACCTCTCGAGTGCCCAGGCCTAAGACAGGAAAGGCCTGGGCGGGAGTAGGAAGGTTATTTCTTAACTGTCTCCAAATCTGTTTATAAAACTGTCTTCCTGAGGGAGGTGGGGCAACTGAAGGCCACGGAGGCGCGGGTGTATGGGCATGCCAGATGTCCTTAGTCAGACCACCGCCAGGGGGCGCTATGTCTCCGAATTGACAATTGGGCACAAGGTCACCAGGGGGAGCTGTGGGCACCAGAGGAAAGGCATTGGCAGTAGCTGCCTTTTGTTTTCCTCGCGGTGACACATAAGAAGGGGGTGGAGACTCGGGATCGTCATCATCCTCCTCCTCTGAATCGGAGGAGGCGGGGCTAGGCCCGGAGTCCGGGGCTGATAAGGAAGTTCGGCATCCCGTCTCCTTAAAATGTATTAGGTCTCGGGCAGCATCAGAACTGTGGGAGCGAACTTCCTCCAATACATTTCGAGCCGCCTCAAGCGCCAGACCATGCGATCCCATCGCTCCCTCCTCCTTAAGACATGCTCGCACCAAACCCCACAAGGGAAGAACCATAGGGTTAAGATCAGGTTCCTTGGGGTCATCGGCTGTTCGCCGGAAATCCCTCCCTAGCTTTTCCCAGGAGCTGAGGGTAATTTGGCCTGTGTGGGCAAACCACGGCGCAAAAAAATCAATACATCCAAGAAAGTCGATAAGTGTAGATTTAGCGACTCTAATTCCTTTACTGCATAGTAATGTCTCTAGTGGGTTAACCAACGCCGAATGGCTCGAAAGGTTACCCATTTTAAAATATAGGAGGGAAAACACGTCCTCCGCTAAAAGGGTGCGTCCACCCTCCACCCACGAGACTTACCTCGCTCGCGGGGCCCAACCGGTAAGACTTACCTCGCTCACCTTCCGCTTACAAAATGGCGTGGAAGAGGTTCCCCGTTCGGGCCACCAGCTGTTCGGCGCCGTTCTCGTCCCGCAAGAAACGAAACCAAACCACCGTTAACCGGGTTCTTTATTGTTTTTGTAAGCGGGAGATCTGACCTCGATCTCTGTCGGGCGGAGACTGACTACATCCGGCCAGTCGGGGCTATATATGCACAATACACGTCACGCATCGGGTGATCTCTTCCGAGCGACGGGATAGGGAGGTTAGGTAGCAGAGCGGGAAAATCCCTCAGGGGAGAAGAACCCGGAAGCAGGAAATGGGCGCCATCTTTAGGGCCTGGTTCCTCCGGGCCGGTCCCCAACACTAGGCCATAGCAGAGAGATGGATCAGAAGTGGAGCAGCTGGGACCTGAACCGGTGCCCATCTGGGATACCAGTCCTTCAAGCATTGGTTTTACACTCTACACCACAGTGCCAACCTCCGCCATAAGTTTTTGACATGTTGTATTGTAATCTTCATTTTCAGGAATATTTTTATATCTCTTTTGATTCTTCTATGATTTACTGTTCATTCAGGAGCATGTTCAGTTTGCATATGTTCCTCAGACTCTTGAGTTATTGATTTCTAGCTTCATTCCATTGTGATCAGAGAAGATTCATGGTATGATTTCTATTTTTTTTTTAATTTACTGGGACTAGCTTTATGGCCTAGCATGTAATCTATCCTAGAGAAAGTTCCATGCACTGGTGAGAAGAATGTGTAGACTGCAACTGTAGGGTGAAAAGTTCTGTAGCTATCCATAAAACTGTTCTTAATATCACTTTTTTTAAGCTGTTTTCATATTTCACTGTACAAAAATAAGGTTCTCCATCAAGAATACTTCATTTTCCTTTCTCCAAATTGCAAAAGCATCTTAAATATTGAGCAGTTTGCTTGTAGTAATAACGTATCTGCTCTACTTGGAGAACGAGCTCCTAGAACTTTTCCCTGTGGCAAAACAAAAATGTCACACACAAAGGCATTACAGTGTTTATGCTAACTCTGGCATTTTACATGCTTGGGCACGTTATTATACTCATTAATTTTGTGAGTGTTAATAGCACTTCTATTTATATGGTGACTTAACCTTTACATATTTCAATCAAACATTTCAAAACCCAATGGAGAATGTATCTAGAATGTAATAAAATATGTATCTGAGTGATTTTTCCCATAAGGATCTTTTTTTATTTGTAATTGATACATAATTATTGTACCTATCTATGAGACAAAATGCAATTTAATATATTTAAATTACTGCTAGGCTAGCTAGTATTTTTATTTATATTGTGAATATGGGGAGGCAAAGTTGGGCACAATGTTTTAGTTTACTCATCTAAAATCAAGTAAATTAATGTTTTCAGAAAATGACATAGATTCAGGAGGCAAGAGATAAGTCAAGAAACAATGATTTCATTAGTAAAGGCATATAAATATTAAATTATAAAACAAGACTTCCATCAAATGATGTTTGAATGCCAAAAACAGATATAAAATAAAAATAACCCATGAGGGGTTTTCTAGATATTCTCTTTCATGTGGATAATCTTTTAAAAAGTAAAGAATAAGAATATTTTAAAAAGGCTTATTTTATAGCAAAACCTGTTCCTGGCTTAACTAGGAGCAGAATACACTTCAATTTGTTATTGTAATATATCACATTTCTTTATTTGTTTATGTTGAACCACGCTTGCACACCAAGGATAAATCCGACTTGGTCCAGGTGAGTGATCTTTCTGATATGTTGTTGGATTCAGTTATATAGTATTTTGTTGAGGATTTTTGCATCTATGTTCATCAGAAATACTGGTCTATAGTTTTCTTATTTTGTTGTATCTTTTTCTATTTTTTTTTTTTCAAAAAACCAACTTTACTCTGATACATCATTTTTTGTTTAAATTTTGTTCATTCTCTATCTTTAAAAGATATATTTATTTATTCATTTGAAAGAGAGTGAGAGCAGAGAGAAGAGAGAGCTTTCATCCACTGGTTCAATCCTCAAATGGCCCCAACAAAAGAGCTGGGCCAGGCTGAAGCAAGGAGCCAGAGTTTGATTCAGGTTTCCCAAGTGGGTGGCAGGGGCCCAAGCATTTGTACCATCTTCCCCTATTTCCAAGCCATTAGTTGGGTATTGCATTGAAAGTGGACCAGCCAGGACACAATTCACTGCCCATATGGGATGCTAGTACTGCAGATGGTGGCTTAACCTGCTGCACAATGATGCCAACCCCTCTTTTCTATTTGTAATTTTTGCTTTCCTCTTAATAATTTTGAGTTTGATTTGTTGTTATTTTTCTAGGCACTTGAGATGCATTGTTAGATCATTTATTTGATGCCTTTCCAATTAATGATGTAGGCACCTATCGCTATAAACTTCCCTCTTATCACTGCTTTTGTTGTATCCCAATCTGTTGGTTGCCTCTTCACTTTCCTGATTGTTTCTTTTGCAGTACAGAAACTTCCCAGTTTGATGTAATCCCAGTTGTTAATTTTGGCTTTGACTGCCTGTACTTCTGGAGTCTTTTCCAAGAAGTCTTTGCCGGTACCTATATCTTGCAGGGTTTCTCCAATACTCTCTAATAATTTGATGTGTTGGGTCATAGATTTAGACCTTTAATCCATGTTGAGTGGAATTTTGTGTAAGGTGTAAGGTACGGGTCTTGCTTCATGCTTCCGCACATGGAAATCCAGTTTTCCCAGCACCAGTTATTGAATAGACTGTCCTTGCTCCAGGAATTGGTTTTAGATCCTTGATCAAATATAAGTTGGCTGTAGATGTTTGATTTCTGGTGTTTCTATTCTGTTCCACTGGTCCATACATCTGTTTCTGTACCAGTACCATGCTGTTTTCATAACTACTGCCCTGTAGTATGTCCTGAAATCTGGTATTGTTGTACAAGATTGTTTTTGTTTTACAAGATTGCTTTAGCTATTTGAGGTCTCCTGTGCCTCCATATGAATTTCAGCATCACCTTTTCCAGATCTGAGAAGAAAGTCTGTGGTATTTTGATTGGTATCTCATTGAATCTATAAATTGCTTTTGGGACAATGGACATTTTGATGATATTGATTCTTCCAATCCATGAGCATGGAAGATTTTTCCATTTTTTGGTATCCTCTTCTGTTTCTTTCTTTAAGATTTTGTAATTCTCATCATAGAGATCTTTGACATCTTTGGTTAAGTTTATTCCAAAGTATTTGATTGTTTTTGTAGCTATTGTGAATGGGATTGATATTAGCAGTTCTTTCTCAGCCATGGCATTGCCTGTGTATACAAAGGCTGTTGATTGTTGTGCAATGATTTTATATCTTGCTACTTTGCCAAACTCTTCTGTGAGTTCCAATAGTCTCTTAGTAGAGTCCTTTGGATCCCCTAAATAAAGAATCATATCATCTGCAAAGAGGGGTAGTTTGAGTTCTTCCTTCCCAATTTGTATCCCTTTAATTTATTTTTCTTGTCTAATGGCTCTGGCTAAAACTTCCAGAACTATATTGAATAGCAGTGGTGAGAGTGGGCATCCCTGTTTGGTACCAGATCTCAGTGGAAATGCTTCCAACTTTTCCCCATTCAATAGGATGCTGGCCGTGGGTTTTTCATAAGTTGCTTTGATTGTATTGAGGCTGATCCATAACCAGTTTGCTTAGAGTTTTCATCATGAAAGGGTGTTGTAATTTATCAAATGCTTTCTCTGCATCTATTGAGATAATCATATGGTTTTTCTTTTGGAGTTTTTTAATGTGGTGTATCACATTGATTGTTTTGCGAACATTGAACCATCCCTGCATACCAGGGTAAATCCCACTTGGTCTGGGTGGATAATTTTTCTGATGTGTTATTGCATTCTATTGGCCAGAATTTTATTGAGGATTTTTGCATCTATGTTCATCAGGGAAATTGGTCTGTAATTCTCTTTCAGTGTTGCATGTTTTTCACATTTAGGAATTAAGGTGATGCTGGCTTCATAGAAAGAATTTGGAAGGGTTCCCTCTTTTTCAATTGTTCTGAATAATTTGAGAAGAATTGGAGTTAGTTCTTCTTTAAATGTCAGGTAGAATTCAGCAGTGAATCCACCCGGTCCTGGGCTCTTCTTTGTTAGAAGGGCGTTTATTACTAATTCAATTTATGACTTGGTTATGGGTTTGTTTAGGTTGTCTATGTCTTCCTGGTTCAATTTAGGTAGGTTGCATGTGTCCAGGAATGTATCATTTTTGATTGATTTCCTTGTTTGCTGGCATACAACTCTTTGTAGTAATTTCTGATGACTCTTTATTTCTGTGGTGTCTGTTGTTACATTCCCTTTTTCATCTCTGATTTTATTGATTTGGGTCTTTTCTCTTATTTTTTTTTTTTGTTATTTGGGCCAATGTGGTGTCAATTTTGTTTATTTTTTCAAAAAAACAACTCTTCCTTTGGCTGATATTTTGTAATTTTTTTATTCAATTCTGTTGATTTCTCCTCTGATTTTAATTATTTCTCTTCTCCTACTAGTTCTGGGTCTGGTTTACTGAAGTTTTTCTACTTCCTTAAGATGCATTGAAAGCTCATTTATTTGGTGCCTTTCCAATTTCTTGATGTAGGCACCCACTGCTATAAACTTTCCTCTTAACACTGCTTTTTCTGTATTCCCTAAGTTTTGATATGTTGTGTTGTTATCCTCATTTACTTCCAGAAAGTTTTTGAATTCTCTTTCGATTTCTTCTATGTCCCAGTGTTCATTGAGGAGCAGGTTGTTCAGTCTCCATGTGTTTGTGTATGCCCTAGGTTTCCCCTTTGGTGCTCAATTAGTTGTCACCGATCAGGGAGAACATATGATATTTGTCCCTTTGGGACTGGCTTAATTCACTCAGAATGATGTTTTCCAGATTCCTCCATCTTGTTGCAAATGACCGGATTTCATTGTTTTTGACTGCTGTATAGTATTCTATAGAGTACATGTCCCATAATTTCTTTATCCAAATGTATGCTTTGAATTTCCTGTGATCTTTTGCCGTGAGGTTCCCTTCGTTTACCTTCTTTCATGTTGATGGCCGTGTTTCTGTGTTTCTGTGTGTAACACATCCTTAAGCATCTTTTGCAGGGCTGGACGAGTGGCAACAAATTCTTTCAATTTTTGTTTGCTATGAAAGGTCTTTATTTCACCTTCATTCACAAATGCGAGCTTTGCAGGATATAATATTCTGGGATGGCAGTTTTTCTCTCTTAGTACCTGGACTATATCTCACCATTCCCTCCTAGCCTGTAGGGTTTCTGATGAGAAGTCTGCTGTGAGTCTAATTGGAGATCCTTTGAGAGTAATATGACATTTCTCTCTTGCACATTTTAGAATCTTTTCTTTATGTTTCACTGTGGTGAATTTGATTACAATGTGTCGTGGTGAGGATCTCTTTTTTTATATATATATTTTTTTTGGACAGACAGTGTGGACAGTGAGAGAGAAAGAGAGACAGAGAGAAAGGTCTTCTTTTGCCGTTGGTTCACCCTCCAATGGCCGCCACAGGCAGCGCACTGCAGCCGGCACATAGTGCTGATCCGAAGCCAGGAGCCAGGTACTTCTCCTGGTCTCCCATATGGGTTCAGGGCCCAAGGACTTGGGCCATCCTCCACTGTACTCCCGGACCATAGCAGAGAGCTGGCCTGGGAGAGGGGCAACTGGGACAGAATCCAGCACCTCGACTGGGACTAGAACCCAGTGTGCCGGCGCTGCAAGGCGGAGGATTAGCCTATTGAGCCGCGGCACCAGCCAAGGATTTCTTTTGGTCATGTTATTGGGTGTTCTATGTGCTTCCTGTACTCTTTCCTTCTCCAAACCTGGGAAGTTTTCTGCTAGTATCTCATTAAAAAGGCCTTCTAATCCTTTCCCTCTCTCCTTGTTTTCAGGAACTGCTAGAACCTGAATGTTGTTTTTTTTTTTTTTATTTTTGACAGGCAGAGTGGACAGTGAGAGAGAGACAGAGAGAAAGGTCTTCCTTTTTGCCGTTGGTTCACCCTCCAATGGCCGCCGTGGTTGGCGCTCTGCGACCGGCGCACCGCGCTCATCCGATGGCAGGAACCAGGTGACAGGTGCTTTTCCTGGTCTCCCATGGGGTGCAGGGCCCAAGCAGTTGGGCCATCCTCCACTGCACTCCCGGGCCACACCAGAGAGCTGGCCTGGAAGAGGGGCAACCGGGACAGAATCCGGCGCCCCAACTGGGACTAGAACCCGGTGTGCCGGCGCCGCAAGGCAAATGTTGGGTTTTTAATAGTATCCTGTAGATTCCCAACAATATTTTTTAGATCTCTGATTTCCTCTTCTTTTCTTTGGTTTGACTGTACACTTTCCTGTGCTCTGTCTTCTAAGTCCAATAGTCTCTCTTCCACTTCACTGATTCTGTTTTTAAGGCTCTCAAATGCGTTTGTCATTTGTTCCATTGAATTCTTCACTTCATTTTGGTTTCTCTTCAATATCTCAATTTCATGTTCTACGAAATTACTCATTTCATTTTGATTCCTCCTTAAGATTTCATTTTCACGAAAGAGATTTTCTGTCCTGTCCTGTATGGATTTCTGTAGTTCATGCATTTGTTTTTGATAACTTCTAAATGTTCTTATCATAAATTTTTTGAAATCCATATCTTGCATTTCTTCTATCTCATCATCTTCATAATCTTGTATTGAAGTGTCATTTGGGAGATCATGATGTCTTCGTTGTTCTTGTTTCCTCAATTTCTGTGTTTGTTGTTTGGCATTGTAGAGATATTCTTCGGTTTCTTCTTTTTTTTCTTGCTATGGTGGCTTTTTTTGTTATACTATAACTCTAGATTAAATGGACTGTCTGCTTTTAGTGAATCTCTGTAGGCTTGTGGTGGGTGTGACCAGAGAGCTCTGTTCAGTTCTTCAGGGTTAAGAGTGTGCCAAAGGTGACACACCTAGGTTTGACATGGTAAATCTTCTCTCTCTCTCTTTGTTTTTTTTTTATTCTGAAGGGAACTAATTCTTCTCAGCTGAGCTCTTCTCCTTGAAGGCAATCAGTGCCTGAGCACTAGCCCCAGTGGGTATATGTCTGCTCTGTCCCAAGGACCACACAAAAGATCTATGCAGTCCTCAATATAAGCTCAGATTCCCCTGCAATGTCTCTCACCAGGTTGCCAAGGTTACGAGTTTTTGATGTCTCCCACTGAGACTACTCACGTCTCAGCTACACTGTGAGTTCTCCCACACCCCTCAGTTTTTCATTTTTTTTTCCACAGTTCTGGTTCATAAGCCCATAAGCCCCACACATTCACTAGGTCTTAGTCTCCTGTTATTTCTCCCCACCAGAGTCAGGTTTTTCTGCTTGGCTGAGGGTGAGCACAGCCCCAAGCTGGCGCAGCTGTTATGAATGTCCAAAATGGCACCTGCTCTATTGTCTTGCTCACCTTCGTAAGGTGAGTGGAGAGAGAGAATTGTGTCCATACTGGTCTCTTTTATTTATTTTTTCTCTCCTCTAGTTAGGTTGGTGTACTTTTCCCCATGGGGCTTCAAGCCTCGTTCCCTCTAGGCTCTTCCTGCCACTTTTCTGCCAGTGTCTCAGGCTACTGCTGTTTCGCCTCACCTCCTTTTCCAGTACTGGTGCATAGACTCAGCAGCTGGTGTCCCGAGGCGTGGGTGCCCATACCCTCCATGTAGGTCCACTGTGTCCCTCTAATTCTGGAAGAGTTTCCTCTGCAGTTTTTTCCCTAACTCTTCCCTGAGACTATAGTATCTCCACTTTTATTAAACTATCTTTTCCTGGACTATCAGTGAGCTCCCTCTCTATTCTGCCATCTTGGAGCCCTCTTATTTTCCTTTTGATTTCTTCTATGACCAATTCTTCATTCAGTAATGTGGTATTCAGTCTCCATGTGGTTGCATATTTTCTGGAGATTCTTAAGTTGTTAAGTCATTCATAAATGAAAACTTTGCAGGGTACAGTGTTCTGGGTTGACAGTTATTTTTTCTTAAAACTTGAGCTAAGTATCTCCATTCTCTCCTAGCCTGTAGAGTTTCTGATAAGAAATCAACTTTCAGTCTAATTAGAAATACTCTGACAGTAATCTTGCATTTCTCTTATGCATATTTTAGAATATTTCTTGATGTTTTACTGTTGAAAGTTTAACTTCAACCTAAATGAAAGATCTCTGCGAGTGAGATCCCAGTGGAAAGAATGGGCCATCAAAGAAGGAGGTACCTTTCTCTGAAGGGAGGAGAGACCTTCCACTTTGACTATGACCCTGTCAGAATAAGATTGAAGTCAGCAAACACTAAAGGCTTCCATAGCCTCGGCAACTCATGACTAAAGCCTAGGGAGATTACTGACGCCATAAACAAGAGTGTCAAATTGTTAAATCAACTTCAGGAGTCACTGTGTACTTACGTCTCATGTGGGATCTGTCCTTAATGTGTTGTCCAATGTGAAGTAATGCTATAACTAGTACTGAAACAGTATTTTACACTTTGTATTTCTGTGTGGGTGCAAACTGATGAAATCTTTACTTAGTATATACTGAATCGATCTTCTGTATATAAACATAATTAAAAATGAAAAAAAACTCGGTGTTAAATTGAAATTGCCTAGAAAATTAATCAATTTTGGCCGGCGCCGTGGCTCAACAGGCTAATCCTCCGCCTTGCGGCGCCGGCACACCGGGTTCTAGTCCCGGTCGGGGCACCGGATTCTGTCCCGGTTGCCCCTCTTCCAGGCCAGCCCTCTGCTGTGGCCCAGGAGTGCAGTGGAGGATGGCCCAGGTGCTTGGGCCCTGCACCCCATGGGGAGACCAGGAAAAGCACCTGGCTCCTGGCTCCTGCCATCGGAGGAGCGCGGTGTGCCGGCCGCAGCGCGCCGACCGCGGCGGCCATTGGAGGGTGAACCAACGGCAAAAGGAAGACCTTTCTCTCTGTCTCTCTCTCTCACTGTCCACTCTGCCTGTAAAAAAAAAAAAAAAAAAAAAAAAAAGAAAATTAATCAATTTTTTAAAAGATATATCATGTAGGATCTCTGTCCTTAATGTGCTATACATTGTGAATTAATACTATAACTGGTACTCCAACAGTATTTTTCACTTTGTGTTGCTATGTGAGGGCAAACTGTTGAAATCTTTACTTAATATATAGTAAACTGATCTTCTGTATATAAAGAGAATTGAAAATGAATCTTGATGTGAAGCAAGGGGAGAGGGAGCGGGAAAGGGGAGGGTTGCGGGTGGGGGGGAAGTTATGGGGGGGAAGCCATTGTAATCTATAAGCTGTATTTTGGAAATTTATATTCTTTAAATAAAAGCATTATAAAAAAAGAAAATTAATCAATTTAAAAATATATATCATTAGGATCTCTGTCCTTAATATGCTATACATTGTGAATTAATACTATAACTAGTACTCTGACAGTATTTTTCACTTTGTGTTGCTATGTGAGGGCAAACTGTTGAAATCTTTATGTAATATATACTAAACTGATCTTCTGTATATAAAGAGAATTGAAAATGAATCTTGATGTGAATGCAAGGGGAGAGGGAGCGGGAAAGGGGAGGGTTGCGGGTGGGAGGGAAGTAATGGGGGGGGAAGCCATTGTAATCCATAAGCTGTACTTTGGAAATTTATATTCTTTAAATAAAAGCTTTATTTAAAAAAAAAAGAAAGTTTAACTTCAGAACCTCCTAAAACATATATGTTAAACCATTTGATAGTGTCCCATAATTCTCAAACACTATTTTAAGTTTTTTTTAAATCTGCTTCTTTGTTTTTTGTCTGACAGATATTTCCATATTCGTCTTCTAGCTCATATGTTCTTTCTTCTGCTTAACCAAGTCGTGTCAAGACTGTCCACTGTATTTATTTGACATATTGAATTCTTCATCCTTTTTTTTAAAGATTCATTTATTTACTTGAGAGGCATAATTACAGAGAGAAAGAGGGAGAGACAGAGATAGATAGATCTTCCATACACTGTTTCACTCCTCAATTGGCTGCAACAGCCAGAGCTGGGCAGTTCCAAATCCAGGAATCAGGAGCTTCCTCCAGCTCTCCTATACAAGTGCAGGGGCCCATAGATTTGGGCCATCTTCTATTGCTTTTCCAGGCTATCAGCAGGGAGTTGGATCAGAAATGGAGCAGCCAGGACTCAAACCAGCACCCATGTGGGTTGCAAGTGCTTCAGGCAGATGCTTAACCTACTATGCCACAGTTCCGGCCCCCTGAATTCTTTATTTCTAATATTTCAGTTTGGTTTCTCTTCAATATCTTTATCTCCTGGCAAAATTTTTTATCCATGTCATGTATGGATTTCTTTAACTCATGTATTTCTTTCTAATTGCTGTGGAGTAATCTTAAGATCATTCTTTTGAATTCCTTTTCATGCATTTAATTAATCTCTTCATCTTCACATTCTAATATTGAAGTATTATTATGTTCCTTTTTTTTGACAGGCAGAGTGGACAGTGAGAGAGAGAGACAGAGAGAAAGGTCTTCCTTTGCTGTTTGTTCACCCTCCAATGGCCGGCGCACCACGCTGATCTGAAGCCAGGAGCCAGGTGCTTCTCCTGGTCTCCCATGGGGTGCAAGGCCCAAGCAGTTGGGCCATCCTCCACTGCACTCCCAGGCCACAGCAGAGAGCTGGCCTGGAAGAGGGGCAACTGGGACAGAATCCGGCACCCTGACCGGGACTAGAACCCAGTGTGCTGGCGCCGCAAGGCGGAGGATTAGCCTAGTGAGCCACGGCACCAGCTTATTATGTTCCTTTTGAGGAGTCATATTATCTTCCTTGTTTTGTGTCTTGTATTTCTATGTTTATTTTTAGTCATTTGTGGAAACACTTGGTTTTCTCCTCTGATGACTTTGATCTTTGAAATATGCCTCTGTGGATCTGCTCCTTTAGCAGATATTCAGAGGTGTGTGGATCCAGGGAGCTGTGGTTAGTGCTTGAGGGGTGGAATTTTGCTTTACTTATAATCTTGTGAGAGCCTGCTACTATTTCATGAATACTGGCTGAAGACAGAGGTTCTTGGTTCATAGAAGTCTCATTACTACTCATGACACAAGCAGCATGAACATCAGACTGCACAGTTCTTACTCCAGCCCAGAAGGATGCCGCACATACCATGAATTTGTGTCTCAGCCAGGGGACACTGAGCTTGGAGATTCAGTGCTTCTATAGTAAGTGGTAAGCAAGCTTGCCAGTTGAATCCATGTACACCCAGGATTGTGCCATGACTCAGACTCAACAATTACAAAAGTCTTGGAAAATGTTACTTCATCTATACCCTTTCTCAACTCTTGTCCCCCTCACTCAATGATTTTGGAACAAATACGTGACATCATATAATTGCAGTCCTCAATGTGGCCCTCTGTTTGCACAATCTGAAGAAATGGCCTGGATAAAGAGAAGTCAGAGCCGAGAATTCCTGACACACTCAGAAATAATGTTCAGAGATGCTCAGGGCCCATGAAAGACTGTGTTTCCCATAAATCTGCCCTCTGCACCTCTGCACCGTAGATTCTTGTGAACTTTCACATGAGTATGTCACTCAGGAGGCCACTCTGATTAATTTGACTATCAGAGGCTAGAATTAAACCTGTTCAATTTATCTCATACAGCATTTAATTAACTCTACTATTAAAAGCACTCCAAACAACATGATAAAGTTAGCCTGTAGTATTGACCTCATTCATCCCTGCCAGAGTCCTGCAGGCAGATAAGTGTCCCAGGGGAACCAGGAGACTTAATTTTAGGCATTCAGGATATAATCTAGTCTTGGGCTAGTCTATTTTCCAATATATCCTATGCACACTGACCTTCTTAATCTCTGCTCTCATTGTCAATAATTACAAGAGACAATAAATAGGGAGAAAAAAAAAACCCATCCTCAGTGGAGAGACATCCTGTGCTCATTCTCACAAGCAAAATATAAGCCAGACAGATATAGGTAATTCCTATCAGGATATATCTTTAAACTTGATCTGAACCAGCATTACATTGGTCTGGCTAAGCTACAAGGTAATGTCACTGAGTGGTTAGAGCCTCCTCTACCACATCTGGGACAACCCAAGACCCCCCAGTCATCAGGAAAGCACATGGATTTATAACAGGACGAAACAAGGTTGCCCTGGCCATGTATTTGCACATGTGTAGAAGAGGTCCATGTCAAGAGCTCCGATTAAGGGCATCAGGCACAGCATAATAATTCAGGAACAGCCTTCAGATTGTCAGCTGTGGCTGCTAGTTGCCTCAGGACCCAGTGGTGGATCTCGGAGACAAAGAGTTCCTTAATTGCCCCCACTGTTTTACCTCCAGCATCTAAGGTATTCCTGCCCCAGGTGCCAGTGTGGTTGTTTTCCTGATGTGCCATGAAATTAGTGGATTCCATCCCAGCAATTATAACTTCCCCTTTTTAAAATCATCTGCTTACATGCAAGGCTTTTTTTCTAAGAGATTTAGTGTAAGCATATGGGAGGAGAATAATGAACCCTCCAAAGATGGCAAAGATGCCACACTTAAAGCAGCAAAATGGATTCTACAGATGTAATTAAATTAAGGATCTTGAGATGAGGGTGTTATCCTGGAGTTTTAAAATGGGCCCATTGCGAAATTAAATTGGAAAATAAACGAGCTATCTGTACCTCAATGTTTATTGCAGCTCAATTCACAATAGCTAAGATATGGAATCAACCCAAGTGCCCATCAACAGAAGACTGGATAAAGAAATTATGGAATATGTACTCTATGGAATACTACACGGTGGTTAAAAAAAAAAATGAAATCTGGTCATTTGCAACAAAATGGAGGAATCTGGAACACATCATGCTGAGTGAAATAAGCCAGTCCCAAAGGGACAAATATCATATGTTCTCCCTAATCAGTGACAACTAACTGAACGCCTAAAAGGAAATCTGTTGAAATGAAACTGACACTATGAGAAACAATGACTTGATCAGCCCTTGTCCTGACTGTCGAAGAACAGCTTACTATTTTATTATTTCTAGTATTTTCTTGTTCTACTTAATACCATTGGTTGTACTCTTTAATTAACTCAGAATTATTCTAAGATGGTTAAATTTAACTGAAAAGTGATCCCTGTTAAATATAAGAGTAGAAATAAGAGAGGGAAGAGATGTACAGTTTGGAACATGCTCACTCAGATTTACCCCTAATGCTAAAGCTAGAAATGTGCCATGGGACTCCAAATCCCACTAAGTTGGCATGTACTAATGCCATCTTACTAATCCAAGTGATCAGTTTAAGTTCATAATTGATCATAAAGATAGGATTAAGTGTCAAAGGGATCACATAAATAAGACTAGTGTCTGCTAATACTAACTGATAGAATTAAAAAGGAGAGAATGATCCAACATGGGAAGCGGGATACACAGCAGACTCATAGAATGGCAAATGCCCTAAACAGTACACTGGCCTCAGAATCATCCCTTAAGACATTTGGATCTGGCTAAAAAGCCCATGAGAATTTCTCAGGCATGGAAAGCCAAGACACTGTGGCAAAAAAAAATGACCTAAATGAAAGATCTCAGTGAGTGAGATTCCAGAGGAAAGAACAAGTTATCAAAGAAGAAGGTACCTTTCTCTGAAAGGAGGAGAGAACTTCCACTTTGATTATGGCCTTATCTAAATAAGGCCGGAGTTTGTGAACTCAAGAGGTTTCCATAGTCTTGGCAGCTCCTGACAAGAGCCTCAAGTGATTACTGACGTCATAAATAGAGTGTCAGTTGTTAAATCAACAACAAGGGTCACTGTGCACCTACTCCCCATGTAGGATCTCTATCCTTAATGCGTTATACTATAATTAACAGTAAAACTAATCTTGAAACAGTACTTTATACTCTGTGTGTCCCTGTGGGTGCAAACTGTTGAAATCTTTACTTAGTATATACTAAATTGATCTTCTGTATAGCAAGATAATTAAAAATTAATGTTAATGAAGAATGGGATGGGAGAGGGAGTAGGTGATGTGATGGTTTGCAGGTGGGAGGGAGGTTATGGGGGGGAAAACCGCTATAATCCAACAGTTGTACTTTTGAAATTTATATTTAAAAAGTTTTCTAAAAAAAAAAAGAAGAAGAAGAAGGAAGGAAGGAAGGAAGGAAGGAAGGAAGGAAGGAAGGAAGGAAGGAAGGAAGGAGGGAAGGAAGGAAGGAAGGAAGGAAGGAAGGAAGGAAGGAAGGAAGGAAGGAAGGAAGAAAAAAGGAACTGGGCCCATTGTAATCACAGAGGGAGATTCTTATATGTGGAAAAGAAGGCCAGAGTCACAGAATGAGATGTAACCACATCAGAGTCAGATGTGGAGATGCTACACTGCTGGCCTTGAAGTTGGAGGGAGATGCCACAAGCCAAGGAATGTGTGTGGTCTCTAGAAGCTAGAAAGGGCAAGGGAAAGGATTCTCCCATGGAGACCCCAGAAGGAATGTAGCCCTGTCAATACATTACCATTGTTGGAACTGGCACTATGGCGGAGTGGATTAAAGCCCCAGGTTGTGGTGCCAGCATCCCATATAGGCAGTGGTTTGAGTCCTGGCTGCTCCACTTGCAATCCAACTCTCCGCTATGGCCTGGGAAAGCAGTGGAAGATAGCTGAAGTCCTTGGGGCCCTGCAACCAAGTGGGAGACCTGGAGGAGTCTCCTGGCTCTTGGCTTCAGATCGGCTCAGCTCTGGCCATTGTGGTCATTCGGGGAGTGAACCAGTGGAATGGAAGACCTCTCTCTCTGGCTCTACTTCTCTCTGTAACTCTGTCTTTCAAATAAATAAAATAAATATTTTTTAAAAATACAGTACCATTGGAACCCATTTCAGATTTCTGATTTCCAGGACTGTAATATAATAAGTTGTGTAGTTTTAAGCCACTATAATTCTGATAATTGTTAAAGCAATAATAGGAAACTAGTCCAAGGAAAAAGGAATTTTTATAAAATCTGCAGAAACTTAATAGGTTGCCATCCTTCATAGACTACTACAGAGGAACTCATCACAGCAGTGTACTCAGCCAGGTGATTGTTGTCTTCATAGTGGACCATGTCAATCCATCCAACGACAGAATCCAGGTAACTAAAATCAGAATTAATTTTAAAATCTTAAGTTGCTTCTTGGTTATACTGCTGAAAGAGAAGTAAATGTAAAACAGCCTGGCCAGGGGTTGCTATAAGGAAAAGAAAGACACCTTGCGCCAGGAATGGTTACCATGGAATTCTAAATTTTCAAGAAAGAATTACCAAAACCCTTACTCTCTCATCTTGATTAGTATCCAGAAAATGGCCTCTGGACTATTTCTTGTCTACATTTTCTAGGGGCAGCCACATTCAGTGACCACAATGTCCTACTAAGGTGTGTGAGCCAGGAGAAGGTAAGGAAAGTAGAGTCAGAAACCTTTTTGTGCTAGTTTTTGAGCAGTCCGTTCCAACATTCAACAATACCAGATGCCCACAGGTGCTGCATGGAATTGAATAGCTTTACTATTGACCCATTGTTGGGTGACCTTTGTCACAAGAGGAGCACCATTGTCAGACCACAATGGGTCCAGAAAGCAAAATATGTAGCACAGATGTATGTCAAGAGCCACAGTGGCATGGCCAGAATTGGCTAATTGGAATGGAAGAGCAACACTGTCAAAAGCACTGAGATGCCACCAGTAACCTAGGAGGATGTCAAGGGTCTGATGTAGTTAATGTGCCAGGAATGGACTGGGTTAATGCTTCTGCAATGAAACATCTTTCACCACAACCCTTGGCAGGAGTCACAAGTCTGGAACACATTGGTGGTTTCTGCACTAGAAACAGATAACCCGTTATTTTGTACCCAGTCAGTGAGAGATGTGTTGACATGGTTCATACAATGATAGATCCAGCTGGCAGTGGCAGTGATCTGGACACCGTAGGCTTTCTCAGTGGCTTGCTTTCAGTCTGTCTCATCAGAAAACAGGCCCTCAATATGGACATCACATATGAATGACCTAAACAGTCTGATTGTCAGCCATGACCCACTTCTATAGTTCGTTCTCCAAGGGATTAGGGTATAATAACTTTAACCTGTCAGTTTATAATCTTACAAGTGGCAGGCAGGATAGCAGACCTAAAGGCTAGATCCTTAGCAAAATCCCAAGAGTCAATAAAAATACAAATTTTATCATGGCAAGTACTGGGTAGAGTTATGGATTGCCTCAAGAGTTCAAATTCTACCCACTGAGCAGATGGTCACATGAGTTTTCAAGATGACATACAGAGAGCAGCAGGTAAACAGCTGGAGCCACACAGTGAACACCAACAGGCTTCAAATTAGCCAAACCATGAGCAGATCAGGCTCAGGTATTACAGGAGACCTCTTTGAGTCCTAAGTCCCAGTAATCCAGTGACCTGACTTCAGATGGTAGAGCAGGGATAGATACGGTAGCAGAGTGTTGCCTACCAGTTTTTCACATAAACTGTGCTGCTGTGGGGCCAGGCAAATTGAGTCTGAATATAAGCTTTCCAGTTGAAAAATGAGATATCCTGAGCCTTTTCCTTATCAATTGTCAAGCTTGAGTCAACACACCTCCCCTTTTGAAAAAGGAGCACTTGGTGCCTGCAACAGGCATGTGGCAATACTGCTACTAGAAAACTACCTCTCTGAGTACTGCAGCCAGTCTTTAAGACCGTGGTTACCGTTTCTTTCAGGATAGTATATTCTCTTCTAGACCACTGGTAAGGGAACAGAGATTACCTCTCTAAATGCCACAGTCAGTGACTGGAAGAATCCCTTCTGGCTTCATGAGCATGTACAACATGAATACCAATTATATATTCAGCAGTGAAAGACACAACAATGCCTTCAATTGACCCTAAACGTATTCCTCTTCTGTAGAAATCGTTGCCCAAACTCTATTATTTGAATTGTGGGTGCTTTCCTCCCTACAGTATTGACATTTGGAACCAGGTAATTATGGGCTGTCATGTGCTTTGTAGGGTATTTAACAATGTCCCTGCTTCCACCAAAAAATGACAGTAGAAAACACCCCACCTCCATTTGTGATGATCAAAAATGTCTCCAGACTTTGCCAAATAGCCCTGAAGAGGTGGGGAAGAGGCAAAAATCACTCTGGTTGAGAACCACTGCCCCATGAGAGCTTGATCCAAGACATCTGATAGTATATTGGGCTTTCTAGTGACTGCTTCCAGATGTGTAGGAAGTGAAGGGGGTGTATGCATGGGGAGAGGAAAGCGATTGTGGAAAATAGCTTTTTTAAACCCTTTGCTTCCTCAAACCAAGCTCAATGCAAATTCCCTTGCACCCACGGTTTTAAGTGCCTTCAAACATTCCTGTGCTCAGCAGCACCTCCAACCATGAAACTGGGTAGGGCTGTGACTGGGGCTATATCCCGCAGAACTAAACACATTTGAATTCCTCACCTCTTTAACATTGCCCAGCACACTCAGCTTTCTCCTTGGAGCAGCAGAGGCCAGGATATAAGGACAGGGGAGAGTCGGGAGTTTCAGAGGGAAGAACAGTTCCAAGCCAGTCATCGAGGCTTGCATCAATTTTTAGTTTTAAGCAGCTACAAGGGCCTTTGTACTCGAGCAAGCAAACATCTGTTTTGGGTCCACCTGAAGTTCTGCTTCCTATCGCTGACATGATTTATTTAGTGAGCTCTGGGGATGCTCAGATACAGCCACTTCTGCTGTCCCACTGTCATAGAGCATCACTTCCTCCTCCTCATGAGGAAAGTGAGCACAATCAAAGCTCCACTGGGTTTTTGTTTCCATCCTGCTCCTTGTCACTCAGCCTCTAGACGTTCATTCACAAGTAGGAGAGTGGGGGAATCTTACACTCCCCCTTGTTCACTTGGGGGACAGCATCTGCTACTGGATCCTGCAGTCCCCTTGCATCTGCTAACACAGCCCTTGGGATCTGCCAGAAAGGCATTGTTCTGCCAGCATTTCCTCTTGTCACCAAAACTGTTAGGATCTGGGATTTTACCCCACATAAGGCTAACACTTCAGCCTGTTACTACTACGTGGATGTTGACAGGAGACATGAGGCTCTTGGGTTAGAGATAAAGGACTTCATTATCCACGAATACATGTTATATGACAGTAACACAGTATCAGAACCACGGAAACTGTGGCTACGCATGCAGTGAATTTGTTTTGTGGCTAAAGACAAATGATTGGGAATCTACCGCTTTCATAGTAACTGGAAGACATCCAGAAAGAAATAGATACAATAAAAGACAAAACTACAGGTTGAAAAATACAAGAGACATAGTCAGATTTATGTGAAGTTGCAATCCCAAAAGGAAAGGAGACAGAGAATGGGACAGAAACAATATTTAAAGATGCAGTAACTTTTTCCAACAACATTGACATACATTAGCACAGATTCAAAAGTCCTATGAACTCCAAGCAGAGAAAAAGAAATTTACAGGAAAGTCAAATTGGTTAAAACCAAAAATAATAAAAGATTATAAAAGTATTCAGAACAAAAGAATACCTTCAGAGCAAGAACATTAAGGTTAACAATGGACTTTTCAACAAAAGATACAGAGCCCAGAAGATATGGATGGATACTTTCTAATATTTTTATTTTAGAAGATGAGAGAAAGAGTAATTTCAACATTCTCCAAATGCATAGAATGCTCAGGTCTGGGCTGAGACTGGAGCCAGAAGCCAGAACTCAGTCGAGGTCTTCCATGTAGATGGTAGCAACTTAATTAATTTCAGCCATCACTGCTGCTTCCTGTGTTTGCTTTAGCAGGACATTGGAACCAGGAGCTGGAGCCAGGAATCAAAGCCAAGCACTCCAATGTGGGATGCCAGTGTCTTAACCACTAGGCTAAATAGCGTCTCCCATGTTGATAGTTAAAAATGACAAAAGAAAATAACTGCCAACCTAGAAGTCAATATCCAAGAAAAAAAATCTGAAGCAAAGACAACAAATGAAATACTTCCATCAATAAATATAGTGTGAGAACATTTATCACCAGCAGACCCACCCCTAAGGAAATATTAAGGAATAGTAATTGAAGAAGGAAAATAATCCTCAGAAAAAAACTGAATATCCAGCAAAGAATGAAGAACAGCAAAAACAGTAAATGTTTGCTTTCAAATAAAGAAACATTAATTACATAAAACAACAATAACCATGCCTTAAAGAGTAAGAATCTCTTGAGTATAAACTACAGTGGTATAGAATTTCAAAGGAGGGTAAATGTAGTTAGAATATTGAGGAATCTGGCATTATCCAGGAGAAATTAAAAGTAACCATTAATATTAGCTTTTCATATGTCAAAGATGAAGACTGTAAGCATGAAATGATATCAAAATAATCCTAGGAAAATAATCACAATAAATCCTCAGGGCTCCAGAGTTAAATGAATGAATCGTGTGCAGTTGGTGATCCATTGTATTAAGCTCCTAGCAGAACCAGTTTGTGGATCAAATGAATTTTTAAGAGATTTATTTATTTTATGTGAAAGGCAGAGTTACGGAGAGGCAGAGAGAGAGAGAGAGAGAGAGAGAGAGAGAGAGAGAGAGGTCTTCCATCCACTGGTTCACTTCTCAAATGGCCAGAGCTGATCTGATCTGAAGTCAAGATCCAGGAGCCTCTTTGGGGTCTCCTCCGTGGGTACAAGGGCCCAAGCACTTGGACCATCTTCTACTGCTTTCCCAGGCCATAGCAGAGAGCTGGATCAGACATGGAGCAGCCTGGACTCAAACAAGCACCCATATAGGATGCCAGCACTGCAGGTGGCGGCTTTACCTGCTACATCACTGCGCCGTCCCCTTAAATGAATTTTTTTAAAGATTTATTTATTTATTTGAAAATAAGAGTTAGATAGAGGTAGAGTGAGAGCGAGAGCGAGAGCGAGAGAGAGAGAGAGAGAGAGAGAGGTCTTCCATCCGCTGGTTCACTCCCCAAATGGCCAGAGCTGGGCAGATCTGAAGCCAGGAACTAGGAGCTTCCTCCGGGTCTCCCACACGAGTGCAGGGGCCCAAGCACCTGGGCCATCTTCTACTGCTTTCCCAAGCCATAGCAGAGAGCTGGATCGTAAGTGGAGCAGCCGGGTTTCAAACGGGGGCCCATATGGGATGCCGGCACTGCAGGCAGCTGCTTTAACCGCTGTACCACCATGCCAGCCCCTAAATGAATTTCCAATACCTACTCTAACTTCTAGATCATTTGGTAAATGTGAAAGTAGAGACAGAGGGTAGATTTTTTGATTCGTTAATGTTTTCTTCTTCCTGTTTATTCTCCTAATGCCAACCATTCTCAGACTTCCCTACTGATCAATGGGTTTACCACATATTCACCTCCTACCAATAGAGGGCAGTAGCTGACCGCCAGTGCCTTTATTAGCCCTCATGGTGACTGAAAATGACAAAATGTATTTTCCTATGCTTGTTTCTGTTTCCTGCCACCAAGAATGAGAGTTAAAAGGATTTTCCTTTTTAAAAGCACTTAAGAGACACTCAAAAGCAACCTTTTCATGAACTAGAAATAGGAATGAGCCAAATTAGTGATACATTTTGCTACTTTTTTCTCTTACTAGTGTTACCAAATCATTTTCCTTTGTTTAAAAAAAGCTTGTTTTTGAAAGGCAGAGAGAGAGAAAGGAGAGATCTTCCATCTGCTCATTCATTCCCTAAATATCTGCAAGAGAGAGAGAGAGAGGAGAGAGAGATCTTTCATCTGCTCATTCACTCCCCAAATACCTGCAACTTCCCAGGCTGCACTAGGCTGAAGCTGGGATCCCAGAACTCAGTTTGGCTCTCCCACGCAAGCACTTGAGCTCAGGGTATGCATTAACAGAAAGCTAGATCAGGAGCATCCCAAGTGGTGGATTAATCCTCTGTGCTACAATGCTGGCCCCCAAAATCATTTTTCTTGGAAAAAAATCAGGCATGTGTGTTGGGGTGCAGCAGGTTAAGCTGCTTCAGATGCCCACATCTCATGTGCCTGTTTCAAATTCAGGCTACTCTACACATTCTCTCTCCCTTTCTCTCCCTCCCTGTGTCGCTCCGCCTTTCAAACAAGTATTTTTTTTAAATCAAATAAATCAGTAACTGCAGTCTCAGAGCAAGACACTATATTTGCATACCTGAGTAGATTTAATAAGCCAGTCTAGGAGATTATTCCGCTCACCATACTGAAGGAAGTGTGACACATTCAAAGAGGATCCAATAAGTTAACAGGAAGAAGTAGCAGATGCCTGGAGCTTATGCACCAATCCTGAAATCCACAACTAAGCTGCCACTGATTTCCAACACTTCCATCCCCCAGAACGAGGGTAACTGTACCTGGCTGAGCCTCCAATTCAGGGTGCATCAGGGATCTCTTTGCTCTAATCAGGAAGAACCAGCTCTGAAAATATGAATAAAGAATTCTAGATTATGCAGTAGTTGAATGAAGCCCGTCCCCACTCCCCCACCCCCGGAACATTTAAGTCCCCGTTCTTTTCTCCAAGGAACAAGTAATTTCCCACTCCAGGGGATCTGATGATTGTTGTGTGAAGGGGAAAGCCCAAGCGCTGGAGACCAGCCCAGGAGCACCATCTACGAATGTGTGACCTGAAGCAAGTTGTGTGACTGCTCTGAATTATACTTTCATCGTTGATGACCGGCCACAGCAGTATTGCCAACCTCTAATTGTTGTTGTGAAGACTGTGACAGTTGAATGACATTTGGCTGTTGTTATTATTATACTGAAGAAAATATATTGTTAATATATTGAGGGAAATGGCACTTAATTATAAGCAGCTGGCTAGAGGATTCTGGTTCCCTGGGGAGGCAGCTCAGGGATTCAGACACTTAGTAAGAAAGAAAGAATGAAAATTAAGCACATGGTAGGCAGGGAGCAGGCAAGGAGAGGGGCTGTGGCAGGTGGATATGTGTAGGAGTCAGATGAGGCTAGGAGCGCCCTTTCCTTATTATAAATATAATTATTTTTTAGAGGAACAGAAAACATTTATTTCAAACTTTTTTCTGGTAGGAAGACCTACATTCAATGGTGAATTTAGGGATGCTAGATTCCCTTCTACAGGAAATCTGGGAGGACTTCTTTATATTTCGCTCATTGCCAAACAGATGTCTTCCATCTGAGCCATGCTAGAGGACCATGAGCATCATGAAGGCCAATAGACAGCAGAAAATTAAGCAACAGAAAGAAACTGACAGTGAGTCAGTCAACAAACCTGTACCAAGTACCTATTATGCACCCATCTCCACATCAGAGGTATTGATCCCACATGGTCCCCTACCCTCACAGAGCACATATTTCAAGGTAGCAGGTCCCTGGTGCTGATCTGTAGACATGCTTGAGTAAAATTACCTGCAGCAAAAACTCAGATTTCTCAGAATCATGGCACAGATCCCATCCCTGACCTAATGAACCAAGAGGCAGGAGAAACAGGGCGCTGTATGTTTCATAAGAGTCCTCTTGCAAGTTGGCCAAACACCCAGATTCTATGAGTGCTTCTCAAAGCGTAGAGTTCTGTTCTTTTTAAATGTATTTTATTTATTTTGAGTTATTTGAAACAGAGACAGAGATCTTCCATTCTCTAGTTCACTCCCCAAATGCATACAACAGCTGAGGCTGCCCCAAGCCAAAGCCAAAGCCAAGAGATGGGCTACAGGTCACCCACATTGGTGGCAGGGAGACAACCATTTGTCCCATCAACTGCTGCCTCCCAGGGTGCACCTTATCAGGAAACTGGAATCAGGAGCAGAGGCAGGACTCACCTGTATATAGCCACACGGGATGGGAGCCTCAGAAGCAGCGTCATAATGGCGGTACCAAATACCCACCCCAGGGTGGGCTTCTGGTCACTGGAATCAAACTCAGCCTCCATAAGACTGCAGCATTTGTGTTTTCAATATGCTCCTCCAATACATTCTGAGGTTTGGGAACCGTTTTTGCTAGACTGTTTCTCACACCACTTCTTTCTATTAAATGTGTTTGCAGGTGCACTGTAAGTTACAAAGTATGCTATTATGTATTTCTTTAGGACATTTCAATAAACTCAGGAGCCCAGTTTTCACAAGGAACTGAAGTCACTGTGGAACACAGCAGGTCTCTAACAGAATCCTTGTGGTTCTTCTAGCAGCAGAACCTCTGGCAGGTGAGGCAGCAAGAAAAACACGATCATCTCACCTGAAGGCCCCTCTGCTTCTACTTTCCGGAGCAGCACTGTGGGGCCTGAGCAATTACTATGTTTGCGTGAGCTCCTCTCCCCTGTGAGGCCGCTGGCAGAACCTCTGTATCATGACATCAATATTTATTAGGCGGGAGGGACCCTGAATGAGCATGGTAATATGGTTCTAAACCCCTTAAGTGTTTTGCTTTCTCAATGAGCCACAAGATCCAAACTCAGAATGTGGTACTTGGGATGAGGATGGAGCTGGATGGCTGGAGTGGAAGGGGACAGACAGATGTTAGTCACTGATTTCCCATTTCACATGTGATGAGTGACAGGTGCCTTTGGAAAATCCAGGTCATGATGCAACAAGTGGATGGAAATGGAGTGTGGTGATCAGAAGTTCAGTAGGACCCATGATGGAGACATAATGGGTTTCATCTAGAAATGGCAAGGAGTTCTCGTAGTGAGAAGGTGGACAAAGCAACACACATCTGTCTAAGGAATGATATGTAGAGCGAGAGGAGAAAAGAGCAGTGAAGGAGCTTCCAAAAGAGAGTTATCAAAGAGGGAAGAGGTGAATCATGGGAGCAGAAAGCTGGAAAGGCAAAAGAAGGCTAGAGTTTCAAGGAAGATTAATCACCAGTGTCAAGTACGACAGAACAGTCAGCAAGAACAAGAGCAGAAGAGAGGCCGCTGGATTCCTGGCCAGCACGTCACTGCTTTGTCCAAGAGCAATACAGTGCAGTGATGTGGGAAGTATTTCCTGTGTAACTCTGGCTGGTATGTGTACAAATAAGCTCAGTTCCCTTTAGAGCTCTTTATTTTCTTTTTAAGTATTTACTTGAAAAGCAGAAAGAAAAAGAGAGAGAGAGAGAGAGAGATCCTCCATCCACTAGTTCACTCTTGAAATGCCTGCCAATAGCCAGGGATGGGACAGGCCAAAATCAATAGCCAGCAACTCCATCCAGATCTCCTATGTTGGGTGCAGGGGTCCAAGTACTAGAGCCATCATCTGCTGCCTCCCATGGTATATATTAACAAGAAACTGCATTGGAAATGGAGGTGGCACTGGACCCCAGGCACTCTGATACTGCATGCAGCTGTGGCAAGCGGTGGCTCAACTTGCTGGACCACAACACCCTGCCTGACTTAATAATTTTCTGTCGAAGGCTATCAGCTATGTGTCTGTTATCACTGAATATTAAGAAATTCTTCTTCCTTAACGGGCTGCTTTAGTATGAATAAAAATTTAGCTGGACATATCCATCCCCTGCTCTGTGCCTTCTTCCTAATCTTACCTTCCCCATAGGGCTCCCAAGGGGACAATTATTTTGGGGGCTTGTGGTAAACCTCTAAAATATGGTAGAAACTCAAGGAAACTTTGCTTGATTAATGTAAATGGAAGGGATTTAGGACATGAGTGGGAAGAAAGCATCCTCCCATATTGGAAATACTGTGAATCCACCCCTTCAAGACTAAATATGACAATTTATATTTCACAGGGTAGGTGTTTGGCCAGTGGTTAAGATCCACTTGGGACATCCACATCCCATATCAGAGTGCCTTAGTTTGAGTCCTGAATGCATTCTTCCTTCAAGCTTCAGGCAAACATCCACCTGGGAGGCAGCAAAGGGCGGCTCCAGTACTTAGGTCCCTGGCAGCCATGTGGGAGAGCCAGACTGAGTTCCTGGTTCCCAGCTGCCCCCTGACTGTTGTGGGCATTTGGGGGGGGTGAACTAATGGATGGCAGATTTCTGTCTAATTAATAAATTTTAAAAATATATTACTTTATATTTCAGAATTAAATATAAGTAGGGGTTAACCATACCCTGTAGTGCAGCACGGGGGGCAAAGAAAGGCTTGTAGGATGGCTACAAGAGTTGAATGGGATGACACAGAAAGATCCAGTCACAGGGCTCTGCTAAGGCAGCCTCCCAGTTGTAAACGGTAACAGTTTTAGTACTAGCTATTAATTATTAATGTCACAAGCTGTTTATTCAGATGGAAAACGACAACAACTCAAGGTGGAAACCTACGGTAACTTTCCAGATCATTTGGTGTGGGAAACATCTGCACCTTTCACCTAGAAAGATCTAATTCCTTCTGGAACTTACATTTACCTGAGAGGGTACATTTACCAACGTCCAAAACAGGTCACGGGACCGCCCACTCAGTGTCATTTCTCCGACTTCAGACAGGTGTACACACTAGAAAGTGCATATGTTAAAAAAAAAAAAAAAAAACCCTTACACATGAAAATTCTGCATTCCTAAGCCTCAGACACGCGGAAGCTCAGTCCAGACAGCGCGATCCCCATGCCCACGTGTGCTCTTTGCTACTGGGAACGCAGCAAGGGCAGCTACACACGTACGGGGCCACCAGATAACGAAGCCTCTGCAGTTACGGCCACACCGTGGGCTCCCTTTCTAGTACAAGGAGAGCGACAATGGCCCTGGCTGTGGACCCAGAAGACGGAGGAGTCCCCGCCCTTCCTGCGGGGTCCACCGGGGAGGGGCGGGGCGAAGGCGGGGCGAAGGCGGTCCTGCCCCGCCCCCTCCGGCCGCCGCGCCCGCTGGTTCCGGCCCACGCCGCCCTATCCCGCTGCCCGCCCCGCCCCCGCTCGGCTCGGCGTCCGGCAGCCCCGGGGCAGCTGAGGAGGAGCGTGGAGGCGGTGGCTGGAACCGCGCAGCACACGGGAACGCGCCCCGCTGCCTGGTCTGCGCCCGCAAGTCGCGGGATCCCCAGCGAGCTGTCTGCGGTGAGTGTAGGCTCTGCCAGACCGGGGTCCGCCGGGGGAGCGCCGGCCACCCAGGCCCCCGGGGCGTCGGTGCGGGCTGGTTCCGCCGCGCCCGAGGCAGTAGTGGCCAGGGGGTGGGGGTGGGGGCGAGCCCAGAGGAGGCCCGGGGTGACCTCCTTGCGCTGTCCCCTGCCTGTGTCGCTCCGGGCACAGGGGTCGCGAAGTGGACGCGTCTCTGCCGGCCCCTCTTAGCTTGGCTGCGCGTGCCGCCCGCCGCGAGAGCCTAGACCCCAGACCCCGAGGCGGTGCGGGCCTCATTGGAGCGTCCTTGTCCAGGCCCGAATGGCCTGAGAGGGGAACCCTCGCCGAAGCTGGGCAGGCAGACTGGGGACTCCACCCCGACGGGTAGAGGGAAGATGGGCCGAGGGGAGCGACCCCCGGGCCACCTGACCCGTTGAGAGTGAAGTTGGAGATTGGGGTGCTTTTCGCGATTCATCCAGGACCTCGCCAGGGACAGCGTGCAATAGAGAAGTTCCCAAGCGGTTCTGAGACCAGTGCTCCTTGACACTCTGAAAACTTAGTATCCCAGGGAGCCTGTGTTCATGTGGCTTACTCCTATAAGTACTTACAGTGTAGAAACAGAACTGAGAAGTTAGTACTGTATTTAATAATGAACAAGTCTCTCTCATGTTCCTGAAAAGCGGTGTTTTTTTTTCCAAACAGAACGTTCTTGCAAAGTGTGGCATTGTTTTACGTTTTTGCAAACTTCCTGAAGGTCAAGCTTCATAGGAGACGGCCAGGTTGTCCTGTCTGCTTCTGTGTTAAGTCTGTTGCAATATCCCGTATCATTTGTAGCTTCTGGATTCTTCCACGGTATTCTTCTGAAAACAGGAGCTTGAAAAACGCTACTAGTCCTGATAAAGGGGATTTTCACCTTGCAGACACCCAGGCGTTCTCGCGGCACCACACGTTGAGAACCTCTGGTATAGGCAGAGAGCTTTAGAGGATTAATTGGCTGGGCCTGTTTCTCTTTGGTGATCCGTCATCTGGGTGGGAACACACATCACCCATGCCATGGACGGTGCTAACCTCTGTGGTGTGGAACCAAGCTTAACCTCATCCTAGAAACCAGGCACTGGGTGTCCCGTAAGCCGTGACAAATCTCATTGGCCTCTTGAAAGCTTGACAGTGCTCACCCATGGCTTTGATTGTTTCTGTGCCTAGGAGAACCTGCCAAGTGTGTAGGGGTTGGTGTGAGAATTGCCAACTAGTCAAAAAGGGATTTCCAAAATAGCAGGGAGGCATGCGTTTGCCTGCCTTTCCTGTCCCTTGCTGTTTGCAGTTGCTAGTTGCTAGCCTTGAGCTTGTTGGGGTGTGATGCCCCATCGTGGTGCTCTTTCCCCTTTCAGAGGTGTGCCCCTGGGAGTGGTGCTCCTCCTGGTGTGGGGTAGAGGGGTGTCTGCCATCAGCCTTTCCCCTTGGCTTCACAATGGGTTGGAGCAAGTTCCAGGTAGAAATTAACATGGCAAAGGAAGAAAATTCTGACTTCCTTCTGTTCCTCTCTCCAACAGAGCCTCTCAAGCTCTGATGGAGCTCAGGTGCTGCTGCAGACACTTGAGAAATGTTACTGCCCATGAGCATGGGCTGTTGAGTGGCCCACAGGTGGAGATAAGACTGGGCCCTGAACGCGGGGCACCTGCTGTGTTCTTTGCTTAAGACTCCACTTTGATGGGGGAAGTCTCTCATTCCTTTCTCTTTTCAGAGATATTTGTTGACTGCCTATCACGTCACCCAGAAAGTGGTGGACACAGGAGGAGCTGCAGTCATAGATTAGGTGACTCCTGGCTAATTGGGACAGTCCGCTGCCAGAGTGTTTGCATTAGACACAGCCCTGTGTGAAGGAAGATCCTCCCTCCCGGAGTGTGCTTCTGAAGCACGTGCGAGCAAACCTGGGAAGGTGGTGATGAAAGGCAGTGTTTATTACCACGCACCTGGAGTAGACCTGCTTTGCCTGGTTTCCCTTCAGCTTGCTTTTGTGGAGGAAGTAGCTCTCCGTGGTGCAGCAGACTCTGTGTGGGAATTTGCCTCCAGCCTTGGGTGAACACTTTGTCCAGCTTCAGTGTCTCTGACTTTAAAGTGAGGGGTTGAGTCATTGATAGCAGGTGTTCCAAAAACCCGTGCTTCACTGTAACTGGCTTTTCCCACCTCTGCGTTCAGTTGCATCACAGTTTTCACCTTGAAGTAGGCCACAATGGGAACATGTGCACTGTGGAATTAGGCAGATGCTACAAATGGGGGCTTTTAACCCCGTGGAGAATGACTTGTTAAACATTTTACTGGCATACCACTGGTTCTGTCAGAACCAAGGTGCTTTTTGGTTTGTTTTTAGTAGAAAATTGACTCATTATCCTGGACAAAGACATTGGATATGGGCTATTTGATTAAAGTCCTCCAAAATTTTGAAAGCAAAAAACAGTATGTTTTCACCATATCCTAGAATATCGGTCAGCAAACTTTGTGTAGAAGGGCAAATTGCTGTTACTCAGTGCAGCTGTCCTGTGGAAGCAGCCATAGACAATTTGCAAACAAATGAACGTCGTTATGTTCCAACAAAACTTATTTTTTTAATATGGGATGCAGGCACTGCAGGCAGCGGCTTTACCTTCTATGTCACAGCGCTGGGCCTTCCACTGTGATTTTTGATTTTTTTTTTTTTAAGATTTCTTTATTTGAAAGTCACCATTACAGAGATGCCAGGGCAGAGGCAGAGAGAGAGAGAGATCTTTGATTCGCTAGTTCACTCGCCAAATGGTCACAACAGCTGGAGCTGCTCAGATCCGGAGCCAGGAGCTTCTGCCCAGTCTGCCACACAGGTGCAGGGGCCCAAGCATTTGGGCCATCTTCCACTGCTTTCCCAGGACATAGCAGAGAGCTGGATTGGAAATGGAGCAGCCAGGACCTGAACCGGCACCCAAATAGGATGCTGGCACTGCAGGTGGCGACTTTACCCACTACACCACAGAGCAGGCATATTTTAATGATATGCTAGTGCTAGGCTGAGTTTGTAGACCTCTACCTCTGTCTTAGAGTATGAGAACAGGAGCCTTGTTTCATGGAAGAGGAATTTCTTCAAGACTTTATGCATGAATGCCAGGGACTTGGATCTCTAAGGTGGCTAAAACTGGATGTAAGAACTGTGAAGGATTTCAAATGAAATATGGAGGAAACTGTAGTAGGTTAAGACCAGGAATATTCCAGCTTTAAGGACACAGCCATTGTTGGTGAGTGAGAGTCTTTATTCCCAGCTCCCATCCTGGAGCCACTTTGACATTCTGCTGGGATAGATGGACCTGCAGTGTGGGGATTTTGGGTGTTCTTATGCAAAACCTGTAGTGTCTTTAATAGCTATCCTGATTCCAGGGCCAAGGAAAAAGGAATTATTAACTTTTTTAAGAAAATCCTCATCATATTGTATATGTACACTGTATGGATACCTGTGTATTTTTGAATAGCTGTATAGGTATGTAAAGGGTGTGTGTGTGTGTGTGTGTGATTACACATTCCATGTATTTAAAATAGCCTCATAAATATCTGGAAAACAAACATACCTCTTAGCCAG
Source organism: Sylvilagus floridanus (assembly GCA_949820135.1). Classification (NCBI taxonomy): domain Eukaryota; kingdom Metazoa; phylum Chordata; class Mammalia; order Lagomorpha; family Leporidae; genus Sylvilagus; species Sylvilagus floridanus. The sequence continues at coordinate 58,928,265 of OX463243.1, forward strand.
TTTGAGGTAGTGGAATGTGGTAGAAGGAAGACAGGGAAGTTTTGTTAGTTTTTGTGATACCGGATGTCTGCCTGTCCTACAATATTTACGTATTATTTTTACAACTTAAAAATCAAACAAAACACTGCAATCTCAACAACTTATGCTTTTAAAAGGAAGAGTTCTTTTTTTTTTTTTTTTTTTTGACAGGCAGAGTGGACAGTGAGAGAGAGAGAGACAGACAGAAAGGTCTTCCTTTTGCCGTTGGTTCACCCTCCAATGGCCGCCGCGGATGGCGCGCTGCGGCCGGCGCACCGCGCTGATCCGATGGCAGGAGCCAGGAGCCAGGTGCTTTTCCTGGTCTCCCCATGGGGTGCAGGGCCCAAGCACCTGGGCCATCCTCCACTGCACTCCCGGGCCACAGCAGAGGGCTGGCCTGGAAGAGGGGCAACCGGGACAGAATCCGGCGCCCCGACCGGGACTAGAACCCGGTGTGCCGGCGCCGCAAGGCGGAGGATTAGCCTGTTGAGCCACGGCGCCGGCCGGAAGAGTTCTTTTAAGTAAGAATGTTGCCACCTCTCCACTTCTCCAGTAAAACAAAGTGCTGTCTCATATCACTCTTCTGAACTGGGATATATAATACTAGTATCTATTAACTTAAAATAACAGATCCTTCTCAGATCAGCACATTTCAATGAACAGTATTAATGTTTGACTTCAGTTCTTGTCCAAGGTTAAAAGTTCGAGTCAAAGTATGTCACTTCTTCAACTGGTGTTGGAGCATGCTGTTGTAGTTTTTAAACTGAAAAGCATGTAACACAGAATCATTCCTGAAGACAAAGCACATGCAGATGTGTCCGTGTGAACCTGCATGGACAAGGTCATGGATGCCAAAACCATGAGGAAGTTTCTCTTGGTGCTGGAGTACAGTTGCTTTTTCAGTTTCCTTCTCTTGCTTATCAGTTTTTCTTGTAAGAATAAATGCTACATTTGATGTGACCAGAATTAACCCCCATAGCACACTGAAGACACAGTGACCCAGGTGTGCCAGGTAGCAGCCCCTGCTGCTCTCGTTCTCTCAGTGGCAAATGGGAGGGGAAGCGAAGACAGGCACACTGACCTGTGCAGTCTTCTTGTGCCCTGTCTGCTTCCCTCTCCCCCTGCACAGTCCATTCGGACCCTCTCCCTCCAGCTGTCAGGAGCTCAGGAAGTTCTTCATAGGATTAGCACCAGTGCGGGAGAAGCCGTCAGCCAGCCACTTCTGGATCTGTTGGCCTCCGCTCCCATTTTGTAGCTACTTTTATTGGGAAGTTTCACACATAGCGAGTGGGGAGGAGAGTGGGAAAGTTCAGCTTCAACAGTCAGGAGCATTAAAGCCAGTGCGCCTCACTGCTCGTCCTTCGCCAGGAGTTGGCATCTTCGTTTTTTGGTAGCAGTGTTTACTGACTGCTGGAACAGAAACCTTTCATCTGCTCTGCCCTGATGTCAGCCAGACGGGACTACTGAGTGGTCTTTAACACTTACAGTGTTAGCCTGCTTCTCTGCTTCTGCGGCTGCCCTCCCCTCTGCCTGCTAGTCTAAATCCACTGTTCCTTTCCCAGTTCTCAGAGAGGCCTTTCTTGAATTCAAGTTGTAGCTGTCACTTTTCTCTGACCTTTCTTAAGACTCTTACCATTTTGTCATTATGTGCTTGTCTTAGTCTTCTTGGGAGATTGTAATCATATCAAAGGAGTGTTTTCCTCATTTGCTTTTCTTCATGATACTTAGCAATGCTTAATGCAAAGGAGACACTCAAGAAATGCAAGTTAAATTAGTTTGAATTGATGGAGCCCACTGGAGAAAAAATTTGAAATACAAAAGAGAATCATCACATTAAAAGAAAAAAATTCAGGTATTACTGAGTGCCAAGAATATTTTTCTCACCTGCGTGGAAATTTTAATGATTTTAAAGAATTTTTACAAAAAGAGTCTTGATTTCAGTTAGTATTAAAAAAAGTAGCTTTTCTTAAGGAAAAGTTTATATGATCTTTTGTCATTTTTGTCATTTTGTTACATATATATCTGGAGCCTTAAGTCTTCTCTGATCTGAGAGTGCTGCCACAACCCCCTCCACCCCAGGGAAAAGGCCTGAAAAAATAAAGCTAAGTAAGACTGGGTCACTATAATGGTCAAGAGTGAATCTTTTTTCTTTTAAAATTATTGATTTGTTTTTCATTGTATTTGAAAGGCAGAGAGAGAGACTTCCTTTACTTGTTCACTCCACCAAATGCTCACCAGGAGCTCTGCACTCCATCCAGCTTTCTTACATGAGTGGCAGGGACCCAAGTACTTGAGCCATCACCTGCTGCCCCAGGGTGTTGTGCATCCACAGGAAGCTGGAATCAGTTGTGGAGCCAGAACTCAAGCATTGCCACATGGGATGTGAGAGTCCCAAGCAGCATTTTAGCCACTTGGCCAAATACCTGCCCCAAGAGTGATTCTTGACCATAGTTTAAATATTTGTTGTTTTAAAATGCAGAATTAAATCTTAGCAGCTACAAGTAAGAGCCTGTGATGCCCCCAGGCATCACAGTACTCTGATGAGTTATGGCAGCCTGCAGACACCCAGTGTACAGTGTGCTTTCATGTGTTACCTTGTTTCATTATCCTAGCAGCCCTTGTCACCTGGGCAGAACAGCGTAGATGGGCATTCCTTCCTTCCCCAATCAGAGGTTCAGGGTGCTAAAGGGAATGTTGTCTGCAACAGTAAAACAGCAGAGTCTGATTCTAAGTGCAGAATCAAAACCAAAGGGCTTTGGGACTAGCTGTTGCAAACAAGCAAAGACATGAAACCATTTCCTAAGTGTTATGTGTCTTTGGAGACACATCTTGTACCCCTTAACCTATTTAGAACTGCTAAAATGACATACTTTCTGAGCCAGTTCTTCTGCTTTACTTAGTCTTCATTGTCAAAAGCTAATCCACCTTTGATGAGGCAAGAGGACTGCAGGAAGGATGCTGTGAGTCTCATTCTCTTGTCTCCATCTAAGAATCTGGGCAGGTCCCTCTTAGATAGTGGGACTTGCCTGGGCATTGCTCCAGCAGATGTGTATGGAGCACTTCGTTCATCATCCTTGGCTTCCTCTCTGTGACCGCTACTGTAGAATTACAAAGCCAGGTACTAGCTGTGACATCGTTCATGAAGGTATGTCATGAGTAAGCTAAAGAATCCTGTGTGACTCACCAGGCTTGAATTTGGTTACGAAGAGGAGAGGTAAACAAACCACTGCCCAGAATCTGCCATGTGCCAGTGCCGGTCAGACAAATGAAGTGCAGTTCTGCATGGGCTGGAGACTTGAGACTGGCTTCACGATGGGCTTTAGTGATGTTACATGGTTTTTCTTTTAACGACTTATTTTATTTAGTTGAAAAGCAGGGTGACATGGCGGTGGGGGAGAAGAGAGAGAGAGAACTTTCATCTGCTGATTCGCTCCCCAAATGGCCACAACAGCCAGGACACTGGAACTCCATCAGGGTGTCCCAAGCGGGTGGCAGGGACTCAGTTACTTGGGCCATCTTCCACTGCTTTTCCCAGGCACATTAGCAGGGAGCTGGATTGGAAGCCACACAGCCAGAACTGGAACCTGCGCTGTGATATGAGCTGCCAGCGCTGCAGGCTGCTGCTTAACCATCTGTGCCACAGCGCTGCTCCAGTGTTAATGATTCACAGAGCCTTCTGCTCAGATCAGGCCTCAGTCACTTTCTAGTGCTGGTGATGCCTATATTATTCATATCAATGCATTTTTTAGAAGTTATTTATCAAACAATTTTTGCCCAAATCAAGGATGTTTTAGGAGTTGACTGGTCATTTACGTACCATAGAGTTTAAAGATTGTTTTAAAGTGAGTTTCAGTTTTAAAATCCATTTGGTTATCTGGATTTTGGTGTGAATGCCGACTTCAAGAAGTTAATCATGAATCTGTTATATGAAAAAACTGTGGAAGGGCTGGCACTGTAGCTTAGCAATTAAAGCCACCCTCTGAAGTACCGGCATCCCATATGGGCACCAGTTCGAGACCTGGCTGCTCAACTTGCCATCCAGCTCTCTGCTAATGGCCTGGGAAAGCAGTAGAAGATGGCCCGAGTGCTTGGACCCCAGAACCCACATGAGAGACCTAGAAGAAGCTCCTGGCTTCAGATCAGCCCATCTCTGGCCATTGTGGCCATTTGAGGAGTGAACCAGCAGATGGAAGACCTTTTTCTCTCTCTTCCTCTGTCTCTCTGTAATTCTGCCTTTCAAATAAATAAGTGTTAAAAAAAAGAAAAAAAAAATTTGGGGCTGGCACCATGGCGCAGTGGGTTAATCCTCTGCCTGTGGCACCGGCATCCCATATGGGTGCCGGTTCTAGTCCCAGCTGCTCCACTTCCAATTCAGCTCTCTGCTATGGCCTGGGAAAGCAGTAGAAGATGGCCCAAGTACTTAGGCCTTTGCACCCACATGGGAGACTGGGAAGAAGCACTTGGCTCCTGGCTTCAGATCGGCACAGCTCCGGCTGTTGCGGCCATTTGGGGAGTGAACCAATAAAAGGAAGACCTTTCTCTCTGTCTCTCCCACTCACTGCCTTTAACTCTTAAAAAAAAACTGGATTTTGGGGTGGAGGGAGGGGTTTGGCACCAAAATAAACTTATCTTTTAACGTATTTTTCTGTGAACTTTTTGAAGTCCCTTCGTATGTGAAGTGACTTTAAAGTGATGTCATGTTGCTTGTGCAGTAGAGTTGGCTCTGGCATCAGGAGGCTCGTGTTTGACCCTTCGTGTTTGATGCCTTTGTCACAGATTTGCATGGGCACAGCATGGATGAGGTGCTGGCACTCCCAGGCACACAACACTCCTGGCTCTAGGACTTCTGGAGTAACATAGCACTGGTTCTTTTTTTTTTTTTTTTTTAAACCAACTTCTATCATAGCCCAGCCTCCTGAGCTCTAAGCCCACAGATGCAGCTACCCACTGGACATCCCCAAACCAACATTTCTGTTACTGTCTTAGTCAATGACTCTGCCAGCTTGCCCACATGGGAAGCACTGAGCTGTCCTATATCTCCGACCCGCTCTGTGTCCCTGATTCTCCCTGGGATCTTTTCCTTCCTGCTGCTCGCCATGACCTCTGCGGCGTCTTCCTGACTTGATGCCTGTAGTAGCGTTGTGCCCTGCCTTCCTGACACCAGCCCAGCATCCCTCCCAAGTCAGAGTGTGCTGTCACCAGTGTCGCTGAAAGGCACATCTGGTCTTGCGAATCGCAACTTCGAATCCTTGGATGGGACTTGCTTGTCTTTGGCGTAAATCTGGATCTTTCAGTGAGATCCCTCCTAGTGTGGACCCTGACATGTCTTCTCGCTCTTCACCTTTCCTTGCGTGCACCCTATGTCTCAGCCACATGGAGCCACTCAGCGACTCCCTGCCCACTTACACAGTGTGCCCTTACACAGTTTGTTTTCTCTGCTAGAGTGTTCCCTTGACTCGCAATGGCCAGAGCTGGGCCAGTCCGAAGCCAGGAGCCTCTTCCGGGTCTCCCACGAGGGTGCATGGGCCCAAGCCCTTGGACCATCCTTCCCTGCTTTCCCAGCGCATAAGCAGAGAGCTGAGTCAGAAGAGGAGCAGCAGGGACACCAACCAGCGCCTGTACAGGATGCCAGCACCACAGGCTGAGGCTTAACCTACTATGCCACGGTGGCAGCCCCTTGAGAACTTTATTAGCCTAAATCATCATGCCTGAGTCCAGGCATTCTGGGGCCCTGCCCTGATGAAATCAGGTTGGCTTCAGAAACTTGAAGTCACACAGGGGAAGGTGGCCCTGAGAGACTTCTGGCAGCCGGACACCCAGCCTTTTGTGCTGACACTCTTCTGATTCCTAAGATTTGAGTTAAAAGTTCATTACCATGATCCACTAAATGTATCACCTTCTAAAGGACGAGTCTCTGCTGAGCTGCTCTGTAATGCTTTAAAAAAAATCCACCACTCTGTCCCCTGTGTTCCTCTTCCTGTCAAGACTTGGATGCAGTAGGACTTCCTAAGCCCCGCTGATGCTGGGGGGGCTGCGAGTACAGGGGTCCCACAGGCTGAGGATGGTGTCAACTGAGGAAAGGGTGAGGGCAGGCGGGGCCAGGGTGCTGGGTTCTGAGGAGCCCTGCCTCTGCTTTCCCTCTGCTGTCTGACCCCACGATGACTTCTTTTCTCAACTCTTCTCTGGGGCTTAGAAATGCTGGCATTCACCAAGACTTTTTTTTTTTTTTTTTTTTTTTTTTGGTGAAACTCTGTTTTTGTTTGTCCACAGTGGTACTAAAGAGTAAAATGAATGTTTTGACTTTTGAGTCTGTGTGGCTACAGCTAATGACAGATGAGTTTAATGGGAGTATTAAGTCTCTCTTGGCCAGACGTGGGGGGACCTTACACAGGCAGAGCTGCTCTGCTAGGTGCTACCACAGCATGCCCCAGGCCCCCAAGTCCTGACCGTTATTTTTGGCAGTGACTGTGCACAAGTGAGTCATGATCATTTTCATGATATGTCTTGAGAATTTCCAGTGTTACTTCATATTGAGTTGAGGGGAACAGAGTCCGATTTCAGGAAGTAGTTCCTTTATAAGTGCACTCTAATACTTCCATGTTAGGATTTCATTTCTTGTCAGACTTCAGCAGATTTGATGTTGGAAGCCCACAGTTTAAATGAAACATACAGCCAGAAGTTTGTAGGTTGTCAAAGTCCCTGCAGTGGCCCTCGAAGCTCCATATGGCTTGGCCTCTGCCACCTCCCTGCCTTTTTTGTCGTCTTGTTTGCCCTCACTTACTCTGGCCTCCTTGCTGTACTTTTACGCACTGTGTCACCGTCACAGGATCTTTGCACGTGATCTTCTCCCCCATATTCTACATAGATAGTCCCTTTGCTTCACTCAAGACTCTGCCTGAGTGACTCCATGTCACTGAGGCCTTTGCCCATCTGACATCGCCCACAGCCCCTGCACTCCCTGCTGTGCCCACTGTGCCTTATCCACAGGACAGGTCACTATCTGTTGGTTTATTATTTATAGTCTGTCTGCTTCCACAACAATGGAAGTACCGTGAGGGTAGGGCATTTGTCACTGTTTACTTGTGCAGCCATAGGACCTGGAAGAGTTCCTGGAACATATTAGACATATAGCATAATTGTACATTGAACACATAAATAATTGTTTTTCATTTAGTACTTTGAAAATCGCCAACTTTGCTTTACAGATTGGAAAGCTAAGGTGCGGAAAAGTTACGTGGCTAAGTGAAAATGGAACTGAATCCTTTAATCAATATAGCTTTAGAAGAAAATCTAGAAATACATGTAGAACATACTACTTAGCTATCTAGGGTGGGGTGGAAAATTGAGAGAAAACAGACTCTGAACTTAAAATGTTAGCAGAAAGAGGCAGGTTAGTTACCTTGCGGTGGCTAGGCATTCTGGTCTAGAGGGCAGATTTCTGCTCATCTCTGCAGTGCACCTTCCCTGTGGTTCGTGTTCGAGGAAGCTGTGTTGATGGATTGGTTCTGTTATCAAGCTGTTCCTTTCTCTCCCACCCTCTCGTGAAATACACAGGTGTTCTGATGGCTTCTACGTCAGAGTTCTTTTAGTTACAGGTATCTCATGTAAGAGATTTTGTTTTGTTGAAATCATTATTTTGAAGAGCTTACAGGATCAAAGAGGTGACCAAGTCACTGGGGTTACTTAGAGGTGTTTAGTTTATCCAGTTTCCCACACACATCGACATTTAATAAAGCAAAGAACTTACATTTCCAGCCCTCTGTTGTAAAAGAACCAAGTTAGCAGGCTATACCGATTCCCTGATCTGGGTGGTTCTGACCTCAGTGTTTACACTTATATAGACAGCACCATTGGAATCTTCTTTTTAACCAGAAAAAGTTGTTTATAAGCAGCATAACGTTTAGATATACAACAGTCAATTTAAGAGTGGAACCAATTAATTTCTTCTTAAGCAGAAAAAAACTGAAGCTAATGGTGAACTGAAGTAAACCCTAGAGATGTACTGCTACTCCTTGAACTTGGGAGTTAGAAACCATGGAAATTCAGGATGAGTGTATTTAGGAAGAGAGGAAGGAGGTGGGGTGGGCAAAACTCTTGAAATACAGAAGAAACATCTTTCTGGTGTCTGCACAGATTTTAAAAACTTCCTTGTGTCTTTAGAGACCCTAAATAAATAGTTGAGCATGTGTTCTCTGCACTTTGTAGACCACAGAGAGGTGATTCTCAGCGGGTCTACTGAAGGTTCTTTCAGACTGTGTGAGCTCCCTTGGAGACTGATGAGTGTGACCTCCTCTTCCCTCAGCCTCCCCCACACGCCCATACACACACACACATACACACACACACACACACACACACACACTCCCTTGGAGACTGATGAGTGTGACCTCCTCTTCCCTCAGCCTCCCCCACACGCCCATACACACACACACATACACACACACACACACACACACACGTGCGCGCGCGCGCTATCTTCACCCCACTACTGACAGGAGCTCTGTGCTGGGTTACTCCTCTCCTCTAGTCCCTCTGACTGGAAATCTTCTGGTTGCTTGTGCAGCCTATAAGCATCTATGCCTCTTTATCATGTGGCAACCTAGCAGGATCAAACTCTAATAGCAGAAGCAACTGAATAATAAATTTAGATGCTCCAGAGGCTGAATAGAGACAGCAAGAGAAGAATCTTATTTTTGTCCGATCATTGGCGTTAAGCTAATGTCAGTCAACTTCAAGCATTTCTGTAAATCTGGATGAGACAGATAAACTTCATAGCAGGCCCCACTTTTGGGTGCCGGTACTAATATTTACTGTCAGCTGGGTGGATGGCCCAGCATGGTTTCTAACAAGAATGATGGCTTAACATTCATTTAAGCTGTGCTCAGTTTCCTTCACAAAATCTGCTTGCAAGATTGCTGCTGGTCTTGGGTCTTCAGTCTGGATTCGTGTGTAGCAAAGATCGCTGGCCCCAAAGGGGATTTTGCCCATGATTTAAGCTGATTAGCCCCTTATCTTGCTATAACCATGGAAGCTCATGACGTACCCAAGCATGGGGTCAAATTGTGCAATAGATTTTGGGACTGTCCCCTATTCATATAAGGAGAAAATCTTAGAAACTACAAGTCTCAGGACGAGATACAGGTCAAGAGCAATTCCAGCCCCTCCAGGATTACAGAGCTGAGTCTCGTCCACATTAATAGCTCAGTCACCAAGAACATTTGGTCACTGAGGCCATCTTAGTGTCACTCAGTTTGACCTGTCTGGCAGACCAGCAGTTTACAAATGAAGAAATTCAGATGTCTAACAGACAGATGGAAAATTACTTAATGTCACTAGTGATTAAAGAAATACCAAAATGGGCTTTACAAAAAAATCTCTGGCCAAAGATAAAAACAAATGATGTTGCCTAGGTTAGGCATCCCCATTCACTTCTTGAGAAAAGAATCATTTAACTAATAGTACCTTTCGCGGGTGTTCTGGTGATGTGTAACAAAATGAAGATATGCAAACACTTTCATTCAGCTGTCCTACTTCTAGGAACTGAAAGCTAGAAGTTTGTTTAAGGAAGTGGACTAAGGACCTACTGGAGCTGTGTGTGCAGGGATTGCAGCCTTGTTTGAATGCTGATACTGGAAGCAATATTAAGGATAAGGATTTTGAAGTAAATTGTTATGTGTCAATGAATGATGATTATGGTATGGTTAAAAGTGATGTAAAAGATCACATAATTGCTATATTAAGATTTGTGATTAATTGCTGAGTGAAGAGAAGCAATCTCCAAAACAATGTGAGGTCTAATCCATTGTTTGGAAAAATCCAAATGCATTTAAAACTCAGTCAATGAAATTCTAAACTCTGCTGTTAACAGAGGACTTTTCTGTCAACAAGGTCGATTACCTACTGGGGCTGGAAGGGAGGGAAAGGAGCTGTGGACATGCTGAGAAAGGATGGGCAGCTTGGATTGGTGCATGTGGATGAAATATGAGAGTCTCTGCCTAAAACTACATAGGAACAGTCAAGGACCCTAAAGTGTGGTTTCACTCCATTGGTGGATAAGGAAAGACATTTTGGGGAGCACAGTGAGTTTATCTAAAGTAAGAGGCAATCACTTTCTTTCAGTGTCTCTATTTCCGTGTCAGGGGATTATTATATGAACTCTAAGGGGATTTGGGTACTTTTTTTGGTCATTTTAGTGTATTTTTTTAAGTTTTAGATTAGCATATGTTGCACATTTTTATGGGCTTCAGTGCAACATTGCTACCCACATATGTATGGGATAAACCAATCAAACCTGGTAGTTGACCTGGAGTCTACCAGCTCCTCTCTCAGGTCTTTGTACAGCACATAGTATGTGATTGTGAACTCCAGTCACCAGAACCCGTAACCTGCATCTCACTGCGTGTTGGTATCCATCATCCAGCCTTCCTTTACGCTTGCCAACTTCTACTCATCAGTATTTTAAGTTCAGATTGACCTTTCTTTTTTTTTTTTTTTTGGACTTTGACCTATGAGAGAGACTTGTCTGTTTGTCCTTAGCATTCTGATAAGCATTCAGGATGGACAAGTTCTGAGTGATTGCCCCAGCCTGACAGCTGAAAAGCCATCAGTGCCCATACTTTCTTTCCCCTTCGCTTTTCCTCTTGCCTCAGTGCAGCCTCGGCTCATTCCATAGAACCAGAAAAGTAGCTACAGGAACAGATTGCTGCCTCTTCTGCCTCCACAAAAAAGCAAACCAGAATAACACTTTACCCCCTCCCCCAAATCTCCATATACTCTCTCTGTTCATTCTCTTTGGTCTTCATTGATTGAGGATTAGCTAGAATGGGGAAGAGCCAAGAACCCAGAGGAGAGATAGGAGATAAGACAGGAATCAAACAATGGAGTCTGTGCCTTGTTTCTGGGGATGGGAGGAGTAGGAAGAGCTCTCTGCCCAATTGTTGGAGTTTCTAGACCAAATTCTAGATCTTGGAATAATTTTGGAGTTTGCAGGGTGAGTGGCAATGCTTGAGAGTTAGGGAAATGTGAACCTTGGGAGCATTGACAATGCCCAGATTCTCCTCTGAATCTTGACCTATTCCCGAGCCAAAGATCTTTTCCCTCACACTTGCCTGGAAACTTGGTTGATTTTGACTTTCTCTTGGAGTTACCAAACCACCGAACCACGTGAACTCCTGCCGAAGTGATATGGGTGGAACTTTGAAGTGGTTCTGAATTGCAGCGAGATATGGGTGGAACTTTGAAGTGGTTCTGAATTGCAGAGTCCTGCAGGCTTATGGAAAGCTGTTTCCCAACTTGCAAGCAAAACCGGTTTTTAGTTGCTGTTTTCTACTCACCTGTGGCCCCATAAAGAGTGGCAGGGAATATGTGACAATGCCTAGCCCAGACCTAGCTGCTAGGGGATCCCTGGAAAGTAGCAAAGGCAACTCCTGCGTTGAAAACGGAGTTTATCCTCAAGCTGGCACTGAGGCATAGTAGGCTGAACCTCTGACATCCCATATGGCACCAGGTCATGTCCTGGCTGCTTCTCTTCTGATCCAGCTCTCTGCTATGGCCTGGGGAAGCAGTAGAAGATGGCCCAAGTGCTTGGGCCCCTGCACCCCTGTGGGAGACCCAGGCGAGGCTTCTGGTTCCTGGCTTCGTATCTGCACAGCTCTGGCCGTTGCGGCTATTTGGGGAGTGAACCAGCGGATGAAAGACCTCCCTGTCTCTTCCTCTCTCTGTAACCCTACCTCTCAAATAAATAAATCTTTTTAAAAAATAAAAACAAAATGAAGTCTATCCTGAAGGATTTCTTGTTACTGTCTTCAGCTCTAGGCCCTGGTGGGAGATAGCCAGGAAGCACCACTTGCAGAGCAGGAGTCTCTCACCCAGAAGGCAGCAGTAGGAGGTGGAAAGAGCTGGGGCATGTTTTTCCATTGCTCTGAGCTAGCTGTACAGTGGGAATCATGATATGTTTACATGTGGACAGGGTTAGAGAAGCACTTGGCTCATGCTGGTGCTTAGTATTGTTTCCTCTTTCCCTTAACTTCTGCTTTATTATTATAATGATACTAAACAGTTACCTAGTTTCTAAGGAAAAAAGGAGGCAGACCATAGATCTCTTTATAGAATCCATTTAAAAAATAAATTTTAGTTTATTTCTACTTGAAAGGCACGCGTGCGTGCGCGCGCGCGCACACACACACACACACACACACACACATCTTTGATCTGTGATTCACTTCCCAGTTGGAACAGCCAGGGCTGGACCAGGAGCCTGGAACCCAATCTGAGTGTCCTGCATGGAGTCGGGGATCCAAGTACTTAAGCCATTACTGCTGCCTTCCGAAGTGTACATTAGCAGGAAGCTAGATTCAGAAGTAGAGCCTGAACTCAAAACCAGGCACCCTGATCTGGGTTGTGGGTGTCCAAGTGGCATCCGCTCACCCCACACAAGCCACAAAAGCCATATTGGTCACTGTGTCCATCCAGCACTGGTAGCTGGCTTTATAGCATGCTGGGAACATCTGGAATCATGTGAGGCTTCCAGTTCTGCCTAGGGCATTTGGTCCCCCACTGCATGCTGGTACATGTTGGTACAACTTAGCCACTGGCTGCACCATAGAATTTTGAACTCGGAGCAATGGACTTGACACAGAAACGGGAAGTGTCAGAACTTAAGGCTATTTAAAGAGGTGAGTGACCTGTCGCGCTCACTACAGAGGAACATCCGCAGCCTTTGTGGGACACTCTTCTGTTGATGATTTTTCCAGGTGGAAAAAGCAGCCATTTTATTGTTGCAGTTGCTTCTGTTTGGAGTGAGAAGTTAAGTCTGGGGTCTGTAGCATGGGTGACAAATCAAAGGGAGAGTAGCACTACCACCTGTTTAAATCTGTCTTCTGAATTCCAGTCAGTGGAATTAGTCTCATTGTTTAATCCCACAGATCTGTAAACTTCTTCCACACACATTAACTTGTTTCTTTATAAGCAATGATTAGCCTTTTGCTCCTGGTTGCTCCTTGGTTACTGGAAACTAATAACAAATCTCTTGTTCTTCTGTGGTACGTTATCTTACATGCACCCAAGAACTAAAGCCACTATCCCCTTGCACCCTGCCCTGTCTCACTTGTGTGGGTTCCCTGGAAGCATTTTGGTTGTAACTCCTGTTCTAGAATGTGCCCTTCTCAATTCCTGTATCTTCTATGTTGCCTCATTGCTTCTTGAGTTAGTGTATGTACCTTTCCTGGCAATGTCCAGCAATGATTCTCAATGGAACATGTGCTAGAATCACCTGGGAGATTAAAGAGGGTGATTTCTGCCCCTTCCCCATCTAGTCTGATTCAGTAGGTCAAGGGGTAGGGAAGAGAAACTTGGGAATCTGTATTTTCAACAAGAATGATGCCCAGGGAATGCTAATACACAAGGCCTAGGGTACATAGTTACAGTATGTTCCTTTATCTCTAGCTAGTTTCTTTAGTTTCATGCAGAATTCCCAAAGGAATTCTCTCCTGCCAAATGGCAGCTGCCGCCGACACCAAGAGTGACAAGGAAGGAAAAGTGATTCCTGGGAAAGGGGCACTGGGCCGACAGCCTTGCTTTCTTGAACTCTACAATATCCTGTGCCTGTTACAGGTACCTGTGGCTTATCCTGTCACCTGCTGTACCGATAACTACAGGAAGCCAGAGACTGCTTCTCAGTCAATTGCTGCTCTCTCCAGAACTGCCTTGATAGGTTGAGTATCCCTTATCTGAAATGCTTACAACCAAAAGTAGATCCAATGTCTAACTTATTCAGATTCCTGACTTTTTTTTGGATTTTGAGATATTTGCATATACATCTTGATACATCTTGGGAATGAGACCCAAGTCTAAACACAAAATTCATTTATTTCATAAACACCTTATAGAGTACTCTTAGTGTACCAGTGTTTGACTGCTACCTGTCACCTAACGTCAGGTGTGGAATTTTTCACTGTGGCCCTGTCAGTGCTCTCCAGATCTCCCAGAGTGTCCTGGGCTTTCGGACTAGGAATGCCCAACCTGCCCTGGACTTAGATGTGCTAATACCCGTTTTGTATGTTTGACTACTTTTTAAAACGTATATGTGGACTCACAGTTAAAAATGTAAACATGAATATGCAGTGAGAACGGTCTTTCTCCTAGTCCTGACTTGTCAGCCCCAGTCCCTTTTGTGTCTTAATGAAGATAGGCGATAGGCGCCTGCCTGTAGAGATAAGGCGTCCTTGTAAGTTATTTAGCCTCACAAGCTGTCCTTTTCTATGCATGATTTGTTTTTCATTTTACAGTAATATATTCATATTGGTCATTCCATAAATGTATTGAATGTTGAATATTTACCCATAAAAACCTTGGGGTTAACCAGAGAAATACTATTTTTATCTCCAAATTGAGAATATTGAAAACTGGATTCATTGAAGGATTTTTGCTCAAAAGGTAGGACAGAAAGCCCATTTTCCATCCAGTGCTCTAAGTTGTGTAGTTATTTAAAACCAGTGTTTGTTTATGTGGTGTGCTCAGGGACAGTGTCTTCCCTTGTGCACCACTTGTAATTTGTAAAAAGAAACAGGAGAAGTCCTTCCCAGAGCTGGGGTATCTGGGAAGTTTGGGCCTTTCTGCCACCATGGTATAAAGATTCTCTGGTGTCACTGTACTGTTGACACCCTTATGCAAAAGCAAATTGGGAAGACTACTAACTACTGTGTTCAAGATACTAAAAATACTGTGGAGATTGTTACACAGGAAATCCACCAGAAAATGGCTACTGTGGGGTTTCTACAACCAAAGTTCAAGGTTTATACAATTGCATAATGTCACATGCTATGGACTCTTCCCTCTGCCAAGCAGGCCATGAACCCAACTCAAAAATCTGTTCATCTATTCATGATTTACCACAAGATGCATCCTTCATTTCTGTTGGCTCCTTCTAACAGTATAATAATGTTGGGAAGCCATAAAAACAAAAGAATTTTGGAGTTTTATGCACCCTGAGAGGCCAGTGCTAGCTTTCCCAGTGGCTTAACAGAAGGTCATTCTGTTGGCTAAGAATGCCATTCTCGTATCTGTGTGAATCCCACCACTCCCGTTTGTAACAAGTGATTTCTTTCAGTGACTGTGTACCATAATTATTAAAAATAAATGAGATCCAGCTTCCAAAGAAGAAATAAATGTTCTAGTTCTTTTCCAGAGACTCGTGGCCATCAGTAATCATGAGCAACCCATTTGCATACCTTGCTGAGCCGTTAGATCCTGCACAACCAGGAAAGAAGTTCTTCAATTTGAATAAATTAGACTATTCAAAATATGGTAGGTGCATAGCTTAATGATGTTATTTGCTCTAATAGCAAGTGGACACTTATTTGCCTAATAATTTGCTTTTATGATAGTTGGAATACGGAGTAGCAGAGAATGGCTGAGTATTCTTGAATTCACACAAACTCACATATGCCTTGCTTGTCTTGGTCATTTGTAAGTAGAAAATGATGATATATATATAATATTTTTAAGATACTTCACAGGGGCCAGTGCTGTGATGTAGCGGGTAAAGCCACTGCCTGCAGTACCGGCATCCCATATGAGTGCCAGTTCAAATTCCGGCTGTTCCACTTCCAATCCAGCTCTCTGGAATGGCCTGGGAATAGAAAATGGCTCAAGTCCTTGGGCCCCTGCATTCATGTGGGAGGCCAGGAAGAGGCTTCTGGCTCCTGGTTCCTGGCTTCAGATCAGCACAGCTCCAGCCATTGCAGCCATCTGGGGAGTGAACCAGTGGATGGAAGACCTCCCTCTCCTCCCCTCCCCTCTCTCTCTGCCTCTCCTTTCTGTAACGCTGGCTTTCTAATAAATAAATAAATCATAAAAAAAAAAAAAGCTACTTCACAGTAGATCGTATTTGTGCATATGTATCATTTAAATGCTGAGGAAGCTGAAGCCCAGAGAGGGTCAGAGACACATGCTCAGATAACAAGTAGGAGTGCAGCAGCAGGGGACAAGAACACAAGCCTTTTTTTTATTCCAAATCCTGTGATTTTTCTACCTTTGCACTGTTTTTTCTAGATAGCATTTCCAGTTGATTAATAATTTTCATATATCAAGATAGAACTTTTGTTTTTATAAATAAGTTTTGGGTTTTTTTTTTAATGAATTACAGTGTTTTATCCTAGAAACTCTAGTTACTAGTGGCCATGCTACATAGTATTTAAGATTTCATTTCCTTTGAAAGATGGACATGCCTGTGCTTTGCTTAATTATAATTGCAGAGATTACTTTCTCATGAGCAGAAATGTTATTCTGCATGTTTGTATAAAATTACTTGCTAACATATAAAACAGTAAATATCTACACTGATGGTGAGATATCGTTGTAAGTGAAACTTTCTGTTACTGGAATCCAAGGCAACCATTTAGTATGAAAGAATAAATTGTGATATTTTAGTTTTATTCACTGTGAGCATTTTCTCCTATTAAATGTCTCCTAACTCTCTTCTATATTCATACATTTTATAAACTATTGGTCACTTTACCCTCTTACCCTATTGGAAGAATAGTCTGATACCTTGTATCAGCTTTATGTAGGAATTAGCTTTATAGGGAGCCCTGAGAGATAAGAAAGTATCCACTGGTTTTGTTTGTTCTCTTGTTCCCAGGACGCTTACCGTTTTCAATCAGAGTTCTCCTGGAGGCAGCCGTTCGGAACTGTGATAAGTTTTTGGTGAAGAAAGAAGACATTGAAAATATCCTGAACTGGAATGTCACACAGCACAAGAACATAGAAGTGCCATTCAAACCCGCCCGTGTCATCCTGCAGGACTTCACGTGAGCCGATACCACGTCACTCTCCCCTGCCTCCCTTGTCAGCCTTTCGAGAAACTGTTGGTGTAGAAACAAACAGAAAGCCCTGTAGTGACTGTAGTATAATGTATCACCCACATATCCAGACACTTTTGAGGGCAAAAAGGGAGCTGTTGACCCCCCAGCAGGAAGAGTAAACGGGGTTTCCTTAAGCACACTGGGATGTGTAGTCACCCCACCTTTTCCAGTGTCAAGGGTCCATGTCCTTGATCACAAAGGCCCTAGTTCTGAGTATGGTCAGGAAAGGTGAGTGAAGCAGCTCAGAGCAGAGCTGTCTGAGAGCCTTTTTCTCTCCATGCGCTGTCACTTGGGAAACGCAGTTTCCAATAACTGTACTTGAAACACTCATGTGCTCTGGGGAGGGGGCTAGGTCGTTCACGGGTCTGACTGTTGCTGTCAAGCCTCAGCTCACATCCTGCTGGTCCAGGAGTCCTTGTTCCCCATCTGTGAGACCCTGACTTTCCATTCTTTTAGAAGCCCAGTTTCATTTTTCTAGAGGAAAGTCAACCAAATTCTATACTTCCAAGGTAGTAAGAAAGAAGGATCCACTTAATGTGAGTTGGTTCACAGCCTGCTTTTCTGTTGTATCCATTCCTTTGAATTTGCTCTGAAGTTGAAGGTGTGACCCATTTGTCTTCGGGAAATCTTTGTTAACTCACCATGTGAATGGGAAGCGGTTATGGCCACAAGTTTTGGGTTTTTTGGTGTCTCGTTTTCACATAATTTCTCTATCTAGAGCATACTTACCATTGAATCGGTTACAGTGATAAAACAGTACATAGATATACTGCTCAATTATAGTATATTACCTATTTGATTTCTCCTCAAGGAAATAAAGTTTTCATTTTTCTAGGTCACCCATTATTAACCTCCTTTGATGAGATAGTCCTTTGCCCATGTTATCAATGGAGGCAAAACCTGAAACATTACAAGTGTGTAAGACTTATTTACTGTTTAATTCTCTCTCTCTTAGGGGTGTACCATCTGTGGTTGACTTTGCTGCAATGCGTGATGCTGTGAAAAAATTAGGGGGTGATCCAGAGAAAATAAACCCTATCTGTCCTGTTGATCTTGTAATTGATCACTCCATCCAGGTTGATTTCAACAGAAGGTGAGAGATTCAGAGGAATGCTTAAGTTTTCTGCTTCATGCAAGTCCTTTTTTATATCTGTATACAAGAAAATATTTCAGCGGTATCTTTAGGAATAATACAAGCTTAATACAGGTTTTCCAGGGAAGATTTTTTGGAGAAGGAGGAGGACATTTACTGTGTGTGTGTGTGTGTGTGTGTTTCCTTCTTGGGTAGGAGCAGCCTGCTTTGAATCTGGCTTGAGGTCTGGGGGAAACACACACATGTGAAGTTTGACTGTGAGTGCCTGTCAATACTTGTATGTGTTTGTCTTTACACAGGTTTGGGTTTTTGTGCTTATTTAATCCATTAGAGCTACATTCCTTTTTTTGATCCCAAACAGCTGTTCCATGTATGGCTGTCTCTGCATCTCTGATTTGGTTTCCATTCCTACTGCCTTTCTTCCTGTGATGTTTCATTGTCCTCTGTTGTTTGGAATGTCCTCTCCTTTCTTCCTGCCAAACTCCTGCCTGTCCTGCAAGGCCAGTTTAAATTTTCTGTTAGGAATTGCTCACTTTCCAGCATACGTCAAACTCCCTGTTCTTCAACTACCTAGAAGATTTAGTGTCTATAGTAGAAGTCATCCTTAAAAGGAAGTTGCCCCTTGAGTTTTCCAGATAAGGAGGCTGTCAGCTCCCTGAATGCAAGAGTTAAGCATGTAATAGGCTGTTAGTACACTAAACCAGGTGACCTTGAAATTAACCCTGAGGGAAATGAATTTTTTTAAGATGTATTTATTTATTTGAAAGTCAGAAGAGAAAGAAAGATCAGTTGATTTTTTAAAAATTTATTTATTTATTTGAAATATTTACATAGGGAGAGGAGAGGAAGAGAGAGAGAGTTCTTCCATTCTCTGGTTCACTCCCAAGTTGGCATTTGATAGGATTCAGCAGAAAGTGAAATCAAACTCAAGAAAAAAGAAGCCTTCGGCCTGCTCCTGGTGAGAATGAGAGAAGAGAAACTCTGCCATTTGTCCTTTCCTCCAAAGGCAAAGATTGCACCAGCCAAGACCATGAATTCAGTGTAAAATAAGTGTAAGCATCAGCTTTCGCTGTGTAGTGAATAACCCCCGACTCACAGTGGAGTCACAGTCAAATTCAGCTCTGACACAGCCACCAGTTGGTTGGGAGTCAGCAGACCCAGGCAAGGGCAGTTGAGCAGCTCTGCATCCTGCTGCCATGGCTGGGCTGGCTGCTTGCGCAGGAGGGCGAGCAGAAACACCTTCTCTCTCAAGAGTTTGCTGAAGACCTGCACAGGACCACTTCTGCTGCCAAGGCCACTGCTCAAAGCAAGGCACGTGGTCAGTTGAACGCCGTGGTTGGGGGTGGGGTAGAGTGAGTACAACTTGTCTTTGTAGAAATAACTACAAGATTACATAACAAGGGTTTGGATACAGAGAGGACAATTGGGAAGCTACCTAAGGAGGCTAGTATATTAATCTAGAAGTTATGAGTGCATAACATTACAATTATCAGTGGAAAATGAAATGACTTTCCAACGTATCATACAGGGAAGATTATTTAGTGGAGTGATAAGTTAAAGCATAGGTGTTAAAAAATTTAGAAGAAAATATAAATTTATATATTCACTTGTCTTCATGAGGAAGACCTTATAAAGTGCAGAAGCAAGGAATAAATCAGAAAAAGCTGTAAGTTTAATGACTTCAAAGGAAAAACATTTGCTAAAATATGGCAAAGGATTAATATCTTAAACATATAAAAAATCCATTTAGAAAAATTACAAGACTCAGCAGATAAATAGGCCAAGGAAAGTGAACATTGCACAATAAAAGGAAATGCAAACGGTAAACAATATAGTGAGTCTTCAGTTTTACACATTATAACAAAAATAAAAGATATTATTTTCTCTTACTATAGTTAAGATTATAAAATAAACAATTTGAAAGTAGTATGAGATTTTCCACTGTAAGTTTTTTTTTTTAAAGATTGTTATTTATTTGAAAGTCCAAAATATAAATTGAGAGGGAGAGGTAGAGAGAGATCTTCTATCTGCTGGTTCACTTCCCAAATGGCCGCAATAGCCACAGCTGGATGAGGCCAGGCCAAAGTCAGAAGCAAGGAGCTTCATCCAAGTCTCCCACCTGGTTGCAGGGGCCCAAGCACTTGGGCCATCTTCTGCTGCTTTCCCAGGCACATTAGCAGGGAGCTGGATCAGAAGTGGAGCAACCAGGACTCAAAATAACACCCATATAGGATGCTGGCACTGCAGATAGTGGCTTAACCCTCTGCACCTTGGTGCTGGCCCTTTGTAATATAAATTAGAAGAAATGAAATATGAGAAATTTCTTTATCCCTTATCTGAAAAATTTTAAGCATACCTTTGTTAGCTGAAAATCAGAAAAAGCTTGATGTTCATTAACATTTATTAATGAACACCTAGAAGCACACTAAATGTCCAGCAAAAAATGATGTATTAAGGTAAGGTACATCTGTGAAGTGGTTTATTAGATAAACTTTATAATTTTAAAGTTCTTGCTAAGACTTAGAACATATGGGCTGGCGCTGTGGCATAGTGGATAAAGCCGCCGCCTGCAGTGCTGGCATCCCATATGGGCACCGGTTCGATTCCCGGCTGCTCCATTTCCAATCTTTCTCTCTGCTATGGCCTGGGAAAGCAGTAGAAGATGGCCCAAGCCCTTAGGGCCCTGCACCCACCCACGTGGGAGACCCAGAAGAAGCTCCTGGCTTCAGATCAGCACAGCTGTGGCCATTGTGGCCATCTAGGGAGTAAACCAGTAGATGGAAGACCTCTCTCTCTGCCTCTGCCTCTCTGTAATTCTTCCTTCCAAATAAATAACTCTAAAAAAAATGCTCATGTTGTAGCCCTGTGTGCCAGGTACTAAACTATTTGTGTAGAGTGAATTCAGCTATATGAAAAGTTACCCTGGGATTAAAAGGTTCCAGACTCCTGAATGGTTAACTTTGGGATTAATCTTTATTTTTACAAGAAGCTATTTTCATGATTTTAAAAACTCATTTAAGAATATGAAGCAGACCACTCAAAGGGAAAAAAAAAACGACTTTGTTTCCTTGAGAGTTTAAGTAGGTCCCATACACCTTCAAAAGAAAATTAGAAAATGGTCATTCTCCAGTTCATATTTCGGATGTTACAACCAGTTAATTTTGGATTATTGAGAACTCTGCTTTGTCTCCTAAACTTACAGCTCTTGGAAAAAGACTGAGAATTCACCATTCCTTCCCTTTCCTTTGGATTCTGAAATCGTCCTTTGTGTCTTCCCTTTTTCCTCGGTCTCTCCCGAAATCACAAGAACTCAATGTGTGTGTTTTTTTTTTTTTAAGATATATGTGTTCATTCATCTGAAAAGCAGAGTGACAGGAGAGAGAGGGAGAAAGAGAGATCTTCCATCCATTGGTTCATTCTTGAAGAGGTTGCAACAGCTAGGGCTGGGCCAGACCGAACGCAATAGCCTGAAACTTTTTCTTGGTTTCCTACATGTGTGGCTGGGTCCCCAGTACTTGGGCCATTCTTGGCTGCCTTCCCAGGTACACTAGCAGGGAGCTGGATCAGAAGTAGAGCAACCAGGACTCAAGCTGGCACTATGATACAAGATACCAGTGCGTCTTACCCTAGTTCAGCACAATGCTGGTCCCAAATGTTTTGGTTTAAATGGAGAAGTTAAAACACACACACACACACACACATATTGAGCGTAAGGCTGTTTCCTAAAGTCCCACTTCAGAAGTTATTAAAGTAGCCTCATCGACTCATGGCCAACTTCAACTTCATTTTTCTCATTCATGTTGATGGATTAACCCGCATTTCAGTGGCCTGGAAGGTGAAATTACTGGTGGAGACAGAATTGTAATTGTTTTCATGTCTAAAGTCTACTAAAAATTCAAAGAGCTTTTGGCTGTTAACATATCTAGATCATCACCAAGTTCACTGAAACTATTTTTTCCCTTCAGACCTTGATTTCCATCAATGCTGGTTTGACTGTTTTATGGACTTTCACTAACACTGTAGTACTGAAAACAGTGTAATGAAACTCCAGGGTTGTACTTTGACCAGACAGATATCCAGCTCTGGAAAACACACGGAAGTTAAGACGTTTCTGTTAGAAGTGTTTCCGTTTGGTGGTGGTTTATTTTTATTTCTTGAGTTAGGGTTTTGCAATTTGACCTCCTGGTCTCTTTCTGCATTTTTCTAAGAAATTAAATAAGACATGTGTGATCTGGGCTTGTTTCCAGCTCTGTTTCCAGAAATGAGCTAGAAAAACTTGAGTAATGAGTGACAGGATGGTAATTTCTCCCTTAAATATTTCTAAGCTGTTTGGCTGGTTTTAATATTATTAACTGGTCTTATGCCATCTTTAGGAATTGAAGATCTAACCAGCACATCATTGTAACATTTTACAGAATCATTACAAAAATACCCTTTTCAGAAATCTCAACAAGAATCTTACAACATTTTCTCACGAAATTTCTTGAGTGAGAAAACTATCTCCTCTGTAAATGTTCTTGAGTTTGTGGAACAACAGTCAATCTAATTCTCAAAAACTTGGAACTGCATCCAAATCTGAATTCAAAGAATGTAACTAAGAAGGAATTTCCTCTTTAGTCTGTGAAGCCATTCTCATTCAGAGATCTTACTAAATACACACTAAATTAGGGTAACTTAGGAAAGTTCTGAGTGACAAAAAAATTTTTTGAATTCTCAGTCTATGCATTCCACTAACTGACAGTAGCCAAGCTCAGCATATAGTAGATGTTTTGTTTGCATGAGTAAATGGATTTTCACCTCGAATTGCCGTATCGTAAAACACCCTATGCATTTATGGCTTGTCTCACCTTGTGAATACATTGGTTCTATCAAACTGACTCCACATTTTCTGGGGCAGATACACTCTTCCACCTGTGCTTCAGTTGTGAGACGCTCTGACATCCTCCTGGTGGTAGAGAAAGGATAGCAACAATGCCTGGCTGTCTGGAAGCGCTCAGAGGATAGCAGAAGAAGAGATGGGGTGGGCAGGGGCCACCCCTGATTAAGCATCTGAACTCTGCTGGCAGAAGTAATGGCTGGGAATGCCTTTTTTATTATTATTTAATTAAATTCATTTATTCTAGATAGCCAGTATTTATTCAAGTAACAGGTTGATTTAGAAGAGAGATTAGTGAATACAGTTTTCACATAGCTGAGTAAGTCTAGTCACTACAGACAGGGTGCAGATCGTGCTCACTTGGAGAGTCAGAGAATTCTCTGCAGACTGATGTGATCTGGGTCATGGAGTGTCTTGACCCAGGACAGCAGAGCTGGAAAAAAAAAGCTTGCACAAGAAGCATAAGGAAAGTGGGGTTTGCTGCAGACGGTGAGGGCTGAAGCTGAGAGCTTGGGCTGCAGAGTGAAGAGGGTGATAAAGGAAGATTGAGGTCAAGTTGAAGGACTTGGCTTTCGAGACAAGGAATTTGTACCTTATTAGACAGTGAGAAGCCATTGGCAGATTCCAGCTGGTGCAAGGTAGTCCATTTTAGAAAACTGATTCTGGTGGCAGTGTGAAAGCTAGTTTGACCTTACAGAGAAACTAGTTAAGAGGCTATCTCAGGAGCCAGTAGTTGGAGAGATGCAGGTAATCAATCTAAGACAGGTGGTCATTAAGTGAGCTGTGGGCAGACAGGGAAGAGGAGCAGAGTTAGTAAGAAGGCCATGTGGTGGAGTTTGGCCCATTGATGTGTGGCCCCCAAGGCATTTTTGGTGCAGATGCCCAAGATTCACTGGAAATGGGGATTTGAAGGGGAGGTGGGGTCTTTAGAGAAGGAGGTGGAGAAGAGGACCTTGAGAATAGCTCATCTTGTCTGGAGCTCTACAGGTCCAGGATCTGCCCTGGCGTCTCCTTGTTCTGCTATACTAAGGTTTCTCCCTTTTGCTTTTCTGTAACATGAGCACGTTCTCTCAGGCAGGGACCAACATACTTTTGCCATAAAGGGCAAGTAAATATTTCCAGTATAGCCACAGGCTATCTCTGTCACTCTCCACACCCCGCCTCCAATGTTTAAAAACTTACTCATTATTGGAGGACCAAGGGTATTGAGGCATTGAGCCAAATTTAGCCTATGGGTTGTAGTTTATAGGCTTTGCTCTAAGGCGGTCTTGGGAATTGCTGCCAGTAAAGCAGTTGATGCTTACCTTGGAGAATCTTCCCATCGGGAAAAAAGAATCAGCGTGGTAAGACAGTGTGCTCTCTGTGAGGTATGTAATACATGTTTCCAGTCCTGTTCCCCCCAGGAGTGCTTATCCCTATCTCTGTCTGGCACACCTCACCCTTGAGACTACCTCCATGCCCTCTCCTGGAAGGCAGTGGAGACCACCTGGTTCGACTCTGTACTTACTATCAGGCCTTAGTAATCACACGCTTTTATAATTGCCTGGTTATTTCTGTATCTTATCAAGCTCTCTGCTCCGGGGTGAGCGGCAGAGACTGGGTGCCTTTTGCACTGTTGTATCCCCACATAATAGGCTTTTGGTAGATAATAAGGGAGGAGGCGGGTGAGTAATAGATAAGAGGTTAAGGTGGAAACCTGAGAGCCAATCAGACCTGGGTTCAGCTGGCAGTTCTGTAGTTTACCGATTATCTGATCTTGGACAAGCTTCTAGCCTGTCTGTGCCCCTGTTGCTATTTCTGTAGAGTGGGGATAACAGTAGTATCTACGTGAGGGTTGTTACACTGATTGAATGAGTTCACTTGTGAAGCACTGAGCACTGTGACACCCTGGTGCTTGATTAGTGATGGTCATTGCTACCAGTACTGCTGTGGCTTTCACAGTCTCTGCACCTGTGATTATTCCTGCAGGGAGGCAGTATGGCATCAGGATTGAGAGTTTCATCTCTGGAGTCAGACCACCTGGGTTTGAATTTCATTAAAGCCATGTACCAGCTGTGTGGTC
Source organism: Sylvilagus floridanus (assembly GCA_949820135.1). NCBI lineage: Eukaryota > Metazoa > Chordata > Mammalia > Lagomorpha > Leporidae > Sylvilagus > Sylvilagus floridanus. The sequence goes on from OX463243.1 coordinate 58,953,176, forward strand.
CTGAGCAAGTTTCTTAACCTCTCTGTGTCTCTTTTTCCTCATTTGAAAAATGTGACTATTAATTGAACCTCACTCAAAGGGTTATTATGGAGAATGAGAAAATTACTGTATTTAAAATGGAGGCTGGGGGCTGGCACTGTGGTACAGCAGAGTAAGCCACTGCCTTTGCTGGTAGCGCATATGAGCACTGGTTTGAATCTCGGATGCTCCACTTCTGATCCAGAGCCTGCTAATGTTCCTGGGAAAACAGTGAAAGATGGTCCAAGTACTTGGGCTCCTGCCACCCCCATGTGGGACCTGGATGGAGTTCCAGACTCCTGGCTTCGCCGCTGCTGTTGTAACCATTTGGGGAGTGAATTGGCAGAAGGAAAATCAGTCTTTCTTTTTGCTTCCCCGCTCCTCCCGTAACTGTTCTTCAAATACATGAAACAAAATCTTAAAATGATAAAATCATGGCTGTTTCATTGTAATGTCCATAAATGGTAACTATTTTCTTAATAAAAACTGGCTTGGGAGGTCTTAGCTTTAATTTGACTACAGTTCTCCAGTCCATGAGATGCAAATTATGGGTGCCTTCTCCACTGAATCCACAAAATTCTGATGGACCTGGACTCAGACTGCTACAGTTGGGTTGTAAGAATCTGGAAAATCTTCCTGATGCCCTGCATTGCTGGGGGCAGTGCTGATTTACCCAATGACCTGGAGAAAACCTCAGCACAGACTCTGGGGTTTACACATTCTTGGGTAGCACAAGCTTCCCTGTAAACCTCTGTCCAAGTCCTAGGAAATCTCGATTCTAAAAATGACTGCCCTTTGGGCATTGCTCTTTGCCATCTCCCAACATAAACAGTAGAAGATAGTAACCCAAACAGGGCTCAGCACCAGCAGTGTTGTGACAAGGTCATGGATGAGAAGGGGATGCAGAAATAAGGGTTCTTAAATGTCTAAGCTGCTGTTGTCGTACATGTGTTGAGTCTGTTCCCAAGTGGAAGGCTTTATGATTTGATTCGTTTTAACTTGAATTCAGGCCATGTTTTCTGTCTGCAATATTTGAAGGCATTATAGAATCCCTTGAACCAAACAATAATACTTGTTGTACTTTTATGAGTTACCTCTCCTTTTCCCCATTGTACTGATAGAGAATTCCTAATCCCACCCAGAAAGCCAGCAGACACCCGTGCCACTTTATTAATTACCGGTGAACTTAACCAATAATATTTTAAGCCTCCAAATTCATACATTTTGTTTATCTCTCTGGCAGGGCTGACAGTTTACAGAAGAATCAAGACCTGGAATTTGAAAGAAATAGAGAACGATTTGAATTTTTAAAGGTATAGGCAGCGTTGGGTTCCAGTGTTTTGTTTTGTGTGTGTGTGGGGTAGAGGGAGAAGTACTGGGAGGTATTTCAGGTATTCATGGTGTTCTTTCCACTCTTCAATCTTAGTGGGGTTCCAAGGCTTTTCGAAACATGCGGATCATCCCTCCCGGCTCAGGAATCATCCACCAGGTGAATCTGGAATACTTGGCCAGGGTAGTGTTTGATCAGGATGGATATTACTACCCCGACAGCCTCGTGGGCACCGATTCGCACACGACCATGATTGACGGTTTGGGCGTTCTTGGCTGGGGTGAGTGTTCTAGGCTCTCGTTCTGTGTATGCTCTCCTTCATTCACACTGATGCCACTGCAGTCCAGGAACATTGGTTCTCATGACCGCAGATGTAGCAGAGGCATTTTTGTCTGCCTTGTTCACTGCTGTGCCTGGCGCCTTGTAGGCAGTGAATAATTACATTTGGAGAAAGAACTGGAATAAGGGTTAGGAACATTTAGCATAAATGGAAATCAACTGTGTTGTTTGTTAAAAAGGACTCTTGATCCCTACTGTCCATTGTATGTGGCACTGAGGGATTTTGTTACAGCTATTTCGGGGACACTTTTGTTAATTCTGTAGAGGGAAATAGTATTATATGTATAACAACTGACCTTTATAGAAACAGAACTCTGTACCACTTAAGCCTGTAGCTAGGTTTATTACCTGTTACTGCCACTGAGTCTATAGCTGAGGGCTGTAGTTGTGGAATAATGAAAGCCTTGTTTTGGTCATGCCGTTCACTGCAGGTGTGGGTGGCATTGAAGCAGAAGCTGTCATGCTGGGTCAGCCTATCAGTATGGTGCTTCCCCAGGTGATTGGCTACAGGCTGATTGGAAAGCCCCACCCTCTGGTAACATCCACTGACATCGTGCTCACCATTACCAAGGTAACTGTGTGCTTGCTGTCTCTTGTCTTGGTCAGAGACAAACAGGGAAGGAACACATAATGGAGTCTTTCTTGGTTTCCAAGTACTCTGGAAATGCTAGGAAACAGTATGTGACAGTTTCAGAAGAGATCAAGAGACTGTTCTGTGATTAAGTTTAGAGAATTACATTCGTTTTATTCTTTTGGTGTCACATGAATCTTAAAAATTAAAAAAAGTTTAGTAGTTTAAATACTCAGTATGCCTACCACCTGGATTCAACAGATGATAACCCTTTATTTGCTTTGAGTTCTCTGTTTTTAAAGATTTCATATGTGATGTTCTTGATAAAATTGCCTTGCCATTCCTAGAAGTAATCCGAGGTTTTGGAGAATCATTTCCATGCATGTGTTTATAATTTGGCTGCATTTTTTCCCCATATGGTGGTGGTTCTTTTTTTTTTTTTTTTTTTAAGATTTATTTGTTTATTTGAAAGGCAGTGTTAGAGATAGAGAGATCTTGCATCCATTGGTTCACTCCCCAGATGGTTCCATATGGGATGCCAGCTTTGTAGGTGGGAGCTTAACCTGCTGTACCACAATGCCAGCCCCATTTTTATGTGTAAATAGCAAGTTAGTTCCATGAATAATCATTGATTCTAAAATTTTTTTCCCTTTGTATTGTGTCACATTATTATAACATGTTTCTCCAAGCTGGAACATGTTAGGTCTTTTTTTTTTTAAAGTATTTATTGTCTTCACTTGAAAGGAAGAATTAGAGAGAGGGAGAGACAGAAAAGGGCACTCCTCCATCTGCTGGTTCACTCACCAAATGGCTGCAACAGTCAGGCCTGGGCCAGATAAACCATGAGTCAGGAGCTTCTTCTGGGTCTCCCAAGTGTGTGCAGGAGGCCAAGTACTTGGGCCATCTTCCACAGCTATCCTGGGTACAATAGCAAGGAGTTGGATGGGAAATGGAGCCAGACCTCGAAACGGCCCATATGAGACACTGGCATTGCAGACAGCAGCTTTGCCACAACACTGGCCCTTTTTTTTTTTTTTTTCCCTCTTTAACTCTTACAGGAAATCATTTTTGGGTGAGTTACTTTATTTGTATAATTTTCAAAGACTATGAGAATAGAGATGGTTTTTCATTATCATGATCACAATTTTTTCTGGTTGGATAGTTTGGAGGTTTAGAACTTTTTGCATGAATGGTGTACTATTTAGTCTCCCCACTCCCATCCTCCCAAATTTCTCTATAATCTTTGCGGCATTTGGAATTGGGTATATTTGAACACCATAGCATATCACAAATGTCTGCATACTGTTTTTCAAATGGGGAATCACATAGGACTCGCTTCTCACCAAGAGTGTTCTGTCCATGTGATTGTTCACAGTCCCTAAAACTGGCTTCATGCAGGGGTAGTAAGTCAGTTGTGAGGCCTCACCCCTGGCTGGTGGCCTCTGTGGAAAAGATGTTGACAGTCAGCCAGTCTGGATTTGTTGGTTATGTTGACTTGTACCTGGAGTGTGAATTTTCTTCATTATACTTTAGGAAACAATTCATTTAGATTCCTCAACTAGTGTGAATACTGGTTTAAGTTGAAAGAATTTAATTTTCAGCACTTGTAAGCATTTTCTCAGAAAAAGAAGAATGTTTGAAAAACTTTTCTTAATGTTGTATTTTTGGCATTGCTTTCTTTTTGTAAGAACTGCTTTGACATAATGTTAGATTTACAGACATGGTGTAAAGATAGTACAGAGTTCCTCTTTACCGTTCTCCTAGCTCCTCTTAGTGTTAACTTTTTTTTAAGGTTTATTTCCTTATTTGAAAGACAGATGACAGAAAACAAGAGATAGAGAGATCTTCTATCTACTAGTGCAACAGCTGGGGCTAGGCCACGCTGACTCCAGGAACCTGGAACTCCATTCAGGTCTCTCACATGAATGGCAGGAACCTAAATACTTGAGCCATCATCTGCCTCCCAGGCATATTGGCAGGAAGCTGGATCTGTAGTGCAGATTAGCTGGGACTCCAACCAGGCACTCTGGTATAGAATGCAGGTGTACCAGAGGTCGCTTAACCTGCTGTGCCACAATGCCTGCCCCTTAATGTCGTTCACATCTTACATAACCATGGCACAGTGATCAAAACTAAGAAGTTAACATTCACGGCAGTCATACACACTTGACCACTTTTTTCACTAGGTGCCTTTCCTGTTCCATGTCCACTCCAGGGCACCATGTTGTATCTGAGTGACATTGTGTGTTGCCCTTTACTTTTTCAAAGCAATCACAGCCATGCTGGGCTAACTTACTGTTTGAGATGATAAAACTAGTTTATAAGAATTGCAGGGTGATAGCTCTGCATTTTAAAATGTAAACCATCAGATCTGTTTCTGTTGTTTCTGCTGCTTAGCACCTCCGCCAGGTTGGGGTCGTGGGCAAATTTGTTGAGTTCTTCGGGCCAGGAGTAGCCCAGTTGTCCATTGCTGACAGAGCTACAATCGCCAACATGTGTCCAGAATACGGAGCAACTGCTACCTTCTTCCCAGTTGATGAAGTCAGTATCAAGTACTTGGTGCAGACAGGTAAGTGAAGGGCCTGAAAGCAGAGAGCCGTCTGTAAATCATGGGATGCTGGAATCAGAGCATTGTCTTCCGCCTCTGCCCCCTGGAATGGTTTGGGAAGATTTGGAAAATTTTCTTTTCTCTATATGGAGTCAAATGGGGTGTTAGGATTTAAGGAGGTTAGAGATAGGCTGGCCAGTGTAGAGTGGAGGTGTTTATACAGAAGCCTAGCTATTTATACAGCTCTCCTACCACGAGTTTTCTGATGGTAAACAAGTGATCTTAGTGACTACCGTCTGTGGGTTTCCTGCAGTATCCTAGGCTCTTGGTGTCATTTGCTGTCATCCTTGTCACAGACCTGTGGAGGGGATTGGCTGTTGGTTGATTAAGTAAAAGGAGAGAAAACTGAGGATCCGAGAGTGGTATTACCCACAGTCAGTGAATGGTGGAGGCAGACTCCAAGCCTGCAGCTGCCTGCCTCTCAGAGAAGCACAAGTGAAATGGGAGTCTGCATATGAAAGTGATTTTTAAACATCAACAGATTCTTAACTCTGTGTATGTATGTTTAGGGATTTGACTTACACCTTTAGAAAGCTTTTTAATTTTAATACCTAGGTTTATTTTTAAATCATTGAATATTCACTGAGGTATTCAATAAGTGATTGATATCTAGTCTTGGTCTCAGGGGTCCAGCAGTGAGCAGTATAAAACAAGTTCTTGACTTCACAGAGCTTGTATTCCAGTGAGCAGGTAAACAGAAGCCCAAGTCTGATCAAGAAAGCAGGGGGGTAGCTGAGTTACCAGGAGTTCTGTTCCTGTTTTAGAAGGTCAGCAAAAGGCCCCTGAAGCTGAGATTGGAACTGAGGGCTGAACGAAGGAGTGAGGGGACCAGCCATGAGAACAGCCTCATGGGAAGCCTGCTCCAAATAAATCCACATCTCCCATAACCTGAGGATGTTACCTTGGAAATAGTAAAGACTGGGATGAAAAATTCAGTTTAAAAATGTTATTAAATACAATCACCTTGGAATGGATTAGCATGAGCTCACTCCCCAGAGGATCTCAAGTGAAGAAGACGTAGGAATAAAGAATCAGAATGAGTTGCTGAGGGCATCACCTCAAAGAACAGGAGGGGAGGGTGATGAGCCAGGTGAAGGGAGAAGCACTGCAGAGCAGACCCAGTGGTGAGCTTGGTTTCTGTGGTGCCGGCGGTGGACACGCAGCTTCTCACTGGCCCAGTGCCGGATTCTTCAGTGTCTGTTCAGCAGAAACACACTGCCCCAGAAGAGTACAAGCCTTTCTCATGCTAGACCCTCGAGAAGTCTCTCCCGTACCTCTTCGTGAGGACTATGCTGTGGGTTGCCATTAACAGTGGGCTCAGCAGTAGCTCGTGGTAAATAATTTGTGGGATCCATGCTCAAAGCTGGTGACTTACTGTTCAGACAAATAGACAAAAAAATCTGATGTATTGTGGGTCCAACAATCCAGCTTTCAGTCTTACTTTACTGTCAGAGAAATAGGTAGATGCATGTCCAGCAAGCATATTTCATGAATGCTACCTCCTACACCACAGTCTTTTATTTATTTATTTAAAAGAGACAGAGATCTTCCTTTCACTATTGATTCTCCAAATGTCCACAACAGCAGGGCTGGGCAAGGCTGAATCTAGGAGCCTGGAACTCAGTTGGGGTCTCCCATATGGGTGGCAGGGACCCAAGTACTTGGGCCATCACTGCAGCCTCCTAGAGTGAGGTGTAATTTAGCAAGAAGCTGGACTCCAGCATCCCAGGTGAGTCTTAAACACTGAAACAAATGCCTACAGCCCTCCCCTCACACACCAGGATCCTGATAAGAATTGAATAGCAGAGGACTCAGGGTCATATTCCTGGTGATACTGTCTTGTGGGTTAAGACTTTGAACTTTAGAGTCAGACTCACGTTCAGATCCTGATTCTGATGTTTACAGGCTATGAAAAGTTACTTAATGTTCTTGGGCCAGCATTTCTTCACCTGTAAATGAGAATAATCATTGTCTCATAAGGTTATGATAAAGGGCCAGAGTTTGAGGGAATGCTTTAAAGTTTCACAGTGCCAGGCACACAGAAGGTGCTCTAGAGCTTGGTAGTTTGGGGTGGGGATGGAGTGGGTCATTATTCTAATAATAATAATGTGGAATGCTGAGAATCTTTCTGCCCAGCTGAAGATAAGTACATATGTGTGCCTTGACTATTAGTTTGGACTTGGGATCCTGCTAATTAAGTTTTATAACTACAAGGAGAGGGAATATCATCTTACAGGTAGAATCTTTTCAGAAAAATGAAATGTTCATTTTGATAAGAATGATGAGGGCCAGCGGTGGGGCACAGCAGGTTAAGCCACCATTTGCAATGCAAGCATCCCAAATAAGAGTGCCAGGTCGATTCCTGGCTGCTGCACTTCTGATCCAGCTTCCTGCTAATGCACCTGGGAAGACAGCAGGAGGTGGTCCAAGTGTTTGAAGCTCTTGACTTTGACCTGGCCAAACCCTGGCTGTTGTAGCCATCTGGGGAGTGAACCAGTACAGAAGAGCTCTGTCTCCCTCTGTCTCTGTAACTCTGCCTTTCAAATAAATGAATCTTAAAAAAAAAAAAAAAAAAGACAAATGGCCCCCCCTAATAAAAAGCAGCAGCTGAAGTCAAATATCAAGCTGAAATATCAACAGAGCTTTCAGTGTGTGTGTCAGTGCAGTGTGTTTTACGTGTACAATTGCTGATGGAAGTATGAATGTATAGTCTAACCAGGAAATACTAAGATATGTTACTTGTTACTCCTTCAATTGTTGTTTAGGTCGGGATGAAAGCAAAGTGAAGCAGATTAGAAAGTATCTTCAGGCTGTAGGGATGTTCCGAGATTACAGTGACCCCTCTCAAGACCCAGACTTCACCCAGGTACGAGAGCACCTTCCACAAACGTATGTTTCCTCTTCCTCAGGGCTGTGGTTTTAGTTGTGTGTGCTTTTTTCTTGGGAGAAACAGTTGTAGGAAATTCATCACTGCGAAGTCAGAACAGAATGTTAAAAGGTTAAGAAATCAAAGGTTGAGGAACTTTTAAATATAATGAAATAATATAGCATTTTATGTTCTTAATAGTTACAAGTTGAGTGTGTTGCCATTTTGAACTACTGATTCAAACCTCTTATGTGTAAGACTATTGAGACTCCAGTAGAGGCACAAGAGCTGGTCAAAGGCTAAGGCCATCATTTATCACAGACCTGAAAAGAAGTGAAGGTACAGACATACCACTTAGTTCCATTTATCTGATAACTTATCTTTATCTTCTGGGATGCAAACTGAATCTTCATTTTTCTATATGGGCAAGATCAGAGGGGAAACTAGATATTAGACCCTTGTTTAGTTTCCTATTACAATGAGAAAAGGAAATATTGCTAGACTCGGTCTGTCTCCTGGCATTACTGACTTAGCTAAATCCCTCTCGGATCACCTTAGAAGAATAATAGTTTATGTACTGTTTCAATAGAAAACTCATCTCTAGTGACAACATGTTTATACATTTTTTATTATTATTGTACCCTATGAATATGTGCATTTATTGTTAATCAAAAATGTGTTTAAAAATGTTTAAAGTGATAGAAATGTTAACTCACCTTATTTGATCTTCACATAGGATATATGCATTGTATCTGTGCCCCATACCTATGTATAATTAAAGTAATTTTGAAAAAAAGAAAATGGATTTCAACCTAACTTAGACAGTAAAGAGCATGTCTGAGCTGCTGTGCGAGGGTGGATGAGTGGCAGATGCCGAGCAGCAACACAAGGTGCACCTGAGCTTCCTGAGGTGTGGCTCAGCTTCCTGCCTGTCCCATGCCACTGTGGTGCCCTTGTAGATCTTGGAAGTCAGTCACCTAAGTGTTAAGATGAACATTGGCCTCCTTGTTTGAGAGTGTGGTAGTTTTGTTTGCTTTTTGGTGTTGTGTGATGCTTTAAATTCCCTCCCTGGTGTGCCTGTGTTTCTTCCTTGTGGTTATAATGTGAATCTGTAATTCCTTTGTTTTTTGGTGAACAGGTTGTGGAATTAGATTTGAAGACTGTAGTGCCTTGCTGCAGTGGACCCAAAAGGCCTCAGGACAAAGTTGCTGTGTCTGACATGAAAAAGGACTTTGAGAGCTGCCTTGGAGCCAAGGTAGGAGCCTGGGAGAGGAGGTTGAAACCCCTCCCGACTATGCCCCATGCCCAGTTTGATAGTGCCCAGAGTTTCAGGCAATTTCCTTAAAGCACCTGAACATCTGTGAACACAACTCAGCTTTGTAAACGCATCTGCATTTCACAGGCCTCTGACTGCATCGTTCATGTATTTGCCCCAGCTTTTCTGGCCGCGTTACTTTTGTTCATGCCTCTCTGCCTGCATGTCCCGCTCTGTCAACTCCATAAGACTTGGCAGGGTCCCAGCTCGTCTGCAACAAGGCCTCTATCTCAGCAGAAAGTCATTTTTCCCTCACTTGAAACTTGATGACACTTGGTCTGAAACACTTTGATAGCCTTCAGTATTTTTTAAGTTACATTATTGCAACTTGTGTGCCTTACAGTGTGGCATGTTTCAGAATAGAATTTGTCAGAATCACATCTGGTACACAGTAGGTGCTCACTGAGCTGAGCATTTTCCACATGAGTGATTAAGGTGAATGATAGATTTCACCTATAGGACACCAGCAGTCTACCAAATGTTCAGTTGTGCTTTGCTTTATTGATCATGGTTAGTTTGTATCTGGTCAAAATAACACCTTTCTCCAAATTTCTTTTTTTTTTTTTTTTTGACAGGCAGAGTGGGCAGTGAGAGAGAGAGACAGAGAGAAAGGTCTTCCTTTGCCGTTGGTTCACCCTCCAAGGGCCGCCGTGGCCGGTGTGCTGATCTGAAGGCAGGAGCCAGGTGCTTCTCCTGGTCTCCACGCGGGTGCAGGGCCCAAGCACTTGGGCCATCTCCACTGCACTCCAGGCCACAGCAGAGAGCTGGCCTGGTAGAGAGGCAGCTGGGACAGAATCCGGCACCCTGACTGGGACTAGAACCCAGTGTGCCGGCACCGCAGGCAGAGGATTAGACTATTGAGCCATGGCGCCGGCTCTCCAAATGTCTATGAGGTTAGAATAAGTAACCTCGGTCAATGTGTAACCATGAAACTGTGTTAACTAAGTATTCCTCCTGGGGCTGATGTTGTGGCACAGCAGGTGAAGCCACCGCTTGTGACACCTGCATCACATACCGAGTGCCAGTTTGAGTCCTGGCTACTCCGTTTCCAATCCAGTTCCTGTGAATGCTTCCACAAAGGCAGTGGAACATGGCCCAGTTCTGTGTCCATGCCCACCACATGGGGGACCAGGATAGAGTTTGTGGCTCCTGGCTTCAAGTCCAGCCCTGGCTGTTGTGGCCATTTGAGGTCTGAACAGCAGATGGAAGATCTTTCTCTGTCTTCCCTTTCTATCACCCTGCCTTTCAAATAAATCTTAAAAATTAGTGTTCCTCCTTCTTCCAAAGTGAAAAATTTTATCTCTATATATTTTTTTCTTCCTATAGAAAGATATATAAATATCTCAATTTTTTCTTCATATATTTGCTTCTATAAATATACATATATTATTATATATGTGTGTGTGTGTATTTTTTTTTTCTTTTATAGCAAGGATTTAAAGGATTCCAGGTTGCTCCAGACCATCATAATGATCATAAGACGTTTATCTATAATGATAGTGAATTCACCCTTTCTCATGGATCTGTGGTAATTGCTGCCATTACTAGCTGCACAAACACCAGTAATCCATCTGTGATGTTAGGAGCAGGTAAGTGCACTTGAGTCTATCCCCATGGTTCTGTGGATGAGCAGGGGAAATCTCAAGACATGACTCTGGGACTTAGTGCAAGATGTGCTTCCTTGAGCCTTGTCTTTTCTAGATGTAGCAGTTTATTGGCCTAGAAATATCTAATGAAAAGCAGTATACAAAACAAAATATTTAAAACACAATACATAATGCAATAGTGGGCTTTCTGTTTAGAGTGAACACAGAAAATAGAGAACAGCAGAAGAAGCAGAGTTTCTTGGAAAACCTAGAATCTTGTTTCAGACTTTGGGGGAAAAAAGTTGTCATGTCATAGACTTTGTCCTCCGAAACCCCCTCACCAGCAGAATTTAGTACTGTCTCGGTGCTTGGCAAGTGCATCTGGATCACAGGGCACAGGGTGCTGTGTGTTAAAACTCAGTGCACCTGACCTGTTACACCATTCTGCTGAGTAGTTAATGTTTGCAGGCAGGGTTTCATTAATATAAGATCTCCTTTGTTTCCAAATTTCTAATCATCCCCAAGTGTTTCCCTTGTGTCCACAGACCAGACAGCATCAAAAAGTCTTTATGGGCATAAGAAAAAAAGCTTCTTTGTGCAAGAGTTCATCTGCTGCCAGCTAAATCTTCCTTGTCTGGAGCAAATCACTTTTCTAAGATAATTTGCTTGTTGCCACATGGGTGCAAGAGCCCAAGGGCTTGGGCCATCTTCTGCTTTCCCAGGCGCCTTAGCAGGGAGTTGGGACTCAAACTGTTGCCCATCCGGGATGCCAACACTGCAGGTGACAGCTTTACCCGCTATACCGCTGCGCTGGCCCCAGATGACATTTTCTTTATGTGCCTCCTAAAGTTGAGAGTCCTTGGGATTATATGATTATCTGAATATAAAAATAGTAGGGAATAGAGACATTAAATGATGTATTTGATTTCAACTTTGAAAAATTGTGGATCATTCAACTTCTAAGTAAAAATATGAATGATCTTAGATAATGTTGCCGCAAAATGCCATAAAAAAATGCCATTAGACCCCGACTGCACTCCTCACTTTTTCCCTGCTTCTGTGATAACTTCAGAGCACTGAGTTGCAGTAACAGTCTCTGTACATACCTAAAGTCCAGAGGCCCAGGAGCCCTTCATTCTCCACTTCAAGAAATGCCTGCGGTCTACATTTTTACACGTGAGCTGGCTATGTTTCTCACCAGCCAGTGTACAGTTGATACTTTCAGAAAGGAACTCTCCAATTATGCTTTTCATCCAAATAAAACTTAATTAGAATGATCACTCCCTCCAAAAATATGAAGCACTCATTTTGTAATGTGTTCCTAAATGATTTAAACAAGGATAAGCCCTTTTCTTCATTTCCCTGACTGACTTTGAGTTTATTGCATGTTTTTGAATGACACTAAGCTAGTAAGCTTTTAATTTCTATTCGGCAGCTAAAATGGCACAGGGTGGCAACATGAAGGTAGCTTTGTCAGGCGGTGGCAAGAAATGCAGACAGTAAGCATGAGGGTCTTCCTTGAAGTGTCCCTGGCACCCAGATTAGATGACCCTCTAAACTAGACGTGTGCTTACCATTTCCCAGGACTGTTAGCAAAGAAAGCCGTGGAAGCTGGCTTGAACGTGAAGCCCTACGTGAAGACCAGCCTGTCCCCTGGAAGTGGTGTGGTCACCTACTACCTGCGAGAGAGTGGAGTCATGCCTTACTTGTCTCAGCTGGGGTGAGGGAGACTTTGCTTTAGCCTTACACTTTTGTTGTTTTTTTATTCCTTATGGGTCTTGCTCTGCCACTTTGTAACAGATGGGAGCTTATTTGGAGGTAATTAATGGCCTAGTCTTTTATCAGGTTGTAGGCTCACCAAACTCTTACATTCCAGCTGAGTGTGGCCCTCCTATCCAGTTGTGCTGGTTGTTCATCATACAAGGACAATCTGAGATTGGGCCTGTGCTCTGCTTGCTAAATCTGCTCAGGTGTGGTGTGGGACCCTCCTGGAGGAGATGACAGCTTTACAGTTGCATTGAGTGTTCTGTGAACCAGCAGAGGCTCTGCAGCTGAGAGGCCGCCTTTGCCCTTTTCCACGGTTAAAACCACTCAGATTCCTTGAGGCAAACTTGGTATTTGTTGCCAGATACAGTTTTCCACCTTCCATATGATTCCACACTGGGATGACATGTATTTTTTTCATAGATTTATTTATTTGAAAGAGAGAAGGAGATACACACACACACACACAGATTGTCCATCCGCTGGTTCACTCCTCAAATGGCTTCAACAGGTGGAGCTGGGCCAGTCTGAAGCCAGGACTTCAGGGTCTCCCACATGCATTCAGGGGCCCAAGGGCTTGGGCCATCTTCTGCTGCTTTCCCAGGCGCCTTAGCAGGGAGTTGGGACTCAAACTGTTGCCCATCCGGGATGCCAACACTGCAGGTGACAACTTTACTCGCCATACCGCCGCACTGGCCCCAGATGACATTTTCTTTATGTGCCTCCTAAAGTTGAGAGTCCTTGGGATTATATGATTATCTGAATATAAAAACAGTAGGGAATAGAGACATTAAATGATGTATTTGATTTCAACTTTGAAAAATTGTGGATCATTCAACTTCTAAGTAAAAATATGAATAATCTTAGACAATGTAACATCCAAATGCCATCAAGAATGAAAACTTTATAGATATGGCACTCTACAAAGCTTACTTCCTGCACCTCTATCTCTTTTTGTCCTGTGGTCTCCAGGAATTGTTACCTACAGACAGCTCACTGAAAGTCACTGTCTTGTGCTTCTCTTTTGACCCCCAGGTTTGATGTGGTGGGCTATGGCTGCATGACCTGCATCGGCAACAGTGGACCCTTACCTGAGCCTGTGGTAGAAGCCATCACACAGGTGATTACATTCTGTAGACCATCAGAACTATCATTTCTTTTCATTGTAATGTGAGACCAAAGTGCTGCCAATTTCAAGAAAGTCTGTGGAAGCAGGGCTGTGCTTAAAGAATGTGGCCTTTGAAGTTGATCTAAGATGATTAGCTATATAACCTTGGGCAACTTAATTAATCTCTTTGTGCCTCACTTTCCACAGCTTTTCTTTTAAAGATTTATTTTATTTATTTGAAAGTCAGTTACACAGAGAGAAGGAGAGGCAGAGAAAGGGAGAGAGAGGTCTTCCATCTGCTGGTTCACTCCCCAGTTGGCCATAACGGCTGGAGCTACACCGATCCGAAGCCAGGAGCCTTTTCCCTGACTCCCACATGGGTGCAGGGGCCCAAGGACTTGGGCCATCTTCCACTGCTTCTTGAGCCATAGCAGAGAGCTGCATTGGAAGTGGAGCAGCTGGGACTTGAACTGGCGCACATATGGGATGCTGGCACTGCAGGCGGTGGCTTTACCCGCTAAGCCACAGTGCCGGCCCCTTTCCCCTTTAAATTGGAGACACTAAAAGTGGGGAAAAAATAAGTAAGTTGGAGATACTAATAGTTTTATTATATGCAGTTGTGAAAATTAAGACAATGATGTGCATAAAACCCTTAGTACAGTGCCAGGTGCACACAGCAAGTGCTCACTACTTACTGGTTTTGACTACAAAGGGCCACAGTTATTTGGTCATTTAAAAGTTCAGGCCAGTGCCGTGGCTCACTAGGCTAATCCTCCTCCTGCGGCACTGGCAACCCGGGTTCTAGTCCTGGTCGGGGTGCCAGATTCTGTCCCAGTTGTTCCTCTTCCAGTCCAGCTCTCTGCTGTGGCCCGGGAGGGCAGTGGAGTATGGCCCAAGTGCTTGGGCCCTGCACCTGCATAGAAGACCAGGAGGAAGCACCTGGCTCCTGGCTTTGGATTGGCGCAGTGTGCCAGCTGTGGCAGCCATTTCAGGGGTGAACCAACAGAAAAGGAAGACCTTTCTCTTTGTCTCTCTCTCTCTCTTTCACACTGTCTAATTCTTCCTGTCAAACAAAAAGAAAGTTCAAAGTCAGGTCTTCGTACAGTTGCATCGCCTTGATTTTTATTTTTTGTCCTAAAACTTTTGTAGGTTTGAAAAATATTATTTTGCTCCCTTTACATTAATCATAAAATCTATGTGAATTCTGGTTGCTTTTTTTAACTGTCAACTTTTAGTCTTTCCCACCTGTTTGTAGGCCCCAGGTAACAGTAACCAGGATGTTGCCTTCTAAACTACCTGATGTTTTCTCATGGCCAGAAATGACTGACCATGACCCTACTACCTTTGTCATAGGGCGTCTCCCACAGGGTCACTCGTGTGCTCTTCTTCCTTTCTTCCCTTACAGTAGGGGAGGGCCAGACGAAAGGGCAGCTAAAGAGTTACATCCAAACGATTGCAAATGGGCTATGATAAGCCTAGGCAATCTCCTTTTCTTATTAATTTATTTTTTAAGGAGTAAAAATTTCATATGTACAACTTTAGGAATATAGTTACTCTTCCCACCACACTCTTCCCCCTCCTCCTCCCTCTCCCTTTCCCAGTCGCATTCTCCATTAAGATTCATTTTCATTTATCTTTGTACAAAGACTAACTCTGTAGTAAGTAAGGATTTCAGCAATTTGCACACATGCACACACAAACACAAACTGAGAACTAGTTTTACAGTTAACTCTCAGAATACAACTCATTGAGGACAGAGGTCTTTTTTTTTTTTTTTTTTACAGGCAGAGTGGACAGTGAGAGAGAGAGACAGAGAGAAAGGTCTTCCTTTGCCATTGGTTCACCCTCCAATGGCTGCCGCGGCCGGTGGGCTGCGGCCGGCGCCCCGCGCTCATCCGATGGCAGGAGCCAGGTGCTAGGTGCTTTTCCTGGTCTCCCATGGGGTGCAGGGCCCAAGCACTTGGGCCATCCTCCACTGCACTCCTGGGCCACAGCAGAGGGCTGGCCTGGAAGAGGGGCCGGGACAGAATCCAGCTCCCCGACCTGGACTAGAACCCGGTGTGCCGGCGCCGCAAGGCGGAGGATTAGCCTGTTGAGCCGCGGCGCCAGCCGAGGACAGAGGTCTTGCATGGGGAATTAGTACACAGTGACTCCTGTTGTTAATTTAACAATTAACACTCTTATGTATGACATCAATGACCACCCAAGGCTCTTGACATGAGCTGCCTAGGCTATGGAAACCTTTTGAGTCCACAAACTCTGTCAGTGTTTGGACAAGGCTATAAGTAAAGTGTAACTTCTCTCCTCCCTTTAGAAAAATGTACATCCTTCTTTGATGGCCACTGCTGGGGTCTCAATCCCAGAGATCCTTCATGTAGAACATTTTTTGCATTGTGTCTTGGCTTTCCTTTAAGCAATCTCCTTGTGACCTGTATTTTCTCTTGCCTTATGCAGGGAGACCTTGTAGCTGTCGGAGTACTCTCTGGGAACAGAAATTTTGAAGGTCGAGTTCATCCCAACACCCGGGCCAACTATTTGGCCTCTCCTCCCTTAGTAATAGCATATGCAATTGCTGGGACCATCCGGATTGACTTCGAGAAAGAGCCATTGGGTAAGATTCTGTGTGACTACAATTTTTTTCAAGTGAACCTAAAAATAATACCAAAAGAAAGTTACTGCTTTCCTTGAATAAAAACTGAAATATAGAGCCTCCAGAAAGAAGGTGGAGAGGAGACTCTGTTTCCTAATACACAGCCAAGATACGATTCTAGGAGTTAAGTAAGAGTCTGCTTGAGGGTGAGGGGTGACAGGAGAGGAAGAAATGCCCTAAGTGAGAGATCCTGCTCATCTAGCTTCATTAGTTCCTCCTGTTCCCGGTCCCGTGATGGCCTAACAGAAGGCGCTGTTTAGTACATGCTCGGTAGGAGCCGCTGCCATTACTTCTGAGCCTCAGAAATCGGGAGAGATGCTGCTTTGTCTTCCTTCCTCTCACCTCCTTGCCTGCTACACTTCCTCAGTCCATTCGAGCAGTTTAGACAGGATGAAAAGTGTGCCCCTAAAACTGATTGATAAGAACTCATAACCTTGGAGGTACAGTGATCCTTGTTATTTATGGATTCTGCATTTGTAAATTTACCTGTCCACGAAAAGCCCCAAATCAGTGCTTATGAGGCTTTAGTGATTGCTCACAGACATGCTCAGAGGGACGGAAACTCGGTCACTCACTGCACGTGGTGCCATGCAGAGGTCAAATGGAGTGATGCTCAGCCTGCTTGTTTAGCTCTCAGGCTGTGGGCTATTTACTATCATGTTTTCTGCATTTTTATGTTCTATGTGGGGATTTTGCTGTTTGACATGGCTCCAGTTCCTGGTGCTAAAGTGCTGTCTCGTGTTCTTCAGTATAACACTGGGGGTGCCCTGAGCTCAGACAAACTTTGTTCACGCTTGAGCTAAAGTGCTAGTGGTTAACCAGTCAGCAGCACACAGGTATGCCTTGTCTCCTTGAGGCATAAGTGCCTAGAATCCCCCTCAGAGAGAAAAGCTGCACAAATTTAAATGACTTTATAAAATGATGTTGTATCTGCATATGACCTTTGCAGTCCTTGTCTACTTCTTATTTTTAATTGTTATTTGTTCAAGAAGCAGAGAGACAGCATGCCAAATAGCCCCCCATTTGCTGGTTCAATTCCCAGAAGCCCACAACAGCCAGGACTGGATTGAGCCAAAGCTGGTAGCCAGGAACTTAATCCAGGTCTCCTGCATGGGTGGCGGGAACCCAGTAATTATCAAGTCCAAGCACTCCAATAACGTGTGGGCATCCTAACTGGTGTGTTAACTGCTAGGCCTCCTGAACACCTCTAGTCTTCTCTAAAGAGTTCCTGTAATACATAATGTACAACATGTATAGTTGTCAGTATTTATGTAATAATCACAAGGAGAAAAAAGTCTGTACATGTGCAGTACAAACAGCATGTTTTTTAGCAAACATTTCCAACTCACACTTGGTTGAATCCATGGATGTGGAACCCACAGATATGAAAGACATCTGTATTTAAATAAGATGTCTTTAGACAGAAGCAGATATAAAACAAGGTTATGTATGCATCCAGTGCCAAAAATATGACTGGAAGCTTGCAAGCACCTACCCCTGTGTTTCCCGTGGGAAAGTTCGCACAGGTTATAGAACATAACTACCAAGAATGAGACTCTGTCTTGTGTGATAATGAAGCTGAAAGTCTTTTTCATTAATAAACGTTTTCCCCAGGGATGAACGCGAAGGGGCAACAGGTGTTTCTGAGAGATATCTGGCCAACTCGAGAGGAGATCCAGGCAGTGGAGCGGCAGTACGTCATCCCTGGGATGTTCACGGAGGTCTACCAGAAAATAGAGGTGAGGTCCCCGCTGCCCGGCCCAGGATCTGAGAGAAAGCCTCCCCTCAGTGTCTGCCCTACCTGCAGACCTGGAGGCCATTGGGAGTGTGAACTGGAGAAAGGAACGTTTATTTCTGCAAATAACAAGAGCAGGGAAGCCCCACACTCCCCGGTGTTCCGTATTTGGACAAGAATGACAGCCTCAGAAAGAAAGGGCTCAGGTTCTGCCCGCCGCACTCTACGCCTTTCTCAGACACCTTGGAGGGTGCCAGTCAGCTGTGATGAGGACCCCTAAGGAGTATTGTACCTCGGAGGGGTAGAATCAGTTGATTGAATGCACTGTTTGGATGCCTTAAAAAAAAAAAGCCATTCAGTAGGAAATAAACAGCAGCCAAAATCAGGATGTGTGTGTGTGCATGTATGTGTGTGTGCGCATGTGCATGTGTGTGTGTGCACATGTGCATGTGTGCACTTATTTTACAAATAGGAGAAAATGGATGGGGCACTTGGATGTTATTTTTCCTGCTCTCTGCATTAAGATGCCCAAAGGCTTCTCCCCAGGGCTGGTGGTTTCAAAGGAGGGAAGGGGGTAAATATGTGTGGTGTTCATGCACGACAGCCTCCCATGGTGCACGCTGGGAGAAGGGAGCTTGGCAGGCTTTGAGTTGCATACCTTTTCCAGAAGCTGAAGGTAATGGACCTCTGGAGTGAATTCAAGCCAACTGCTTAGCAGCTGTCATTTGTAGTATCCAGTGTCTATGTGACCTGGAGGTCCACTTCCCAAAATACTCAAAGTAAATAATTTCCCCTTAGATTATTATTAGTTGATAAGTTTATTATTATAAGTATACATACTCCTGTCTATTGCTATGCAACAAATTACCCTGAAGCTTAGTGAGTCAACAGTTTCTTTGAGTCAGGAATTCAGGTCCAGCTTCTCTGGGTACCTTTGCCCTCAGAAGGCTCCCATCAAGCCACCATCTGGGCCTTCGACCAGAGGAGGAGCCTCTCTTGCCCACACCTGCCATTGTTGGGCTAAGTAAGGTGCACAGTCCCTGGCTGGCTAATAGCTGGAGTCCTCCCTGTGTTGCCTGTGTCCCCTCTCAGCTCACAGCCTGGTGGCTGGCTTCCTTCAGAAAAGCCAGCCTGAAGGCAGGGGCACTTGATGGTCCTGCCCACTCTCTGTGGTCTCCTGAGGATGTGAATCCATAGAAGGATCATGGCTGCCCTCCCAGAGGCTGCCCAACATAGAGCATTTGCATTTTTAAATTAGGATATCCTGGTAAAAAGAGCTCTTTTATTTGACTACTTAGAATAAAAACTGGTTTTTATTGTACTATTTAGCTTGAAAGTTTTGTGTTTGCATATTTAAATTTTCCCTGGAATGAAAAGTGATTACATTTGCCTTTCTTTGCTTTTTTATTTTTTTTTAAAGACTGTGAATGCAAGCTGGAATGCCTTAGCAGCCCCATCAGATAAGCTGTATCTCTGGAATCCCAAATCCACATACATTAAGTCACCACCATTCTTTGAAAACCTGGTATGCCTCTTTACTTCTTGACAAAAGGAGTTCTTCCAAGGGTTTCTTTCCTCCTCAAATCTACTTTGTTACTCCATACACTTTGACTGCCTATTCATTAAAACCTTTGTCCTGGGGAAGTTTTGGGGAAGCTGGGCTATCTGGGTGTAGTGATCAGTACAGTGTACAGTTTCTGGTCACAGATTCTGTGTGGTTGTGCAGAGGAACCTTGGCAATCAGGTGTGCCCTGGACATAGGCTCAGTAAAGTCTGAGGGACTGCTCCCAGAGAACACCTTCCCACCACGAAAATGAGGGCTATCTTCCCAAAACCAGTGGTCAAGAAAACCATGCACCCCAGGTGGGCCACTGGTGGAAGGGGAAAGAAGTAGGAGTCAGGATTCCAGTTGTCCTTGATAAAACCTAGAAAACTATAATTTTCCATGCATTGATGATGTAGAGCTGTCATGTTGAAATCAGAGAAGACCCGCTAATTTCTACACTGAAATGTTGCCCCTTAAAGTTCCCTAGAAATGCTATCCAGGGTGCCACATGTGCTACTGGAATTTGGGGTGCCATACGATTTCACCACGGGCTTATTATTAAATCCCCAATATTAATAAGCCCGAGAGGGTTCTTGCCTAATATTTAGAGAAGAATTCTAAATATCGGCACAGATAAATGAGGCAGCATGGTACGTTTTAAGCTTTTTAGTGAGAAAGATGCATAGGAGAGAACTTTATATAAGAGAGAGAGGTGAATAGGGGTTCATACTGAGCACCAGGAACCAGCCACATGGAAGAGCATCTAGGCCTGTATCTGGGCCAGGAAGCCTAGAGCACATGGCCCGAAGGCCATGCACCCTGGAGGCGCGGGGCTACAGCAAGCCCCCTCCTGACAAGAGGCCAGGGAAGAAGAGAGGGCCAGGCCACACTCACACCATGTCCAGCTTTTAACCCACTTCCAAAGGGGAGTGGTTAATTAACCTGATTGGCTGGTGGGCACCCAGGTGTGGCCAGGTAGGGGAATGAGGCCACACAGGGGCGTGGCAAAGGCATCAGGTAGGGCATGAGGTCACACAGGGGTATGGTGAAGGCGTGGTCTTCCAGTCCACAAATCTAATCAATTTTAACCTGTGTGCCTGCCTACTTCATTGTGGTTGAGGTCCATGGGCCACTACTGTTGAGAATCCCCTGGTGACTGGGTGGGAAAACCTGAGTAGACGCTGACTTGTGTTCTTTGCTAGACTTTGGATCTGCAGCCCCCTAAATCTATAGTGGATGCCTTTGTGCTGTTAAATTTGGGAGATTCAGTAACAACGGACCACATCTCTCCAGCTGGAAATATTGCAAGAAATAGCCCTGCTGCTCGTTACTTAACCAACAGAGGGTAAGTAGAAGTAGTATGAGAGAGACAGGAAAGACTAAAGGCAAAAATGGAATGAGTGAGGCCAGTATTTCACATTTCAGATGCTGTCTTTAGAATCAGACTACTTTACTGCATAACAAAGCTAATCTAAATATTCTTTTTACAGTTCCTTCAGACATTGCTATCCAGTTTTGAAAAACTCCAAGGGATCCCAGGGAATATAGATTTCTGTCTTTCTCCAGCACACTTCTCACGCTGCCCTCAGTTGTAGCTCTGGGAACAGCTTTTCTGCCTTGGAAAATAGTGCTTAGGGCCAGCGCCGCGGCTCAATAGGCTAATCCTCCGCCTTGTTGCGCCGGCACACCAGGTTCTAGTCCTGGTCAGGGCACTGGATTCTGTCCTGGTTGCCCCTCTTCCAGGCCAGCTATCTGCTGTGGCCAGGGAATGCAGTGGAGGATGGCCCAAGTGCTTGGGCCCTGCACCCCACGGGAGACAGGAGAAGCACCTGGCTCCTGGCTTCAGATCAGCGCGGTACGCCGGCCGCGGCAGCCATTGGAGGGTGAACCAACGGCAAAGGAAGACCTTTCTCTCTGTCTCTCACTGTATAACTCTGCCTGCCAAAAAAAAAAAAAAAAGAAAAGAAAATAGTGCTTAGTAGATTGAGAAAAATGGTTACATTGGTGCAATATTATTTTTTTGGTATAAACTTGTTTCATCTCTGCCCTAACATTAGCTTTTCTCCTTGCGATCTTAGGCTAACTCCGCGAGAATTCAACTCCTATGGTTCCCGCCGGGGGAATGATGCCATCATGGCACGGGGGACGTTCGCCAACATTCGCTTGTTAAACAGATTTTTGAACAAGCAGGCACCACAGACTATACATCTGCCTTCTGGAGAAACCGTGAGTATTGCCTCTTCAGCTTCCTTTAAGGGCAGCCCTTGCTGGGCCCTGGGGCTGGGTTTACACCGCGGCTTTGCTGTTGGCTTCCTTGTTTCTCAGTCCCTTCCGACCTCTGGCTTCCTGGGGTCCCTCTTGCAGGTGCACACATGTGAGGGGCTTAATATCATTGTCAAAAGTAAAACCTCTCCTTGCTTAGAGATTCTGCACCATAGTTTAAGTAAGTCTCATTTCTTTTGAGCTGATCCTAAAAAGTCTTTGACATTTGAAAGGGAAACTCCACACTAAAACAGTGTCTGTTGATCAAGAAGTGCTGTTGCAGTACTTTATTAGCATTTAATTTGCTACATCCACTAGGAAAAGAAGAGATATTTAGGCTACTAGGGGCCTGCTTGAGTTCTGAAGAAGCCAGTTGGAATTGGTCTGTTGCTGCTGGGACTGTTCCCAGGTGAAAGGTGGTGAGAGGCAGGGAAAGTCTGCAGGTCTGGATTCAAATCCCAGCTCCACCTCATACCTCAGCCAGTTACTTCCCTCTTAGCTTCTCATCGCTTGCTGGTAAAGTAGGAATAATGCCAACCCCACAGGGCTCTGAGGCTCAAAATGAAGTGGAGTGACATGAAAGCCTCCCATAATGTGTCCCCTAGTGTGGGAGGGCTTCAGATTCACTTCCCTTCCCGAGGACACTGAAAACTAACCCCTTGCGGGGTAACTGCCAACTTTCACTAACATTCCACGTACTGTCCTAAACTCTGTATACATTGACTAAAGTTTAATTTTTAGTGAGGTAGGCACCATAATTGTCTGTCTGAACTTGAGAACCTGAAGTATAAAGAGGTCCTGTAACTCCGTAAGGTCACACAGTAGGAAAGTAGAAATTAAAACACAAGGAGTCCAGTCCGAAGTCAGTGATCTTCACTCCCACACTTACTGCCTCATCCACAACCGTTGAACTGGTTATGTTTCTGTAAAGCAAACTCTTTATAGAAGATTGATGATCAGCAAGGCCTCGTCCAATAGATACTTGTTCAGTGAATAGCAGGGATAATAAAATATTCCATGAAAAAGATAGATACTGAATGATGGAATACCCAAGAGACAAAGGGGAAAGACGTGTTTGTGGACACTGGGGTCGGGGAAGGCAGCCAATAAACCGACAGTGTCACCATGAGCACCACTTTTCCACAAGCCCTGCCGTGCCTTAGAACTTGGAGTCTGATGTTTAGAGCCTCTTTGTAAAAAGGAGGCAGAGTCAGAGATGAGCCACAGCTGATCTGCAGGCAGAATTAGACAGCAAAGAGAAGGAAAACAGACCTTACAAAAAGTAGAAGAAAACTATCTGAGGGTTTTTTAAAGTTAACTTTCTGTTGCTGTAAAGTAACAATCAAGAGACAAGAAAGAGCTCTGTCAATAAAAAAAATTAAAGCACTCCCCTCCCTAAAATTTAAAGGAAGAGTTGGTTAGTTGAGAGAATCTTCTGAAATATAGAACAGAAAAATAAAGGGAAACTTAGAGAAAAAAAAGTCTAAGAAAATTAAGGACTAAGTACAGGAGGTCCAGCATGGAACTAAATAGAGGTGCTAAAGAGGGAGCAGGCAGAACGTAAGAAAGGAAGTAATCCAAGGAAGACAAAAGAAGAATTACCCAACTGGCGGAAATGAGAATCCGGATCAAAAAGACACACTTGAATGCCTAGCCAGATGACTTACAATAACGCATTGCAAGTTTCAGTGTTGTGAAATCAAGAATGCAGGATAAGCAGAAGATGGAGAAACTGCCAGAGAGGGGAAAACAGCCTAAACACAACAGTGGGGTATCAGAAGTGCTCCAGCCCTCTTGACAGCAACACTGGAAACTTAGACTGAGGAAAATGATTTGTACCCTAAAATTCTGTGCTTGTCCAGTGCATTGAAACTAATGGGAGATTCAGATATTCAAACACTTAAAAAATAGCCGTCAACCCTTCTCTTCCAGGAAGTTCCTTGGCAGATGTTTTCCATCAGAATGAGGGAGTAAACAAAAAGAGGAGCTGTGGGGCCTAGGACAGACGTGAAGGGACCCTCCAGGGTAGTGGCAAAGGATGCTTGCTCTGTCACAGGAACACAGCACGTCTACAGAGTTGTCGGTCCCATCTGAAACTGGACCAACAGCTCTAGGAGTGACATAGATGTTTAACTGATATATTTTTCTAATAGAGAAGACTTGTATTTTTGTCAGCATCTGGGAATGACTGGTTAGGGGCATAGACACAGATAGGTATACCCAACAAATGAAAATTAGTAATTCTAATAGAAATTTTTAAAAACATCCTCAAGAGAAGGAAATAATAGTATATTAGATGGCTCAGGTGTAAATAGTGTTTACATAATCATGACTACAAATCCCAACCACTGGCTTACCAATTGTATGGCATAACTATATTGATAGGTCGAGGAGAGGGAAGCTATCTGTCAAGGTAGGATGAGGGTGCTAGGGATGGTGGTAAAAAGAATTAAATCCTCATCAAAGTATGAAGTTGACAGAGGATAACAGAAATGGAGAAGTCTAGATCTAGCAGCTTCAGTGTAACACCTGGAGACACAGGTGTGGTGTCAAAGAACAAGCTCACTTTTCTGTTATGTTCTCTTCAGAGGAGAGCGAGCTTGCAAGGAGCTGTTGTTTTGTAACCCAAATGTTCAGAGCCCTCAGCATGGCTCATGTAATAGAAAAGACGAAATGGGAATTCTTGATTGCCTTAGTCTCTTTGATCTTGGGCAACAGGACTTGCTTTGCCATGCCGTTGTCAGCTCTGTAGTACTTCCACTTGTATTCCCACCTGCCCCAGTATTCTTAATGTGTGAAGCTAACAGTCTCTGAAAGTATCAGGTAGGTAGGTTGCTTCTGGTCTTGGAAGAATCTAGACTTAACTTGATGGAGCAGAGGTCAGCTTTTATTATTTTTGCAACATTTTTTATATTTATAAGTTTTGTCCAGCCGAGGACATACAGACCCTGCTAAGAATGAACTAACACGGTATGAGATTAACCACAGGCTCCATCAGATCTCCCACATTGGAATTTGTGGAAAACCTACTTGAGAATTTGCTTTCTTGAGCTCCTTTCAGTGTAAACACACTGTCTTTTAAGAAATTTTGTTCTCTGACTTACAGAGAAAGGTTATTGAATAATTGTGATTCTGAATCTCTTTGTGTTTTTATTTGTAAGAGGTAGACAGAGCTCGCACCTGCTGGTTCACTCTCCAGATGTCTGCCCAGCTGAAGTGAGGCCAGGGCCAGGAACGCAGTACAGGGCTCCCATGTGGGTACCAGGAGCCCATTTATTTGGGCCATCACCACTGGCTCCCATGGTCTACATTAGCAGGAAGCTGAAATGTCACTCAGATGTGAGTGCAAGCATCTTAACTGCTAAACTAAACTCTTGCTCCTGAATAATTGTTTCATTACTCTGTTTGTTACTGGTAAATATCAGCTCAAAGATTCAGATTTCCGTGAGAAACAAATCTGATGCTGTAAGATGTTTCTTACATAGTGGTTAAGAAGCTGCTTGGGATGCCCACCTTCCCTACTAGAGAACCTGGGTTCAAGCCCTAGCACCAGCTCTGATTCCAGCTTCTTGCTAATACACATCCTGGGGGTGGGAGGCCCAGATGGCGGCTCAAGTAGTTGGCTCACTGCCACCCACATGGGAGATGCAGATTGCGTTCCCAACTCCTGGCTTCATCTTGGCCCTGCTGCAGGCATTCAGGGAGTAACCCAGCAAGTAGAAACCCCCCACCCCCGTCTCTATCTCTATCTCTACTTTTCAAATAAATAAAACATTTTTAAATTAGTTAATCCTTTCTTCTTCTTTATTGATTTGTGCTTCCATCCATGTTTCTACTATCTCTACCCTTGACCTCATTGTAGAAGGATGACTAATAAAAGTTTGCATTTCATGTCATTTCAAAACACATGACCTTTGTGTTTTGCTTCTCTGCCCAACTAACTACATGGAATCTTTAAAGTGAATTAACACGGGTGTGGGTAGGGCAGGTTTTGTTGTTGTTGTTTTGTTTTAGTTTTAAAATGGTGTGGTCAAAGGAAGAGAAAAACCTGATCTAGTTTCCCTTCCTCCCTGACGTGTAGGATTTGAATGCTTTTCTAAAACTGCCTTAAAGTTACGGCATTTCAGTTAAACACACACACACACACACACACACACACACACACACAATTCAGTTTGATGAAAGAAATAGATCACAATAACTGGAGCTTTCTAGCCCAAACAGCCGATTCATTGACTTTTTCCATTGACTTTGCGTTGACTTTTCCGTTGTCTTTGCGTTGACTTGGCTGTCTGCAGGCTCAGCAGGGCTCCTGACCCGGTGTCTACACTGCTGCCCTTGCATCTCTGACACCTTCCTTTTCTCTTTCTCAGCTTGATGTGTTTGATGCCGCTGAGCGGTACCAGCAGGAAGGCCATCCCCTGATCATCCTTGCTGGCAAGGAGTATGGCTCAGGCAGCTCCCGAGACTGGGCAGCCAAGGGCCCTTTCCTGCTGGTGAGTATGAAGCGGAGACATCCCAGAGGGCAGCTGCCCGTCTGAACTGGAAGGGGAGCTGGGAAGGTGCCCAGGCCTGAATGCTGACACTTCACCCTCTAGGAAGATGCTGTGTAAGAGCAAGCTCTGAAAAGCTTGTAGTGCTTGTTCATCCCTGCTGCTTGGAGGATCGGATTCCTTTTACTTAGTGAAGAGTAATAATAGAAAGTTAAAGTGGTTCCCTGAGAACAGACATTCACATCTTAGCAACCAGGACCTCTGTGGTTTCCATAGGTCTGTTTTAGGGGGAGGGCCTATGAGATCTCTGAAATTCCATCCAGAAGTCTCTATGCACAGGGAGAAGTGTCACGGTTTTTAGGTGAACCTAAAGAATAAGCCAGAGCTACTGTACTGTCAGGTTCACAGAAGGGAGAAAGGAAGGGGCTTGGGCTTTTTCAAGAGTTACTTTGGTGAGAAAAGGCTACAGGTGTCTTGGATAAATGGTGTATAGATTTTATGTAATTGCTTTTCACTGTCTGTGGAAACATTATAGATGCTCAGTGAGAAAGGGAAGCTCTCTCTGCATAGCCAGGTGGCTCTATTTAGAGCCTGTACCTGTGTTAGGGTTTGATTTTGCTTTCAAGGGACTGTGCAGGAAGCAGGGAGCTTTTACATCTTGAACTTTTTTTTTTTTTTTTTGACAGGCAGAGTGGACAGTGAGAGAGAGAGACAGAGAGAAAGGTCTTCCTTTGCCGTTGGTTCACCCTCCAATGGCTGCCGCGGTCGGCGCGCTGCAGCCAGCGCACCGCGCTCCTCTGATGGAGCCAGGAGCCAGGTGCTTTTCCTGGTCTCCCCATGGGGTGCAGGGCCCAAGCACCTGGGCCATCCTCCACTGCACTCCCGGGCCACAGCAGAGGGCTGGCCTGGAAGAGGGGCAACCGGGACAGAATCCGGCACCCCGACCGGGACTAGAACCCGGTGTACCGGCGCCGCAAGGCGGAGGATTAGCCTGTTGAGCCACGGCACCGGCCTGAACATTTTTTTTTAATATTTATTTGAAAGAGTTACAGAGAGGCAGGGGCAGAGAGAGAGAGATCATCTATCCAGTGGTTGACTCCCCAAATGGCTGCAATGGCTGGAGCTGGGCCAATCCAAAGCCAGGAGATTCTTCTAGGTCTCCCACATGGGTGCAGGGGCCTAAGCACTTGGGCAATCTTCTTCTTCCCCAGATGCATTAGCAAGAGCTGAATCACAAGTGGAGTAGCCGGGTCTTGAACCAGCACTCATATGGGATGCTGGCTGTGCGGGCCATGACTTTACCTGCCAAGCCACAGTGCTGTACCTGCCACTCCCACCTCCCATCTTGAGCATTTGATTGCCCTGAGAGCAGGGAAGAATTCTGCCTGACTTTAATCCTCAGGATAGGGTAAAAATGGTTTAGCTGATGTCAATTTAAATCATCAGTGGCTTAAACAATTTAATGTGCTTAGGAAACAGTTGATATCCACCAGTACAATAAAATTGTGGCTGGCAGGCAGGCACTCCTCCAGACACCCAGACTCTATGTCTTTAAACATCACACCTTTTTTTTCTTTATCAGTTACTTTGCTCTAATTGGGGAAGAAAAGAAAGAGTCTCTGATTAGTTGGTAATCGGTCATAGACCTGTCTTTTCTGGAAACCACTAAAGGGAACCAGAGAAATTTAAGAAAAACAGAATGAGGCTAGGAAGGGGTTTAAGGGATAGCAGAAATGAGACCTGGGCAGTGAGCAGTCAGGAGGGGAGCTCTAGCATCTGGTGCCGAAGGGTGACTTGAGTCAGACCAGTCTACAGAACTGCTGTATGCTCTGGCTGTCCAGGAAGCCATGTGCACTTCTGCTCCGTAGTGCTCTGCAGTGCTGGTCTGCACTGTCATGGAGGAGAGAATGGGTGGCTATGATTTCCACAGCCAGGGATGATGGAGATGTGTGTAGAAAGCATTCCTGTACATAATGTACATTCACACATATACGTAAATTGCCACACAATATAGGTTATCCCAGAGTCGGCATATGTGAAGATGTACATACGTGGGTGCTTCAAAAAGTTCATGGAAAATGCATACTAAGAAAAAACTATGCATAACTTTCTTGAACCAAAACTGACTTTTTAATTTCATTTTCCATGAACTTTTGGAAGTACCCTCATATGTACATCTCTACAAAATACTGTCTTGAACCTGCAGTGGCTCTCAAATTTGGAAAAACCTAGGGACTTTAAAAAAAAAAAAAAAGACCTGTGTTTGGATCTCAATCCCAGACAGGTTTCATTGGTAAGGGAAAGGCCTAGGCATCAGGATTTTCAACACTTCCACCGGTGACTAATCTGTTATGTGGCAGAATTTGAGAACCACTGATCTGTAGTCCTGTTTCTCAAAACTTGTAAGCATCTCTAGCCCCCTCCCACCACATACATGGTTCCTGTAAGAGATTGAAGTGCTGTGTGGAGAGCTGGGGCCCATAGTACCCCAGAACCTATATGTTTAAGTGCACACTAGCTATCGAGATCTTTTAGGATACCTTATTATAATTAATGTTAATAGTAAATGGGGAGTTCTAATTAACCCTGTTTTATTGGTAATTGTTATAGATTGCCAATTATAGATTACCAATAAAATGTACTTTCTAGAGGTTTAATATTAAAACCATTCAATACAGTTTGATCCTTGAAACAGGAGCAAGCAGTACATAGTAGGTGATCATTTACTCTATCTGTAGTATGTTCTGAAAGTTGCCTTTTTTAGGAAAAAAAAAAGTTTGTTACCTATTTGATAGGAAGAAGGGTTCCCATTCACTGGCTCACTCTCCGGGTGCCCACAATAGTCTTTGGCTGGGGCCAGAGCTGGGAGCCAGGAACTCCATCTAGGCCTCTCATTTGAGTGGCAGGGGCTCAATTAGTTGAGCCATCCCAGCTGCCTCCCAGGGTCCGTATTAGCAGGAAACTGGAACCAGGAACCAGAGGCTGCTGTTGAACCCAGGCTCTTCAGTTGTGGGTGTCCTAATCGCTAGGCCAAATGCCTACCCTTGAAGGTTGCTTTTTTTTTTTTTTTTTTTGACAGGCAGAGTGGACAGTGAGAGAGAGAGACAGAGAGAAAGGTCTTCCTTTGCCATTGGTTCACCCTCTAATGGCTGCTGCGGCCGGCGCACCGCGCTCATCCGATGGCAGGAGCCAGGTGCTAGGTGCTTCTCCTGGTCTCCCATGGGATGCAGGGCCCAAGAACTTGGGCCATCCTCCACTGCACTCCTGGGCCACAGCAGAGGGCTGGCCTGGAAGAGAGGCATCCGGGACAGAATCTGGCGCCCCGACCGGGACTAGAACCCGGTGTGCTGGTGCCGCAAGGCGGAGGATTAGCCTGTTGAGCCACAGCGCCGGCCTGAAGGTTGCTTTTTTTGATTAAACCTTTGTATCTGCTGATATACCTATAGTAATTGAAAAATTCAAAGGAAAGAAGATAATTTTCTTTACGTTGTTTTGTGGTGTGAATTCCAAATGCCACTGACTGACTAAAGAGGACAGTAGTAACATCAGTGTCCCCGCGTTGGTGGAAATGGAATGAGAATTTATTTAAGTGCTCCTATCGTGCCTGTAGGTTGCAGTCAGTCAGTTAAGACTAACTATTTGGTTGGGTGTTGTGGCACAGCAGGTTACGCTGCAGCCTGGGATGCCTGCATCCCATATGAGTGCTATGGATTATGTCCATCTCTGCTTCAGATCCAGCTCCTCTCTAATGTGCACCCTGGGAGGCAGCAAATGATGGCTTGATTGCTTGGGCCCCTGCTCGCCCTGTGGGAGATCTAGATGGCGTTCCTGGCTCCTGGCATTGACCTGACCCAGCCTGATTGTTGCAGAAATTTGGGGAGTGAAGCAGCACTTGGAAGATTTCTGTTTCTCTCTCTGTAACTCTGCCTTCCAAATAAAAATAAGACTATTGTATAACAAGAGGATAACATATTATGGAAAAGATCAATGAGTACTGAAAAAGAACTTAGCTATGAGAATATTTGTGTCCTAGGAAGTCTTCTGTAAAGTTGCTGTGAATCTAAAGAGAAAGTTGGAACTGTGTCCGGGTTGTTACTCTCTGTGTTTGTCAGGGAATCAAAGCTGTCCTGGCTGAGAGTTACGAGCGCATTCACCGCAGTAACCTGGTTGGAATGGGGGTGATCCCCCTTGAATATCTCCCTGGTGAGAACGCAGACTCCCTGGGACTCACAGGACGGGAACGATACACCATCATCATTCCAGAAAACCTCACACCACGGATGCATGTCCAGGTCAAGGTAAGCCAAGACTTCTCTGTGCCAAGCCCCACTAAAAGACATCCTTTGTAATCAGTTCTCTAGGAGGAATTTAGTAGACAGGGGAAAAAAAATCATTCCATGGACAACATTAACCTTAGGAGTCCTCTTAGCACCTTTTCTATGTATACTTTTACAGCCTGGAGAGGATGACACTTGTTGAGTTACTATTTGTTTATTCATAAAGTTATAGTAACTTCCTTGGTTGCCTCCCAGTATCCATCAGCCTGTCTGCTTGTTCCTCCCAGTCTTACTCCACCCCCCAGAATAGTGATGGAAACTCGGAGTAGGACATTTTTATATCACCTAGAAAAAAAGTTACCAAAATGTAAAAAATAGATATATTCACCCATTCCCTGAGCTTCACTCCGAACCTCAGGCTTTTATTTCCCGGGGGGGTGGGGGGGGGTGGGAGTGGGGGTGTGTGAAAGGTGACATATCCCAGGGAGCAAGCAAGGTGCTTTACCAGCCAGGCTGAGGCCGGTGCTGAGGTCTGCATCAGGAGTGGGCAGCGGGCCCAGCTGTCTCAGACAGCTTTAAGGAAACTTCTGCTGACCTGAGATGCTTCTGTCCACAGGGAGGCCCCCCAAGAAGGTTTAGAAAATACCAGCCCAGTGTCACTAGAGACCACTCCCCGAGAAGCTATTTCTGGCTTTCGGATGCTTCTCATCTATCTCATTTGTTTGCTGCAATACTTCTCAAACTTGAGTGCACAGAGGAGTCCCCCAGGGACCTAGCTGAAATGCAGATTCTTGTTTACCTGGTCTGGGGTGTGGCCAGAGACCTCGCCAGTCCTCCTGTGTTGCTGGCGTGTGGCCCACACCTGGAGTGGCAGGCTGCAGTGCAGGCTGCCTGGGGTCTCGCCTCCTCCCTCAGCCACTTCTTTCTCTTGTCATCACAGCTGGACACCGGGAAGACCTTCCAGGCCGTCATGCGGTTTGACACCGACGTGGAGCTCACTTATTTCCACAATGGCGGCATCCTCAACTACATGATCCGCAAGATGGCCAAGTAGGCGCTCGGTTCTTAGGAAACCTGCACTTGGTGCTGCCCCAGGGAGAAGGCCCGGCTGCTAGCCAGCAGAGACTCTTCTGCAGGGGCTCTTCCCTGCCTCCACGGGGGCTCCTGCCTCACAGACAGCGAGTGAGCACTGGGGTTTGGTGCCAGTCCTGGAGGCACAAGACCAGAAGTTCCTACACTCTCTACTTTCCTCTGCCTTTTTCTAGAATTCCGAAGCTAGAACTGTGGGAATGTCAGTAGTGCCAGAAAGAAAACCGAGTTCCTTTTTAAAGTTACTGATGAGAGGGGGCTGATTTTTTCACTCTTAACTATTAATCATGAGCTGAACACTAGCAGGTGTCGCCTACCCATTTTATTCCTGTTATCCTCTGCTCAATGAAACCTTTCCCTGGAGGGCCATTTTCCCTTGTTACACCAGTGTTAACTGACATAGGTAGATGAGAACTTTTCAGACTTCAAATCAGTGATTATGATCCCTCCATTTCCTTTGAAATCAATGATCCAGACACCTCGCAGATAAATCAGATGTTGAATTTTTTTTATTATGTACCTTTGATAAAAGAAAAATGAAGTTTTCTTTTACTGTCTTCAGAATTTTTTTCAGCGAGGAGACCTTTGGAAGTGGTTTGGAGGACAGACACAGATCATTAATAATTTGAATTAAGATTAAATCTATTTTCAAGGAAAACTTGTTGACTTTGGAATTGAGTTGTGCTCTGTGTGTGGCTTTATTTGGGGGATATTTGGAGCAGACCACATCACCCTTTTGCATGAATGAGCTTCGTGTTGTCCTGTTTTGACACCTACGGGAAGTGCTGGAGGGACAGCGTTGACCCAGGATCATATTTGTGCTGTTTGGGAACTGACAAGAAGGAATAGTAGTAGCTCGGTAACTGTAGCAAGGATGCAAGTGTGGTAAGCAGATGATGGCTTTTTAGCGCTCTGGAGTTTATCTGCTCTTTTCCATCACTGAACTCATTTTAGAGCATGTCCTGGTCTGCTCAGACTGTCATAACAAAGTACCACAGGCTGAGTGGCTTTAACAGAAATTTATCTTACAGTTCTGCAGGCATGAAGTCCAAGGTCAAGATCTAACTGCTTTGGTCTCTGGTAAGTTCTGTCTTCCTGGCTTCAGATGGCTGCCTTTGCACTATGTCCTCACGTGGCCTTCCTGGGTACATGCACTGGGAGAGGGAGAGAGAACGGGATCACTGGTGTCTGTTACAAGGTCAATAATTTCATCAAATCAGGGGATGACCTCATTTAACACACTTTTCACCCCCGAGGTCTCATCTGTAAATACAGCCAGTCAGGGAGGGGGAATGTCTGGACCTCAGCACAATAGTTTGGGAGTTCACAAACATTTAGTCCATAATAGGGCACCTTACTGTTTACAAATTCATCTTATAATTTTTTTTAATTTTTTTCACATTCTGATGAGATAAGGCACACCATGACAGAAGAGCAAGTATTATTAGTTGCACTGTACATATCAGTTTAAATAACAGATCTGGTAAGTAGAAGTGGTCAAAGCTGATTTTTGGAATGGAGATCTAGAGATTGCCCTTTCTAAAAATCGACAGTTGGAATGTATGAAATTATCATGTCTTACCACTGGATAAAACCTGTTAAGTCCTTCCCTTCTTGATTTTGCCTCTCTGAAAGCCAGCTGCCTGTCTTCCTGGGCTCTCCGGCTGTGGGCCTGATTTCCAGTACTCTCAGGGGGAGGGATCCCAGGCTGCCTGAGAACACAGCATGAAGGAAGTCAGCCTGTTCCACTCATGGTAGTTCTGTCTGAACCTAAGTGCAGCCCAGCCAGTACGCCTGTTAAGGATTAAAATTGAGTCAGTGTTTTGTGTTTTTTTTTTTTTCTTTTTTGCTTTGTATATTTTCAAAAATTTTAGTTGACAAAAGTTATATTTACTGAATACATGATGTTTTGAAATATGCATATACTGTAGAATTGGCTAAGTTAAATCAATTAACATGTATTACTTCATATACTTATTTTGTGGTAACAGTTAAAATTTACTCATAGTGATTTTCCAAGAATATATGGTTATCAACTGTAATTGCCAGTTTGTACAGTAGATCTCTTGAACTTGTTCCTCTAACAGACACCGTATCACTTAACATCTCGCTGATATGTTCCACCCCCTACCTGGTAACAGCCATTCTGTTCTCTACTTCTGTGAGTTTAAGTTTTGGGATTCCACATTTCAATAACATATGGTATTTGTCCTCTGTGCATGGCTTATTTCACCTAACACATTGTCCTCCAGGTTCATCCATATTTTCCCAAATGATGAGGTTTGCTTCTTTTTAAAAGCAGAATAGCGTTCCATTATGTGTGTACCACATTTTTCTTCAGTTATTCTTTGCTGATACTTAGGCTGCTTCCATATCCTGATTATTAAGAATAATGCTGCAGTGAACACAGGAGTGCTGACATCCCTTCTTCACACTGGTTTAATTTCCCACTGCTGGGATCGCTAGGTAATATGGCGGTTCTACTTTCTTTTTTTAAGGGACCTCATGCTGTCTTCCATAATTGCTGTGCTCATTTGCATTCCCATCAGCAGTGTGCAAGCATTTCCTTTTTTCTACATCTGCATCTACACTTATTTTTGGTATTTTTCATCATAGCAACTCTAACTGGTCTGTGAGGTGATAAGTTCATTGGGATTTTAATTTGCTATTGGCCATTTTTCTATATGCCTCTTTGCCATTTGTATATTGTCTCCAGAGAAATGTCTATTCAGATTCTTTGCCCTTTTTTAATCAATATAAGAAAACAGATTTCATGTATTTCATTGATACAATTCTAAGACATTGAGTTGAGTTCCTTATATATTTTGGGTATTAACCTATTAAATCCTCTTGGCCTGTTTGTTTTTATAACAGTACTGTACTGCTTTGATTACTGTAGCCTTGTATATTTTGAGGTTAGTGTGATGCCTCCAGCTTTGTTCATTCTGCTCAAGATAGTTTTGGATATTTGAAGGCCTGTGGTTCCATATGAATTTTAGGATTTTTTTTTCTATTTCTGTGAAAAATGTTGGAATTTTGATAGGAACTAAAATGAATCTGTAGATTGCTTTTGGGTAGTATAGACTTTTTAACAGTGTATAAACATGGGATATTTCTCCTTTCATCAGTGTTTTATAGTTTTCAGTGCATGTGTCTTTTGTTGAGTAAATTTATTCCTAAGTATTTTTATGTATATGTAGCTGTTGTAAGTGGAATTTTTTTTCTTGATTTCCTTGTTAGATAATTTGTTTTTTACCTATAAAAACACTACTGACTTTTTTTTAAAATATTTTATTTATTTATTTGAGAGGTAGAGTTACAGACAGACAGAGGTAGAGACAGAGAGAAGGTCTTCCTTCTGTTCGTTCACTCCCCAAATGGCCACAACGGCCGGAGCTGCGCCGATCCAAAGCCAAGAACCAGGAGCTTCTTCCGGGTCTCCCATATGGGATGCCGGTGCCACAGGCAGAGGATTAACCTACTGCGCCATGGCGCCGGCCCCAACTACTCTTTTTTTTTTTTTTTTTTAAAGATTATTTATTTATGTGAGAGACAGAGTTGGAGAGAGCTCCCATCTACGAGTTCATTCCCTAATACCCAAAAAGCTGGGACTGGGCTGAGGCCAAAGCCAAGAGTCAGGAACACAGTCCACGGCTCCCTGCAGGTAGCAGGAACCAAATTTTCTTCCTCTTTAGTTTGAAGCATTTATTACTGTTTTGAGAAAATTATACAAAATCAATTGCTATCCATGAACAACTACATTTATATCCCAATTCCAAAAATATCAGTTAATGTGAATTGTGACATCCACCAAATACTTGTCAAGTATCCTTTCTTCCTGACAAGATTTTCTTAACAATTTTAAACATTTTTCCATATGCACTTCATATGTAAGTATTACATACATACACATACTATTTTTCTTGACAGCAAGGATATTAATATTGTATAATGGGATCATGATGAGGGTTATAAAGTGAGAAAAGAATGGTGTATTATTACATAAGGTATATGTATTCAATGAAGAAAACATGCCAAGTAATATGGTATCCACACATTTTTGTACTATACATACACACTCCAAATAGGAGAAGTAACATGTAGAATTTGTCTTTTTGTGTGTGGCTATTTCACTTAGTATAATAATCTCTAGTTCATCCTTCTTATTGCAAATATCAGGATTTAATTCCTTTTTAATGACTAATATTCTGTTGTGTATATTACATTTTCTTTCTCCAATCCAGTTGATGGACATCTTGGTTGATTCTGTATCTTTGCTATTTTGAATTGGGTTGCAATAAACAAGGAAGTGCAGGTATCTATTTCTTTTTTTTTTCCAATTTGGAAAGAATTTAATTAACAAAAAGATACAGATAATTAACAAAAGGATACAAAAAGGGAGAGAGGGGCCAGGCCAGGCCCTGGCGGCCCCCGTCACTTTCCTCTGCATGCTGTCGTCAGAGCGTGCGGCTCCGGAAGTATCTGTTTCATATGCTGACTTTATTTCCTTTGGATATATATCCAGAAGTGATATTGCTGGGTTATATGGTAGAACTATCTTTACTTTTTTTTTTTCAAGGTTTATTTATTTATTTATTTGAAAGGCAGAGTTACAAAAGGGAAGATCATCCATCTGCTGGTTCAATCCCCAAATGGCTACAACAGCCAGAGATGGACCAGGCCGACGCCGGGAGCCAAGAGCTTCTTCCAGGTCTTCCACATGGATGCAGGGGCCCAAGTATGTAGGCCATCTGCTGCTTTATGATGAGCATTAGCAGGGAGTTGGGCTAGAAATGGAGCAGCCAAGACTTGAACTGGTGCCCATAAAGGATGCTGGTGATGCAGGCCGCAACTTAACCTGCTGTGCCACAACATTGACCCCTACTCTTTACTACTTTGAGAGACAGTCATACTGTGGATTTTCTTTTTTAAAAAATTATTTATTTGAAAGGCAGAATCAGCAGGAAAGAGAGATAGTGATAGAGATAAAGATAGAGATATCTTCCATTGCTAGTTCATGCCCCAAATGGCCATGATGGTTAGGGCTGTACCAGGCCAAAACCAGGAGCCTTGAACTCCATCCATAGGTCTCCCACATTGGTGGCAGCATCCTGAGCATCTGGGTCATCCTCTGCTGCTTTCCCAGGCACATTAGCTGGGAGCTAGATCAGAAGTAGAGGGAAATGAAGCAGCTGTGACAAACCAGTATTCATCTGGGATGCCAGCATTGCAGGTGGCAGCTTAACCTGCTGTGCCACAGTGTCTGCCCACATCCTATTTTTCATAATGGCTGTACTAATTTTCATTCCCACCAACAGTGTACTAGGGATTAACCCAATGTTTGAACTGTCACCACTGACACCCAGGGTCTTTATTGGCATGAAGCTGGAGTCAAGAGCCAGAACTGGGCATTGAACCCAAGTACTCTGCTATGGGGATGTGGGCATCTTAACCACTAGGATTAATATGCATTTCTGATTTTTGTGTGTTGATGTTGTATTCTGCAAATTTATTAATTTCATTTAACAATTTGGTGGAGGTTTTAGGGTGTTCTATAGATGTCTTGTTTTCTGCATTCCTTTATTCTGTTACACTTGATATTGAACCATCCTTGTACCATGAGATAATTCTCACTTGATTATGAAAAGTGTTCCTTTTTTTTTTTTAAGACAGAGTTAGAGAAAGGTCTTCCTTTTCCCATTGTTTCACCCCCCAAATGGCTGCCATGGCCGGCGCACTGCACTGATCCGAAGCCAGGAGCCAAGTGCTTCTCCTGGTCTCCCATGCGGGTGCAGGGCCCAAGCACTTGGGCCATCCTCCAATGCCCTTCCAGGCCACAGCAGAGAGCTGGACTGGAAGAGGAGCAACCAGGACTAGAACCTGGCACCCATATGGGATGCCAGACTTGCAGGCAGAGGATTAACCAAGTGAGCCATGGTGCTGGTCCCTGTAGTATGTCTTTTTTTTTTTCCCCCTGTAGTATGTCTTGAAATCTGATACTGTGATGTCTCCAACTTTGTTTTTGTTGTATAAGATTGCTTTAGCTATTTGAGATCTCCTGTTCCTCCATATGAATTTCAGCACCTTTTTTTCCTAGATCTGAGAATGTCTTTGGTAATTTGGTATTGCATTGAATCTGTAAATTGCTTTTGGAAGAATGGACATTATGATGATATTGATCCTTCCAATCCATGAACATGGAAGATTTTCCATTTTTTTTTTCTTTTGTAATTCTCATCATGGAGATCTTTGACATCCTTGGTTAAATTTATTCCAAGGTGTTTGATTTTTTTTTTTTTTTTTTTTTTTTTTTTTTTTTTTTTTTTGTAGCTATTGTGAATGGGATTGATCTTAGAAGTTCATCTCAGCCTGGACATTGTCTGTGTATACAAAGGCTGTTGATTTTTGTGCACTGATTTTATATCTTGCTCCTTTACCAAACTATTCTATGAGTTCCAATAGTCTCTTAGTGGAGTCTTTTGTATCCCCTATATATAGAATCATGTCATCTGCAAATAGGCATACTTTGACTTCTTCCTTCCCAATTACATCGCTTTGATTTTTTTTTCTTCCTTATAGCTCTGGCTAAAACTTCCAGGACTACATTGAATAGCACTGGTGAGAGTGGGCATCCCTATTTGATACCGGATCTCAGAGTGCTTCCAACTTTTCCCCATTCAATATCTTGCTGGCCATAGATTTGTCATAAATTACCTTGATTGTGTTGAGGAATGTTCCTTCTATACCCACTTTGCTAAGCGTTTTCATCATGGAAAGGGTGTTGTATTTTATCACATGCTTTCTCTGCATTTAGTGAGATAATCATATAGTTTTTATTCAGCAGTTTGTTAATGTGGTGTATCAGATTGATTTGCAAATGTTGAACCATCCCTGCATACCAGGAATAAATCCCACTTTGTCAGGGTGGATGATCTTTCTGATCTGTTGTTGGATTTTGTTGGCTGGAATTTTGTGGAGGATTTTTGCATCTATGTTCATCAGGGAAATTGGTCTATGATTCTCTTTCTCTGTTGCATCTGTTTCAGGTTTAGGAATTAAGGTGATGCTGGCTTCACAAAAGGAATGTGGGAGGATTCCCTCTCTTTCAATTGTTTTGAATTACTTGAGAAGAATTGGAGTTAGTTCTTTAAATGTCTGGTAGAATTCAGCAGTGAATCCATCCAGTACTGGGCTTTTCTTAGTTAGGAGGGCCTTTATTACTGATTCAATTTCTGTCTTGTTTATGGGTCTCGTTAGGTTTTCTATGTCTTCATGGCTCCATTTAGGCAAGTTGTATGTGTCTAAGAATCTATCCATTTCTGCTAGATTTCCCAGTTTGTTGGCATATAACTCTTTGTAGTAATTTTCTGATGACTTTTTATTTCTGTGGTGCCTTTTATTACATTCCCTTTTTCATCTCTAATTTTATTGATTTGGGTCTTCTCTCTCCTTTTTTTGGTTAGTTGGACCAATGGTGTGTCAATTTTATTTTTTCAGAAAACCAGCTTTTCGTTTGCTAACTTTTTTGTATTTTTTAATTCAGTTTTGTTGATTTCTTCACTAATTTTAATTCTTTTCTGCTACTAGGTTTGTATTTTGTTTGCTGTTGTTTTTATAGATCCTTCAGATGCATTCATAGCTCATTTATTTGGTGCCTCTACAATTTCTTGTGTTAGGCACCTATTGCTATAAATTTTCCTCTTAAGTTGTGTTATCATGTGTCTCGAGAAATTTTTTGATTTCTCTTTTGATTTCTTCTGTGACCCACTGTGACTCCCATTCGAGAGCAGGTTGTTCAGTCTCCATGTGTTTGCATATGTTCTAGAGATTCCCGAGTTGCTGATTTCCAGGTTCATTCCATTGTGGTTCGAGAAGATGCATGATATGATTTTGATTTTTTTTTAATTTGCTGAGACTTGCTTTATGGCCTAGCATGTGGTCAATCCTAGAGAAAGTTCCATGTACTGCTGAGAAGAATGTGTATTCTCCAACTGTATGATAAAAAGCTCTATAGATATCTGTTAGGTTGATTTGTTCTATAGTGTTGATTAAATCTGTTCCCTTGCTGATTTTTTTGTCTGGTTATTTTGTCCATTGCTGAAAGTGGAGTATTGAAGTCCCCCATTACTATTGTATTATAGTCCAAATCTCCATTTAAATTCCTTAACATTTCTTTTAAATAGCCAGGTGACCTGTAATTAGTTGCATATGTTTATAATAGTTACATCTGCCTGTTGGATTGATCCTCTAACCATGACATAGTACCCTTTGTCTCTTTTAACAGTTTTTTGTATTAGTCTGATTTTGTATTTTGTCTGATATTAGGATGGCTACAGCAACTCTTTTTTAGTTTCTGTTGGCATGGAATATCTTTTTCCATTCTTTGTCTACATGCATCTTTGTTGGTGAGATGTGTTTCTTTTTTTTTTCTTTTTTTTTTTTTTTTTTTTTTTTTGACAGGCAGAGTGGACAGTGAGAGAGAGAGACAGAGAGAAAGGTCTTCCTTTTGCCATTGGTTCACCCTCCAGTGGCTGCCGCGGCTGGCGCACCGCGCTCATCCGATGACAGAGGCCAGGTGCTAGGTGCTTCTCCTGGTCTTCCGTGGGGTGCAGGGCCCAAGCACTTGGGCCATCCTCCACTGCACTCCCGGGCCACAGCAGAGGGCTGGCCTGGAAGAGGGGCAACTGGGACAGAATCCGGCGCCCCGACTGGGACTAGAACCCGGTGTGCCGGCGCCACAAGGCGGAGGATTAGCCTGTTGAGCCACGGCGCCAGCCGAGATGTGTTTCTTATAAGCAGCAAATAGATGTTTTTTTTTTTTTTTCATCTGTTTAGCCAGTCTGTGCCTTTTAACTGGAGAGTTGAGGCCATTTGCATTCAGTGTGACCATTGATAAATAGTGACTTTACCCTGCCATTTTTCCAAAGGTACATTTTTTGACAGGCAGAGTGGACAGAGAGACAGAGAAAGATCTTCCTTTTTTTCTGTTGGTTCACCCTCCAATGGCTGCTGCGGCTGGAGCACCGCGCTGATCCAAAGCCAGGAGCCAGGTGCTTCTCCTGGTCTCCTTTGTGGGTGCAGGGCCCAAGGACTTGGGCCATCCTCCACTGCACTCTGGGGGCCACAGCAGTGAGCTGGCCTGGAAGAGGGGCAACTGGGACAGAATCTGGGGCCCCAACTGGGTCTAGAACTTGATGTGCCAGTGCCGCAGGTGGAGGATTAGCCTATTGAGCCGTGGTGCCAGCCCCAAAGATATTTCTAATATATGCTCTGAACTTCCTGTGATCGTTTACTCAAAGATTTTCTTCCTTTACCTCCTTTCGTATTGATGACCATGTTTCTGTGTATAAC
Organism: Sylvilagus floridanus; assembly: GCA_949820135.1. NCBI lineage: Eukaryota > Metazoa > Chordata > Mammalia > Lagomorpha > Leporidae > Sylvilagus > Sylvilagus floridanus. The sequence continues at coordinate 58,994,084 of OX463243.1, forward strand.
ACATCTTTAAGCATCTTTTGCAGGGCTGGACGAGTGGTGACAAATTCTTTCAATTTCTGTTTGCTATGAAAGGTCTTTATTTCACCTTCATTCACAAATGAGAGCTTTGCAGGATATAATATTCTGGGCTGGCAGTTTTTTTCTCTTAATACCTGGGCTATATTTCACCATTCCCTCCTAGCCTGTAGGGTTTCTGATGAGAAGTATGCTGTGAGTCTGACTGGAGGTCCTCTGAGAATAATCTGACATTTCTCTCTCGTACATTTCAGAATTTTTTCTTTGTTTCACTGTGGTGAGTTTGATTACAATGTGTTGTGGTGAGATCTCTTTTGGTCATTTATATTGGGGATTATGTAAGCTTCCTGTACTTGGATCTCTCTGTCCTTATCCAAACCCGGGAAGTTTTCTGCTAGTATCTCACTAAAAAGGCTTTCTAATCCTTTCTCTCTCTCCATGCCTTCAGGAACTCCTAGAACCCAAATGTTGGGTTTTTTAATAGTATCCTGTAGATTCCCAACAATATTTTTTAGATTTCTAATTTCCTCTTAATTTCTTTGGTTTGACTCTATATTTTCCTGTGCTGTCTTCTAAGTCCAATATTCTCTCTTCTGCCTCATTGATTGTTTTTAAGGCTCTCAAATGTGTTTTTTATTTGTTCTATTTGTTTTATTTGTTTTATGTTTTAATCCATTCAGCCAGTCTGTTTCTTTTAACTGGAGAGTTGAGGCCATTTACATTCAAGGTGATTACTGATAAATAATGACTTTGCCCTGCCATTTTTCAAAAATATTCCTATTTTTACTTTGTATTTCCTTTGAGCTTTTACTGAGAGATTTTCTTCCTTTACCTTCTTTCATAGTGACCGTGTTTCTGTGTGCAACACATCCTTAAGCATGTTTGTAGGGCTGGATGGGTGGTGACAAATTCTTTCAATTTCTGTTATGAAAGGTATTTATTTTACCTTCATTCATAAATGAGAGCATTGAAGGGTATAATATTTTGGGCTGACACTTTTTTCCCTCTTAAGTCTTATAATATATCTCGCCATTCTCTCCTAGCCAGTAGGGTTTCTGATGAGAAGTCCGCTGTAAGTCTAATTGGAGATCCTCTGAGAGTAATCTGGTGTTTTTCTCGTGCAGTTTTTAGAATCTTTATTTTTGATTACAATGTGTTACGGCAAAGATATTTTCTGGTCATGTCTATTAGGAATTCTATGTGCTTCCTGTACTTGGATGTGCAATATAGGTGTTTATTATTATAAAATTCCCTCTGGCATTTCCCATAAGTTTTGGTGTGTTGTGTGTCCAGTTTGTTTGAGAGGCAGAAAGATGGTGAGATCCCATCTGCTGGCCCATTTCTCAGATGCCTATTTCTCATGCCCATTAAGGCTTTAAGTCACAGCTGAAACCAAGAACTGGGAACTCAACTCAGTTCTCCATGTTGGGAAAGAACCCAAAGACCTGAGCCATTGACTGGTGTCTTGCAGGGTCTGTACAGCAACAAGCTGGAATCAGGAACTAGAACTGAGAATGGAATCCAGGCATCCCACCAGCATCTCAGTTGCTAGACCAAATGCCCACCTCCTTTTAATTTCTTCTTGACCCATTTTTGTTGAGAAGCACAGTGTTTAATTTCCATGTGTTTGTGAATTTTATAAAATTCTTCATTGGTATTAATTCTCTATTTTTGTGATTGGAAAGATATTTGATGACTTTAAGACTTGTTTAGTGGCATAACCTATGACTGGCACTGTTACGGGGGTGGTCCTGGAATTGGGGAAAGTCTAGTGTTCAGTTTCTGTCCTCCTCCCAAGGTGGGTGGGGTCACGTAAAAGTGTACTTTCTTCTCTTTTCGATGTATCTTATCCCTGTGCTGCATTCAGGTGTTGTGACACCTTACCTGCTTCTCCATAACTCTTATGAAGGTATTTTCATGTGCTCAATTGCTGTTTCTGTGGGAGGGTGAGCATTTGGAAGCCCTTTTCAGGGCTTACCACCTTTTTTTTTTTTTTTAGATTATTTGAAAGGCAGAGGGGTTTTCCATCTACTGGTTCACTCCCCGAATGGCCCCAAGAGCCAAGGCTAGGTTGGGCCCATCAGCTATTGCTTCCCAAGCAACGTTTAACCGCTGCACCCTGGCAGTTTCTAGGATTCTCTGTGTTGTACTTTTGTCAGTTTAATGTGACATGAGGATCATTTGTCATGTCTACTGGTGGTCTTAATTGGTCATCTATACCCTGAATATTCATGTATTTTCTAAGACTAGATATTTTCTATGCCTTAGAATCTCCATTTGAGATTGCCAGAACTTGAATATTTGTTCAATTAATGATATCCCAAAAGTCTCGGAGACCATCTTTATTCTATTTTGTTGTTAGCCTGACCCGAGGTAGTTGGTAGGACTTGTCTTCAAGTTCAGGTTCACTGTGTTGCACTTGATGTAGTTTTGACACTTTCGGTGTATTTTCTATTTAACATAGTACATTCGCCATCCCCAAGATTTGTGCTTGGTTCTTCCGTAAGATCGCTGTTTGTTTTCATGTATGGTTTCCTCATTTCAGTGAACTGTCTTTATTCCATATCTCAGATTTTTTTAATTCTTAAAATGCCTTTTTAATCAATACCCTTTTATTTGGGGAGTTGCATGCTAAAGAGTTACTGTCTCTTTGGTCACATGTTACTTTGCATTTTCTTATTTGTGTCCCACACTGATATTTACACATCTACAAGACCTGTCATTTTTATAGAGTGGCTTTGGTGGTAAAAGGCTGTTTCACTGAAGGTGTGTCTTCAGCTATCAGTTTGATAAGCAACTTTGGCTTTACTCCCAGTTGGGTGCCACAGTGCAGTCTCCCTCTAGCTTCTGCTACAAGAAGCAGCAGGGCCCAGTAGCGCTGTGCGGGTGCTGTACTGCCCCATCTGGCCAACTGCATGAGCTTTGATGCTGGTGTCACAATTGTGCTACTTGGGTTCATGGTTTTGCAAGTGTAGAATATCTCCAGGGCCCCAAGGATGGGGATATAGCTTCCATACTCTAGGGCAGTAAAAATTCCAGTGGTGGTGCCACACTGGTGCAGCCTGCGCTGTGGGATCACTAATGTCACTGCCTGTCTGCAGCAGAGCTCCTGTGCCCCAAGCTTGTGTCAGCCATGGTTCTCCCCTGTGACTACCATTGCTGACTAACAACATCTGAGGAGATGGGGGTGGGGGGCACTGGAGCTTGCCCCTCTGCCCTATCCCTGTAGTGGGGAATTCCATCGACTGTCGGGCCGGGGGTGCTGTTCCCAGTGCTCTTTGTCCCTAATTCTTGCTGCCACCCCAGGTCTTCCTTGTCGAGTTCCATAGTTCTCCCCCTGGCCACTCGCCTCAAAACAGCCATTTGTTGTTTCAATTTTTAGCAGTGGGAGAGGAGAACACTAGGCATGTCTACCTGGCCATCTTGGTGTCTCTTGCAATGAATTTTTAATCTCGGCAGTATCACTCAGGGGATGTGGCCTGGTCATCAGCACTGGGACCCCCTCCTCTGTCCACTGCTTGCCCCATGAGACAGTTTATTCAGGGATCTTGTACAGAAAGATGAGGTTCAGTCCTAGTGCAACAATACTAAGGCTGGTAAAACTGCACTCCTGTAGGTCCTTATTAGCAGCCACCTGAGGGGCTGTTTAAGCTTTCCACATCGAGTGGTTGCTGTGGTTGGAATGTGTGCGCACCCGTACGATTTGTGTGTTGTGACAGTGGTGGGACCTTGTGAAGGTGACTAGAGCAGAGTCCTCATCGATGGGGCTTTGGTGCGGAGGCCACCAGCGATCCCTCACCTGGTCCGTATCTAGGTCAGGTCCCTGCTGCTGGCAGATGTTATCAGAGTCCCAGGAACAGAAGGGTTGATGATGAGTGTCTAGGAACCAACCGGGCTAAAGCATTCTTACTACCCACAGAAGGGACAGTGCTGTAAATCGCTCCTGGAGAGGAAGGGTGGCAACGTACAGTACAGAAGCCTACCTCCTCCTATAGAATGCTCTCTTCAGACTCTCACGACATTGTTCCCCACAGGGCACCCTGATGCTGTTTGCAGTTCAGTCCGTAGTAAGTGTTTGAAGGAGAGAAGTCACTGGCCTCGCTGCCCTATCAGGCCTTGGAGGATGACTTCATTTCTGGGTGAAACACCGTGTCACAGCTGGGCATCCGGAGACAGTGAGTTCTGGGGTTGTAGAAGAGCTTTTATAGAACTCCACCAGGCTGGACACCCTGCTGGAATAGCTGCTCTCAAACCATTCGTGTGGAACATTGGAACATACTAATCACATTGTATGGGCTTTGGCGGTTTGCTAGGCCCTTAATGGTCCTGGTGAATTACAACTATTCTGAGTGTTTTAGGAAGATGTTTAAATTTCTTGCAGCCCCTACAGTTACTGTAGGTGTTACCTTGGATGTAAATAACAAAGCTCAAGCCCCATCTCCATGTCTGAAAACTAAGCTCTCTCTGAAGCATCAGCAAATCTTGCTGAGTGATGGAGGAATGTCTTTTGGATACATGTCTCAATTTTTTTTTTCTTTTGAAAGGCAGAATTAGAGAGAGAGCTTCCATCTGCTGCTTCACTCCCCAGATGGCCACAATAGCCAGGCACTTCTTCAGCTCTCCCACGTAAGTGCCAGAGGCCCAAACACTTGGGTAATCTGCTTCTGCTGCTGCTTTTCCCAGGCCATTAGCAGGGAGCTGGGTTGAAAGTGGAACAGCCAGGACATGCTGGTGCCCCCTATGGGATGTCAGTATTGCAGGCAACAGCTTTCTTGCTATGCCACAGCACTGACCCAAGCCCCATGTTTCAACTTTTTATGTACAAAGGAAAGCCAAATTAAACAGCCTCATCAGTATAATTTGAATGGCTTGAGAACAAGATAGTCCAAGTGTTCATCAGCCATTAGAAAGTGACCTTCAAAAGAAACAATGGTACAGTAAAGGAAATCAACAGTGCAAGGTGAGAGTAAACTAAAAGAACACAAGGAACTTCTCAGTAATCATCCCATCATTTGTGTTCTCACTAAAAGCTCTCTACTATGCAGTTTCAAAATTACCATGCTGTACATTGTTACTCAGAGAACATAGGTACATGGAACTATTCCAGGGCACTTCAAAAAGCTCATGTAGAAATAAAGTTGGGGCCAGGGCTGTGGCGTAGTAGGTAGAGCTGCCGCCCTATATAGGCACCGGTTCGAGTCCCAGCTGCTCCACTTCCATTCTAGCTCTCTGCTATAGCCTGGGAAACCTGGAAGGAGCTCCTGGCTTCAGATCAGTGGAGTGAACCAGCAGATGGAAGACCTCTCTCTGCCTTGGAAATTTTTTTAAAAAAAAGATTTATGTTGGTACCAAAAACTCAAATATATGCATAATTTTTTCAAGGTCCCAAATATGCAAGGATTTCAAAATTTTTGGATCAATAAACTTAATTCCATTTTCTATGAAAATTTTGACGATCTCTTTAAATACGTATGTATGTACGTTATAATATATTGAACCCTTGGAGTGATCTACATTTAAGGGATCAGCAAAGAAACCATTTTATAAGACTGAGGAAGATCTGAGAGAGAAGCCAGGGGACGGTTTTAAGAAGTGGGCACTCACCCGGGCCGCAAACAGCAAAAACCAAGACGTGACCAAATGGATTTGCCAACCACAGTCACTGGAGTCCTTGACAAGAATGATTTCAACACATCAAGAAGGTAAAAGCCAGTTTACTGTACGTTAAGGAAAGTGGAATGGAAACCTTTCTGCGTTCCGTTCATCCACCCAGCGTGTACTGGTTGGGTACTCTCTTCATTGGCAAGGGGCTCTAAACATTAGGAAAAATTAATTTTAAGTATTCATACTGTGACTCAGTCACTCACGCTTTTTCGTGTATAAGGATATTTCAAAACATTCTTGCCAAAATGGAATTAAAAGATGTTTTACTGCCACAAAAACCTGAAATCCATGTATAGTTCTCATACTGTCCATGAATTTTTTGAGCATTCCTTGAAAGATTTCAAAACTTTTTGCACTAAAATAAACATCTTTTAATTCCATTTTCTGTAAGTAGTCTCATAGATACAGTTCAAGCTGTTAAACAGTGAAATTAAGTGATATTTAGGTCAGCATTATGTAAAATATCTTCCAAGTAGTACCAGCAGTCCATGGCCACTTATACTAATTTCTTTAAAATGCCTATTTTCTGAAGTCTGAGGCCCTGAGGTCATTCAGACAGTTCTTTAGGATCAAATGGTATCTTCTCAAAATTAAAGTCCTTCCACTTTGAGGGACACATCTGTTTTCCAGTCACAGTGTCTTCCACCACAAAACTCTGAATCTTGATTAATGGAATCTCAAAAGCATTGACCTTTGCACGGATTCCCCAGTCATGGCTGCAGTCTTGTCTGGCACAGAATATCTTCCCTATCTTGTCAAAATCCCCACAACTCTTTGGTCTGGGGTGTGGTCTGGTCACAAAGCAATTCTTAAAAGTCTCTCCAACCACGGTGTAATGGGAATCCTAAAATGAGGGGGTCAAATGCACACAGAGAACATTAGAACCAGTATGTAACTGATCTAAAAAACCCACAAGCCCCAGAGTAATCAAAAACGAGGCGCACATGAAATCCTACATGTGTTACACCTGGAGAGAGAAGGAAATACTCATCTGAAAGCCAGATTAGGAGCCACCAAGCTGGTGGGGTGGAGGTGGTAGAGAGGTGACAGGGGGCAACAAATGAGAGGAAGAGGACTGGAAGTCCCCAGGTAACCAGGAAGAAATGCACAGGGCCAAGACAACATCTAAAGGGGACCAGGGACGGATGTGTACAAGGGTGCCACCTGCCGTCCACAGTAAACTACACGGGAAGATTTTCCAATTTACTGCTCCTTCAGCAAAGCATATCTTAAGAGGGCCATTTTCAGTAGGAAAAGTTGTCCAGATTGGTACGGAAAAACTCAGAGCTAAACGTGCAGACCTCGTGAGGGTGAGGGAAGGTGCCAGCATCCCTCCCAATATGTTGTGGGTCCAGGGGGACCCACGGCAACTCTCAGAGGACCAAACAGGAACCTAAAGTAATGCCACATCACTGCCCCCACCCCCAACTCCACCTGCTCACCATGGGCAGTGGCAGACTGACACCTGACTTTCATCTTTGGGAAACTTTCTAAACGTTGATCAAAAAACTTAAAAATGCTAACCCACAAAATACAGAAGTACTTTGTGTTCATTATAAAGCAAGCCATATCCCAAAAAGAATATTTGTGAAACAGAAAAACCACGTGGAGCTGGCGCCGTGGCTCATCAGGCTAATCCTCCGCCTTGCGGCGCCAGCACACCGGGTTCTAGTCCCGGTCGGGGCGCCAGATTCTGTCCCGGTTGCCCCTCTTCCAGGCCAGCCCTCTGCTGTGGCCCAGGAGTGCAGTGGAGGATGGCCCAAGTGCTTGGGCCCTGCACCCCAAGGGAGTGGCTCTTTTTTTATGAATCTCTATACCATTTTAAATAATGGCTGTACTAATTTACATTTTCAAAAGCAGTGAATGGGAGATCCTTTATCCAGATCCTTGGCAACATTTATGTATTGCCTTTTTTGTAATAGCCATTCGGAGATAAGCCGACACCTCATCTGGGTTTTGAGAGGATGCCCAGTTGAATCTAAGAGGTCACTTGAGCTTTCTAGGCCTGGAAGTCTATATCTTTGCCAAGATTTGGAAAGTTTTCAGTGAATACTTAATGGTTTTTTTATGCTTCTTTCCCCTCTGAAACACCCATAATGTGAAGGCTTGCCTGGTTAATAGTATCTGCTGCGTCTTGAAGGTTTTCCTTGCTCTTTTAAATGTGTTTCTACTTGATTCTTTTGATGATTGGGTTATTTCAAAAGGCTCAAATTCTGCCTGATCATGGCTTCATCATCACTGTTTCAAACTTTTTTTAAATTCCATTAACTTTAAATTTTTTTAGACTTATTTGAAAGGTAGAATGAGACAGACCTTCCATCCATTGGGTCACTCCTCAAATGGCCACTGCAGCTAAGACCCAAGAACTCCATCTACATCTGTGGCAAGAAATCAGATATTTGAGCTGCTGTTTCTCAGGTGCATCAACAGAGAACTGGATCAGAAGCAGAGTAGCCAGGACTTGAACTGGCCATGTGGGCATCCCAAATGGGAGCTTAACTCATTGAGCCACACCACCTATCCCCGCTTATTGAATTATTTAATTCTGATTCTTTTATCCTTTTGCTGAATTTCTCATTAATAACAAGAATTATCTTCCTAATTTCAATGTACTCTCATATCTCAGTAAGTCTTTAGTTAGCTGCCTTTTTCCCCACAGGTAATTCAAATTATTTCCTTTGCAGGTTCCTCTGGCAGCAAATGCGTCAGATGTCTGTGGCATTAGTGGGGACCACTACAGACATTCTGCTCACCCATTCCCCACCACAGACACTCCAGTCCTGGTTCAGGCAGGGTTAATTTCAACTGGGGAGATGGGGATGGTAGGTGCTGCTTGCATCCTTCCCTGCTTTAAAAGGTCATCCTGGGGCCAGTGCTGGTTCAAGTCCAGGCTGCTTCTCTTCCAATCCAGCTCTCTGCTATGGCCTGGGAAAGCAGAAGATGGCCGAAGTCCTTGGCCCCCTGCACCCACATGGGGGACCCGGAAGAAGCTCCTGGCTTCTGATTGGTACATCTCCAGCTGTTGCAGCCATCTGGGGAGTGAACCAACGGATGGAAGACCTCTCTGTCTCTACCTGTTTTAAAAAAAAAAAAAAAAAGCCCTCCTGTGTCTTTGTACATAGAGGCATCTCTGTTGCATCTTTAAATGCTCGATTTTGGCCCTTTTTTGTGCAAGGAAGCACACCAGGCACCTAGAGTCAGCCATCTTGCTCACGTCTCTCAAAAGCAACCAAATACTATTTCTGAAGTTTTTTTTACTCTTATTGTTTAAATACATGGATGACAGCATAACAGAAGTAGTGACAGTAATATGAATATTTCACTAACAGTTTGAACAAGTGCTAAAACATGACCAGGTTCTCCTTGCAAGAAGATGCTTACCTTTACCGTTCTTATCTCAGATGTGTAACATGCCAAGGCTTTGCACTTTCCACACAGCAGTTTCTTATTTTGCTTATCAAGTTTAGGTTTGGAGTTTTGTTGATTATCTCTGATGAATTTTTCACCAGTCTGTATACAGAGAAGCTACATGCAAAAGAAAAACCTCAAAGTTGAGTATAGTTAGCATGCATGTGTAGATATATGCATACACACACATATGGTCATTCATATACAGCTTAGATGGACATACAATACCAGTCTGTTTTATTTGTAAAAATCTGTAGATGATTTTATTGGTAGTTAATGATACTTAACTGTTGCCTCCAAGTAGACTTTCAATTTCTTTATCAAAGATATCTTAAAAGCATTGACAATATCCATAAGATAATCACGCTGTCTACTTTACTGGTTATCAAGCTTGTGAAATCTTTTACAAGTAGATGAATGCACTGACTGCTGTGGCCATAGTTATGCCCCACTTAAGACCAACTGAGCGAGTGAAAACAGCTGAAAGAGCCCCTACATCTAGAAATTCCGTCCACCACTAAGAACACGGACATCAAACAGATGTACAGGGTAACTTTTTTTTTTTTTCAAAAAATATTCATTTTACTGGAGAGGCAGAGAGAGAGAGAAGGAGAGGTCTTCCATCCAATGGTTCATTCCCCAATTGGCCACAATGGCTAGAGCTGTGCCAATCCAAAACCAGGAGCTTCTTCTGAGTCTCCTATGTGGGTGCAGGTGCCCAGAGAGGCCATCTTCTTCTGCTTTCCCAGGCTGTAGCAGAGAGCTGGATAAGAAGTGAAGCAGCAGCTGCATCTCAAACTGGTGCCCATATGGGATGCCAGCGCTTCAGGCCCCAGTGACTATATTCTAATTCAAAATTTATGCCTTAGCTACAACTGCGGGCACTGTGGCTCACTAGGCTAATCCTCTGCCTGTGGCACCGGCATCCCGTATGGGCACCAGTTCTGTCCCGGCTACTCTTCTTCCAGTCCAGCTCTCTGCTGTGGCCCAGGAAGGCAGTGGAGGATGGCCCAAGTGCTTGGGCCCTGCACCCGCATGGGAGACCAGGAGGAAGCACCTGGCTTTGGATTGATGCAGTGCCAGCCGTGGCAGCCATTTGGGGGGTGAACAAAAGAAGGAAGACCTTTCTCTCTATCAAAAAAAAATTTTTATTTTACCTTGGCTACAACTAGGAATCCTTTGCATCACATGTAAAACAAACCTAAGATTCTAAAATGGGAAGAGAGGAATGCAGTTCAGCTAGGAATCATGTGGTTAGGGCCCTGGCTTTTCTGTTCACCTGCTAGAGCCCAGCCTGCAGCTGAAGAAATCAGCTACCTGAATTGCCTATGCCTGCAGACAAGGTTTCAGGGAAAGCCTCCTCTCCCCAGGCCTGGGACCTAAAAGTAGTAGCCACGCAGCAGGGAGGACTTTTAGAAGACAATGGCTCACAGCAGCTAAACACTACAGGAAAAAGCAAAGGAAAAAAAACTGTGGCCCATGCCCCACCCATGGCAGCCAAAGTATGTGGAAACTGGGATAAGACTCAGTGTCTATAATATGAAAAGCTCTCAATTTTTATTTAAAAAATCATTTTTAATACCAGGAATCAGATCTCAAAGGAAGGTGGGGCAGAGAGAATCATTGGATGCCAAAATTGAGATGAGCAAAGATGTTCAAGACACAGGACAAAAGTTTTCAAGCAATCTAATGTAAATGCTGCCACGGACACTCTTGAAACATGGAAAACTCTAAAGACTGAAAACCGTAACAGCAAACTGAATGGACAGACTCAGCCACAGAATGGAGAGGATCAAGAAAAGAATCAATGAACAGAAAGATGCAGCAATTGAAATCAGCAAATCTGAACAGAAAGACAATTGAAAATAAACCGGGCAGAACTTCCGGGACTGGGAGGAGTAAGACAACATGTCCATGGCACTGGTGGCTTGGAAGGAGAATGGAGAACAAGGCTTAAGTCCTCAGAGAAAGGATGCCTGAACTTTTCTCAAATTTAACAAGCAAAACAAAAAATCTGTAGACTCAAGGAGAACAGACCCCAGACAGGATAAACCTAAAGGAATTCACTGAGACGTGTCTTGTGCAGGTGACTTGGCATGTTACAGCTGTTCATATTGGTGTCTCTGTGGGGAGACCATTGCTAGAGCAGCTGCTCAGCCAACAACTTCTTCTGTCCTGCTGTCAATGATACTTTATCTTGAAAACAGTGCTTCTGAATATAGCAGATGCAAATTTCTGGAAACAGAACTAATGAATGGGATTCCCCTCCCCTACACTAACAACACTATTTCCCTGGTTCTTTATTTGTTAAAGATTTATTTATTTGTTGGGAGAGGCAGAGAGATAGGTCTCCCATCTGTTGGTTCACTCCCCAATTGGCCGCAATGGTCGGAGCTGTGCTGATCCAGGTCTCCCACATGGGTGCAGGGGCCCAAGGACTTGGGCCATCTTCTACTGCTTTCCCAGGCCATAGCAGAGAGCTGGATCGGAAGTGGAACAGTGGGACTCGAATCGGAGCCCATATGGGATGCCGGTGCTTTAGACCAGGGCGTTAACCCACTGCACCACAGCACCAGCCCTTTCCTGGTTCTTAAGTTTACCCTATGGCAGGCAATCCTGAGCATTTTAATACTAGTGTCGCCTCCAAAGAATCCATGAAGTAGGTGGACATTGTGTCCATTTTGTGTTTAAGGAAACTGAGGCCCTTGCCCTCAGTTTAATTATAATTAAACCTTTTAAAAGCTGGGGACAGAAAGTATTTCTCTGGCTCCTTACCTAAAGGTGAATAGCCTTTAGAGAGTGAGTTTGTCAGCAGAAAACAGAAAAGAACTGTCACCCCAGAAACTGTATACCCAAAACACATGCCCCACAAAAATAAAGGGGAAGTTAGTACAAAAAGTTAAGAAAACTTCACAAGAAGGAAAACTAAGAATCTCTCACCAGTAGACCTCCCCAGAAAGAAAAGTTAAAGAAATTTTCTGAACTGAAGCACATGATCAAAAGGAACCATGAAACCCGAGGGCAGAAGGAACATGCTAATGTCCTCGATGGCTGTACAATGATCTGCCTGCTCCGCATGTGTGGTGTTGCCACTTCTGGATCAGACCATGTTTTCAAGTGTTCTAGTAAATACAGACATCATGCTACAAGCCCTGTTCCACAGCACTGCTATGCAATCTGGGGCAAGGGCCTCCGTTTCCTTCAACACAAAGTGGACACAATGTCCACCTGCTTCAGGCACTCTTTAGAGGCGACATGAGTATTAAGGTGCTCAGGATTGCCTGGCATAGGGTAAACAAACGCCCATCAATGTCAGCTTTGGTCTGTTAGGTTAGTCTTACACTTAAGATCCAGGAAAATAATGTGTTAGGGTAGGGGAATCCCATTCATTAGTTCTGTTTCCAGAAATTTGCATCTACTAGATTAACTTTAGAACCACTTTTTTCCAGACAGAATATCACTGACAGCAGGACAGAGGAAGATATTGGCTGAGTAGCTGCTCTAGCAATGGCCTCCCCACAGAGACACCAATATGTACAGCTATTCACATACCAAATCACCTGCCCAAGACATAGAAAACCAAATGAGAAACCTTAATATCTGGTTTTGGTATAAAAAATACATTAAATCAGGAAGGAAAGAGTTGCCTGTGGCATCACTCCCCCCAAGTAGCATAGCCTCCCACTTCAGGGAGTTAGAATCAAGATACTAGACTTGAAAGCCAGTACTAGGCCAGCCATTCTAAAAACTAGTGCTGGACAGAGCCCCTGCCCCCAGACCAGTTTCTGTGGGCAGATTCTGGAACTGCCCCCTAGCAAATGGAGCATGGTGCCCCCAGCTGATTGGACGTATATTCCAGTCGCCTCACCTGGCTCACCTCAGCAGCCTTGGGCTTAAGTCTTCCTCATCAGCAGAGAGTATTTGTGTAGCGTAGGCTTTGGTCTCACACGTGTGCTGTGCTGATCTTGGCAGGCAGTGGGCCCTCAGTGTGACCCAGCATTGTTGCGTTAGTGGCTAGGACTAGGAGTCGGCCTATCCCAGCCCCACCAGTAAGGACAAACTACTCACTTTTTAGACACTTCTCCAGTTCATTCTGAACACCACAACTGCAGATTTGGGACGAATCTGAGCTAGGGGCACCTCTGAGACTGAAACACTGGCAGGATATCAACAGTGAACTTGTAGAAAACCTTAATGTAGGGCACCATCTAGTGCTGAAATGGTGTCCACAGGCCTCAGGGGAAAAAATGGTTAGGATTTCTTGAAGGACAGTAACAAAGCAAGCCAGATTATAAACACTAGAAAAAAACAGCTACTCTTTCAGTCTGCAGATAACAGTGTACACCAAGAAGCACCAAGAATTTTAAAGGAACCATGATATCGCTTACTAAACAGAATAGGTGCCAAAAAACAACCACCTAGAAAGGAAACTTTCAAATGCTCAGATGAAGAATTTAAAATAGTTATGGCTGGCATTGTGGCATAATGTGTAAAGCCACTGCCCATGATGCTAGCATCCAATATGGGTGCCAGTTCATGTTCCGGCTGCTCCACTTCTGATCCAGCTTGGGAAAAGCAATGCAAGAAGTCCCAAGTGTTTGGATCCCTGCCTGAGAAGCTCCTGGCTTCAGCCTGGTCCAGCACTGGCCATTGTGGACATTTGAGGAGTGAGCCAGCAGATGAAGGGCTCTCTCAGTGTCTCCCTCTGTAACTGACTTCCAAATAAATACAAGTCATTAAAAAAAAAAGTTGTTTAAGCAAATTCAATGAATGTTAAAGGAACACAGAAGAATGATTTTTTAAGACTTATTTACTTCAAAGAGTTAGGGAGTAAGAGAGGCAGAGAGAGAGGTCTTCCATCCGCTGGTTCTCTCCCCAGTTGGCCACAACAACCGGAGCTGTGCCAATCCAAAGCCAGGAGCAGGAGCCTCCTCCAGGTCTCCCAAGAGGGTGCAGGGGCCTAAAGACTTGGGTCATCTTCTACTGCTTTCCCAGGCCATAGCAGAGAATTGGATTGGATGTGGATCAGGCAGTACTCAAACAAGCGCCCATATGGGATGCCGGCACTGCAGGTGGCAGCTTTACCCGCTACACCACTGTGCCGGCCCCAGAATGATTTACTACTCAACAGCAAAATTTCTCAACCAGTATTAAACACACAATACAATGCATCAACAACAGAGCAAATCAAGCAGTAGAAAGAGTAATCTTAAAGATATGCTGGGCCGGCGCCGTGGCTCAACAGGCTAATCCTCCGCCTTGCGGCGCCGGCACACCGGGTTCTAGTCCTGGTCGAGGCACCGGATTCTGTCCCGGTTGCCCCTCTTCCAGGCCAGCCCTCTGCTGTGGCCCGGGAGTGCAGTGGAGGATGGCCCAGGTGCTTGGGCCCTGCACCCCATGGGGAGACCAGGAAAAGCACCTGGCTCCTGGCTCCTGCCATCGGACGAGCGCGGTGCGCTGGCCACAGCGCGCCGACCGCGGCGGCCATTGGAGGGTGAACCAACGGCAAAAGGAAGACCTTTCTCTCTGTCTCTCTCTCTCACTGTCCACTCTGCCTGTTAAAAAAAAAAAAAAAAAAAAAAAAGAAGATATGCTATTTTAAATACACAGGAGGAAGAAAAAAAGGGGAATGAAAAAAGTTTACAGGAACTTTGGGAGAAAAACTATCCAGGTTAGTGGGGTTCAAGAGGAACTTGAGAATGCCAAAAGGGTAGAAAGCATATTCTAAGAAATAGTAACCAAAGATTTCCCAAACTTAGAGAAACATAAAACTACCAGATAAAAGATGATCCGAGGTCACCAGTCTGATTCACTTCAACCACGTCTGCTCCAGAAGAAAAGAATGATCCAATACATGAGAGTGTTCCAATTCACCGCTCAGCAGCGATCTTACAAGCCAGGAGGGAGTGAGAAGAGACTCTGACAGAACAAAAGTACTGCTGGCCAACAATATTGTACTCAGTAAAGCTGTCCTTTAGACAGGAGGGAGAAAGACATCCCTAGACAAATAAAAGCTGAGAAAATTTGTCTCCACCAGGCCTGTCTTACAAGAAATGCTAAAAGGAGTTTTTAAAACTGAAAGATCCAAAATGATTAAGAAAATAACCAAAGGTAGAATACTGACTGGTAAAAATACTTTTAAGAAAACTGAGAATGTTCTAATATTATAAACGAGGTAACTATTCAAATCTACAGTATGAAGACAAAATAACCACATTAATATGTTGAGGAAGGCAATATAGAAAGAGGTAAAACTGGACATCAAAAATTTTAAATGTGGGGGCCAGCACTGTGGTGCAGTGGGTTAAGCTGCCTGCAACACTGACACCCTGTGTGGGTGCCAGCTCACGTCCCAGCTGCTCCACTTCCTATCCAGCTCCCTGCTAGTGTGCCTGGAGAGGGAGCAGAGGAAGGCCTAAATGCTTGAGCCCCTATCAACCACATAAGAGACCCAGAGTAAGCTTCTGGCTCCTGGTGTCAGGCCCAGCTCTGGAAGTTGTGGCCATTTGGGGACTGAACCAGCGGATGGAGGATATCCACCCCTTCCTCTCTGACTCTGTCTTTTCAATAAAATAAATAAATCTTTAAAAAAAAAAGTAAACACATGACACCACCAAATACACTTAACAAAGCAGGTAGACTCATCCACTCAATGAAATGACAGGTTCTTGCCGGCGCTGTGGCTCAACAGGCTAATCCTCCGCCTTGCGGCGCCGGCACACCAGGTTCTAGTCCCGGTCGGGGCGCCGGATTCTGTCCCGGTTGCCCCTCTTCCAGGCCAGCCCTCTGCTGTGGCCCGGGAGTGCAGTGGAGGATGGCCCAAGTGCTTGGGCCCTGCACCCCATGGGGAGACCAGGAAAAGCACCTGGCTCCTGCCATTGGATCAGCGTGGTGCGCCGGCCACAGCGCGCCGTCCGCGGCAGCCATTGGAGGGTGAACCAACGGCAAAAGGAAGACCTTTCTCTCTGTCTCTCTCTCTCACTGTCCACTCTGCCTGTCAAAAAAAAAAAAAAAAAGAAATGACAGGTTCTTATATGTCAGTACTAACCTTGAATGTAAATGGATTAAAATCAACTAAAAGACTTAAGTTGGCTGAATGGATAAAACAAACCATGCCACTACTATATGCTGCACACAGAAACTCACTTCACAAAGATACATACAGACTGAACATAAAGGGTTGGAAAAAGATATCAGGCGAATGGAAACCAAAAGAAAGCAGGCATAGCTATCCTGATCAGATAAAAGTCTTTAAATCAAATCCCTTCAAAGGAGGTAAAGAAGGGCATTATATTTTGTTAAAAGGTTCAATTCAGCAAAAAGACATAACAATCTTAAATATATATGCAGAATACATATATACAGAAAATACTGTTAGACCAAAAGGGAGAGACAGGCTCCAATAAAATAATAGGACATGGCTTGAACACCCTACTCTCATCAATGGACAGATCATCCAGACCAAAAAATCAATAAAGATACATGGGAGTTGACACACTGTTGAGCAAAGGGACCTAACATTTACAGGACATTCCACCTAACAGCTGCAGAATATACATTGTTCTCATCAGCACTTGTAGCATTTTCTAGGAAACCATATATTAGGCCACAAATCAAGTCTCAGTAAATTTAGAAAGACAAAATCATTCCATGGGTCTTCTCAGACCATAAAGGAGTAAAATGAGAAGTCAACAACAAGAAAAGAACACTCATAAATACTTGGAAATTAAACATGCTACTAAATGATCAATGGGTCACTTATGATCAATGGGACACTTAAGAAATTTAAAAAAATAAACTTTCTTGAAATAAATGAAAATGAAAACAAGTTATCAAACCTGTGTGATACAGCGAATGCAGTAAAATAAGAGGGAAGTGTATAACATTAAGTACTTACATAAGAAAATATGTCTCAAGATCTAATGATGCATCATGAAGACTTAGAAAAATAAGAACAAACCCAAAATCTGCAGAAGGTGAAACATGGTGAGGATCACAACAGAAATAAGTAAAATTGAAATTATGAAAAGTTTAAGATAAGCAAAATAGATAAACCTTCAGCCAGACTAAGAAATAGAGAAAAAACTCAGAGAAATGAAAAAGACATTATAAGGGACACTACTGAAATACAAAGGGACAGAAACTACTATGAAGAACTATATGCTAATAAATGGAAAACCTCAAAGAAATGCATAAGTTTCTTGATTCATGTAACCAAGTTTAAATCAAGAAAACACAAACACCCTAAATAGACACATAAGCAATGAGATTGAAGCAGTTATCAAATCTTCCATCGGGACTGGCGCTGTAGCATAGTGGGCTAAAACCTCTGCCTTTGGCCCCGGCATCCTGTATCAGTGCTGGTTTGGGTCCCAGCTGCTCCTCTTCCAACCCAGCTCTCTGCTGTGGCCTGAGAAAGCAGTAGAAGGTGGCCCAAGTACTTGGGCCCTTGCACCTGGGTGGGGTACCCAAAGGAAGCTCCTGGCTTCGGATCAGCCCAGCTCTGGCCAATAAGGCCATTTGGGGAGTGAGCCAGCAGATGAGATACCTTTCTCTATCTCTCCCACCATCCCTCCCTCCCTCTGTAGCTCTACCTCTCAAAATTTTTTTTAAAAATCTTCCATCAAGGAAAGTCCAGGACTTGATGGCTTTACTACAGAATTCTATAAAACATTCAAAGAGGAAGTAACTCCAATACTCTTCAAAGTATTCCAAAATATTGAACAGGATGGAACTCTGCCAAACTCTTTTTATGAGGCCAGTATCACTTCTATACCAAAAACAAAAAACAACATGAAAATACAGACCTATATCTTTAACAAACAGATGCTAAAATTCTCAACAAAATATAGCAAATCAAATCCAAAACCACATTAGAAAGATCATACATCACGATCAAGTGGGATTTGCAAAAGTCATTCAACATATGGAAATCAATGTCATAAATAACAGTAGAATGAGGAACAAAAACCATATGGTCATTTCAATTGATGCAAAGAAAGCATTTGATAAGATTCAACACCACTTCATGATAAAAACCCTCCACTTACTAGGTATAGAAGGAAGATTTTTCAAAATTATAAAGGCTATCTATGACAAACCAATAGCCACTACCATACTGAATGGGGAAAAGCTGAAAGCATTTCCTCTCAGATCTGGAACAAGACAGGATGTCCACTTTCACCACTCTTATTCAATATAGTACAGGAAGTTTTAGTGAGAGCAATTAGGTAGGAGAAAGGGAAACAAAATCAGTAAAGAGGAAGTCAAAATACCTATGTTTGCAGATGACATGATGTTGTACATGGAAACCCTAATCATTCCACCAAAAAGTTATTAGAATTGGCAAACCGACTAAGTAAAGTTGCAGGTTACAAAATAAACATACAAAAAAACAAGACATTTGGGACTGGCGCTGTGGCATAGTGAATAAAGCCACAGCCTGCAGCACTGGCATCCCATATGGGTGTCAGTTCAAGTCCTGGCTGCTCCACTTCCAGTCCAGCTCTCTGCTATGGCCTGGGAAAGCAGAAGATGGCCCAAGTCCTTGGGCCCCTGCACTCACATGGAAGACCTGGAAGAAGCTCCTGGCTTGGGATTGGCTCAGCTCCAGCCGTTGCAGCTATTTGGGGAGTGAACCAATGAATGGAAGACCTCTCTCTGCATCTGCCTGTCCATAACTCTGCCTTTCAAATAAATATTAAAAACAAAAAATAGCTCTTTGCATAACAATAATGAACTCACAGAAAGAGCAAGAAAGCAAGCCAGTTCACATTAGACACACACACACACACACACAAATCAGTTAGGAATAAATTTAACCAAAGAAGTAAAAGATCTCTACAATATAAATTATGAAACATTGATGAAAGAAATCATCAGGGACACAGAAAAGTGGAAGCTATTTATTGCTCATGGGTCAAAAGAATCAGTATCATTTAATCTTTATACTACCTAAAGCAATCTATAGATTCAATGCAATCCCTGTCAAAATACCAATGACATTCTTTACACCATTAGAAAAAGCAATCCTAAAATTCATATGGAATCACAAAAGACCTAGAATATCCAAAGCGATCCTGAACAAGAAAAATCAAGCTGGAAGCATCACAAAACCTGACTTCAAAGCACATTACAAAGTTATAGTTATTAAAACAGCACAGTACTGGCGTAAAAATAGATACACAGATCAATGGAACAAAATAGAGAGCCCCGAAATTAATCCACATGCATATAGCCAACTGATTTTTGACAAAAGTGCTCAGACCATATAGTGGAGTAAGGATAATGTCTTCAACAAATGGTGCATAAAATGAATAAAAATGGTACATAAAAGAATGAAATTAGACCCATACCTCTCACCATATACAAAATCAACTCAAGGTGGATCAAAAACTGAAATTCAAGACCTGAGACTATAAAGTTGCTGGAAGAAAACAGGGGAAACTCTTCAAGATATTGCTGTGGAGGATGACTTCTTGGACAAGACTCAAAGCACAAGCAATAAAAGCAAAAATAATCGGGACTATATCAAACTCAGGAGCTTTTACAGAAAAGGAAATCACCAACAGATTAAAGAGATCCAACAGAATGAAAAAAATATTTGCAAAGCACCTCTGTGACAAAGAATTGGGATCGCAAAAATATCAGCAGCAACATAAAACCAACCAATCCAACTGAGAAATAGGCAAAGGACTTTAATATAGTTCTCAAAAGAAGAAATACAAGCGGCTAATAAATATACAAAAAAAAAATGCTCAACATCACCAGCCATCAGGGAATTGTAAATCAAAACCACAATGAGATATCACCTCACCCTTGTCACAGCTGAAATCCAAAGCACAGGGAGTTGCAATTGCTGGCGAGGATGTGGAGAAAGGTAAACATTTATTCGCTGTTGGTAGGAATGTAAATTAGTGCAGCCACTGTGGAAAACAGTGTGTGGATTTCTTTATAAAGCTAGAAACACACTTGCCATAGGCTCCAACAATCCCACTACTGGACATATACCCAAAAGACTTGAACAATTTATCAAACAGATACTTGTGCCAGCCTGTTTACAGCAGCACTATTCACAATAGCCAAATCTGGAACCAAGCAAGGTGTCCATCATCAGATGAATGGATAAAGAAACTGTAGTATGTATACACAATGGAATATTATTCAGCCATAAAAAAGAAATTCTACCATTTGCAGCCTAATGGATGCAACTGGAGGACATGATGTTGAGTGGGATAAGCCAGACCCAGAAAGATAAATACTGCATGTTCTCTCTTACAGGTGGGAGCTAAAATTTAAAAAAGAAAAAAGAGAAAGAAATATGTGTGTGTATCAGTATTGCTGCAAAGATAGTTGTATACCTTTGTCAAACCAATGGTTAAGAATGTTACACTATTATAATTTTAATGGTCTGTGACTAAAGTTGACTGTGTATGGGTGAAATGGTCATTTTTCCATTCAATTATTATTTATAGCCAACGTCTATGTTCCTACTAAACTAGGTCTTTTGCTTTTACTTGTTAAATACTTCTTATTTGGTGAGGTATGAAGCCTTTTTACTGCAGTATAAATTTAAAAAAATGTTATCTCATGCCAGAGCTGCAGTGTAGCAGGTAAAGCTGCCATCTGCAATGCCAGCATCCCATATGGATGCTGGTTCGAGTCCAGGCTGCTCCACTTCCAATCCAGCTCTCTACTGTGGCCTGGGAAAGCAGTAGAATATGGCCCGAGTCCTTGGGCCGCTACACCCATGTGGGAGACCCGAAGGAAGCTCCTGGCTCCTGGCTCCGGATCAGCGCAGCTCCGGCCATTGTGGTCAATTGGGAAGTGAACCATCGAAGGAAGACCTCTCTCTCTGCCTCTCCTTCTCTGTGTAACTCTGACTTTCAAATAAATAAATCTTTTAAAAAATAAGTTATCTCAAAAAACTAAAGAGAAAGAGAAAGGAGGAGGATAGAGGAAGGGAGGGAGGGAGGGAGGAACAGATTATGTTCTTAGAACGGTATCTACGGGGCCGGCACTGTGCCACAGTGGGTTAACACCCTGGCCTGAAGTGCCGGCATCCCATATGGGCGCCGGTTTGAGACCCGGCTGCTCCACTTCCTATCCAGCTCTCTGCTATGGCCTGGGAAAGCAGTGGAGGATGGCCCAAGTCCTTGGGCCCCTGCACCTGCAAGGAAGACCTGGAGGAAGCCCCTGGCTTCAGATGTGAACCATAGGATGGAAGACCTCTCTCTCTCTCTGCCTCTCCTCTATATAACTCTGACTTGCAAATAAGTAAATCTTTTTTTGTTTTTCAAAAGAACTGTATCTACAAGTCACATTGAATCTGTTATGAACCAATTAACAATTAAAATAAAAAAGTCATTTCTTTCAAGAACATGTTGTTCCTTTTAACTTCTAATTTAAAATTCAACACAGAAGTTCTCAGTAAAATTCTTGTAGCTGTCCTGATTTATGCCTCCGACTTGTCTGCTGAGGCTCACAGATGTGGTGGTTACACAGATGGACTCTTCCAGCTCCACGCCTCACTGACTCGCGATCTACTCGGAGGCTCTGTCTGCAGTTTCCCTCCTGTGAATGACGTAGGTGCTCTAGCGCATAGATTTCTGGATGGTGTGTTGCGACAAGCAGAGCCTCTGCAGGGCCTGGTGGAGAGTCAGCGCTTGGCATGTGTAACTGCAGGTATTACTGTGAATTCAACTCTCCTCCTCCTTCTGTCTCCTTACTGCTATCATTCACAGAAAATACTGATTGCTCAAGCACTTCATATAGGCAAGTAAAATTTGATTTATGTAAAAAATTCGGTGTAGAATTTTATTAGAAAGACAATCAAAATACGACTTTCCCTATATTTATTCCCCCACCCTATGCCACCTGAAATTATCTTGCTTTTTTAAAAAGAGCTTACATCTGTTTCAATTCAGTATTTCCTGTTGGAAAACTATTACATTATTTGCACTTATCCCATTATTTCCTTTGCATAAAATTCTAGAACTGAAATGCCTAGGTTACACATTATACATTTTCCTAAGAGCAATTTTCTTTTCTTTTCTCTGGTTCTAATTAATATTCAAGGCAGGTTGGGGGATAGGAAATGTACTAAGAAAGAGGGCAAAAATATAGCTTGCCCCACTGGCAGTCAAAATTTTTAAATTTCATTTTTATTGAATGCTGTTTAATTAGCAATCAAATACTAGTAATCTCAAGTACTTTAAATGGTACAATTGGCCGCAACAGGCTAATCCTTCACCTTGCGGCGCCGGCACACCAGGTTCTAGTCCCGGTTGGGGCGCCAGATTCTGTCCCGGTTGCCCCTCTTCCAGGCCAGCCCTCTGCTGTGGCCCGGGAGTGCAGTGGAGGATGGCCCAGGTGCTTGGGCCCTGCACCCCATGGGGAGACCAGGAAAGCACCTGGCTCCTGGCTCCTGCCATCGGACGAGCGCGGTGCGCCGGCCGCAACTCGCCGACCGCGGCAGCCATTGAAGGGTGAACCAATGGCAAAGGAAGACCTTTCTCTCTCTCTCTCTCTCTCACTGTCCACTCTGCCTGTAAAAAAAAAAAAAAAAAAAAAAAAAAGGTACAATAGTGAATAGATATCAATCCTACTAAGTTCAAGCTATTACTGTTATGCTGAAGAGAAGTTACTAAATCAGTACTGGGTAAAGAGGTCCGCTTCAGCATGTGACCTCTGGCCTGGAACCTTTTCAACCTGTGGTTGAAAACAAAGCCTCACTCCCGGCACTGAGGTAGAGAAAAGCTAAACCTCAGGACCCCATCCTGACCTGCGTGTCCTGGGAGAAGCTCTTTGTTCAACGTGAACTTTGCTTTATTCCTGTCTGTTCTGGGCTGCACGAGGAAGGAAAAGTGGGCTTCCTCATTATGGTTGCAGATGCACACTTCACAACCAGATGGTCAAAAATACCCTGAAATACCACCAGGTCCTGAGGCTTCCATCGCGGAAATCGGTTCCTGGATCGCTCTGGACTATCTCCAGACACGATGGCTGCAGACTGACCAGAGAGCCCCACAGGGACCCCTTGCTACAGTGACAGCGGGCGATCCACACACTGCCGTGGGTAACGCAGCTGGGACAGCGCACCCCAGCTCTCAGGGGCTCGCCCTCAAAGCACCGCAGACTCATTCCTTCTCTGTGGTTTCTTCCTTCCTGTATCGGCACACGCAGAGACCGTGGCGCTCTGATCCAACCTCCAGGCCCTCTCCAAACGTGGAGGGTTCTCACCCCAAGAGCCACATGGGTTCTCCCTACCACATCTTTGGAAGGAAAAGTCTCCCTGTTCAACAGAGCAGCTGGGCCGCAGTCTGTTCTAAGAGGGACGGGGACAAGGCTCCAGGCTGCCACAGAGCTACCAGTACCACTGACTCCCAGCTACACTTGTTCGGGACGGCGCCTCAATGTTGATCGTCTCTGCCTGTGTTCAATGTGTGAGTGTTAGGGGAAGCCCATCTGCTAGAAAGTACCCAAATTCAACAGCTAGATAACCCGGCTTTCTTCTCCCTACTGCTTATCCTGTGCTGGCTACACAGCAATGTCTGCATCTGGTCCAGCCTCCGCCCTCCTCAGCAGACTTTTACTGGACTGTTTCTGTCCCATGTGAGTCTAAGGAAGTTGTTGTTCAGTGGAGGAAGTAGAAATTACATCACGGTGTCTCAATCTCAGTATGGCGTTCAAGTCTTTCTTGTCAACACTCTTAGAGTCCACGAAGTGGGGAAGAAGTGGCTCAAGGAAAACAGAACTTGATCCTCAGTAAATTTAGAGAGGAACTGAAGAACTTCCCTGCAGTTCTCACTGGCAATGTGGTTGTAGATAGCTTAGTCTCTAAACTTGAGTAAGGAGTCTTTTTTCGTGAGTCAACACTGACAAAGTTGCACCTTTGCCCTCAGTAAGTGTGTGTTTTAGAGCACTGCTTCCATACATTTTCCACCACAGAGATCATGCCTTTTGAAAGTTATGGCTACCACAAAGCTGGTCTACTGAGCTGCAATTTTGCAGCTTCTTCGTGAAGTTAAACTAAGCCTCAGGCTCACATTTTTAGCACTTACTTTATATCAGCTACTATGCTAAGCAAGCCATCCTTCTCACTGACTTCTCATATCTGCCCTGTAAGTTAAATACCATTATTTTCCCATCTTCATCAACGAGGAGGTTGACAATTTAAAAGACAGTGATTGCCAAGGTCACACTTGGAAGTGGAGGAGCTTGCCGTTGAATCACTGATCCCTGGTGGGGAAAGTTCTCCCCCAGAACTGGCAGTACTCAATGCTACCAAAGATTGCGAGATCAAACGGTATGCAAAGGGTCTGAACAAAGTTCTGCGTTCTCCAGTCCAATGTCATGACTCTGTGCATAACAAGGGAACTACAGCAAAACAAAGGCCACTACCAACAGGCTGATGAGAACGAGTGTGCCTTTCCAAGGTATACATTATTGTCCACAGCTGCAAACAGGCATCTCAACACCTGCACAGCAGCCTGGGAGCGTTTTTCTAAGGACTCTAGATGAGAGACAGAGCTCTGCAGAGGACACTGAGCTTCCTTCAGCGTTACAGTGCAGTTCCTTAACATGAAATGTCAACTAAGGAGCCCTCCTGGTTCAGTTTGCCCTATAGAACTAAAAACATGCTTTCAGGAATCAGCCCTAGGGGAATTTACCTCATTTACTGCAATCTCATGGACAGTTTAAAACAGAATGAATTTGATGTCCACTACAGGTTGAAACTTAGCATAAACCTACTGTTCCAATAACGCCACTGTAAGCAATATGATAAAAGGCACCAACCATGCTCACACACCCCATGTTTGTTATTCATGGTAAGATTCTGTGAGAATAACACAGATGAAGAGACTTACCTTTTCTTTAAATTTTGCTTCATCGCATGTCTGAAGTCTTAAAATGGATTCATTCATCATTTTCTCCTTGTACATGTTTATATTTTCTTTTTCAATTACATCGGCATTGCTAGTCAGAAGCAGGCACTTGCTCCCTTTTGCTCTTCCTCTGCCTATGAGGAAATAAATTTCTTACTTGGTGTTTTTGCTTTAAAACTCTGGTATGATCTGAAGATAAGTAACCCAAGGGATGGAGATATTTCTAAAATTTCACTTTACTTCACTGAATCCAACTTTGTAGGAAGGAAGCTGAGCTGTTCAACAGTGGCATGAGCCCAAAATATAAAACATGAGGGAGAACGAGAGTCCACAGTAGGCTGCTCAGGGCCTGCAGTGACCCGGTGCGACCAGACAGTCATATTACTAAAAACTCCCATTAAAGAAAAGCAACACGAAATCTCAGCATTACATTGTGAGGGCTCTAAGATAAATAATAAGTAGATCCTCCCTCAAGAGCCTTTTAGGCAATGCAGAGATAAGATATATCCACAAGCACCAGAACGTACGTGGAAAACCGTTACGTTCTATTGCAAGGATAACTATAAAGGGCTATGGGACATTCAAAGAGAGACTGCTGCCAGCCGGAGGAATTAGGGTCAGGTGCTATGACGTCAGGAGAAGGAAAGTGAAGCATAGTAGCACTCAAGCAACTCCTTTAACACTCAGTAAATAAGGAGGTGAACTGGCTGAAACGGATACTGTACCAAGGGGAAGAACAGGAGGTAAGACTGGAAAGCAGGTGAAATTCGCAAAATTCAACACTGGGCCAGCATTGTGGTGCAGCAGCTTAAGCTGCCACTGTGACTCCAGAATTCCATAATGGCACCAGTTGGAGCCTGACTGCTTCATTCCCACCCCTCTCCCTGCTAATGTGCCCAGAAAGCAGCGCCAGGTGGTCCAAGTGCTGGGGCCCCTTCCACCCCTGTGAGAGACCGGATGCAGTTCCAGGTTTCTAGCTTTGACTTGGCCTCATCCCAGCCACTGCATCCATTTGGGGAGTGAAACAGCGGCTGGAAGAGTCTAAGTCTGCCTTTCAAATAAGTCAGTCTCACAAGAAAATTCAACATCAAGTGAATTGAGGAGCCACTGGAGTTTCTATACAAGGAAATGAGATGCTCAGAACTGATTTTTGTGAAAAGTCACGTGGCAGCTGTACTTATGGAAATTAGAAAAAAATAAAGGGGAAAAAAAGGAGGAGAAACTTGTTAAGAGACATCTAATCCAGGTAGAACAGAAGAACTCCGAAATACGTCTTCTGGAATACACGGAGCCCGCCAGCACCACAAGCACAACCGGGGACGATCTACACGGTGACCTGCAAAGCCTCAGCCCACA
This sequence comes from Sylvilagus floridanus, assembly GCA_949820135.1. NCBI lineage: Eukaryota > Metazoa > Chordata > Mammalia > Lagomorpha > Leporidae > Sylvilagus > Sylvilagus floridanus. The sequence continues at coordinate 59,020,414 of OX463243.1, forward strand.
CTGGAACTGTCCTTCCATAAGTATCTCAGTCCACACTGGGCAAATAAACAGTACCACTGAGAACAAGAACGACTGCTAACACCACCCATTCTGTCCAGGTCGGTCACATTTAGGGCCAAGATTCCAGAGTCCACTGTGCCACTGATCACTTACACAGCCACAGCTCAGTAAAGGAGAAAAGCCAAAAGACAAACGCAATTGCAAATCAGAGGAAAAGTCTACAGATGGAGGAATGGCATCGAAGTTGCTCTCACCTCTGGTCTGGATCATTTTGATGACATTGCCCACGTACTCATACAGGATGACCAGATTGCACTGAGCAATGTCAATGCCTTCATCAGCAACTGAGGTGGCAATCAAAATATTGTGGTCTCCGTTGCTTCTGAATGCATCCAGTACACATTTCTGTGCTGGAAGGGTCATTCCTGAATCAGAGGAAGAGGGAGTTAAACTCACCAAAGATGGAACTGTCCCCTGGTACAAAAATAGCTTGCAATTACATAATGCTTGTTACATGTCAAATACTGTGATTAATGCTTCATCTTCACAATGTCACAACAACCCTGGGCTACAGGGTCTATTCCTACGCCTACTTTAGAAAAGGCATGTGGGGTGACCTCTAACAGCTTAGATTCTGCCACCAGAGTGCCCGAGTTGAAATCTTGTCCTTACTAGTTGTGTGGCTTTAGCAAGGTTATCCCAAAACAAGTATTGGCCCTTTATGTTGAATCTCCCACTGGTATTACTTTTCTGGTTGAACCCTGATACAAGCCTTAAAAAGATACGATATTTTAATATCATATACATCCATATATGCATGACATTTTAAATTTAATTCTCTCTATATAAATACCTGTAGTCTGACTAGTTTTGCCACGTCCAGTCAATATGCCAGGCTTTAGAAAGCTGAGTTTAGAATTTTCCTCAATCCATTTCTTTATAGCCTGAAAAGAAAAAGCAATTATCACTCAGACTCCACTTGTCAACCCTCTATTAATTATTGGAACATATGCAAAAAGAAAAACTGTTCAGTTTTCAGACTGAAAAACATGAGGGAAAAAAGTTCTTGGAATTAAACTCCATGCAATAATTCACTGTAATGGAATAGATCTTTGTGACCTAATATGATTTAATCTCCAAGTTGTGTTTAAGTTAAAAAAAAATACAAAGTCAAGGACATTGATTGTGTAGAAATATGAGTTCAGTAATATTACAGGACACAAGATCAATATACATAAATTATATTTCTATACACTAGCAGTGAGCAATTGGAATTTGAAATTTTTAGTACCTTTTTTAAAGATTTATTTATTTTAAAGACAGAGACACAGAGGCAGAGAGAGAGTGAGAGAGGTCTTCTATCCGCTGGTTTACTCCCCAGATGTCCTCAACGCCTAGAGTTGCGCCAGTTGGAAGCCAGGAGCTTCTTCCAGGTCTCCCACATGGGTGCAGGGGCCCAAGGACTTGGGCCATCTTCTTCTGCTTTCCCAGGCCATAGCACAGAGCTGGATTGGAAATGGAACAGCCAGGACCCGAACCAGTGCCCATATGGGATGCCGGCACTGCAGGCTGCAGCTTTACCCACTATGCCACAGGGCCAGCCCCTAGTACCATTTTTACCACCACCAAAATATTAATACTTAGGGGCTGGCATTGTAATGCAGCAAGTTTAGCCACTGCCTTTGATGGCAACATCCAATATCAGAGCACTGGTTTGAGTCCCAGCTCTGCTTCCAATCCAGCTCATTGCTGCTTCAAGTGCTTGGGCCCCACTACTCATTTAGGAGACCGGGATAGAGTTCCTGGCCCAGCTCCAGCCATTGCAGCCATTAGGCCAGTGAACCAACAGAAAATCACTCTCTCTCTCTCCCTCTCTCTCCTCTTCCATCTCTAACTACCTTTCAGGTAGATAAATCTTTAAAAAAAAATTAATTAATTAACATTGGGGCTGGCACTGTGGCATAGTGGGTAAAGCTGCTGCCTGCAATGCCGGTATCCCATATGGGCGCTGGTTCGAGTCCCAGCTGCTCCACTTCCAATCCAACTCTTTGTTATGACCTGGGAAAGCAGTAGAAGATGGCCCAGGTGTTTGGGCCCCTGCACTCATATGGGAGATCCAGAGGAAGCTTCTGGCTTTGGATCGGCGCAGCTCCGGCCGTTGTGACCTTTTGGTAGTGAACCAGTGGATAGAAGACTCTCTCTCTCTCTCTCTCTCTCCCTCTCCCTCTCCCTCTCCCTCTCTGTAACTCTGCTTTTCAAATAAAGAAATCTTTTTAAAAAGTTTAAGGAAATTGAATTTAAAAGTAAATGTATTTTAAAAATCTAGATAAAATGTGTGCAGAATCCCTGTGCCAAAAATGACCAAAAAAACTGATAAAAAGTAACCAAAGATGTGACAGGTAGCCTCTAAGGAAGCCTGCAATGATCTCCATCTCCTGATTCAGATCCCTGTGTAATCCCCTCCCTTTGAGTGTGAACTTGACTTACTAACTAGCTTCTAATGAATAAAATACAATAGACATGATGTGATGTTATTTTCAAGATGAACTTATAACTGCGGCTTTCAAATTCAACACTTTCTCCCTCAATCTCTCTTGGAGCACTGACTCTAGGGAAAGCCAGCTGCCTTATTACAGGCAGCTCTGTGGAGAGGCTCACGTGAGTGAACTTGGGAGCATATCTTCTGAGGCCTGCCGACAGCCCCATGAAGTGAGCTAGAAAGCTGATCTTCCCAAGGCAAGCCTTGAGGTGACTACAGCCATGGGCAACAATTTGATTACAGCCTCAGGAGAGGCCCTGAGTCAGAAACATGCAATTGTTTCCAAATTTGTGACCCTTGGATGTTGTAATAGAGGTCTGTTGTTTCCAGACTCTAAATTGTAGGGTAAAGTGTTACTCAGCAGTACATAAATAATACAGAACCCCTACATCAATGAAGACTATACTACAGTCATGAACTGGAACACTCCGTATTGATGTCATTTCCCCCTAGTTTTGGCTACAGATTAAATACAGTGCTAAACAAAATCCCAGCATACTTTTTCATATACGTAGATGAGTGGATTCTAAAATGTGTACAGAAAAGTAATGAAACGTAACTAAAATAAAAAGCTGGAAGAGTCATGCTACTCTACTTCAAGACTCACTATAAAGCTATGGTTATCAGTACAGAGTGGGATGGGCAAAAGGATAAATGTATAGATAAATGGAAGAGTCCAGAAATAGATCCATGCAAATACACTCACGTGATTTTTCTAATGTTACAAAAGCAATTCAATGAAGCGGACAGTCTTATCAACACACAGTGCTGGCAAATTATATGTCTAAATGCACAAAGAAAAAAATGCATCTCAAAACATACCTCACCTTTATACAAAAATTCATTCAAAGTAGATTATAGACCTAAATGTAAAACTATAAAACCTCTATCAGGATCCCGGGTAAACAGTGTTCTTAGCTATGCTACCACAGGCAAAAATCAAGAAAAACTGATACATTGGACTCTGTCAAAATTTAAAACTTTCAATCTGTTAAGATAATGAAAAGACAGCCCATGGGCCAAAAGATAATTGTAAATCACATTTCTGACAGATTTCTCTTTCAGAATATAAGCAGAACTCTCAAAAAATTCACCCACCAAATGATAACCCACTCAATAAAGATCCAGACCCCTCACCAAAGAAGACATAGAAGAGCTAGTAAGAATGTGAAAGAAGCGCAGTCACATCAGTCATTAATGAGATGCAAAGTAAATAAAAGGCTGGTGACGTACATCACACACCCACAAAACGGTCAGAAATAAAAACCTTGAGAAACAGTACAAAAGGAGGAGGATGTGCTTGCTCTACAGGTGCGTAAACTAGTGACTAAGACGATGAAGTTCTAGTGCAAGGACAAACAAATATAATGAGAACACAGTGAGGACCCAGAAACCAACCCACACATGCAGAACAGCGAGAAAAATGCAATCTTTCCAACAAGCAGTGCTGGGTCTCTTACGTCCACAAGGGCTCTGGTTTTCACGAACAGGATGGTTTTGGTCTCCGGACTGACGTGGTACTCCTCTTGTAAAATGAGGTTCAGGTCTTTGAGTTTAGGATTCTCATTGCTGGGATCCATGGAAATTTTTTCTAGTTCCTGCACCTTTCCTGTAAATGGGGAACATTTTACAAATACTTGTGATTTCCAAAAATCTAGAATGTGCTGTGACCTTCATAGTTCATCAATCTCTCAATCTTGGACTATAATTTTCTAAGTTATAACTACCAACAGATACAACTTTCAGGAGAGTAAATGTCAATATCAAAACACAAAGTGTATATGTTCTTTAAATTTCAATAATTCTACATTTAGGAATTTGAGCCAAAAGTACATTCATAAAATTATGAGATATCTCCAAGGATGTCCATTGTAATATTGCTTAGAATATGAAAAACAAAAGAAAAATACTCCACAAATAGGAAAATAATTCAATAGATTAAGGGTCATGAATTTAATATTAAAACAATTTAGCTTGCCAGCACCGTGGCTCACTATGCTAATCCTCCGCCTGCGGTGCCGGCACCCCGGGTTCTAGTCCCGGTTGCTCCTCTTCCAGTCCAGCTCTCTGCTGTGGCCCGGGAGTGCAGTGGAGTATGGCCCAAGTGCTTTGGCCCTGCACCTGCACGGGAGACCAGGAGGAAGTGCCTGGCTCCTGACTTCGGATGGATGCAGCGCGCCAGCCGTAGCAGCCATTTATGGGGTGAACCAATGGAAGGAGGACCTTTCTCTCTATCTTTCTGTCTAACTCTACCCGTCAAAAACAAATAAACAAACAAATGAAACAATTTGGCTGTTACAATAGATAATGGACCTAATATATATGCTGATATAGAAAAGTCTCAGATATCGTAAGCAAAAAGTCAAAATATAGGACAATGTATTATGATTCCATCTTTGAAAACATTCTAGAGCCAGATCATACCAGAGTGGGAGAGTCCATTATTAAATTTCCAAGAGTTATCTGAGCCAGTTTCAAACAGATTGATTTAAAACTTAATTATATAATTACACCATATTATATAAAATATATAATTATATAAATTATATAAAAACAATATAAAATTTAATTAACTTGTAATTCAGCAACTCACGTTAAAAACAAATGTAATAAGTAGCCCCAACTCAGTACTTCCTTTTATTACTTTTCACTATTATCTATACTTTTGTGGTTATTTACCTCTATTGTTCTTTAATGGCAGAAATTACACTGAACAATGTGTACTACTGATCATGTTTTTTATATCAGCTGAAGGACATCATAATGGTGGCTTAAAATTAACCAGAATGGAAGTTTTTATCCCATGGAAATCAAGAGCACACTAAAAATCAGTACTTGGTTTTCTGTTTTGTTGACAGTCTAGACTTATGAAAGTGATGACAATAATGCAGATAGCTATTCCATTGCACATAACATGAAAAGTGAGGAAATATTCTCCCAATGTTTGAAAAACTGTTATCCAAGTTGCTCATATCAACAAATGATGCTCCAAAATATCTTTTTATTTTCCTTTTACTTCTAACACTAATAAAAATACATACCAACCTCCATATCAGTACTATATTTGTCAACTGCAACCATAAAATGGCTATGGATACAAAAGTTCTGGAAAAAAACACCAGAAGCATTTTACAAGGGGTCTTCAAGAAGTTCATGGAAATGTCTATTCTGAGAAAACTGCATGGATTTTTTTAAAAGACTTAGCTTATTGCAAGGCAGAGTGACAGGGAGTGACAGGGAGTGACAGGGAGAGACAGAGAGAGACAGAGAGAGAGAGAATCATCCATACATCCATACTCTGGTTTACCCACTAAATGGCTACAACAGCCAGACCTGGGCCAGGCCAACACCAGGAGCCTAGAATTCCATCCGGATCTCCCACATGATTGGCAGGAGCTCAAGCACTTGGCCTTCTGTTGCTTTCTCAGCCACATTAGCAGTGAGCTGGATGGGAAGTGGAGCCACTGGGACATGTACTGGTGCTCCTATATGGAATGTTGGCATTGCAGGTGAAGTTAACCCACTGTGTCACAATGCCAGCCCCACCCAACTGCATTTAAACTGGATTTAAAACATTTTTTGTTAAATTTTTATTTAAATTTAAATTTTTTCTTTAAATTTTTATATTTTATTTGAAGCGCAATGAGATCACTGGTCCATTAGTTCACTCCCCAAATACCCTCAGACAGCTGGGAGTGGGCCAGGTGAAGACCAGGAACTGGAAACTCAATCCAGGTCTCCCATGGTTTGGCAGGGACCCAACTACTTGAGCCATCACTACAGCCTCCCAGGGTATGCAATAGTAGGAAGTTGGAATTGGTAGCAGAACCAGGACTCAAACCCAGGCACTCTAATATGGGATGCAGGTGTCCCAAGAGGCATCTTAAATGCTATACCAAATGCCTATACTTTTAAAAAAATTTCTCCATGAATTTTCTGAAGTATCTTTATATAAAAGTCACTTGGCTACATGAAATTTATCATAAAGAGTATTACATTTATCATAAAGTGTATTACATTTAATAGAGTATTTCATTTTTTATTTGTAAAGCATGTGTTATATATCCTCTATATCAATAAAATTTATAATTAACTTATATACATAGAGACGCACACATTATTTCCACTAATAGCTGACTGCATGTAAGTAAATGCTTCAGAATAAGCAAAAAAAAAAAAAAAAAGTAATTACCTCTGTGAAAAGGAAATCAAGAGGAGGAGAAATAAAAACTTATTTTCATCTAGTATCTTTCCATATTTTTGGTAGTCTGAGGGAGTGGGATTATGGGTCATTTTGGTTTTCTTCATATAACAATATATAAATAATTTTATGTCATTAAAACATCTTTTAGTGTTTTTTTTTTTTTTTTTTTTTTTTACAGGCAGAGTGGACAGTGAGAGAGAGAGACAGAGAGAAAGGTCTTCCTTTGCCGTTGGTTCACCCTCCAATGGCCGCCGCAGTCGGCGCGCTGCGGCCGGCACACCGCGCTCGTCCGATGGCAGGAGCCAGGAGCAAGGTGCTTTTCCTGGTCTCCCATGGGGTGCAGGGCCCAAGCACCTGGGCCATCCTCCACTGCACTCCTGGGCCACAGCAGAGGGCTGGCCTGGAAGAGGGGCAACCGGGACAGAATCCGGTGCCCCGACCGGGACTAGAACCCGGTGTGCCGGCGCCGCAAGGCGGAGGATTAGCCTGTTGAGCCACGGCGCCGGCATCTTTTAGTGTTTTTTATGTCTTAATAAAATTCCTGAAAGTTTTCAGAAGACTGCTACTACTGATCAACTACATGGGAAGCACCCTTCTTCCCAACAGGAAACGGTCAAAGTAACTGTCCACAGCAGCAGGTGGCAGCTCCAACAGCTGCTTCCTCTGAAAGCCCCACCCACCTTCAAATCTCCGGGTAAGATCTTGTTCGGTTTCATCAAATCCTGCTGCTCGGACATCTTTGAAGAAATTTTTCAAGTAATCCAGGGCATCTTTCATTTGTGCATGCTCACTGATAATGAGGGCATCGTTATACTTCTGTATGAAATGAAAACTGAGATTCAGTATGTCTCATGTTGTCCCGGGCTTAAGTTCAATTAGCTGTACTTAACACAGAGTTAATATTTAGAAAGCTTCTAAGTCAGTTCCAACACGGGTTTGTTGTTGTTGTTGAAGATGAATAGCCTCTATTGATTCCATGATAAAACCTTTGAACTAAACACTGCTTTTAAAAATCTCAGCCAGAAATGTTGATTAATTACAATCACTTTGGATTTTAGAACTCTATCTAGCAAGAAAGATACATGGAAACTCATGTCAAAGATTTAAAAACAGTAACAAAAAACAAATCGATTTCCACATCTTGCCTTATAATTCAGACTCAATTAAATTCTTTATACATAGGATGCGATCACTAAATAGTAAACACTTTTCATAATGATGGCACTCACCATCTACAGCCAAGTTCAACTGAGCTCACTAAAATTCTACAAATGCCTGCTAATTGAATGCATTTTAAAATATTTTCAATGGCACAGTAAGCAGAGGTTACTGCTGTTCCCTAACTTTTTGGTTAATCAGAGACTCTGGATTTCTTTACCAAAGGAAAGGAACACACACTTCCAGAAATGGCAGCAGGACTCACTGTCTGAACTTTAAAAATGGCTGCCACTGGTCACACACCAAGAGTTATGTCTGTCAGCATCAAAGTTTGCTAACCATGTTACTTATGGGAATATAGGAGGCACGGCATAGAATCTGAGCCTTCTTCCAGTTCTGTTGTCTTTAGGGTTAAGTGTCAGTAAACAAATTAAGATGATATTAATAGGACAACTCTAGGAGTTTGCTTATAAGAACTTTCTGGAAAGGTTCCTAAGTGAGCTCTTAGAGACAAAATGAGAAGTTGATTTCTCTCAGCTGCCACAGTGCAGCTCCTCTTCAAAATAAAATATTTTGTAAAAAAGTAACATACCCGCAAATGGGAAGTGTACAAATACAGCGCTTTACAGATCCTGCTCTCTTCATCTTTGTCTGGCAGCTGAAACGTCCTGCATGCTTTATGGACTTGGACAATCCACTGTTCGTATTTCTGTGTTCCAAATTCCCTGTTCTGGATTTGAGATAAGTTTTCTGAGGGGAAAAAAATTTTTTTTCATCATGCTGTATGCTTAATCATTTAAGGTTCTAAACACACCTCATCCTCTTATTTCCTTTCCCAACCTCTGTGAACAGGGATTTCTTCCTGATAAAGTCTGATTTTTTAGCAGTGTATCTGTGTCTAGAGGATTATTTACTAAATGCTTACTATGTGCCAAAAATCAGGTCCTGCCCTCACATTTTATTTAATGTTCACAACCTCATGAGGTAGATATTACAGACAAAAAACCTGAAGTTCAGAAAAGCTAAATAATTTACCCAAAGTCATGCAGCTAGTATGTGGAAGGAAGATAATAATTCAAACCCAGAGTGTCTGATGCCCAGTCTCTATTGGTTCTATGAGCAGACAAAACCAAAGCAATCCAGAGGAAAGATAACAGACATGAATGGGGGAAAAAAAAAAACACCAAAAAACAAATAAAAAAAAAATTTTGCTTTTAAAAAATGCAGAAGCAATGAGTACAAGAACAACTTTCAAGAGTGTCATCAAAGCAAGACCTTTAAAACAGGAGGATCAGGATTCAACGAGGCCCATTACTGTGACCTTAGGCTTTCTGATCTCCAGTGAAGCACTCACGGGGCAGGCGCTACAAAATCATTTGCCACAGACACAACTGTAGGTGAGCATCTCCTAAATATCAACAGGTGGATGAAAAAAATGGAAGAACTGCTGTGGTTTGGGCTCTGTGTAGGGTGCTCGGGCTAAGATGACAAAAATGCAACTCTGGCCTCAAATAGCTTAGTCTGTGAGTTACGCTGTTCCTTAAGGAGAGCAAAGTACAATAAAATTCAGAAGTAAGAGCTGTATTTCTGGGTTAATAAGAAGAACCAAACAGGGTACCCAACAAACAGCATTCACATGATAGCCCTGGCTACAAATGAGGTAGCCAACTGTAAACTAAATGGACCAACAGTATTTATTGAACTTGGATAGGTATGAAAATAACCTAAGCAATTTGGAAGTGAGCAGTTGACAGGATTTGAACTGGCAAAATGGTAGAGGTAGGGTTCACCTGAGGTGAGAATAAGAAAGTAGAAATTCATGTGACTCCATCGCTACCTCCCCATCAGACCCTGTAATCTTGCTCCTAGATGACAGCCTTCTAACTTGTCTCCTCACCTCTTGCCTTCTTCCCTCAATCTATTCCCTGCACACAGCTAGAAGGAGTTTCCAAATCGAAGATGAGAAACTCTGATGCCCCACCACTTAAAACCCTTTAGTAGATTGCTCCAGCCGAAGACCTAGCCTGGTGCTGTGGTTTGGATATGGTTTAAGGTTCATGTGTTGGAAGCTTGGTCCCAGTGTGGCAACATTAAAACATGGTGGGATTAATGTCATTCTCATGGGACCTCAGTTCTTCAGGGAGAACTGTAAAAGAGAAAGTCCCTCCCTGACGTTCATTCTCCGCTCTGGAGATGGCTCCTCCTCCTGCACATGCGCCTTTGGGTGCCCTCTGCCAGGAGGCTTCACAGAGCCAGCATCACGCTGCTTGGTCTTTCAGCCTCCAAAACTGTGAGCTCAGTAAACGTCTCTTCTTTATAAGTTATCCAGCCTCAGGTATTTCTTTACAGCAATGAAAAGCAGACTAATCCATCTGGCTCTGTGATCTGCCTCTGCCTTCTAATTGCCATCTCTAGCCTCTCTCCCTCCTGCACTTCACAAGGCTAACAGAAGTCCCTACACTCTTGCTAGTCTCCTGGCTTTTGCGCATGCAGTGAACACATCTTAACATCAGTACCTGTCTCCCTCCAGCTGCTTTATTATTGTTGTTGTTATTATCATCATCTAATCTGGGCTTTACCATTAGACTGGAAATCCCACAAGGACAGGAGTTGTGTCTCAAGTCCATGCTGTATTCTCATCACCTAGCATATTGCCTAGCACTGAATGAATGAACTGATATGCTCAAGGAATTGCTATATCAAGTACTCCATGTAGAGAAGATAGAATTGGAAAGATAAGCAGAACCTGATTGTTCAGGCAGAACTCACACTGTCAAGTTAGAGGACTTAAAGATTATCCTGCAAAGAATTTTAATCAGGGTATTTATATAATAAGACTGGTATTTCAAGAAGACTAACCAGTTAATGGGGAAGACGAATGGAAGAGATGGAAAACCAGGCTATTGAAATAGGTCCTAACTTAAGCTTGGAAAGAAAAGAGAAAAAACAAAGTAAGTATGAGGGAAGGAGAGACACTATAAATTCAGCATCTCCAAAATTCTAAACTCCCCTTGTACTTGCCAAAGCTTCTCCCTGCTGTGGCAGTACAACCTACCAGCATACACACAGGTGCCCAAACTAGAAGTGCAGGTGGAGGTTACCTCCCCCCTTCCCTCCCTCACTGCCCCTCAAATCCAGTTACCCATTCAATCTCAGCACTTTCAATGAAAGCATCTTGCACATGCTTCCTACCCTTCTCCAATCCATCTGAACTGCCCACCCTCCCCTTCATGAGCTGCTTCCCTCATCACATCACCAGTTTAAAATCTTCAGCTGCTTTCCATTACTCTTAGTGCAAAATTCAAGCCCAGGGTGGCACACCAGGGCCCTCCGATGTACCCCCCCCTTCTCTTCTGGGTTCATTCCTTTTCACTCTGCACACAGTAGGATTCCCAAACAATGCATGCTGCTTCTGCAGCTCCCAGCTTCACTCTCCTTTTTGCTTTCTCTCCTTTCAGCCTCACTTGACCTTTCAAGGTTTGTTTCACAAGCATCAGCTCCCCCAGAAAGTTTTTTGTACAACGCAGTCTAGGACAAAGTCCCTACACACTACCATAGTAGGCAGCGTGTGGGTGCCCTGCCAAATGGAAACTTTTTGCATCTGATTCCCTTTATGTCATTATGAGTTTCTTACAGGTAGGGACTAAGACTTTAACCTTCATATTTCCATTACCTAGCATGATAAATATTTAGTGAATGAAGAAATAAAAAGGGGAAGGAGAGAACTTGGTGACTGTACAAGGACATTTCAAAAGAATAAAGAATCAAAGATTGATTATCCCCCAGGTTGGAATCTGAACCAGTAGAGGAATGGTGGTTTCATTCATATAAATATAGACATCAGCCAATTTGGAAAGCTAATTTGGAAGCTCTAGAAAATGATAACCTTATCTAAATACACACATCTAGATAAATTTACTTTGGATTTTAAGAGAAGAAATAAGTGAGAATAAAGGCTTACAAGGACCCTGAATACCCTATAATCAGGAAAGTCAATCACTGATTATTGCTTTGACATTGCCTGAACCAAGAAGAATACAAAATGGCATTAATGAACAATATATGGCTTTCCCAAGTGTGGAGGACACGGAATATGGGATTTATGTAACTGAGAATTGGAGTGGAACTCACCCAGTTCTTCAAAGACACCCTTTGCCAGACTTTCTGTCTCTCTCATCAGCTGCGATATGATGCATTTAAATTCATCGGTAGTCCGTGATTCTACTCTCCTGGAAACTAGAGCCAAAGGAAAGTAAGTATATTTCGGGAAGGATGGGTTGTAGATCTCTCCAGACCTTTCTCTTCCAGTGTTACCTCCTTCGGAGACCCTGAGGCTCCCAGCTCACATTCAAGTGGTCTATATGGCAAACCAAATGCTAAAAACCTCAAAATCAATCCCCATTGCTTACTGCCCTGATTCTGACATCTTTTTCACAGTCTAGGGTGTCTGTTTCTTTAAGATTTATTTATTTGAAAGACAGAGAGAGAGGAGGGAGAGGGAGAAGAGAGAGAAACACACATCGATCTTCTATCTGCTTGTTCACTCCCCCAGATGGTCAGTCCAAAGCCAGGAGCTTCTTCCCAGTCTCCCACATGGGTAAGAGGGTCCAAGTACTTCTTGGGTCATCTTCCACTGCTTTCCCAGGGGCATCAGCAGGGAGCTGGATGGGAAGAGGGGCAGCGGGGACTCAAAGCGGCTAATCTTACTTCTCACTCTGGCTGTCCTGAGACCTTGTCTGTGCTTTAGTATTCCCCCTCCCCAAACAACCCTCAAGAGTGTTCACGATGATACCATCACCCATTTCTGTATACTTTCAGCAGAAACTTATTAACTGCCTATCACGTACCCTGTCACAGTGCCCGTTAAAAAGAGCACATTGTGTATTCCATAAAGGTCTGTTTTTAATGAAGAGAAAGATACGCAACCACACCAGACTCAAGGTGTTATGGAACACTAGACAAGGAATGTCCAGTTCTCTGGGGGAGACAGTGTTGCAGAGCATGGGAAGAAGAAAGGAGGCAGCCAGATCTGTCACTTTTAGCACGAGAAAGCACACGGTACATCAGAGCCGCCCAGGGGAATGCAGTACATTTGAACTTCCGGAATCGGGGAGGACCCGAAGCCCAGAGGGGCAGATTACAGGGTAATTCATACATGATACTAAAACATGTTTGGACACTTTGTTGAAACTCCTTATAGGCAGTTGCCCAAATACAACATAGCCACGCTCCTGCCTCCTTCACGTACATTTGTTCTGCCTTAAGTTCATATAAGCCCCTTGTTACTCAGAGAGGGCGGAAGTCACACCTGTCTTCTGGACTCCCTTCTGCTCACAGGGTTGGGATAACAATGATGTCAGTAAATGTTCACTAGTCAAGCTTATTTATTTATTTATTTTTACAGACAGTGGGAGAGAGACAGAAAGGTCTTCCTTTTTCCATTGGTTCACTCCTGAAATGGCTGCTACAGCTGGCGCCTTGCGGCTGGCGTGCTGCACCGATCTGAAACCAGGAACCAGGTGCTTCCTCCTGGTCTCCCTTGCGGGTGCAGGGCCCAAGCACTTGGACCATCCTCCACTGCACTCCCAGGCCACAGCAGAGAGCTGGCCTGGAAGAGGAGCAACCGGGACAGAATCCGGCACCCCAACCGGGACTAGAACCCCGGGGTGCCAGTGCCATAGGCGGAGGATTAGCCTAGTGAGCTGCGGTGCTGGCTAGTCAATCTTACTTTCAAACACCATATCCTGATCTTTTGGGACAAGACAGGATGAATTCAGAGACTGCTATTTCAATTACAACAATGGTGACTACACAGCATCTGCCTCCGATGTGCAGCACAGGGAAGGACTGGGCCAGTCCTTGGTCAGCTGGATGCTTAACTTTCCTCAGCTCCTCTGGTACACTGATAGGACCTTCGAAACCCTTTATAGAACTTAAGCATAGGAACGCTGGCTCCTTACAGGCCACTTCTGACACTGACCCATTGCCTGAGAAGAGAGTTCAGTTAGGGAAAGATACTGAACATGTCACAATTTCCCAACTTTGGGTCAAATGTTTTCTGTTAAACAGAGAGAAAGTCAAAGTTCAGTGTTCCCCTAACTGGCTCAGGATCAGGGGTAGCAGAGAATGAAGGCTTGTTCCTGGATCTCACTTACTTTTCTGGGGTGTATAAACAATTTCTTGCAGTTCCTCCAGATTCTCTTTGACCGTTGCTATTACTGATGCATCAAGAGCAGCACAGAGTTTGCAGATATATTCCACGGCTTCATCTGTGTTTTTGGCATCCCCAACACCAACAGAGGCAGTCATCCCAACGACCTGTAAGAAACATTCCAAGTATTCGACGTGTGAGACACAGTGCCGTGTCCACAGCCTCTTGAGGAATTCTTTCCTGCTGGAGTAGGGTTTCTGTTTTGCTTTCTTTTTCACTAACTTCAGAGAGAAGCACGCTGTTGTTTTTCCTGACATTCTCAGGGATATTGCAAATGGAAAATCAAAGTACTAAGTGCAAGAGTCACAATTCATCAGCTAAACACAAATCAGCAGCGGAGCGGAGACAGAAAGCCCATCCAGAACAGGGCTGCTTAGTTCTCAACGCTTGCATCCTTCAAACATGGAGAACACCGCGCTGAAACGGAAAGAACAGCAGACACATTTCCCGTGTGTCTCAGCCGTGTTACAGCCTCAGCCATGTTATGCTGACTGTGTGTCGGACAAATATCTTCATCTCTCCATAAAGCTGGGAAACAATCACTGTTGAAAATGGCAGGTGTCTGGACTTGGGAAGATGGCGTTTGCAAAGATTTAGCATAATGGCCACCTAATAAATATTCATTTCTTTCACCAATAACTACTGAGTAATTGTTGAATAACTGACCCACCAGCAAGCTATCCAGTTTACACCAATTTTATTCCAGAAGAAAAGGCTAATACCCATGATTACCTTTATTTATTTATTTTTTTGATCTGCAGGTACCTTACAGAATTTCTTCTAACCTATGCTTCCTAAATTGATAATTACTGGAGCTGGAGAACTGTACACAAATGTGTAGATATGCCATAAATTCATGATTTCCAACTTCACCTGGGCCCTCTTTATGACCAACAAATCTTCAATGTATTTGTCTTTGTTCTTCCTCTCCACCCTTTCCAAGCTTCCCATCCCTTTCCAATATTGAGAATTTTCAGCAATTCATCTACATCTCCCATACTCAAGAGAAAGGAGGATTTACACACCAGATTCCCCATCCCTTCCTGCGCCCTCAAAGAGCATCTATCGTAATTGACTCTTCTTGCCTCCTCTTCCCTGAGGATGCCAAAGATGGCGCTCCTCCCGGAGTCTAATAACACTCATTTACTTGCCTGCATCTCCCATACCATCTGGTGTCTCCAGGCATGTTGCTCTATCAATCATTCCCTTCTCCCATTCAGCCTTGCTACTCCCTACCTCACAATCTACCCTCAAGTAATCCTGAAGAGTTTCAAGACTGTAGAGTACACCACACTCTTTGGTACTTCTGTGCCTCTAGACAAGCAGCAGCCTCTTACTGCAAACTATCCAGCTATCCACCTGGAAAACTCCTGTTGACTCTGGCCCAAGCTAACCTGTTAGATGTCGCCTTACTTTCATTGCACACATAGGAGAGCTGTCACTTAGGTTCTGACTGTGCTCTTGTGCTGCCTCTACAGCAGGCCTATGATATAATTCATCCTTGCCCAGCTCTCTATGAAATTCATGCCATCTGAGGGCAAAGCTATGTCTTTTTACACTTGTATCCCCAGTGCTTGGCACAGTGCAAGGCACATGGAGGTATAAAATACACACGAACAGTCCTCTGTACCCACAGGTTCTGTATCTATGGATTCAACCAACCACAACTTGAAAATGTTAAAAACAAAGCTGTACATGTACTTAACATGTACAAACCTTGCCCTTGTCATTACTCCCTAAACAATACAGTACAGCAACTACTAGTATAACATTTGCATTCTGGGACCAGCACCGTGGCTCACTTGGCTAATCCTCTGCCTGCAGCGCCAGAATCCCATATGGGCACTGGGTTCTAGTCCTGGTTGCTCATCTTCCAGTCTAGTTCTCTGCTGTGGCCTGGGAGGGCAGTGGAGGATGGCCCAAGTGTTTGGGTGCCTGCACCCGCATGGGAGATCAGGAAGAAGCACCTGGCTCCTGGCTTCAGATCAGCACAGTAGCAGCCATTTGGGGGGGAACGGAAGGAAGACCTTTCTCTCTGTCTCTCCCTCTCACTGTAACTTGTCGAATAAATAAAATTTTAAAAATATTTAAAAAAATAACATTTGCATTGTGTAATCAGTAGTCCAGAAATTATTTAAAGTAAATGGGAGGATGTACATGGATTATATCCAAATATATACACCATTTTGTAAAGGTGTCTTAAGCATGCATAGATTTTATACCTATTTAGAGGGCCCTGGAACCAATCTTCCATGGATAGTGAGGACTCACTATATATATATATTTTTTAAGATTTATTTATTTTAAAGGTAGAGCAAGAGCAAGAGAGAGGTCTTCCATTCACTGGTTCACTCCCCAAATGGCTGCAACATCAGAGCTGGGCCAATCCAAAGCTAGGAGCTTCTTCTAGGTCTCCCACATAGTATAGGGGCCCAAGCTCTTGGACCATGTTCTACTTCTTTCCCAGGCCATAATCAGAGAGCTGGATCAGAAGTGGAGCAGCCAGGTCTTGAACCAGCACCCATATGGGATGCCAGCACTGCAGGTGGTGACTTTACTCACTACACCACAGTGCCAGCCCCCCAACTAATATCTTAACTGAATAAATGAATGAACCAAAATTGATCAATGAGTTGTATGATGACTTAGGACCTGAGAAGGACATCCTCACTGTGGTCACAGGTGTAAGTAAATGAATTCATGGAGATTATACCTCTCCCAAGGAGTTCTCCTGACTGTGGAGATACCTGAGGCAGTGGGTCGGAAGATCCTCCAAGTTTCTGATCCAGATAATAGAACATGATCTTATTGTATGGGTGTTGTTTACAAGTATTGTGACATTCATCAAATATCATCAAAGTGAAGACAGAGAGTGATGGAATAGTTCCGTCTTTAAGGTTGTTCACAAGGATCTGTGGTGTTAAAACAATGATGTCATTGTTCTCCACAATGTGTTTCACGGGGACATTCTCAACTGTTGCTCCAGCAATGCCTGCCACACTGTACCTGGGAAGTGACAGAAACTCCTATTAACCAAGCACAATGTGGATGAGAAGCCACAATTGACGATCTTAAATCCAAAAGGAATATGTTTAGAGACAAGTCCTTAGCACATAGCCCGACACAGTAAATAATCGATAAATGCAAGGTAGTTAACATAGTTTATATTCATTCTTTCAAGTAACGAAAAGCAGAGAGAGTAGATCAAAGAGTATCACCAAATAAATTATAAGATCATTAAAGAAGATAAATGTGATATTTAAATGTCAAATTTAGGGTAGGTATTCAGTCTAGCAGTTAAGGTACCCTCATCCCTATCAAAGCGAGTTCATTATATGTTAAGTCATTTACTCAAACAATACAAACTAGGAGGTTTTAGAATTTCTAGTATGTAAAACAAGAAAAGACTCAATTACATGCAGGAATTAACATCTAGTTTATATAAAAGCTGACTATTATAAAACAATTTAAGCATGGCATTTAAAAAACAAAACAGAAAACAATTCATTACATGAAGCTAGAGAAACATGACATTGGACTGATTGTTGTACCTACCCAAGTCTTTCAAAATACTCTGAGAACACAGATTTCTGCTGTTCATACACAGGGACGTGATTAGCAAAAAACACCACCTTCCCTTTTTGTCCTTGTGGAAATGTTTTAAGATGATGTTCACATATAAGAAGTGAAACAAAGGTTTTTCCACAACCTTTTAACATACAAGGAAAAGGAAAACATGTAACTAGTATTAATCCAGAGAATTCTGCATTTTTGGCTCCTCTAACATCATTGAACTGACTAGAAATTATGAGCAGAAAAAGAAACATTAAGCTACTTGGCAGGTAACATGCACTCAAAACAGTCAGGACCAAAACTAAAAGAGGGCATTTCTTGCCTTCTGTTGAGACTGTCTAAATAGGGCAGTTGTGTCAAAAGACAAATGGAACAGGAACAATCTGAAAAGTGCCCATTATGTCACAGTATTCAACAAAAAAAGAAAAAAGGAACAGAGAAACAAACTATGTAAGTAATAGCAATTGGCCTACCTGTAGGAGCACATATTATTGTGTTTTTTCCCTTCATAGCAGGCAGAGCAAGCTCTTGCTGGTAATTTCTTGGTTTCAGTTGGCTGCATAATTTAGCGCGAGATACGTCTATAATACAAAAGGAACAAAATTTCCAGTTACCACTCTGAGGAATCACAGCAATAGCTAAAATCCAATGGACATGATTCTGACTATAGCAAGAAGGGCTCATTAGAGAAAGTTTAGAATCTTGTCTCTTTGTAACTAATTCAGCTTCTCTAACCAAGCACTTTATCTCAAAAACACGTTAGTATATAACATATTAAGAACTAGAAGAAAATACTGGAAATCACCTTGCAAGTCCACCCATTTTTAAGAAAGGGAAAATTTCTTAAAAGGTAAAGTGAGGTAACCTCACTTACAAGACATATAAGGATCTTTACATGTCAAGGATATTTAAAGCAACTTATAGTCATTGACTTTATTCTGCAATGATTCCTCCTCCCCCAAAACTTGCATTACTCACTTGCAGAAGTAATCTATAAATTTTCTTTAAGAGTTATCCTAAAATCACATTTTCCCAAAGAGTATTCTTCATTCATCATAATTTCCTACTTGATATCCTTTTATAAATAAATTGTATATGGTATGTTATGCAAATCTCTAGTTCCCTAATGAAACCGTCGTGAAAGTATGCTTCCAGAAACATCGGGGGTCTTAGCAGACCACAATGACGTCACACAAGAGCCTTGGTGTGAATGGGAAATGGAGTTCTTTGAAGAACATAACCCTTTGGCAAACAACACGGCTGCATCTCAGCCCTCACTCAACCTCTAAGCCAAGCACACATGTGCAACACACCGACCTCACACACTTGAATGGCAGCCCTGGGATATCAATAAAGGAAATTAAGTGAGTGGCTCACAATCAGTAGAGGTATTTCTTTAGAGAGGAAAGCTGATTTTAAATTTCATAGACACTTATTTTCTGGAGGGATGCTGCATTTCTCATACAGACATACACATACTTTTAGTGATAAAAGATTTCTAAAGACCATGTAGTAGCTATGGAAAGAGAGTGGCAATTCTAAATATAGAAAAATATCTTGACATAATTCTCTTGTCTTCCTTAGTTTTCTTCATCAGACTTTGACTTTTGGCACTGCCAAGCAAGTCCCCACACAAAATGCCTGTAGAGCACCATCATGAAAAAGCACAAACACTAGCAGTACCTGCAGGTGTACATGAATTCTGACTGAGATTCTCCCCTTGTGGATCTTCCTGGTAGACAATATGTACGCTGGAAGTTCCCATGTCGTCCTCCTCAAGATCTTCAGCTTCAACATCTTTGGCATCTTTGTGATATCAAAAAGCATTTCAGAACCTTAACATAATCTGAATATAGTTCTGATGGTGAAACTGTCACAAAGAAGTGATAGCACTAATGCTAAACTTTCTTTAATATTTCTGACAAACACTCCCCTTCACTTCTTAAAAGAATCATTTCATCTCAGTTTGGAGTCTGAACTTCAAAGTCATTTAGGACTTTATTATTTAAAGTATGGAGTCAGGATCAGCAACTTTGGGAATTTGTTAGAAATGGGAACCTTGAGATCCCGTGGAATCAGAATATGAATTTTAACAATACCCAAAAGATTCCTACAGACACTATGTCTACATGAGAAAAGCAGCGTGATTTAGCAGACACTGACCCTGGACCCAAGAATCAGACATGTGTTTATAGACACTTTTGGAAACAACCGATAATCTAAAGAAGCCTAAGCAATGCCAAGATGAACACTTGGATGGTACCAACGCCATCCTCTAAAACAAAGGATCTTTTAAAACAAAGCTTGGACATGTTGGCTTCAAAAAGTCAAATGACAGCCCAAATCATCACAAATTTTCTCCTTTTATTCCTGCTCTGGTTCAGTTTTAGGTGGTTCCCAACAAGAGAACTGGGCAATGACTCTACTTTGGAAAGGGGGTAAGCCTTAGAATTGGAACCTGTAATTCTAGAATTCTCAAGCTATATCTCAGATCATCTACACCAGGATGAGAGCTCAGACTTGGCTTTCCCCAAATTTTTTTGGGCAAGATGGGTTAATGTTGGATGAGGGCATTTTTTCCTGATACAGTTTTAGAGGTTATATACAACCAAATGAATTCTGCATGCAAGTAGCTACCTTCCACCTAGAACTCGACTTTATGCTGGTCTCTCAGTAGAGACACAGCCCTGGGTATCTGAAGGGAAGTCTGCCTTTGCTGGCAAGTGAACACAGGCGGGGACAAGGGAAGCACTAAGCACAACCAGGAGGAGCACACTGCTCTCCACTGGAGAGCTCTTCCTTGGAATAACCTACCTTCCCCTACCATCCAAAGTTCACTGAATGAGTTGTTTTCATTCTCCAAAGCAAGTTTTAAAGTTTTGGGCCAGTTTTCCTTGTCTGATCTGAGAAGACATTCAGCCATTTTCTCCGCACCTGCCATTATCCCCTTATTGGAGCAAACCTAAACAAAGGAAAAGCAGTGTATTTGTCAATTATTTCAAAAGTTTTCCTTGTATGAGTTTTCAATGAGAAAATGTCAATTTCAAGTACTATATGATTTTAAATCACCATACATTATACTTCATATCCATTTTTCTCCCATCCAACAGTCTTTTAAGACTCTTTCCTTCATCCTTATCCTTTTAAAAATTATTTATTTGAAAGGCAAAGATACAGAAAAAGAGAAGAGGAGAGAGAGAGATCTCCCATCCACTGGTTCACTCTCCAAATAGCAGCAATAGCCAGGGCTGGGCCAGGCTGAAGCCAGGAGTCAGTAACATCTTCCAGGTCTCCCATATGGGTGGCAGGAGCCCACAGACTTGGGCTAGCCTCTGCTGCTTTCCCAGGTGCACATGGAGGGAGCAGGATTGAAGTGGAGCAGCTGGGACTCAAACCAGTGCCCATATGGTGACAATTGAACTTTCCATGCCACAGTGCAGGCCCTATCCTTGTCCTTTACACATCGGTGTCACTACATCAAGAGAAGCTTTCTCATCTCCCCTGAGTTCTTATACCTATCATTATAAGTAAGACTAGGAAAATATTCCATTTGTCAGTCATTCACACTTCCGGGATATTGGCACAGAGTGAAACGTGGAACAACATAACATAATACTCACATGTGACTTTTCAGGGTAGAAGGATTTACGTGGCTTTACTATTCATGAGAAGTAAAATGTATTGTGGACTTATTATCATATGCCAAGCATGTGTAAGCACTTTACATATAATATCTTATTTAACCCTAATAAAATGCTATATTAAGGTACTATTATTATTCTCATTTTATGCATGACAAAACAGATGCTTAGAGAAGCTAAGTAACTTATTCAGTATCACACACTAGGAAATGGTTGAGCCAAGATTCTAACAAAATTTATCTATGTTGGAATACTACATAGCATTAAAAAAATATGAAATCCTGTCATTCGCAACAAAATGGATGCAACTAGAAAACATTATAATAAGTCAGTCCCCAAAAGACAAATGCCATATGTTCTCCCTGATCCGTGGTAACTAAGAGAGCACCTAAACAGTAACCTGCAGAAGTGAAACTGAGACCTTGAGATGCAATGACTGAACAGCCTTCGTCCCAGCTGTTGAGGAACAGGTCTTTTTTTTTTTTTCCCGTACTGTTTGCTGAATTCTTTACTTGTGTACAGTTAATCTTATGTGTATAGAGTTAATTAAAAACAGATCTCGGGGCCAGCATTGTGGCTCACTTGGTTAATCCTCCGCCTGCGGCACTGGCACCCATAAGGACGCCAGGTACTAGTCCCGGCTGCTCCTCTTCCAGGCCAGCTCTCTGCTGTGGCCCAGGAGGGCAGTGGAGGATGGCCCAAGTGCTTGGGCCCTGCGCCCCATGGGAGACCAGGAGGAAGCACTTAGCTCCTGGCTTTGGAACGGCGCAGAGCCAGCCATAGCGGCCATTTGGGGGGTGAACAACGGAAGGAAGACCTTCCTGTCTGTGTCTATACCTCTACCTGTCAAAAACAAAAACAAAAACAAAACCAGATCTTAGTAAAAAAGAAGAGAAGAAAAGGAATAGGAGAGGGAGGAGGAAGAAAGCTGGTGAATGCAGGTGGGAGGGAGGATAAGGTAGGAAGAATCACTTTGTTTCCAAATTTGTATATATAAAATACATCAGGTTTCTAAAGCTTAAATAAAAGGTTTCTAGGTACGAAAAAATTTAATGTGTCTATAGCACGAATTCTTAACTGCTAGTCTACAATCTTTTTTTAAAAAAATCATTTATTTGAGAGGCAGAGCCACAGACAGAAAGAGGGAGAGACAGAGAGAAACGCCTTCCAAATGCTGGTTCACTTCCCAAATAGCCGCAACAGCCAGAGCTGTGCTGATCCAAAGCCAGGAGCTGCTTTTGGATTTCCCACGCAGGTGTAGAAGCCCAAGCACTTAGGTCACCTTCTGCTGCTTTCCCAGGCTGCAGCAGAGAGCTGAATCGGAAGAGCAGCAGTTGGGACTCAAACCGGCACCCATATGGGATGCTGGTGCCACAGGCAGCGGCTTACCCACTATGCCACAGTGCAGACCCCAGCTTTTCTCTTATTTTTTTTCTTTGCTGAACTGGTCAGCTGTATTTAAACTTGCATGAATTATTCAGAAAAAAAGTAATTTTAAGTGAAAATAGAGCAAACTTGAAAAAAATTGTTACATAAAAATCAGTTCACATTACAGGTACCTTCCTAGGTAACTATGCCTCTTATAGAAGGACTTTTGTGTGTTTCAATTTTCATTTTCAGTTCTAAAACAGTAGAGACAACACAAGACATCCCCATGTTCAAACTACTTTCCCCTAAGTTAGTATTTTATTTGACTTACCTGCATAATTTCTTCATATTCCTGACTAATAACACAGTCAGGCATTTCAGGAAGGATACATGTTGGATCAATTCTGTCTTTAAATGCTGGCTGTAAACGTTTTAAAAGTTCTCTGTATTCCTCCAACTTTTCAATTTTTTGGAAATTCCAATTTACAATGGCTTCATAAAGCCCAGAATAACCTGAAAAGGAGGAATAGCAAGTTTTATGGGCTAAATTTAATAAACAAAACACAATGAAATTATCAGAGCAATTATATTTGAATATATAGTGACAAAACTCAAAGAAAGGAAAGAATCAAACACTCTGCTAGAGAAAATTAAGTCATCACAGAGGAAGATTAAAAGAGAAGGAGAAAAACAGTCACCACAATAAAACTAAAAAAGTATCAAAATGGCAGTACCTTACCTATCAATAATTATCTTAAATATAGATGAACTTAAAACTCAATTAAAAGAGTGACCAAATGAATAAAACAAGATCCAACTTAATTCATCTAAAAGGATACTCATAGAATGAAAGTTAAAGACTAAGATATTCCATGCAAATGGAACGCAAAAAAAGTAGCCATATTTATATCAGATAAAACAGAACTTAAATCAAAAGCAACAAAAGGAGACAAGAAGGCCATTATACAATAAGGGGTCCAATCCATCCAGGATGAAAATCAGATATATTTGCATCCCAATACAGATCTAATGGCAGAGATATTTTCTAATATAATAATGGTAGAGAACTTCAGTTTATTGAAGTAGACAGATCACACAAACCAAAAAAATCAAAGAAACAGCAGTTAATTTTACTACAGACCAATCTGACCAAACAGACATTTATAGAATATTCCATCCAATACCTGCAAAATACACTTTTCTTAACAGCACATACACAGTCTCCAGGCAGATCATATACTAGATCACAAAGCCAGTCACAACACATTAGACAGAACTCGTATTGAGTATCTTTTCTGACCACAATGCAACAAAACTGGAAATCAGTAACAAATAAAACGTTGAAAAATACATAAGTATGTGGAAATTAAACATCTTACTGAATAACCAATAAATCAAAGAAAAAATCGAAAAAGAAATTTAAAACTTACATGACATGAATGAAAACAGGAACAAAAACATACCAAAAGTTATGAGGTATGGCAAAAGCAGTACACAGAGGAAAGTTTATGGTAATCAATGCCCACTTTAAAAAAAAAAAAAAAAAAAAAGAATGATTTCAAACTTACTGCTTTACCTTAAGGAATTAGATAAATAAAAATAAATTATAAGAATTAATAAAAATCAGAACATAAGTAAATGAAATAGAGAGTTCCAAAAATAATGAATGAAGAGCTTGGTCTTTAAAAAGATAAATAAAATGGACAAACCTTAGCTAAGGCTAAGGAAAGGAGAAGAAAAGACTCAAAATCAGAGACTAAAAGGGAGATGTTACAATTGAAACCACAGGAATACAAAGGATTGTTAGAAATTATTACAATTATACAACAATACATTTGATAAACTGGAAGAAATTGACAAATACCTGGACACGTACACCTTTTCCAGATGGAACCACAAAGAAATAAACACCAAATAAGACCAACAATGAGTAAGGAGATTGAAACAGTAACAAACGATCTCCTGCCAAGAAAATAAAAAGCCCAGGTCCAGGTGACTTCACTGCTGGACTCTACCAAATATCTTAAAAAGGACTAATATCAATTTTCTTAAATTACTCCAAAATGTAGAAGAGAGAGGAATTCGTCCAAACTAATTTTATAAGGTCAGTATTAGTTGATACCAAAACTAGACAAAAGTGAAGGAACAAAGGAATAAAGGAAGGAAAGAAGCTACGGGCCAATATCCTTGATGAACATAGATGCAAAAATTCAACAAAATCTAGTAAACTGAGCAAATGAGGATAACAGCACAACATACCAAAACTTATGGGATACAGCAAAAGCAGCGTTAAGAGGAGAGTTTATATCTATAGGGGCCTACATCAAGAAATTGGAAAGGCACCAAATAGATGAGCTTTCAATTCATCTCAAGGATTTAGAAAATCTGTAGCAAACCAGACCCAAATCTAGTAGGAGAAGAGAAATAATTAAAATCAGAGAAGAAATCAACAGGATTGAATCCAAAAAAAATTACAAAAATCAGCCAAACGAGGAGCTGGTTTTTTGAAAAAAATGAACAAAATTGACACCCCATTGACCCAACTAACTAAAAAAAGAAAAGACCCAAATCAATAAAATCTGAGATGAAAAAGGAAACGTAACAACAGACACCACAGAAATCAAAAGAATCATCAGAAATTACTACAAGGACTTGTATGCCAGCAAACAGGGAAACCTATCAGAAATGGATAGATTCCTGGACACATGCAACCTACCTAAATTGAACCAGGAAGACATAGAAAACCTAAACAGACCCATTACTGAGACAGAAATTAAAACAGTAATAAAGGCCCTCCCAAGAAAGAAAAGCCCAGGACCAGACGGATTCACTGCTGAATTCTACCAGACATTTAAAGAAGAACTAACTCCAATTCTTCTCAAACTATTCAGGACAATCGAAAAAGAGGGAATCCTCCCAAATTCTTTCTATGAAGCCAGCATCACCTTAATTCCTAAGCCGGAAAAAGATGCAGCATTGAAAGAGAATTACAGACCAATATCCTTGATGAACGTAGATGCAAAAATCCTCAATAAAATTCTGGCCAATAGAATGCAACAACACATCAGAAAAATCATCCACCCAGACCAGGCCATTGGAGGGTGAACCAATGGCAAAAGGAAGACCTTTCTGTCTGTCTCTCTCACTGTCTACTCTGCTTGTCAAAAAATAAAAAATAAAAAAGTAAAAGAAAATGAATCTTGATGTGAATGGAATGGGAGAGGGAGCGGGAGATGGGAGGGGTGCGAGTGGGAGGGAAGTTATGGGGGGGGGGAGCCATTGTAATCCATAAACTGTACTTTGGAAATTTATATTTACTAAATAAAGTTTTAAAAAATGACATTGCAAAAAAAAATATCTAGTAAACTGAATCCAACAGCATATTTAAAAGATTATTCATCAGGAGCAAATGGGATTCAACCCAGGTATGCAAAGATAGTTCAACACATACAAATCAATCAACATGACACACTACACATCAACAGAACGAGGAAACAAATTCATGATCATCTCAATAGATGGAGAAAAGTATCTGACAAAATCTAACACCCCTTCATGACAAAGACTCTAAACAAACTAAGTATGGAGGGAACACACCTCAACACAATAAAAGCCACATATAACAAGTCAACATCTAACCTCGTGTTGAATGAGTAAAACCTAGAAGACCCTTTAAGATCTGGAACAAGAACACTATTTTCATTCAACATAGCACTGGAAGTCCTGTCCAGAACAATTAGGAAGGAAAAAGAAATAAAGAGCATACAAACTGAAAAGGAAGAAGTCATTGTCACTCCTGGGATTTTTCTGTAAGGATATGTTTTCTCAAAGACCACCAAAAAATTATTAGACCTAAGAAATAAATTCATCAAAGTTGTATGATATAAACATACAAATCAATAGTGTTAACACCAATAGTGAATAGTCTGACAAAGAAATAAAGCAATCTCATATCCAATAACTGCCAAAAAAATTTTTTTTAAATCTTAGGAATAAACTTAAGATTATAGAAAACTATAAAACACTGACAAAAGAAATTTAAGATGACACAGAGAAACAGAAATACATCCCATGTTTATCATCTGGAAGAATCAATATCAAACTATTCATAATATACAAAATGATTTATAGATTCAATGAGATGCCTGTCAAAAATATAAATGACATTTTTGGTAGAATTAGAAAAAAAACACTAATAAAATTTGGACAGGATGTCAAATAGCCAAACAAATCTTGAGCAAAAGAACAAAGCAGGATGCGTTATAATAGGTTATTTTAAAACATATCCCAGGGGCCCACACTGTGGCATAGCAGGTAAAACTCGCTGCCTGCAGTGCCAGCATCCCACATGGGTGCTGGTTCTAGTCCCAGCTGCTCCTCTTCTGATCCAGCTCTCTGCTACAGGATGGAAGACTCCCTCTCTTTCTGCCTCTGAGTCTGTGTAACTCTGCCTTTCAAATAAATCTTTATTTAAAAAATTACAAAGCTACAGTAAATAAAACAGTATATATTGACATAAAAACAGAAAAGTCTAGATACAAACCCATTCATCTACAGCAAACTAAGAACACACATTGAAGAAAGGAGTCTTTTCAATCTATCATATTTGCAAAATTGGATTTCTACATGCAGAAGAATGAAACAAGCCCCTATCTCTTACCATGCACAAAACTCATCTTAAAATGGACCAAATACTTAGATCTAAGACAAACCTAAGAAAGTACTAGAGAAAAACATAGGAACATAGGGGAAACACTTTAGGAATTGGAATGGGCAAGGATTTTTTTCACCATATCCCTAAAGCATAAGAAACAAGAGCAAAAATAGACAAAGAGGATTTCATCAAACTAAAGACCCCTGCACAGCAGAAGAGGGAAAAAAAAAAAAAAAGGAGGCAATCTACATAATTAGGGAAAATATTTACAAGTTTCACATCTAATAAGAGGTTAGTAACCAGAACAATTATGAAACTCAACTCAGTAGCAAAAAAATATATATATATCCAAATAAAAATATAGGTAGTAAGGCCGGCGCCGTGGCTCAACAGGCTAATCCTCCGCCTTGCGGCGCCGGCACACCGGGTTCTAGTCCCGGTCGGGGTGCCGGATTCTGTCCCGGTTGCCCCTCTTCCAGGCCAGCCCTCCGCTGTGGCCCGGGAGTGCAGTGGAGGATGGCCCAGGTGCTTGGGCCCTGCACCCCATGGGGAGACCAGGAAAAGCACCTGGCTCCTGGCTCCTGCCATCAGACAAGCGCGGCCATTGGAGGATGAACCAACGGCAAAAAGGAAGACCTTTCTCTCTGTCTCTCTCTCTGTCCACTCTGCCTGTCAAAAAAAAAAAAAAATATATATATATATATAGGTAGTAGATTTCAATAGATATTTCTCAAAGACAAGGGCTAACATGTACATGAAAAAATATTCATTACTAATATTCAAAGAAAAACTCAAAACCCTAACTAGTTACCATCTCACTCTGGTTAAACTGGCTTTTATAAAAAAAAATCCAAAAGGTGACAATTCCTGAGGTGGAAGCAGAGAAAAGGAAAACTCTGCATTCTGTGCACATCAGCCAAGAGACATAAGCAACCTTAGTGTCCATCCACTGATAAGAAAAACAGTACATATGTGCAGTGCAAATTCAACCAAAATAAAGGAAATCTTGTGCAACAACGGAACTGGAGGTCATTATGTTAAGTGACATAAGCTAAGCACAGAAAGACAAGTACCACGTGTCCTCACTGATATGAAATCTTAAAAAGCTTTTCCTTTAGGAATTAAAAACATGACAGTGGTTACTGAAGACTAGGAGAGAAGGGTGGAAGGAGAGATGGGAAAGGTTAATTAATGGGTACAAGTTATAGTTGGAAGTAGGAGGTCCTGGTGTCCCATTATACAATAGCAGGGATTACAAGTAACATACTGGTTTTTTAAAATTTTTTTTATTTGAAAGTCAGAGTTACACAGAGAGAAGAGAGGCAGAGAGAGAGGTCTTCCATCTGATGGATCACTCCCCAGTTGGCCACAATGGCTGGAGCCACACTGGCCACTCCTGGCCAAGACCCAGGAGCTTCTTCTGTGTCTCCCTGCTGGTGCAGGGGCCAGGGACTTGGGCCATCTTCTACTGCTTTCCCAGGCCATAGCAGAGAGCTGTATTGGAAGAGGAACAGCTGGGACTAGAACCAGCGCCCATATGGGATGCTGGCACTTCAGGCCAGGGCATTAACCCACTGAGCCACAGCACTGACCCCATACTGTGTATTTAAAAAAAAAAAAAAAAAGATCTTGAATTTTTTTTTTACCATAAAGAAATATTAACTGTTTAATGATGGGTACAGTTAATCTGTTTGGACATTACACATTTAGCATATGCACGCTAAAATATCACAGTACCCCATATAAAGGTACAATTATTATGTGTCAGTTAAATACAAAAATTTTAAAACCCCAAAATTAAGAGACCCTAATTTCAATTCTATTGGAAATAAATCAGAAATTAGATTCCTGAATCATGGTAATTCTATTTTTAATGTTTTGAAGAATCCCCATACTGTTTCTACAATGGCTACACCACCTTATTATCCTAGGGATAATACACAAAGGTTCCAATTTCTCCACTTTCTCACCAATGCTTGTCAGTTCCTGTATTTTTTATTGAAGCCATCCTAATGGGTTGAGATCTCTCACTGGGGTTTTGATTTGCATTTCTCTGATAATTAGCTATGTTAAACATATTTGCATAGGCTTATTGGCCATTTGCACATGATACTTAGAGAAATGTTTAAATTCTTTGCCTATTTTTAAAAAAAAATTTGAAAAGCACAGTTATGGGGGTAGGGGGGACACAGAAAGAGAATATCTTTCGTTCACTCCACAAATGACCACAATAGCAGGAGATGGGCCAGGCATAAGCCAAGAGCCAAGAGATTCTTCCAGGTCTCCCACATAGGTGCAGGGGCCCAAGCACTTGGGCCATCCTCATTGCTTTCCCAGGTGCATTAGCAAGGAGCTGGATCAGAAGCGGAGCAGTTAGGACTCAAACTAGTGCCCATATGGGAAGCCAACATCTCAGGCAAAGGCTTTACCCACTAAGACACAATGCTTCCCACATTGCCTATTTTTAATTGCGTTATTAGGTTATGCTGAGATGTTATTTATCTACTCAGGATATTAATTCTTATCAGATGTAAGATTTGCATTTTCCTCCCTGCAACACGTTCATTTTCCAATATGTTGACTGTATCCTCTGAGGCACAAAAGTTTTTAAGTTTGATGCAGTCCCAAATTGTCCATTTTTGCTCCCTGTGTTTTTAGAGTCATGTTCCAAAGTCATGATATGCCAACTCCCATGTCAGCAAGCTTTTCCTCTATGTTTTCTTCTAGGGTTTTTATAGTTTTAGATCTTGTATTTGGGTCTTTAATTGAGTTCTATATATAGTGTGTCACTCGGTAGTTAGTTTTGTGTCAACTAGACTGGACTAAGGAATGCTCAAATAGGCGATGAAACATTTTGGGGGTTTCTATGAAGGCGTTTCAAGAAGACATTAGCAGGCAGGCATTATCCAATCCCTGAGGGCCCAAACAGAACAGAAAGATGGAGGAGAGGTAATTTCTGCTGTCATGAATTGGGAAATCCCTCCTGTTGTCCTCAGATACCAGAGCTCCCAGGTCTTGGGTGTTTAGATTCCGAGACTTCCACCGTCAACCTCCAGATTCTCAGCCTTCAGACACCACCTGTATTATACCACCAGCTTCTCTGGTTCTCCATCTTGCAGATGGCAGATCAGACTACTTGACCTTCACAACCATGTGAGCCAATTTCCATTATACTCAAACACACACATAATTTATGTATGTTCCTCCCATAGCACAAGGGTCTTCAGAGCATCAATGGGAAATGCACATTAAGAGACGATTATACACAGATGTAAAGACTGTTTGCACCAAGATACTCATGAACTCATACTAACTTTTGTAACACTTCTGAAGAGGATTTAATTTTAGACACTCAGAAAGGTAAGACATTGTTTAGAAAAGAGCAAAGTCAACTCTGTTAAAGGTGAATAAAGAACATCAAAGTTAGGGTGAAGGTTGGGTGAAGAATGGTGAAATCATTGATATTTCTCCATAAACTTTTGGTAAAGTAAGAAGTTCAGAAATGCCTGACTCATTTTAAGAAAGGACAAGATGGCTGGCGCCATGGCTCACTAGGCTAATCCTGCGGCCCCGGCACCCTGGGTTCAAGTCCCGGTCGGGGCGCCAGATTGTCCCGGTTGCTCCTCTTCCAGTCCAGCTCTCTGCTGTGGCCCAGGAGGGCAGTGGAGGATGGCCCAAGTGCTTGAGCCCTGCACCTGCATGGGAGACCAGGAGGAAGCACCTGGCTCTTGGCTTTGGATCAGTGCAGTGCACCAGCTGCGACGTGCCGGCCGTAGCAGCCACTTGGGGGGTGAACCAAGGGAAAAAGGAAGACCTTTCTCTAACTTTGCCTATCAATAAAAAGGACAAGATGATCTTGACAATGAAATGCATGGCAACAGAACATCCACATCTATCCGTGAAGAAAACAGTCAGCTTGTTCATGCCTAAATGGGAAGGATTCATGATGAACAGCAGAAACAACTGCCAATACTGTCAACATCTCTCAGTTACACAATTCAGCCTGAAAAGCTTCAGTGTGGCAAAGTTCCTGCTCAATGGGCACCAAAGTGGCT
Organism: Sylvilagus floridanus; assembly: GCA_949820135.1. Taxonomy (NCBI): domain Eukaryota; kingdom Metazoa; phylum Chordata; class Mammalia; order Lagomorpha; family Leporidae; genus Sylvilagus; species Sylvilagus floridanus. The sequence continues at coordinate 59,051,817 of OX463243.1, forward strand.
ATGACCAGATCATCTTCAGCCAAGAGCAGAGCTTTCATGGAAATTTTGAACAAGTAGGATAAAGATCCTGAAGCATTTCTTCCATGAAGTTTAACAGGAGCTGAAATAACGACTTTTCCAGTGTTACTGAAGACAAAGCACAATCAAGGCAATGGATACCAAGATGTCGAAGTGGTCCAGTCAAAGCAAAAGTGGACTGGTTAAGAAGAAAGGTCGTGAGAACAGGTTTGGCAGACCCTCAAGGCATTTTGCCTGTTGGTCTCCTGGAAGATCAGAGAATGTCAACATCCAGTTATTATGAAAGCATTCTGAGAGCGTTACAAGCACTTGAATCACCAGCAGGAAGCTGGATTAGAAGCAGAACTGGCAGAACCAACCAGCACTCTGATATGGATGCTGGTGTTCTAAGTGGTGGTGTAACCTACAGTACCACAGCACCAGCCCCCATCTTTTTCTTTATGGATGTTTTCTTTCTTCTAGTTGACTTTTTACTTGGAGCAAAAAAACTATTAGAAAGTTAAAAATAAGTAAAGGCCGGCGCTGTGGCTCAATAGGCTAATCCTCCACCTTGCGGCGCCGGCACACCAGGGTCTAGTCACGGTCGGGGCGCTGGATTCTGTCCCGGTTGCCCCTCTTCCAGGCCAGCTCTCTGCTGTGGCCAGGGAGTGCAGTGGAGGATGGCCCAAGTGCTTGGGTCCTGCACCTGCATGGGAGACTGAAAAGAAGCACCTGGCTCCTGGCTTCAGATCAGCACCGTGTGCCGGCTGCAGCACGCCGGCCGTGGCGGCCATTGGAGGGTGAACCAATGGCAAAAGGAAGACCTTTCTGTCTCTCTCTCACTATCCACTATGTCAAAAAAAAATTTTTTTTTAAAAAAATAAGTAAAAAAGAAAATCCTGGAAGCACTGAGATGAGGCTGTTTATGCAAAGCACAGGACTGCCAGCAGTGGGCGTGGCCTTTGCACACGGTTTTGAGACCTGCGGAGAAATCCAGGGAGCAGACAGGGGAGATGAACAAAGGGGCCAGGGTGGCAACTGAAGGGGCTTGTTCCAGCACTCCGGGTACAGCAGCTTGGCATGACAGACCATTCGCAAGGGAAACGAGGGACGGAGCTGCAGAGTGAGTTCACGCTCCATCACAACGGGTTTTGAGCGAGGGATGGAGGAGTGCCGCCATCCCACTTGGCAGGCTTTGTGGGTGCCCAAGCTGGGCAGGTGCGGGGCTGGGTGTGGCCCGGGGTGGAGACGGACGCCCACGCATGCAGGCATCGTTCTGAGCAAGCTCAAAGAGGAGCACGCACGAAGGCCAGGACAGAGGGGAGTTGCTGACACTGTGTAGACTGGGGCTGTTCCTAGGCGGGGCAGAACTGCTATCCCGGTTTACCAGGGGGAAAGCACTGTACACGTGTGGGCCCACCAGGGGTGTCGTGCAAGGGAGGGACCTGATGAAATTCGTGCATTCATCATCCAAGATCATCTAGCCCCTGTGAAGACAGGGCTCACCCTTAAACTTCTGTTTCCTCTTGCAATGGAAAGCACTAGAAGATAGGGCTCCAGCCAGGCCAGGACTTGTGGGCCGACGGGCACCTGAGCCTCTAGGAGCAGCGTCCTGGGGGAGAGCCTCACAGCTGACAACCTCCGCCTCCCAGTTCTGCAGGGGTGAGCAAGCAGGAAAGAGCCAGGAGCGCACCGCATGGAGCCGCTTCACATTTTGGATGTTCGGCTTCTTCCACTTAGAAAGGCGGCAGAGCAGGAGAAGTCAGGGTGATCTGCCTCTGCCTCCTGCTTCGTTACTGATCCTCTCTAGTTTAATTACTTTTTCGGACATTATATCCCTGTCCTTGTGGGGAAGAGAGGAAGCCAGCCCACCACCGTTACTGGTAATCAAGACGAGCTTCCGTAAAATTGCTGCTGCTCAGGTTGGGTCCCTGGACCCGGCCGTCATTCCACTCGGCTGCAGCAGTCTCCACACCATGGGTGTAGCTGCATTTTGTGGCTCTTCACGAAGTTTCCCTGGGGCCCATAACCCCCGTGTGCACATAGGAGAGGCTCAGTATATATGTCTGCTAGTTGATTTTAAAACTTTATTCTATCTACTAATCCACTGGTGATTATATGGTTTGTGACTTTCCATTTTCTTTTATAGTTTTGATGTACAAATCTTGATAAGCTATCCTATTAGTTACAATAATCTTTGCAGAATCCTCTGAATATTTCAGATAGATAATGCTATCACCTGGCTGAAAACAGTATTTATGTAGCTTCAGACTAAGACATGAACTATATATGGATACTTCAAAATAAATAGCTTTTCATTTTTACAACATTCCACAACACCAAAGTAGTACCTCCAATTTGTAAAGAGAATGAACTGACCTGCATTGTTTAGGGCATCCAAAAAGCCACGGAACCAGCCTTCTTCCTTGAGCTGCAACAGGTACTTGAGAAAAAGTGAGGCAGCCTCCATTGGACCCTTGTTGTTTTTCTCAGCCTGAATATACTGTACTTCATCTACAAACAGAAGCAAAAATAGCTCATCAATCTGCAGAATCCCTAACCACTGGGAGAAAAACCAGAATAGGGTTGCCAGACCTTCCCAAAAGGGGAAAGGGATTAACAACAGCGGAAGGAACTTCCAGAAAGCAGCCAATTGTCTGTCCCACCTGATTAAGCCAATTCTTTCCCAGCCCACTCTTCCCATGTTGTATGAGAATTTCTAGCTGGTGTCAAAGTCTAAGAACACACTCTGTCAAAGACATCTCTGCCAGATACTTGAAAAATTCTCCCCACAACAATGGAAAAACCAAGGCAGCCTTAGGTTAGAAGGAACAAAGGCTTCCACAGATGGTTTGATCATCTTTTGTTAAAGGGCTCCATTAACTGTCCAGTGTGTGGGAAAGGCCACACTCTGGCATCAGTAACAATTACAGTGAACATAATAGGCAGTTAGAAATAAATGGTCTTTTACCTAGGTTTTTGTGGAGAAGAAAGATAGTAAAAGAGAAAGGGAGACGAGCCAAAGAGAAACAGTGTGAGGCCAGCTGGCAGAGAACTGTCCAGACATGCCTGTCATTCCACTTCTGTACACTAACTCCATACCTAGGGAGTAGTGGCAAAACCACTGCCTCACTACGACCCCACATCTGTTCATTTTTCCATAGTTGATAGATTATACATTCCAAGGGAGTAGGGAAGTTGGCTGGTTAACTGTATCCTGAGAGATTACAAGAGAACCTGGCATGTTATAGACACTCAAAGATATACTGAATGAGTGGAGAGGAAGGAATGACATACTATACTTCTCAGGCAATCTCTGTCAAAGTCTGTCTTGCCAATAAACGTAGCCAGTTTAAATAAAATTCACTGATTTTTAGTTATGAATTCATATCTATATCTAATTTTACTATATTTTCATTACTATAAGAAGTCCTTAACCCTCCAAAAATATAAAAGTTAAAAGAAAAATAAGAAAAGGATGGAATGTGGGAGTGCTCTTAATGAGATATGTGAAATTTTTTCTCTTTATAAAGAATTTTTAAAAATAAATACTGCACCCATTAGTGATCACTTCCCATCCCCCCTCCCTTAGCCACTAATCATCTTGGTCTCTATAGATCTGCCAATTTGAACATTTCACACATTTCACACGAGTGGAATCATAACATGTAGTCTTTGAGACTGGTTTCTTTCACTTAGCATATTCTCTTTTTGTTTCCTTTAAAGATTTATTTGAAAGAGTTACACACAGAGAGCAGGAGAGGCAGAGAGGGGGGTCTTCCATCCATTGGTTCACTCCCCAATTGGCCACAATAGCTGGAGCTGTGCTGATCCAAAGCCAGGAGCCAGGAGCCTTCTTCTGGGTCTCCCACACAGGTGCGGGGTCCCAAGGACTTGAGCCATCCTCTACTGCTTTCCCAGGCCATAGCAGAGAGCTGGATTGGAAGTGGAGCAGCCAGGACTCGAACTGGTGCCCATATGGGATGCTGGCACTGCAAGCGGCAGCTTTACCCGCTATGCCACAGCACTGGCACCTGACTTAGCATATTTTCAAGGCTTTTTTTTTAAAAAAAAAATATTTTATTTACTTGAAAGAGTTATAGAGAGAGGTAGAAACAGAGAGGTCTTCCATCCACTGGTTCACTCCCCAATTGGCTGCAATGGCCAGAGCTGAGGTGATCTGAAGCCAAGAAATGGGAGCTTCTGACCCTCCCACATCGGTACAGGGGCCCAAGGACTTAGGCTACCCTACACTGCTTTCCCAGGTGCATTATCCGGGAGCCAAATCAGAAGTAGAATAGCCAAGACTCAAATCAGTGCCCATGTAGGATGCCAGCATTGCAGGCCATAGCTTTAACCCTCTGTGTCACAGCACTGGCCTCTAAAGGCTAACTCTTTTCTTTTAAAGATTTATTTATTTGGCTGGCTCCATAGCTCACTAGGCTAATCCTCTGCCTGCGGCCCAGCACCCTGGGTTCTAGTCCCAGCTGGGGCACCGGATTCTGTCCCGGTTGCCCCTCTTCCAGGCCAGCTCTCTGCTGTGGCCCGGGAGTGCAGTGGAGGATGGCCCAAGTGCTTGGGCCATGCACCCACATGGGAGACCAGGAAGAAGCACCTTCGGATGGGCACAGTGCGCCGGCCCTAGCAGCCATTTGGTGGAGTGAACCAACAGAAGGAAGACCTTTTTTTTTGACATTTATTTATTTGAACGACAGAGTTACAAAGAGGTCTTCCATTCACTGGTTCACCCCCCAAATGGCCGCAACTGCCGGAGCTGTGCCGATCTGAAGCCAGGAACCAGGAGATTCTTCTGGATCTCCCAAGTGGGTGTGGGGGCCCAAGCACTTGGGCCATTCTCTACTACCTTTCCAGGCTACAGCAGGGAACTGGATTGGAAGAGGAGCAACCAGGACTAGAACCAGCACCCATATGGGATGCCAGTGCTTCAGGCCAGAACTTTAACCTGCTGTGCCACAGAGCCAGCACCAAGGCTAACTCGAGTCATTCCTTTCTTTTTAATGCCAGGTAACATTCTATTGTCTGGATAATATCTTATTTTGGTTTTCCCCTCTTCAGTTAACAAGCATTTGAGTTGCATACACATTTTGGTTATTATGAATAATAATGTTACAAGCATTCATGTACAACTTTCTTTGTAGATATCTATATTCATTTCTTTTGGCTATATACCTAGGTAAGATTGCAGAATCATATATTAACTCCATTTTTAACTCTAAGAAATTACCAAACTGGTGCTGGCACTGTGGCATAGCAGGTAAAACTGCTACTTGCAGTGTCAGCACCCAATATGGGCACCTGTTCAAGTCCCGGCTGTTCCACTTCTGATCCAGCTCCCTGCTGATGGCTTGAAAAAGCAGTGGAAGATGCCCGAGTGCTTGGGCCTCTGTGCCTGCGTGGAAGACTTGGATGAAGCTCCAGGCTCCTCCTGGCTTCAGATCAGCCCAGCTCCAGCCAGTGCAGCCATTTGGGGAGTGAACTAGCAGATGGAATACCTCCCCCACCCCCACCCCCCCGCCGCCTCTCTAACTCTGCCTTTCAAATAATAAATTAAAAAAAAAGATACTATCAAACTGTTTTCCAAAGGAGCTGTACCATATTACATTCCTACCAGCAAATCTAGGGTTCCAATTTTTATATATCCTTGTCAAGCCTATTTTTTTGTTATTATTTACTTATTTCAGAGGCATAGATGGCCAAGATTGGCTCAGTCTGAAGTCAGGAGCCAAGAAGTCAATCCAGGAATGCAGTCACTTGCGCCATCACCACTGTTTCAGAGGGTCTGCATTAGCAGGAAGCTGAAATCAGGAGCCAGAGAAAGTAGCACACCCACACACTCTGATATAGGACTGCAGGTATTTTGTTGTTGTAGAAAGAAAAAAGCAGACTAAGGCCGGTGCCGTGGCTCATCAGGCTAATCCTCCGCCTTGTGGCGCCGGCACACCGGGTTCTAGTCCCGGTTGCCCCTCTTCCAGGCCAGCCTTCTGCTGTGGCCCGGGAGTGCAGTGGAGGATGGCCCAAGTCTTTGGGCCCTGCACCCCATGGGAGACCAGGAAAAGCACCTAGCACCTGGCTCCTGCCATCAGATGAGCGCGGTGCGCCATCCGCGGCAGCCATTGGAGGGTGAACCAACGGCAAAAGGAAGACCTTTCTCTTTCTCTCTCTCACTGTCCACTCTGCCTGTCCAACAACAAAAAAAAGCAGACTAACATGTGAAAAGGAGTCTTTATATTGTATTTTTAAAATAAAATTTGCTTGTCTCATTATAAAAATGATAAAGCATCATTATAAACATTTTAAGCACTACAGGAGAAGTGAAAGAAAAAATGCACCCTAATCACATCACCCAAAATCAAATGTAATATGCTGGGTGTTAACAGTTTTAAATAAACAGGATCCTATTAATCTTTCTCTTATATATGTTGTTTCCCATTAATAAATATGGATCTACATTAACTTTTTAGTAGCTGTACCACATCACATAAATAAACCATGTATATTTAATTGGTCTTTATCATATGTAATTAAGATGTGTTTAATACAAATACACCTATGTCTTTGCCTGCTTTATCAAGTTTTGCTGAGAATTAATCCCCAGATGTAGGATTTCTAAGCTAACAGTATATAGTTCCCAGTACTGACACACATCACCCACTGCCTTCCAGATAAACTGTACCAGGCCTCCATCAACTGTGTGAATGCCCCTTTCCCTCCACAGGGTGTGTTGACTCATTCTTCACAATCTTTGATCTGTTTTTTTTTCCCCTCAGCTTCACAAACTGTTTTTAATGATTTATTTCTTCCTTTAGCCACTGTTTATTTTAGTCAATTTCCTGTTCCAGTCTCAGTTTTCTGTTGGGGTCATTCACTTTTCTGAACTGGATTTGTGAGATTCCTTTGAGCATTACCGAAATACTAGTTTTCTGACAAGTTTTTCTGGTATGTGAAAATTATTTGTTTTCAAATATATGTTGCAATAATACTGAATGAATCCAGTAAATTCAAGAATTTAAGTTATAGTTTTGTTTTCATTTCAGCCGACTGGTTTTCTTTGGGGGTTATCTGGTTATTCTTTCTATAACTTCCTCAGTAAAATTCATTAGAAATAAAACAAAAATGGGTTTATTGTTATTAAGATCTTGGCTGTATCTTAAAATATGTAATATTTTCTTTCTATCCCTGCTTTAAAATCTTAAATTTTTTGAGAAGCAGACAAAAAGAGAAGGTGGGGGGGGGGGGAGAGAAAGAAACAGAGTCGCATCTATTGGTTCACTCACCCAAATGCCCGTAACAGTCAGCACTGGGCAAGAACTGGAACCAGGAGCTAGGAACACAATTCAAGTCTCCCCCATGAGTGGCAAGGACCAATTACTTGAGCTATCACTGCTGCTTTCCAGGGTCTGCACAAGCAAGAAGCTGGAGTCAGAAACCATAGCCAAGACTTGGACCCCAGATCTCCTGTGCAAGATGCAAATAAGTGGTAGTTTGAAATTATCTGATCAGGGTCAGTGTTTGTGGTATTGTGGGTAAAGCAGCTGCTTACAACACAGGTAAACCACACGGGCACCAGTTCCAGTCCTAGCTGTTCCACTTCTGATCCAGCTCCCTGCTAATGTGCCTGGGAAAGCACTAGAAGATGGTCCAAGTCCTTGGGCCCCTGCAATTACGTGGGAGACCTGGAAGAAGCTCCTGGCACCTGGCTTCAGATCAACTCAGCTCAGGCCATTGTGGCCATTTGGGCAATGAACCAATGGCTGGATGATGTCTCTCTGCTTCTGCCTCTCCGCAACTCTGGCTTTCAAATAAGTATTAAAAAGGAATTATTTTGATAATTTTATGAAAGACCTGAAATTATTCTGGGACATAATATGACAACTAACACTTATTTAGTGCCATGAACTTCAATTTTCAGAATACTCAAACAGAAAGACATTATTCTGATTTTAAAGATGAAGAAATGAAGGTATAGACAAGTTAGGACATTTCCCCAAAGTCAAAGAACCTATAAGTTACAGAATAAAACTTACAAAGGTATGCTTTCAGGGAAGTTATCAAAGACTCATCTGTAGGAGCCAGTATTGTGGTACTGTACTAAGCCACCATTTGTTATGCTGGCATCTCATATTGGAAAGCTGGTTGAAATCCTGACTGCTCTACTTTTGATATGGCTTCCTGTTAATACACCTGGTCAGGTGGCAGAAGATGACCCAACTGCTTGGGCCCCTGCTATCCGTGTGGGAGAACAGGATGGAGCTCCTGGTTCTGGGCTTCAGCCTTGCCCAGACCCGGCTGTTATGACCATTTGGGAAGTCAACCAAAAGATGGAAGCTTACTCTCTCTCCCTCTGTCACTCAGAACTTTCAGATACCTAAATAAATCTAAAAAAAAAAAAAAAAAAAAAAATGCCTTTAACACAGGGTTTTTAAGAATTGTAAGAGGATAATTTGGAGTACAAAATTGAATATTTATGTTCGTCATTAAATCAACCTTATTAAACAGATCATTTATATCATTACTTATCTGACTTGGCAATAAAGATATGTTAAAATTTCCCTATTTCTGAACTTCTAAAATTCTTTCTTGTATTTAGTAAACAAAGTTTGTGTATATATATATATATATATATACACACATATATCTCATACCTTCATTGTTGATCAAATATCCTTTTAGTCTTAATGCTTTCTATGTTTTTTTTTTTTTTTTTTTGACAGGCAGAGTGGACAGTGAGAGAGACAGAGAGAAAGGTCTTCCTTTGCCGTTGGTTCACCCTCCAATGGCTGCCGCGGACGGCGCACCACGCTCATCCGATGGCAGGAGCCAGGTGCTAGGTGCTTTTTCCTGGTCTCCCATGGGGTGCAGGGCCCAAGCACTTGGGCCATCCTCCACTGCACTCCTGGGCCACAGCAGAGGGCTGGCCTGGAAGAGGGGCGACCGGGACAGAATCCGGCACCCTGACCGGGACTAGAACCCGGTGTGCCGGCGCCGCAAGGCGGAGGATTAGCCTGTTGAGCCACGGCGCCGGCCCTCTTTCTATGTTTCTTACTATTGTAACTCCTGCTTTCTTATTTGCATTAATGTATCTTCATCTCTTTCATACTTTTGACATTATACTTTACACATGTCTCTGGCAGACAATGAAGACCTGGATTCTGCTTTTTGACTCACTTAAATGCATTGAAAAAACACATCTGACCTAATTACTTAGTCCTAAGGAATATAACCAGTTTTTCCTGTGTTATCTTGTGCTTTTTTCCCCCCTTTTCTGTTTCCTGGTTAGCTTATGTTACTAAATACATTTTTTCCTCTCTTGAACAAAACGTATGTCATCTTTAAACTGCCATATTATCTTTAACCTTTCAGATAGCAGTTTTGAACCACAGAAGAGTAAAATGGTACCTTTTCTGTCCCTTCCTTTTCAAGGAAGGAATTTTATACTTTATCACTATTTTCCCTAGCTCTTTGACTTAATAAGTTTTTAATCCATTATTTCAAAATTTTTAGACTTTCACTAAAAATCCTCATTTTTTATAGACCCCTCCCTCCTCTGGGACTTACCAAATCAGAAGTCCTAGAGACAGAATTTGGAATCTTTATTTACTTAATAGGCAGAGAGAGAACAAATTCTCATCTGCTGCTTCACTCCTTAATCAAAAGCAACATTCAGGGCTGGGCCAAGGCCAGAGCCAGGAACATGACCCCAGGTCTCCCATGTTGTGGGCAGGAACCCAATTACTTGGGCCATCACTGCTGCCTTCGAGGATCTGCATTAATAGGAAACTGGAGGCGAGTATCAAAATCAGGCACTCGGATACAGGATGCCCGCATCTTAACCACTAGACTTAACACCCACTCAAGTCCTCTCAAAAATAAATAAAAATTGCAGGGCAGGTCATTTGGCACAACAGTTAAGAAGCTGCTTAAGATATGTACACCCCATACGAGAGAACCTGGATCAAATCCTGGCTCCTCCTCCGATCCAGCTTCCTGCTCACACACACCCTGGGAGGCAGAAAAGAAGCTGATGGTTCAAATTCTGGGATCATCAACACCTGCACAGGCGACCTGGACTGAGTTCTAGGCTCCTGGCTTAAGCCTGGCCCAGCACTAGTTGTTGCTGATATTTAGGGAGTAAACCAGCAGATGGAAGATCTGCTTTTTAAAAAAAGTGAAACTAAATTTTTAAATGCATGGCTGCACATTTACTTTTGTGGCAATAATTATTTAAATCATTTAAAGTTAACTCTACATGTTTAGTTTCGACACTCATCAACTATCTTCATATTGCAAGAACACCCTTTATTGCACTATTCTTTTTGGTTCTCAATTGTTTGGAATCATGTTTCAAGCAATTTTGCTACAACAATGTCCTCCTCTTAAGTCACAAAAACCTGGCTGGATATAAAATTCAGGGGCCTCTTTTACCATCAGAATTCTGCAGACAGCTTTACTGTGTCATTATATTAATGTTATATGGCCGGCGCCGGCACACCAGGTTCTAGTCCCGGTCGGGGCACCGGATTCTGTCCCGGTTGCCCCTCTTCCAGGCCAGCCCTCTGCTGTGGCCTGGGAGTGCAGTGGAGGATGGCCCAAGTCTTTGGGCCCTGCACCCCATGGGAGACCAGGAGAAGCACCTAGCACCTGGCTCCTGCCATCGGATGAGCGCGGTGCGCCGTCCGCGGCAGCCATTGGAGGGTGAACCAACGGCAAAGGAAGACCTTTCTCTCTGTCTCTCTCTCACTGTCCACTCTGCCTGTCAAAAAAAAAAAAATTATATTAATGTTATAGAGAAGTCAAAAGCCAGCTTGGCCAGCTCCATGGCTCACTAGGCTAATCCTCCACCTGCGGCGCCAGCACCCCGGGTTCTAGTCTCTGTTGGGGTGCTGGATTCTGTCCTCTTTGCTCCTCTTCCAGTCCAGCTCTCTGCTGTGGCCCGGGAGGCAGAGGAGGATGGCCCAAGTGCTTGGGCCCTGCACCCGCATGGGAGACCAGGAAGAAGCACCTGGCTCCTGGCTTCAGATCAGCGCAGCACACTGGCTATAGCGGCCATTTGGGGGGGCGAACCAATGGAAGGAAGACCTCTCTAACTCTGCCTGTTTAAAAAAAAAAAAAAAAAAGCCAGCTTGATGCTGATTCCATTACAGGAAATCCAAGTCATCTTATTAGTCTTTCTCCAATGCTTATAATTCTTATTCATCTCATAAATATAAAATCCCAGTGTACATAGAGACATGATTCCCTTCTTATTAAACTAATGCACAAAGTACTATTTAATTTTTCTTCTCTTATTTCTTTTGTTCTCTCCTTGTTGTACTCAAACTGTGGAAACTGAATGCTGTTATACAATCTGCATACCACTGCACACTGCCTCCACTGTCATGCTTAATTTTGCAATGTTTTCAGAAGAACTGGCTGTATTTACTTTCCCGATTTCCTAACCTTCTATTTATTCCTTGGTTTATTCTTGTGATTAGTTTCCCAGCCCTCTTATACCTTTGCCACCAACCCAACTCCACAGAAACCACTCCTGTGGGTGGCCCCAAAGGTCTACAATGTCAAAAATCAAGATACAGGCTGTATCCTGTGGCTGGTGCTGTGAAAAAGCACTTGTGACACTGGCATCTCATATCAGAGCACTGGTCGGAGTCCTGACTGCTCTGCCTTGGATCCAGCTCTGCTAACGCATCATGCAAAGCTGTGGAAGAAGGCCTGAGTACTTGGGCCCCTGGCAACAACATTAGAGACTGGGACAGAGTTTTGGGCTCCTGGCTTCAACATGGGTCAGCCCCAGTAGATGCTGCCATTTGGGGATTCAACCAGCAGATGGAAGATCTAGGGTATGCCACTTGCTCTCTGTCACTTTGCCTTTCACATAAGTCTTTTTTTTTTTTTTTTAAAAAAAAAAAAAAAGGTTTCTAGCCCTGGCCTGAAGCACCAGCATCCCATATGGCACCAGTTCTAATCCACCTGCTCCTCTTTGATCCAGCTCTCTGCTATGGCCTGGGATAGCAGTAGCCGGCCCAAGTCTTTGGGCCCCTGCACTCACATGGGAGGCCCAGAGGAAGCTCCTGGCTTTGGATTGGCCATTGCTGCCATCTGGGGAGTCAATCAGTGGATGGAAGGCCTCTCTCTGTCTCTACCTCTCTTTAACTGTCTTTCAAATAAAATAAATCTAAAAAAATTTTAAAAAAGGTTTCTTTACTTCTAATAGTGCTTGTGGTATTTAAGATTTATTTATTTGAGGGGTCAGCATGGTGGCACACTAGGTTAATCCTCTGCCTGTGGCGCTGGCATCCCATATGGGTGCTGGGTTCTAGTCCAGGTTGCTCATCTTCCAGTCCAGCTCTCTGCTGTGGCCCAGGAGGGCAGTGGAGGATGGCCCAAGTGCTTGGGCCCCTGCACCCGCATGGGGGACCAGGAGGAAGCACCTGGCTCCTGGCTTCGGGTTGACGTAGCTCTGGCCATGGCAGCCATTTGGGGAATGAACCAACAGAAGACCTTTCTCTCTGTCTCTGTCTGTAACTCTACCTGTCAAATAAAAATCTTTAAAAAATATTTGAAAGTCAGAGTTACTTAGAAAAGGAGAGGCAGAGAGAGAGTTAGTCTATCTTCCATCCACTGTTTCTCTCCTCTGTTGACCACAATGGCTGGAGCTGTGCCAATCTAAAGCCAGGAGCTTCTTCCAGGTCTCCCACACTTGTGCAGGGACTTAAGGACTTGGGCCATCTTGTACTGCTTTCCCAGGATATAGCAAAGAGCTAGATCGGAAGTGGAACAGCCAGGACACGAACCGGTGCTCATATGGGATGCTGGCACTGCAGGTGGCAGCTTTACCTGATCTACCACAGCACCAGCCCCAGTGCTTATGTTCTCATAGTTACCAACCCATTATCCACCATTATGACTCTGCCTTGCTTTTTCATGATGCCTTTTTGTCCATATATCTGGCTGCTCTTTTCCAACTCTTTCTTCCTCTGTTCATCTCGTAAATGAGAGGCTCTCAACATCCCGTCCCAGGGTCTTTTCACTAAACTTCCAATGTGCCATCTCGCCTCTCATTGTTCCAGCAAGGATCTATGAAGGACTCCCCAGATTTGGACTTCTGATTCTGTGTGCCCTGGATACATCCAGGAAGCCATATTCAGCAGATCACTGAATAGAGAGGTCTGGAACTCAGGACAAAGGTCCAGGCTTGGGGAGCCCTGCAGGTAGAGATCGTGCTGCAACGGGGGGAGTGGGTGAGACTGCACACTAGAAGGGTTTCATCCAGGGATTTCTAAAGGAGGTGTGGCCTCACATTGTGTAGGAGCCCACACCTCTCTCAGGGTAGAACTAGAAAGCGAAAGTGCACTTTCCTTAGTGGCATTCTTTTGCTGCTCACTCCACAGCCTGAGTTTGGTTTAACAGAGCAATAAACACCCAAGGTACCTACCTGGGAGTTTCACAGCAGTTACCAAAAGCTAATTAGCATTTCAGGAGCGGCATTAAGGCACCTGGAAGTGCTAGGTTCCGTCTTCCACCTGGAGTCCATGCAAACACCACCTACCTCTGTCTCCCCATGTGTGAATACCTCTGCCAATCTCCAGCACAAAGGGATTCGCTACTCACTACCCGAAACACCTGTCCTAAAGCCGGAACATTCAGTCTGGGGAACATCAAGCTCCTCTCAACCTTTCCATGGTTTGCAAGCACAAACGAGACCTCACAGAGGAGGCACCACCTTGCCTGGATTTCGGACAGCATTGTGTACCACAGTATTGCCAGCCTCTGTGCACGGCTGTCCTCACCCTTCACTCCCCACCTTGCAAACCCCTGGACTGAAGAGTATGCTAAGGAAGGAGCTTTATCTTATTTCTCAATCTCGATTCCAGGACAAAGGCAGGCACCTAGCTGACTCAAAGCTTAGAGGAAATAAATGAAAATGACAATTTCTTTCCCTAGCTTTGAACCTTAAAAAAAAAAAAAAAAAAAAAGTGCACCCTAAGCGAGTCACTTCACCACGCTGGTTCTCAATGCCCCTAGCTGGGTTTCCTAGAGCACCTCAAACCCTGAACCATAGTGTTTCTGAAGGTTGGTTACCTCCACCAATTTAAAAAGGAAAACAGCAAGGGGAAAACAAGTCCTGTTTTTCCTTGCCCCCAAGGGCCGGGCAGGCGCCGCTGGGCATCCACTCACCCTCCCCAAGCCAGGGGTTCATGTAGCTCAGGATGTAGGTAGGATCCAGAATCCTCTTGACATAGTTGCTGAAGACTTGCAGCTTGCTCCGCTCCTCGGCGGTCATGCTGGCCTCGGTCCTGGTGAGATCCACCCCACCCGGCAGCTGCCCGACTCCTTTTAAAGCAGGGCTGGAGGAGGCGGGCACGCCCAGCGGGGAGGGGAGGGATTTTCCAAGAAATCAACGCCGGCTGAGAGGCGGAGCTGCCGGGGAACTTAGAACTGGAGGAAAAATCGAAACTGCCACCCGCCGCGGCAGCGGGAGGGCGGGGCCGGCCCTGGCCGAGCGCTTCCCCCAGCTCTGCAAGTTTCTCTTTCCTGCTCACCCGAGGTGGGGGGTGGGGAACCGAGGAGGACAACCCTCTCCCCCTCACAGCCCCGGGAACGGCTTTTACAGCGGTAAAGTATAAAGAGAGCAAAATGCGCGCAATTGAAGGGTGCGATTCGCTAAGTGCTGAAAAATGCATACAGGTGTAACCACCTTCCCCAGATCAGTTGGGCCCCACGGTGAGGGTATCATTCACCTTTTCGGAAGCTGTCACCTGTTGTCCAAAATGGCCATGCCAGTTTCCATTCGCACCCTTAGCAGATGCGGGCTCCAGTGCATGGATAGCCAGCAGATGCACACATAGGTCAGTCTTTTTTTTTTTTTCTTTTAAATTTATTCATTTGGCTTCCATCTTGGTCTGTATGAAATGATACATTATTGTGGCCTTAATTTTGATTTCTCATATAATTAATGATGTTGGACACATCTGTATGTGCTTTCTGACCTTTCATATAACCCTGCATTTGAAATTTTGCCTAATTTTGGAATTTTAAAATAGACTTACACAGCGCCCTGCATTGTGACATAGGAGGGTAAGAGCCTCTGCATGTGACCCTGGCATCCCAGACACCCATTCCAGTCCTGGCTGCTCCACTTCGGACCAAGCTCTCTGCTAATGTGCTAGAAAGCAGTGAAGGATGGTCCAAGTGCTCGGGAGACCAGGAGGAAGCTCCGGCTCCTGGCTTTGGTCTAACCCTGCCCTGATGGTTGCAGCAATTTGGGGAGTGAACCAATGGGTAGAAGATACTCCCTCCCCCCCCAGGAACGCTGACTTTCAAATAAATAAATATTTAAGATATATAGCCTTACAGGAGTGATTAGTCTATATACAACATTGTCAAATATATGTATTCAAAATATTCTCCCAGTCTGTCATTTAGCCTTTTGTTTACACACACACATACACACACACACACAATTTTATTTGAGAGGCAGAGAGATAAAGAAACCTTCTATCTCCTGGTCCATTCCCCAAATGCCTGAGCGCTGAATCCAGCTCTCCTGTGTGGGTAGTAGGGACCTAACTACTCGAGCCTACTTCCAGGGTTCATTTTAGCCAGGGCTCTAACTCAGGCCCTCGGATATGGGATAGAGGCTTCCAAAGCAGCATCTTAATCATCGCCCCAACACACCTGCCCCATTCCACTTTATTTATGGTGTCTTTTGATGAGTGCTTTTTACCAGTTTTCTCCTCTATTCATTTCTTTTTGTGTTCCCTTTAATAAATCTATGCCCACCCCAAGGTCTTTAACATACTGTTTTCTTTTAGAGTCTTATTTTTCTTTTACTTTTAGGTCTGTGATATCTCAATTAATCTTGTTGTGATGTGTCATAAGGGAACAGGTTCATTTTTTTTTCATACTTCTCGTTTTTGCAGCATCATTTGTTCAAAATGTTTCCTTCTCCCACTAAATAGCCTTGGGACCTCTATAAAAAAAACTTAATTGACTATATGTGTGTACGTCTATTTCTGAGTATATTCTAATCCATTCTATTTCCTGACTCTTGTTGCACTACCACTTTCTCTCTCTCTTGTTTGCTGTAAATTTCAAGTCTTCAAATCAGGTACCACTGAGCCCCCCAAATAGGTTCTTCATTGTGAAGATTGTTTTGGCTATTGCAGGCACTTTGCATTTCTCTATGAAACAGGATTCAACTTCTCAATTAAAAAAACAAATGCCTATTGGGATTTTGACAGGGGTTTCACTGAGCCTACAGATGAACTTGGCGAGAACTGACATCTTAACCAATATTGAGTCTTTTAGTCACGAACGTGGTTGCAGTTTCGATTTTTCCTCCAATTCTAAGTTCCCCAGCAGCTCTGCCTCCCAGCTGGGGTTGATTTCTTGGAAAATTTACTTATGTCTTTAATTTCTCTCAGCAATGCTTTATTAAAAGTCTTATACATGTACATATCATGTTAAATTTATTAGTTTTGTTCTTCCATTCTACTGTAAATGAAGTTTTTAAATTTTCATTTTCAAATCATTTGTTGCTATTACATCTTATACTACATTTTAAATTCATTTATAAGTTCTAGTAATTGTTCTGAAGATTCCCTAAAATTTTCTAGGTAAACAATCATGTCATTTGCTAATAGACAGCTATATTTGATCTTCAAGTTTTAGTATGTATGCCTTTCACTTTCTTTCCGTATTTCTTCTATGCTTCTTACTCCATTTCCTTTCCTTATTGCATTGCCTAGGGTGAAAGTTGAATCTAAATGATAAGACTTGGGGCTGGTGCTGTGGCGTATCGGGTAAAGCCACCGCCTACAGTGTCAGTATCCCATATGGGTGCCAGTTCTAGTCCCAGCTGCTCCACTTCCAATCCAGCTCTCTGCTATGGCCTGGGAAAGCAGTTGAGGATGGCCCAAGTCCTTGGGCCCCTGCACCCCTATGGGAGACCCGGAAGAAGCTCCTGGTTCCTGGCTTCGGATTGGCACAGCTCCGGCCATTGCGGCCAACTGGGGAGTGAACCAGCGAATGGAAGACCTCTCTCTCTCTGCCTCTCCTTCTCTCTGTGTGTGTAACTCTTTCAAATAAGTAAAACTAAATCTTTAAAAAATGATGACTTGGAATGAGTGTTTAATCTGGCAATTAAGATGTTTATATTCCATATCACAGTACTTTGGTTTGATTCCTAGTTCCTGACTCGAGCTTCCTGCCAATGCAGACCCTGGGGAAAGGTGGTGATGACTCAATTAATTGGGTTCCTGCCGCCCACATAGGATTCCTGTTCAGGTTCCTGGCTCCAACTTTGAACTCAACCCAGACCTGATACTGTGGGTATTTGGTGAGTGAGCCAGCAGATGGCAGCTCAGTCTGTCTCTTACCTCCGCCTAAAAAAAAATAAATAAAAACAACAACAACAACAAAAAAAACTGGTGAGGGTGGACACCCTTACCTTATTATTGACCTCAGTGGAGAAATGATCAATGTTTCACCTTCAGTTTTTTTCTCCATCTAGTGAAGTGAGATATATTCTTTTACTATAAGGAAATTTCATTTTTAAAAAAATTCCATTTTATTTGAAAGGGAGATAGAAATAGACAAAACTTTTCTATCCACTGGTTCATTCCCCAAATGCCCACAAAAGCCAGGAGCCCAGAGCTCAGTTTGGGTCTCCCACATGGGTGGCAGGGACCCAAGTACTTGAGCTGTCATCTGCTGCCTCCTAGGGTGCTCATTAGCAGGAAGCTGGAATCATAAGCAGAGCTGGTATTCAAACCCAGGCACTCCAATGTGAGATTCAGGCACCTGAAGTAGCATCTAAACCACTACACTAGATGCCTGCCCCTTCATTGATTTTTTCAATTTTAAACCAATCTAGCATTCCTGGGACATGCAACATCCCTTTTATATATATTCTGGACTAAACAGTATTTTCATAAATATTTTTCTGTGTTCATGAAGGATATTGGTCTGTAATTTTCTTTTCTTGTAACATGTCAGATTTTGATGCCGGGTTATGTTAACCTCATAAGAGTTTGTATAAGATTGTTATCATTTCTCCCTTAAATATCTAATAGAAATCACCAATAAAACTAATTTTGGGACTGGTTCTGTAATACAGCAGGCTAAGTCACTGCCTGTAGTGCCAGCATCCCATATGGGCATTGATTTGAGTCCCAACTGCTTTACTTCCGATTCAGTTCCCTGCTAATGCATCTGGGAAAACAGTGGAAGATGGTGCCAGTATTGGGCCCCTGCCACTCACCTTGGAAACCTGGAAGAAGCTCCTGGCTCCTGGCTTTGGCCTGGTCCACCTCTACCCATTGTAGCCATTTGGGGAGTGAACCAGCAGATGGAAGATCTCTGTGTCCCTCCCCTTTCCCTCCCTCCATCCCTCCTTTCCTCTCTTTCTCTCTAACTGACTTTCAAGTAAGTAAATAAATAAATCTGCCCCCCCCCCCGCAAAAATCTATTCTGGATTGGAGTTTTCTTTGAAGATTCTTTATAATGAAATCAATTTCTTTACTAGATATAAGCCTATTCTCATTTTTGAAAATTTCATCTTGAATTAGTTTGGTTTTCAGATGTTAAAATAATTAAACAGGATGACTTAGTAAACAAAATGAAACTTAAGCTCAGCAAAACATAAGTAGACAATTGGGCATTAGTTGTATTGTCTAGAATTTCTCATCTGTATAGCCCAAATAGGCTAATAAGGCAATTGCTTGCATGTCAACCAAATAATTTTTTTGCTCTTCTCCCAGATTCAACCTATAAAAATTTTCCCTTTAACCCTCTTTGGTGGAGCCTCATACCCCTTCCAATTTGGAGCTGCTCAATTCAGGATTCACTGTCTGCTCAAATAAATGCCTTAAAAATTTTATATACCAAAGTTTATTTTTCAATGCAAGGACTTCAATCATTTCTTCTAAATTTTCAAATATATTGAAGTTGTTTTTGATATTCATTTTTTTCCTTCCTTAAAAAATAAGCCTTATCAGGGCTTAACAATTTTGTCTTTTCAAAGAACCATCTTTCATTTTGATAATTTTCTTGGTTTTTTTTAAAGATTTATTTATTTATTTGAAAGTTAGAGTTACCCAGAGAGAGAAGCAGAGAGAGAGAGAGAGAGAGAGAGAGAGAGAGAGAGAGAGAGTCTTCCATCTGCTGGTTCACTCCCCAACAGGCCGCAACAGCCAGAGCTGGACCGATCCGAAGCCAGGAGACAGGAGCTTCCTCTGGGGCTCCCATGCAGGTGCAGGGGCCCAAGCACTTGAGCCATCTTCCACTGCCTTCCCAGGCCATAGCAGAGATTGGAAGTGGAGCAGCCAGGACTAGAACCGGTGCCCATATGGGATACTGCCACCGCAGGCGGCGGCTTTACCTGCTACTCCACAGCGCCGGCCCCTCTTGTTTTATATTATTTAAAAATATTATTTATTTTAAAGGCAGAGAAACAGACACCGAGAGAGATTTTTCCATCTGCAAATTTACTCCCCAAATGCCCACAAGCCAGGGCTGGGCCACACCAAAACCAAATTAGAACTCAATCTGGATCTCCTGCAGGGGTGGCAGGCACTGAACTACTTGAGCCATCACCTGCTGCTTCCCACAGGGAGCATTAGCAGCAATCTGGAATCAGGCTTGGAGCTAAGACTTCAACTCAGAGTCTGATACGTGACCTGAGCTTCCCCAGTGTTACCCATTGAAGCAAATGCCCATCCTTCTGTTTTCTATTTCTGTAATAATCAGTATTCTTTTCTTCTTCCATTGGGTTTAATTTGCTCTTTTACTACAGGACGAGACCTGGGCCACTGATTTTACATTTTTTTTTCCAAAAAAAAAATTTGAGTCTATAAATCCCCTTTTTTAACCTGAGAAAACATCTAACATCCCATAAACTTTGATACAGTGTTCTCAATGTCATTTCATTTGAAATAGTTTCTAACATTCCTGTCATTTCTTCTTCAACCTATGAATTATTTAAAGTGTGCTGTTCATTTTTCAAATACTGAGAATTTCTTAAACAGCTTACTGTTAGTGACCTCTGATTTTAATCTGCATGTTCACAGAGCACATACAGTAAAATCTCAACCTTTTGTAACTTATTGGAACTTGTTTTGTGGCCCAGAATATGAGCCATTTGGTATACATATCAAGTGCACTTAAGAATGTGTATTCTGTAATTCTTGCCTGTAGTTTTCTATAATGGCACTTCTACAGGCGGCTTGTATTGTGGCTCAAACCTCCTGTATCCCTACTATTTTAAGTTGTTCTTTGAAATAATAAGGGAGCATTAAAATCTCCAACTATGATATTGATTTGTCCATGAGTCTCTTGTGTTTATGTTTTTGTTTCATAGATCTTTAAAAAATGTTTTTCTTTATATGAGAGACAGAGAGGTAGAGGGATTGTGCTCTGAATATGGTTCACTTCCCAAACACCTGTAGTGGCCACAGAGCTGGGCCAGGCTCAAGCCGGAAGGTGGGAACTGTGTTCTCTCAGCCTTTCAGTCATTGTTTACCTGGACTCCTTGGAACCTTCCTGCATACAGGCATTTTAGTCAGCTAATTATTTGTATGAATCTTATATATACACATATACAGGATTCCTCATTCCTCTTTCTGAAATTTCTCCCTCAAAATCCAGTAATTCTGAGAGCCCAAAGGTGCATCTTTTTCCTTTTAAAAGATTTAGTTATGGGGCCAGCACTGTGGCGTAGTGGGCTAAGCCTCCACCTGTGGCGCCAGCATCCCACATGGGTGCCGGTTCAAGTCCCGGCCGCTCCACTTCCAATCCAGCTCTCTGCTGTGGCCTGGGAAAACAGGAGAAGATGCCCCAAGTGCTTGGGCTCCTGCACCGGCATGGGAGACCCAGAAGAAGCTCCTGGCTCCTGGCTTTGGATCAGTGCAGCTCCAGCCATTGTGACCATCTGGGGAGTGAACCAGTGGATGGAAGACCTCTCTCTCCCTCTGCAACTCTGCCTTTCAAATAAATAAATAAATCTAAAAAAAAAAAAAAAAAGACTTCGTTATTTGAAAGAGTTGGTAAGGGAAGAGAGAAAGAATCTTCCATTCATTGTTTCACTTCCCAGATGGTAGCAACAGAATTCAGAAGCCAGGAAGTTCTTTCAGGTCTCCCACGTGCATAGCAGGGGTCCAAGCACTTGGGCCATCTTCCACTGCTTTCTCAGGCCATTAGCAGGGAGCTGGATCTGATGTGGAGCAGCCTGGACTTGAAAAGGTGCCCATAGGGAATGCCAGCACCACAGGCAGCAGCTTTACTCACTTTGCCACAGTGCCAGCCTGGGTCCATCATTTTTATTTTAACATGGTTGATTATAGCTTTCTTTTTGCATTGTAGCCTCCATACAGCTGCAGCAAGTCTTCAGATGAAAATCCAAATTAATCGTTCTTACACAGGACAGTTCTTGCCTTTCAAAGATCTAATTGCTTTTTCTCCAGGGCCTTATTTTCTCCAGCAGTTGTTCTTTTTGTTTTGTCAATGCTAATAATTGTTATGTCATACAAGCTACTCTACCCCTGTCTGGGTCTGGGTTTCTAATTGAGAAAAAACAGACCATAAACTCATTTAAAAAGGTAAAGACATACCTCCTTTCATGCTACTAGTAGGATATACACAAAATGCATTTCTGAATAACAATGGATTTATTAAACATCAGCAAATATAGTGTAAACTCTATCTGAAAGAACTGAGATCCCTAAGTGGAATCATGTGGGGACCCACTGATCATTAGATTAATAGGTAAAGTTTGATCAAGGCCAGGAGAAAAGGGAAATGTCACAGACTGGTAAGAGGAGAGATCTTAGTCTAAGACCCTCTCCTTACCTGGGCACTAACTGAACACATTTACAGAGCATCAACTGTACATCAGGCACTGTGAAAATCATTGGGTATATGGAGATAAGTGAAAAAGAATCTCCCTCATAAACTTAGAAGTCTGATAGGGAGATAAAAACAAAATATAAAAAATAGAGAAATCATGGCCAAATGTGGGATGATACAGCAATAAGAATTTCAGTAAGTGTTCCGTAAGGGAGTACCTATTGAATCCTTAAGAATGAGGAGAGGCCTGAGCTTTGGTGTAGTGGGCTAAGCCTCCACCTGCGGCCCCAGCATCCCATTATGGGCTCTGGATCCTGTCCCAGCTGCTCCTCTTCTGATTCAGATCCCTAATGGCCTGCCTGGGAAAGCAGCAGCAGATGGGCCCAAGTGCTTGGGCCCCTGCACCCACGAGGGAGACCCGGAAGAAGCTCCTGGCTCCTGATTGGCACAGCTTTTGCAATTGTAGCCATTTGGGGAGTGAACTAGCAGATGGAAGACCTTTCCCTCTGTAACACTCTCTCAAATAAATCAATCTTTAAAAAAGAGAGAGAGAAGGAATCACCTAGTCAAAAAAGGGGCTGTGGAAGAAGTGAATTGTCTGAGATAACATTTTACAGAGTGGCCGGCAGTGGAAAGGAAGAAAGAAAAATAAGGGATGCATTTCAGGTATCTGGTGTCAGGTATGACTAAAAATGAAGATGGGTTTAGAGCTTACAATATTCTAGAGGAGACAGGGAAGTCGATGTTAGGTAGCAAAATGCACAATGAAAAAAAAAGCAGGATCAGGGAATAAGGAATAATAGGTGCTACTTACATTAGAGGAACTGGTTAGGGAAGGCATAAACGAAGGTTTTTTGGGTGAAGAGCATTCTACTCACAAGGAACAGATATTGAAAATATGGGCAGAGCTGTTAGAATGGGCTTGGGAAAGGGGACTGGTGGCCAGGGCAGTTCACATCAGGCCTTGCAAACCACAATAAGGATCTTGGTTTTAAACCCTAGACATTATGGGAAACTGCTGCAGGATTCTGAGGGTGAGTAACATGATCTGACTCACACTTTGAAAGGATCACTGTGGTGAATGGAGGAAAATGCAGGGGCCACGAGGGTAGAAGACTGACAGGTAAGAAACTACAGTGCTAGCTCCAGTGAGACATGATGAAACCTTGGATGAGGACTGTAGCAGACACAGTGGATTTGCAGATTAAATAATCCTCATACCCCATACAATTTGCTGATGAGTTAAATGTGGGATATATGAAAGTCATCAAGCAGGATTTCAATTTGTTTAGCCTGGGCAGCTGTTTGAGTGGTGGTACTATTAAAATGAGAACATTGGAAAGAGAGGCACACCTGCTTGCTAACAATGATCCACAGGGAGTGCTTCTAAAATGTTGACACGCATGGGAATCACTACCCGGGTCTCGGTGAGGCCGATGCTGCTAGTCACCAAACATCACTCTAAGTAGAAAGTCACAAAGTCAAGATAGGAAAAATAACTGAAAAACCCCAATTCTTGTTAAAATGAGGTTGAATGAAATCCAGAGCACAGGGTTCTCAAACTGTGATCTGCAGACCAGCAGCATCAGAACCATCTGAAAACTTGTTAGAAAAACTCCTGGCATCTCAGATCCTCTGAATCAGAAACTCTGGGTGGGTCTAAATTGGTTTCAACAGACCCATTGGATGCTTCTGTCGTTTAATCAGAAACCGGGAGGATGAGGACTTTATCCACTGAGTAGAGGATGGATGCTATAGATTGCTCAGTTCTCGGAATATTTCCAACTTCTACAATGTAACTTTGCAGCCCTCCCATCAACTGTGGAGTCTCTTCCCACCCCTGGCCCTTGTTTCAGAAACTATGGTAACAATATAAAGTGAAGGCATATCAATTCTGAGCCTAGGCTTCAAGAGACCTTGTAAACTTTTCTCTGGGATACCTGTAGTCACCACATAAATAAGCTGAGACTAGTATGCTAAATGAGAAGTCACACACAGCCCAGCAGTGCTCAAGACCATCCTAGATCAGAAGTAGACTCACTGAGACACGTAAGTACCAATCAAGACTACTACCTAAACATTTCTAATAAGACAGAGGTGTCGCTTTTGGTGAATAGTCTGTTTGTCTAAGCCTGGCATTGACCAGCCAGCCAGCGTATTAGAAATAGCAGTTTGGAACAGGTATTATGTAGTGGGTTAAGCTACCATCTGCAATGCCAGAGTCCCATCTGAGCACCAGTTCAAGTCTCAGCAGCTCCACTTTTGAGCCAGCTCCCCGCTAATGTGTCTGGGAAAGCAGTGGAAGATAACCCAAGTGCTTGGTCCCCAGCCACCGAAGTAGGAGACCCAGAAGGAGCCGCTGGTTCCTTGGCTTCTGCCTGGCCCATTCCTGGGCACTGCAGCCACTTGGGGAGCGAACAAGCAGATGGAAGCTTGTTCTCTCAGTCTCTTAAAACACAATTTCTTGAAACCATCATCTCCTCTGCTACCCTACAGTCACTGTTCCTGTAAAGGCTCTTTTCTTATCTGGGGTCTGAGTAACTGCAGTTTAAGTCTGTTACTGAGGCTTTTCCCATTCCAAACATTCTTTTACATTACTGCTACTTACTGCTTAAGAACAAATCTAATTGTTCCATTCCCACCTCTTTTAAAATTCCTGTTGGTTACACTGTTACTCATTTAGCATAGTCTTGGACCACAGGTAGTCAATGTTGGATGAACAGAAAAGATATCCTCTTGTCTAGCAGAATTTTTTTTTTTTTGGCTTCAATGTTTATTATGATTGTTTTCAGTAGGATTAAGATAAAAATATAGATGTAACAAGGTATGTTTGTTGCATAGAAACATTAAAAACATGATTATGTCCTTTTATAATCCAATAAAACATATATTCAGAAACACCCACCTGGATCATATTTTACATTAAGCACCTTCTCTGCACTGATAGGTGCTGGGGACACAGTAGTGAGTGAAACCCTCTCCCTGATTCCACAGGGCTTCTGTTCCAATGACGACAGACTGACTTCAAACACACACACACACACATCCTAAGGAGTCAGAGGGTTTCCAGGGGGGCTGGAAAGTGGGGCTTTTGTATACCATCTAACTTTTTAAAACAAAAAATTTGAGGTCGTCTTAAATGCCATAACCTCTTTTTTGGGGGGAAAATATAGTCTATTTAAAGCAACTTTTTAATAGGCTGCAATGTTCTGATCAAACACTTAATATTCTGAGCAGTATTTAATTAGACTCTATGCTAATAAGCACTTTTTGGCCATACTCATGGAGTAAGGTCCAGATTGTGGGCTGTCCTGTGTAGGTATTGGTACGTATGCATGTTTACACAGACTTACATGCACTGTACAGATGGTCATGCAGATAATCAAGAGTCAACCTACTCCAGGCAATACTAGAAGATGCCCAATTTTGCTCCATGTCTATATAAAAGTCAATCAATGTTATAAAGCAATCACATTCACAAACTCTACATGGAGTAATACAGATGGTTGGGTTCCATTTTCCTTGCCTCTTGCTTTCCTGCCACAGATCCAGAATTTACCATCTCAACAACAAACATGCAGATAAAGTAGGAATGAATTTACTGGTTTTCATGACATTTCAACAATCTTCTTACACTTTTTAAAATGGCCACATTTCTCAACAATAATTACTTTCCAACACCTTTGTGATTCAGGTATTGACTACAAATCTGAAATGAGGAAACATTTATTCATGATTATCATCTGTGCATGTGCCAGCTTTGGGGTAACACAAATATGAAGGTCAAGATATAATCTCATCTTCTATCTCCTGCCATCACCGACTTTCTTTCATGCAGAAGATAAACTCTGCATGTCATTATGTTGCTTCAACCATCTTTGCCTCCATCCATTTCAGTCACAAATTTCCTACGTATAGATGGGCCTCTAGCTTTTCAGCGTTAACTTCTATCCTTAACCTCCATGAACCTCACTGAAAAACGAATCTGTTGATATCTCCCTATTCTCAAGAGTATTGGTCATCTCACAGCTTCACTTACTGACCTACACAGCTGCTCCTAGGACACACCGATTCAGATACTCTGATCAGCATCTTCCTCAAATCCCTTTCCCGTGCCGTTCTTTTACTACGCAGAACTTCAATAGACAAATCCATCCTATTCACTCAGTATACTGAATGTCTAATTTATGCACATTAGTTTCTGCTTTTTTATTCCCAGTGTTGAATGCTACTAGGACCAAAAGAAATCACAAATCTTAGTATACCACAAATTTAAACTGCCATCTCAGGTGAGGTCTCAGCAACTCTAAACCTTTTCTGCATTCCCTTCAAGAGATATTTTTCAACTCCTCTCCTCAAGCTTAATCCTACTCATGATCCATTTTCACAAGTTGGAATTCTTCCTATCTCAAGGAGAAAAAGGCTTAAAGGCATGTTTGACATCCTAAGAAATGACCTGTATGGACAGGCAATGACACAGCAGCATGTCCACTTGGAATGAGGTCTCCTTCTCCCACGTTAAATGAAAACCAAAAAGCAAACCCTCCTAAACGCTACTCTTCTTTACGTATTGATTGCCTGTTGAAGTGTAATCAATCACTGAGAATGTAGTCAAAGGGGAGGAAATCAAAAAGGCAAACAGTGACCATCAAAGGCAATTTCTTTAGTAAAGGGCCAGACATTAGCATCCTAGTCTCACTTATAAGGCAAAATCTGTAGATTTGGGGAAGTTGATATATCTACTACTGTTTATCCCAAACTCAAAAGCAAGCTTGATTATGGCTCTGAATGCTGTCACCACATTTCTGACAAAGAGGAACTCCTTCTTCTTCCCATTCCGGCAACCAGCATTAGAAACAGCCTAAACAGGTATTACGGCCCCAGGACCACAAGGTGCCTTACAATAAAAATTTCCAACTTCGGAGATGTGCTACTGGCTCAGGGTGTTCACATCCTCCAGTGTTTTTCTTCATAAGGGAAAACTTCCAGCAAGAGTGGATTGTCAGCCTCTTTTGCATAGAACCCTTTACCTGCATACATACCAACATTACTGCAACTGGATGGGGCAGTGAGGCCCTTGGACCAGATAGCCCCTAGAGGAAAGGTCAGACTGGAATACTTAGTCGTAATAAGTTTTCAGGTTCTGACCCTAAGGAAGGATCATTATGAGCAAGGATGAAACCCTTGGTTGATTCCTTTTATACAATTAAAACAAAGTAAAAAACCTGAGGTAAAATACCGTGGACACTCAATTAAGAGAACAAATTAAAATATGCTATTAGTCTAAAGCTTAGACAGTAGAGCTTTCCTGAAAGCAGGTCTTAGTCAATTTTTAAAATCTCTAGCACCTATTCATCCAACCAGTATCTCAAGTACTAATGTAACACAGTGAAAGGATATGACAGTACACATACAGTTATGTAGTTGTCACAGAAAGTACAAACTGGTACCAAGACAAAGCATTCAGTAATCAGTTACCAGCTGCGATTTCTCTGAAGGAGTGTAAATTGTTCATTAAGCAAAAGACTGGGGGAGGGGCATACTTTAACAGAAACCTGGTTTTGCCAGGATGGAACTCAATATCCAGAAGAAAAATGTCAAATTATGAAGGCTCTGATGTAGTAGGGAGGAGACCTATAAAAGGCTGGTGTGGCCTGAACATGCATAAAGTGACAGAAATGCTGACAATGGACTGGAACCTGACCAGGCAGAGATTCATACACATTATGTTGGAGAAAGGGACAAGTATAAAGCAACAGTGGTTGCAGCAGACCCGTTATTAGTGGTACAGGTAAAAAAACATGGCTGCCTAGACTAATTGGTATAGACATAGTATTAGAAAAGAGATTCAGCAATTAGATGAGGGAGCTAGAGAAGTAATCAAATACTTGGAAATTTAGGGCTTAAATATTTAAGACAGCAACACATTGTTTTCATTAAGTGTTTAGCTGAAAACGTGAAATCACAATGCAGAATAAAATAGCATTTTTAGTTTCTAATACTCATTAAAATTCATATTGTAACTATTTCAAGATATATTCCTTGATCAACTATAGCTTCCCGCAGGCACAACTTATTTTTGGCTCACTAAACACTGTTAACATCAATTTCAGATCCCTATAATGTTAAACCATTATTCTAGTGCTCTTAAGATAAACAAATCCTAAACTTGGCCAAAAAGCTTGTTCCCTCATTCCTTGTGCTGTGGCAAACCCTGCTTTTTATTCTTGCAAAGAGCTAGACTCCCCTTCTACCCCTGGATTTCTGTACGCATTCTCCTGTTCTAAAACCAACTCTACTCATCAATATCACCTTGCTTTCTGGATTCCAATTCAACCATCACTTCCACCTGAGATTAGGACTCCATTACATACTCTTAAGAAAATTATACTTTCTGTTCAGAGAACTTACTGAATAAGTAAGTTCTGGAATATTTTATTTACATAAATATTACCTGTCTCAATTCAACAGTCAGTAAGCCCCCTAAATGAGGGGAGCACATATGTTTACTTCTACCACAGAACCTGCCTTACAACAGACATTCCCACTGTCACTGAATAATGAATGAATATGGCTGAATTTAGTTCAAGATCTGCTATTCTCTGGCAGTACAACAGTTTTCTAAATGTGGAATGATTTTATCATCACCAAAACATCAACATAGCTACTTTGTATAAAAGCATTAC
Source organism: Sylvilagus floridanus (assembly GCA_949820135.1). Taxonomy (NCBI): domain Eukaryota; kingdom Metazoa; phylum Chordata; class Mammalia; order Lagomorpha; family Leporidae; genus Sylvilagus; species Sylvilagus floridanus. Next base: position 59,080,361 of record OX463243.1, read on the forward strand.
CAATGTAAAAGAGGTTTCCTAAAAGAGCATTTGTGTTTTAGTAAGCCAAATGTCACCTCACTGCATTTTGCTGAAGATAGAAAAATCCAAAATCATACTGAAGAACCGAAATAACCATTAAAACTGTCAAGTATTTATAAACATGTATCACCTATGCTTTAGATTTTGGCTCTACCATTTTTTAAAAAGCAATACTGCATAGGAAAATTTGTGAATTCTTGTTTTAAAGTGTTACTGTTTTATTTTTTTCTTCCTTTTGTTGAAAACACATGTGTTTTACTGGCAGTCCAGATAAACAAGTATATAAAGGAAAATACTAAATTTTTCTTGACAGAAGATAAACTGTGCAGATTAAAATGCCTTCTCAATTTATCCCAAAGAAATAGTTTTGAATCATACAAATTTTTAAGAAAAATAAAGACTGCCCAAAGGGATTCTCCTAGCATAACACATTTCCAGAATAACTCTCAAAATAAAAAAAAAAAAATTCAAAAATACTCATTGACTACCTTAAAAATGTCAATACAATATGGCTTTATGAAATAACTTCTAAAATTTATACGTTTTTATTTAAAAAGGATCCCAAGTTTTAAATAAACTGCTAACAATATCTTCACTTAAAAGTGCATATCTCAGAGTGGGACATACATAACTTTTTGAACAAATAATGATTTTTTTACAAATTAACACCAAAAAAAATCACAAAATATTTTAAGAGGGAAAAGTTTTCAATCTAAAGTCATCTTTAAATAGACTGTAATAGATGACATTGTTCTTTTTCCTTTTTATACCATCAGAACTCTCAATGAGATGCTTTTAAGACCTATCCGTCTCTACCAAGAGACACTGACATTAACGATGTCCGTGGAGATGGCAACTGCCTTAATGGCTCAGACTGAAGAGACACATTACTGGGCTGGTTCTCCAAATCAGAGACAAAGGTGCTCTCTTCTCTCACATCAAGAGTTTGTTCAACTGAAGTTGCCTGGGGTGGAATAACATCCACAGTTTTGTTGCCATTATTTAAGTTGCTAGTAAGTGTGGTAATGTCACAGTCTTTATCCAGGACTCCAAATTCATCTTCTATTGTAACAACCTCTTTAGTTTCGAATGGTTCCAAGGAAGGAGCCAAAAACTCATTGTGTAGAGTGTCTGGAAGACCATTATTGTCATATTCTGTATCTTCTTTGACTTCAGAATCCTTATCACTGTCACTGTCAATGGTAATAACAACTGGGGACCGTGAAGTATTATCTCCATGGTGTTTCTTATGCTTCTTCTTGTGTTTCTTCTTTTTCTTTTTATGATGTTTAGCTGTATCAGTAGCTTTTCCTTCATAAACTATCTCCACACTTAGGCTCCTGGTTTTCCTTTTCCTCCTCTTGTGTTTTGTCTCTCTGTCTGATGATCGGCTGTCTGAAAAGCTATCACTCTCATTTTTATAGTTTCCATCCAATTTTGATGAAGATTTTTGATAATGGCTATCCTTCACTTTAGAAGCAAACTCACGGGACGGTTGAGCCACTTCATTAGTACCCTCCAAATGCCGTGTTTTGTATTTTCGTTTCCCGCCAGGCTTTTCATTTCTCATTCGGTCAGGTCCTGTAGATGCAGTCCTTGATCTATTACTAGACAGGCTCCTTGATCTGTGCCTTTCATAATAGTAGTATTTCCTTTCATTGTGATTATTCTTTTTCCTGGCATTTCTTTCAGAAAAAGACTGAATTCTAAATTCTGGACTTGAAGATTGTCTGGAATAGTGGGCTCTAGACAGAGTCCTCCTCCTATAAGATGATTCATAGCCATCCCTGTCCTTGTTTCTACTATAGTAAGTATATTCCCACTTGTATCTGCTTCCATAATTATTTCTTAAATAGTAACGATCTCTATTTCTGCTCCGTGATCTTCTTCTCCCATGATCACTGCTACGAGACCTTGATCTGCTTGTGCTTTCACTACTTAGAGAGAGAGTTTGGCTTCTTCTTGACCAACTGCTATCTCTAGTTCGTGATCTCTTTTTGTCTCTTCTCCCTCTAGGTCTACTACTCTCCCTGCTTCTGGATCGTTTGCTCTTCACTCTTTTCTTCCCATGATGTTTTCTATGATTTTTCTGATCATGCCCACTTCTACTTTGGGACCGTGAATCTGAACTTCTTGATCTTCCCCTCTTCCTGTGTCTATGGTTATATAGGGAATTTACTCTGTCTCCTCTCAGGTCTCTGGGAGATGATATTGATGTAGATCGTTTTTCTTCCTTCTTTGATTTGATTCTTGTACCAGAATCACAATGGCCTTTATTCATTTGCTCATTCTTTCCAAGGACAGAGCGTGGAGATGAACATCTACTCACATCACTATCACTGGAACTGTAAGACTGCTCTTGTTCTTGTGCCTTCACTGTCTCCATTTTCTCATACGAGCCTAACTCCTCAGAATCAGAGGACAGTTCAACAAGTTCTGGGGTCCGCTCAGCTAGTGGTTTAACAAACCCAACAATGACACAATTATCTGAAGAATCATCACTGTCATTATTTAGGTCCTCATTGGTTTGCACACCTTGTATCTGAGATGTGGCTCCGCCTGTGACAAGTTCTTCATCTGAGCTGTCCGAAGTATTTAAAACGGAAGACATGGCAACATGTACCTGCTCTGAGCTTGAGTAAGATGGTCCTGGAGTTTCATCATCCCACGGTGCCTGACTAACAGTGGCTATGTTCATATCCAGTTCTTGAGTCTCTGCTTCATCTGGAGATATTGTTATGACTGAAGAATCAGAATGGCTGCCTTCTTCATATGAAGGAGCAGGGCAATCATAATTGGCATGTTGGTCAAAAGCTGCCATATTAAAAGGAGATCGAGCAAAACTGATAAATTCATGTATAAAATGCTCAGTTCGATTAAGTAAAAATGGCCTTAAGTCAGACACAAACGCCTGACTCTCCAAGTCATAGCGAGTCACATTACTCATGATGATGTGCTGGACAATATTGACTAAAGACCCATGAGCTCCAAAAAGAACTGTGAGCTCACGTTTTAGCCAGGGGACTAATCTATGAAGGCAAGCTGGATTTCTACGGAAAAATTCTGCTGAGATATCCCTGTAGCGGCCACCATCTTCAATATTTCTAACTCGAGCACCTGCACGATAGAGAGTTCGTCTAAAATTAATAATATCTTGTTCTTGAATTTTCCGTAAAGATCGTTCATCTGCAGTAGTTGGCCTCCTTATTGCAATCTGTCTCATAAATTGAGGAATTTCAACATCTCTAGGTCTTGCTGAAATGCCTAATCCTTCAAATAGTACTCCACTGTCTGGCGGAGTGGTTGTTCTTCTATTCACGGTGCTACTAGGTGAATAAACAGATGCATTCCGCTCCCTTGTCATGGTTGTACGGTAGCGAAATCGCCGAACATCAGGGGTAGTAAAGGAACCATTATATGCAGGCCTTAAGACATACTCCTTGAAGTCATCTTCTGCCCTCACAGAATGGAAAATAGAATCAAAGGGCTGTTTACATAGTGGACATTCAGCTTTGTTTTTTGACCACTCCTGTACACAGCGAAAACAGAACTTATGTAAGCAGCGATCTAAGTAAGACACATTATCAAATCTATCCAAGCATATAGGACACTTAGAATCAGGAGATGCATCAGCTGGTACTGTCTGTTGCAATTTGCTAGTGCCAGCTTTAGGTGAAAAGTTGTCCATTTTAAATTCTTTAGCAGCTGATGCCATTATCTGTAAAAGGGAAAGAAATATATCAGTAACCTGAAAAAAAGGAATGACTAAATAATCTGAACAAAAATGCAATAAAGACCTTGGAACATACTTTGGTGAAAACACCTGAATGGTTTATAGCATAGAAATACATAGTAACGTATAGCACAAGCACTAAAGTTAGATTTCCTGGTGCTAAATCCTGGTTGCATACTATCAGTGTGACTGTGGACCAGTTACTTCGCATGTGCTTTACTTTCACTTGTAGGTCAGTGATAATAGAACCTGCCTCCCAGGGTCTGTAAAGATGTAAAAAGACATTAGAAAAGGTACCCAGAACTTAATAATTTTTAAATATTACATAATATTCTATTTTGTTTAAAAAATAATTTAACTGGGCTGGCACTGTGGTGCAGTGGGTAAAGCCGCAGCCTGCAGTGCTGGTATCCTACATGGGTGTAGGTACAAATCCTAGCTGCTCCACTTCCCATTCAGCTCTCTGCTATGGCCTGGGAAAGCAGTGGAAGATGGTCCAAGTCCTTAGGCCCCTGCACCCACATGGAAGACCTGGAAGAAGCTGCTGGCTTTGGATCTGTACAGCTCCAGCCATTGAGGCCATTTAGGGAGTGAACCAACCAACAGATGGAAGACCTCTCTCTGCCTCTCTCGTTCTCTCCCCATGTAACTCTTTCAAGTAAATAAATGAATCTTTAAAAATATTAACACTAATAATTTCACTGAAAAATATTTCATGTATACCCAAAAAAGATCAAAACAAAATATTCCAAATACCCATGTATCTACCACTCAGATCTAACACTTTTCATAGTTGCTCCAGATTTCTTTTATTCATTCCTCTATCCCTAAGAGAAAAAAAAAAAAAACACAATCTTCAACTGATACTATTTTTTTTTGACAGGTAGAGTTATAAACAGTGTGAGAGAGAGAAAGGTCTTCCTTCCACTGGTTTACTCCTCTCAATTGATACTATTTCTGTGTATTTCCTACCTTTCATGCACATATGCCCCTAATATTATATAGTATTGATTTACTTTATGATAATATTGTATATGTACTCTTCTAAAACAGCTTTAGTGAGATATAATTTACAAATCAAAGTTCACCTGTTTAATTCTATAGTTCTCAAAAATTACTTAAAAAGGGATCTTTCAGTGGAGATAAAGTCAAAAAAATGTAAAAGCACTTAAGGGCAATGGCTGACTAATAGTGCCCACTGAGTACTGTTATTATTATGACTACTATGCTATTGTTATTGTACTATTATATGCAGCATTTCTAAAAAGCCTTCCTTGCCTTTTTTATTTAATCCAAAAGTCAACACCAAGGTATCTTGAAATTATGTTTCATTTCCCTTACCTATTAATTTTTCCCACAATGATCACTAGAATCTTAATGATTAGCTTTGTTTTCTTTAAATTCATCAATTTACATAGGCTTGTAACTTATAAAATGAAGTTGTTAGAGCTGAAATCTAACATTGATTGTATTGCATCACTGTTACCTGTAGACTCTCTCTCTTGAGATGCATTCGATGCTGATCGTTTTGTGCCTGTTAAAAGTTAGCTTCTTCTTTTATGTTTCTGTATCACCAAAAGTTCAATCACTGATCAACTGCTATCAAGTAAGTCAAATAATAGAACTGCAATTTTCTGGCCGGCGCCGTGGCTCACTAGGCTAATCCTCCGCCTGCAGTGTCAGCACCCTGGGTTCTAGTCCCTGGGTTCCAGTCCTGGTTGGGGCGCCGGATTCTGTCCCGGTTGCTCCTCTTCCAGTCCAGCTCTCTGCTGTGGCCTGGGAAGGCAGTGGAGGATGGCCCAAGTGCTTGGGCCCTGCACCCACATGGGAGACCAGCAGGAAGCACCTGGCTCCTGGCTTTGGATAGGTGCAGCGCACTGGCCGTAGCGGCCATTTGGGGGGTGAACCAATGGAAGACCTTTATCTCTGTCTCTCTCTCTAACTCTGCCTTTCCAAAAAAAAAAAAAAAAAAAAAAAAAAAAAGAACTGCAATTTTCTAAGTCAAACAGAATTATGATTTCTTAAACATCATACTGGTCTTAAGCTATAAGAATAAAAAATAAACAAAACCCACAATAAAAACTTGTGAAATACAAGAATTCCCATCTCAGGTTTCAAATTAAATTTGTTCACAGGGCATATAGACTTTCTCAGAATAATAACTTAATAGTGATTAATGCTGAGCAAATGTTTCTTCAGGGGTCCAAATATTTCTAGTCCTCTATTTTCTAGAATAGAAATGCAAAAACCACCACTGTCCTAAATTGTTTTTAATGTTCATTCATTTTAAAATTTTTATATTTTTTCATCTTATTTGAAATAGAGACAGTGGCAGAAACAGATGGACTAAGAGATCTCCCATCCGCTGCTTTACTCCCCAAATGCCCACAACAGCAGGAACTGGGCCAGATCCCAGAAGCAGGAATTTGATCTATGACTCCCACATGAGTGGCAGGAGCCCAAGTTTTGGACCATGGTCTGATGCCTCCCTGAGTGCACAACAGGAAGCTGTAATCTGAAGTGTAATGGGGACTCAAAGCTAGGTACTCTGATATGGGATGAGGGACTCCCAAACAGTGTCTTAACCGATGTTCTAAACACCTCACCTACCCTATCCTAGAATACTTAACAAATCTAAGCAAATAGAATTATAAATACATAATACTAATTGCTTTGTTAATATATTTAAACTCTGAAACCTTCCTACTACATACATTTCTCAGCATTCCCCCTACTTAAAAAAATAACAACACAAAAACTTTCAGGATCATAAATGGTGAACATGTCTTAGAGGAAAAGGGTAGGAAAGAGTAGGAAGGAAACTAGACTGGTCATCAGAAGATCTGGACTGAAGACCAGGTTTCACCTGAAACTAATTCTTTAAGTCAGAGAAATCCATATTAACTCCAGATTTTAGTCTTCCCCTTTATATAATGAAGAGATTAATTAGAATTGGGAAAAAGATTGGTGAATTTTAATTCAGTATTATTTTATCTTAATTTGTTTGAACTATAGAATCTTAGTGTTAAGTAAATATCTCTAGTTCACATAAAAATTGACAACCCAAAATGAATTTTTAAAGGAAATTATTAGGTGGGAAATTCAAAACTCAAATAAATTGGCAGCTAAGTAGGATTTTTTTTTTGTTTATTTCTTTTTTTTTTTTTTTGCTAAGTAGGATTTTTTTTACAAATGAAATCTTAGTCTTTTCTTTCCTACTTTTAAGACTGTTAACCATAATGCTAAAGAATTAACTGGTAATATGCTCCATAATACCTAAAAAGAACAAGAGTTCTCTCTTGTATTTCTACATAGGAATAATATATTTAGCCTCAAAGAATGGTATTCATCAAATGATGATGATGATGATGCAAAGAGAACATGAAATGAAGGATTACCTCTCCAGAATCATCATTAAAATTAAAACAAAGAATTACCATATGACCCAGCAATTCCACACCTAGGTAACCACCCAAGAGAGAGTCAAATAGAAAACTTTTAAGTGAATATCCACAGCAGTGTTAGTCAAAATAGTTCAAAACTGAAAATGAATAGATTAACACAATGTGGTCTATCCAGAAAATTATTATTTGGTAATAAGAGGAATAACATAATTATCTACCACCACCCATGGATGAACCACTTTATTATGCTAAACGAAAAGTAAGTCACAAAAGACCAAATATAGTATGAAACCATTCATATAAAATGTCCGGAAGGCAAATTAATTCAGATAGCAAGTAGACTGGTGGTTGCTGGGGGCAGTAGTCAGATTTCTCTCTGGATGATGAAAATGTTCTACAATTTGGCTATGGTGATGGTTGCACAACTCTGAATACACACACAAAAAAAACCCCACTGAATTATATAATTAAAGCAGGTGAACTTTATGGATCGAATTTAAATTATACCTCAACAAAGCTGTTTAAAAAATACAAATTGAGGTTAAAACCAGGATGGCTGGAGAGAGATGAAGACTGCCAGATTTTCAAGAGGTTCTGGATTTATGTAGCAAATTTGTGCCTATCTGATGGTAAACACATTCAGAGCTTCAGGTTCTAGAAAAAAAAAAAAAAAAAAAAAACACCTGGCCGGCGCCATGGCTCAACAGGCTAATTCTCTGCCTTGCGGCGCCGGCACACTGGGTTCTAGTCCCAGTCAGGGCATCGGATACTGTCCCGGTTGCCCCTCTTCCAGGCCAGCTCTCCGCTGTGGCCCGGGAGTGCAGTGGAGGATGGCCCAAGTCTTTGGGCCCTGCACCCCATGGGAGACCAGGAAAAGCACCTGGCTCCTGCCATCAGATCAGCGTGGCGCACCGGCTGCGGCGGCCATTGGGGGGTGAACCAACGTCAAAAGGAAGACCTTTCTCTCTGTCTCTCTCACTGTCCATTCTGCCTGTCAAAAAAAAAAAAAAAAAAAAAAAAAACACCATGCATAAAGATTTCTCTATGCTAGCACACTAGTACTGGGACTAGAAATTAATTTCCCCATAGAGGAAAATGAATCAGTTCTGATCCCAATTCCTAAACTGCCCTCCAAATCCAAGACAAAGTTTATTTTTTAGGATAAACTGATTAAACCGATCCTTCTCTTCTCAAATCTTCAAATCTACTGGTTTTTAACAAGGATAACACCCCTTTATCTCACAATGCAGCGGAAATTTAGATAATCAACCGAAAGGCAAGGCACACATATGTGGGGAAAATGGGTAAGTGAGACATAGAATCTAGAGGCTGGAATCTAAAGATCAGACAGCTGAAAGACCGCACAGGGATATAAACGAAGCAGGGCTGCTGGACAGAATCCTTTTTATAATCACCACCACTTTTAAGTAGAAGCACCCAGCTGAAAAGGTGGTGGTGCGAAAGCACGGATTTTACATAAACAGCAGCACAAGTCACACAGCAGTAACATATACTGGTTGTTACTTGAAAATCAGGGTAATTTGGGTTGTGTTCAGCACCCGTAACTGACTGGAAGGGCCCCCTGTGAGCACTAAGTCATCATGGTACTTTTCCTCGTACCTCCCCCCACCCCCATCTCGGCACTGCCCCTTCCAGTCTAGGAAGGGAGGAAAGCTGAGCTACCTGGGCGAAGCCGTCCCACTCGGGCAAGCCCAGCCCACATGTGCACCACAGCTCCGACAACTCCAGCAGTCACGGCGCCGGTCGCTTTCTCGGGCTGAGACGTGCCACGGCCGCGTTACGTAACCACAACCCACGGAGGCACCGCTATTCCCATTTGCACGGACAGGCTCCGGAGTTCAGGGGACCTAGCCAAGGTCACACACCCAGTCAGGGCCGAGCCCACGGGTCAGACTCAAGCTCTGTGCTGTCTGTTTTTCTAGAGAACGGGACGCTCTTCGCCGGACGCAGCCGGGCTGGCGACCCTCACAGCGCCTCCGGAAATGCACCCCTCAACCCGCCCACCGTCCAAATCCACAGGTGCGCCGCCAGAGCCGCCCGCCAGCCCCGCGGCGCCGCCGAGGCCCGGACAGCCCCTCAGGCCGAGGCCGCACCTCCTCGCCCCTAGGCCGCGCTCCCGGCGGGGTCGCCAGCGCGCCCAGCCCTCCAGACCCCCACACCCCATTGTTCCCGGCGCAACTCACCTCGGGGGATGCAGGCGCGGGCCCGGCCGGGGCGCTCGCGGCAAGCTCCCGGCGGCCCAGGAAGCTGGGTCGGTGACGGCAGGAGCCGCGAAGGCGGACCCGGCGACTTCTCCGCCTACCCTCAGGCGCGGGAGCCGGCGCCGGCGCTTCACCCTCCTCGCGAGACAGCGGAGACCCCGGCGGCTGCTTCGACCCCTGTGACGTAAAGCACTTTTCACCAATGACGGCTTGGGGGCGGGGCACAAGGCGAGACCCAGCCCCCGACTCCCGGCGCATCAAAACATAACACCCGCCGTGTCGACGCATGCGCGGGGGGGACGGGCGCCCGCGCCGAGGGCGGGGCTTAGCGCGCAGCGGCCCGACACCGCCCTTCCCCCAACGCTCCAGACCCGACCCGGAGTCGAAACTCAGCCTTCGGCTCGCTTCCCGTTATGATTCGTCCTGGCGGGTGACGGGGTTGGCAAGTTAACGTTCACTCCCGACTCACCCGGGACTCACGGTAACTAGCCGGGTCTCCAGCCTCACCGAACTCTGTTGAGAAGTTACTAAAATTAGCTCCAGTGTACAGCCGTGGGAACTGTTCCATGGACTTCCCTCCGGGGTTCGAATGAGACCCCGAACAGTAGCCTACGAAGTCTTCAGGGGGAACCCCGAACGGGGCCCGAGCTCTCCCTCAGACCTACCGTTCTCCTGTCTCCTTCGCACGCCCGGAAATCGGGGTTCTGAAAACTGCTCAAATGGTGTCCAGCAAGAACCCCGGAGCCCACATTCCACCAGTCAGGCCTCACCTTCGAGCGCCCAAACACGGGCGGGCTGCACTGGGCGCGCTCGCGCCAAACCGCCGGCCCGGGCGCCCGGCAGGTCCCACCGGCCGCCGGCCCGGGCCGCGGCTCGCTCGGCCAGCACCTGTTGCCCGGCGGTCCCTCGGCGGGGCGACGCGTGCCACGGAATCGCCGCTTCCACCGGCGGGGTGCGGCGCGCCCCGGGGCGGACTGTCCAACGAGGGCCCAGTTAACAAGATTTCAACAACCGCCACCGCTGTGTAGAACGGTGGGGTAGTCCCGCTCAGGTCGGAGGCCTGTCTACACCGTGCGGACTCGGTGCGCGGGGAGAACGGCACTACTTGGAGCCTCAGATGCCCGTGAAACAGTTTTCAAATAAACTTTTCCACGCACGCGACGGCACAGTACTTTGCATTAACACTGCACTGCATCTGAAAGGGAAATCTGTTTCTTGAAGGTGCAGGCCCAGCCATCGGGGTGACAAAGGGCAATTTCTAACGCACTTTCTCGCTTATTTCATCCCCTCCCCGAAAGGCGGGCTGGGCCCCCGATCGCCTAACTCCGCTCCCAACTCCGGGCGGAAGCGGCCGGCCGGCCTGCCGGGACACGCTCCGGGAAGCCAGGGGGCGGGCGCTCGTGCCCGGCTGCAAGATGGCCGCCGCCGCCCGGCAGCCGCCGCCCGGGAGGTCGCCCTAGGAGCCGCAGCCTTCGCCCGAGCCCGCGGGCCGCCGCCAGCCTGCTCACCATGACGCCAGTGAGTCGCCGCACGCTGGACCGGATTCACTCAGCGGTAGGTCGCGGGTCCGGCGCAGCTCCACGCCGTGGACTCCCCGGGCCCGCGGGCGGAGGGGCCCCTGGCTCTTCAGCGCCCAGAAACTCCAAAGCCCATTTCTGCATTAAGCGCTTCACGCCCTCGCCCGGGCCCGCCTCTTCCGCCGCTGACGTGAAGGCTGCCGGGTAGGCTTGCCTCCGGAATCCCGTCTATTGGCCTGGGTCGCCGAATTCCCACCTTAGCAACCGCGCACGGAAACCCACACCGACGGGCGGGGACGTTCCACGCCCTGTGTTGTGGTTTGTGCTTTTGTTACCTTTCCGCGTTTTTTTTTTTTCCTCCATAGTTGCTGCTGGCGATCGTTTTACTCTCCTGGGGCTACGTCATCTATGCATCCACCGTGGCCGCGCGGCGACAGTTAAGGAAGCAATACCCGAAATTCTGGGATGAATAAAGACTTGTAATTCTACTGAATTTAGTTCTTTGCAAACACAGTTCTTTCCCTTATGCTTATCCGACACCTTTGTAGATTTACAAAATAAAATTCATACTGCAAAGTGCCCAGGTTCATTTTTATATAGTCCTTTATAAGCACTGATACTTTAAAAATTGTCTTTTATATTCTCGTATATATGACCAAATTCAAAGCAACTGCAATTTAACAGCCTTAGATCATAGCTGGGATGACAGACCTTTCACTCTGATTTCTAAAACACTGCCTTAAACATTTCTCAGAACCGTCTTTCAAAACAGGTGTTTGGAATTTCTACTTGCTTGTTGCACTATCTCATTCTGTTGCATACTCTCACACCAAATTAGGTAAGTACTCTGTTTAAGAAAAAGAATTGTGACTAAAAACTTTCTACAGCTTGTTTTCCAAGTCAAGAAGGGCCAGAATCAGTAGGTGGTTATTCATATCATCTGTGTAGCAATGGGGTGTTATTTACTGTTAAACTACCTAGAGTCTTAAATTGTACAATTGAGAAGAAATAGGACACTTCTCTGAAAGTCAGCTTTATTGAAGTTACTAGTCCAGAAAATGTATTCAGTAAATCTGGTGATGGAAGAACAAACTTGGGCTCATACACCTTTGAAATTTTTAATTAATGTTCAGTGGTGTTCATCAGGAAATTCTTTCATTGGTGGAATTACTTCTCCAGTCTCCAGAATTGTATCACCCTAAGGAAAAAAAAGAAAGAAGCATTTAGTAGACAAATCTGAAATCAGCAGTGGAAGTTCCATTCTGCTCTATGTCCAACATTGAATGAGCCAATTGAGCTCTGGCATTCACTTTAAAAGTCTAAAGATGAGTAATCAGTATCCAAAACCTTCTGGTACAAGGGAAAAAATATGGGAAGCTTCACTCAAAATACACAGAAAAGACATGAAAGTTATGTCCTCCAAGTGATAAAGGGACAATCTTTATTTTGCACGGCTCCAAGAAATAGAAGCCATAAAAAGAAGCTGAAAAGAAACATGTTGTGTTCAACTTAAGAAGGCAGTCTATTCCTAGCAACTGAATACATAAAGTGGTCAGGAGTTTTCCATTTGAATTAATAATGCAAACAGAACACAAACTTTGGGTAACTGTTCCTGGTGTCTGTCTCAAACCCACATAATAATGTGTGGTTGAAAGGGCATGTGCTTTGAATTAAGTAGTGAAACCTCTTGTAACCTCAACAGACACACTGTATACAATTGTATTTTTTTTAAACATTTACTTATTTTGAAAGTTACAGAGAGAGACATTCTATCCACTGGTTCACTCCCCATATGGCCACAAAGGCCAGTGGTGAGCCAGGCCAAAGCCAGGAGCTTCATCCTGGTCACCCATGTGTAGCTTGGGCCTGTGGAAAGTTTTCCATTGCTTTCCCAAGCCATTTGGAACTGGAGCAGCCAGTATTCGAATAGGTGCCCATAATGGATGGTGGTGTCGCAGGCAGCAGTTTTACCCACTATGCCACATTGCCAGCCCCAGCTGTATGCAATTTTAGAAAAATTACTTAACTTCTGCTTTAGCCATGTATTTAATATAACAAACTCCCTTGGGGCCAGTGTTGTGGCACAGCGGGTTAAGCCGCCATTTGCAGTGCTGGTATCCCGTATGGGCAACAGCTAGAGTCTTGGCTGCTCCACTTCTGATCCATCTCCCTGCTAATGCACCTGGGAAAGCAATGGAAGATGACTCAGCTCCTTGAGAGACCCAGAGGAAGCTTCTGGCTTCAGTTGTGGCCATATGGGGTATGAGTCAGCAGGAAGATCTCTCTCCCTCCCTGTAGCCCTGCCTTTCAAATAAAAAATAAAATCTTAATATATTTGTCTTTTTCAGATGGCCTCCACATAGCTGCCACAGAGTTGAGAGAGGCAGACACATGATGACAAATAAATCAATAACTAGGTATAGAAAGAGAATTTTCTGTCTGCATGTGAGACTGACTAGAAGCAAACACATTAGATGTCGACCAGGTATTTTCCCATGCTTGCCAAATGATAAGGAAAATGGGTGGTAAAAGAAATCAAACATACAGACTACAAAAGTTTGTATCTGAAATTAAGACAACCTCTGCCATTCAACCTTTGAGCAAAATGCTTATCTTGCAGGCTGTACAAATGCTGAGGAAGTGTGCTTCCCAAAACCCATTTAGATGTGGCCTAGGTTGATACTGAAAACCAGGAACCTTCTGGACAGAACCAGGGACCCGGAAGAACAGTGAACGAAGGTGTTCCTTCCAGAAAACAAAATGAGTACCCATTCAAGTAGTTTTCCACAAACAAGGGATAGAAGTCTTTACAATGTTTGGCTACTTGGATTTCAGAATTCCTAAGAACCAATGATTGCTGTGCTATCCACACAGAGGGTAGGTATTGTGGCACAGCAGGTTAAGTTGCCCCTTGAGATGACCATACCCCATATTGAAGTGCCTAGTTCTAGTCCCAGCACTTCCACTTCCACTCCAGGATCCTGCTAATGCATCCTGGGAGGCAGCAGATGATGGCCGCTGCCACCTATGTGGGAGACCCAGATGGAGTTCCTGGCTCTTGGTTTCAGTTGGGCCCAGACCGAGCTGTTGCAGACATTCAGGGAATGAACAAGCAGATGGAAGATATCTTTCTCTTTTTCTCACTCTCCCTGTCCTCTTTGTCACTCTACCTTTCAAGCAGAAGAATGTGTGTGGACAGGGGACATAGTTAACGTGTCTTCTTGGTTCATCGGTTCTCAAATCAAGAGAAGTCACATCTGAACCTGACATACTACTGTGCATGATCTCAAGATTTCCTGTTTGGAGTTGGTTGCATTGATGGAAAGGAAGTTAAGGAAGGGACTGAGTATGTGACATGCATAGGTAGAAGGAAGCAGAGAGCTCTGGGTGATGGGAAGGATGGGCTGTGGCAGACTCCATGCATAGAAGTCTATGGAAGAAAAGACAGCATATAGATATTTGGGACAATGAGAATGAGTTCTGGCTATTATCACTTGAGTAGAAGAGATAACAACCTACTTTTAAACTTAGTCCTTAAAAACATGCTGAGACAAGTCTCTTCCCTAATGATGATCTTGGAAGCCTTATAACCCAGAGGCACAGCTACCAGATTAATGATCACCTATTCACATTAGTCTGTGATGTCAAGAAGCTATAAACTTGTCTTGGTAAGCCAATGAGTAGAGTCAAGATTTTGTTACCACCTATTCTAAAACATAAAAGCGAGCATTCTTCAGTTTCTCAAAAGGGAAGATTTCCAAAGGGGCCAATGACAGAGAAACAGGAAAGAAACATCCACAATGGGAAAAAGTATAGAAACATGAGAATTGCTATGTTATCACTGATGTGTTCTTCTGAAGAAAGCCCTTCTTTTCTTTTAAGGGGGAATAGCAAAATAGATGCTAAACAAATCTAAGTAGGAGACCAAATAAATGTAAATTACTCAATTGATGATACTAGCAAGATAATTTCCTATGTTGAGACTCCCTGGGCCCTGACATCAATTACAGAGTTCCAACTGGATGGTTAGCCAATTTTGTGGTTTCATTATAATTCCATTATTGCAATAGATAATGGATGAATTTGACAACGTCACTTTTTTGAAGCAAGAATCAACAGTGAGGGGCTGGTGCTGTGGCGGGTAAAGCTGCCTCCTGCAGTGCTGGCATCCCACATGGGCACTGGTTTGAGTCTCAGCTTTTCCACTTCCAATCCAGTTCTCTGCAATGGCCTGGGGAGGCAGTGGAGGATAGCCTAAGTCCTTGGGCCCCTGCACCCGTGAGGGAGACCTAGAGGAAGCTCTTGGCTCCTTGCTTCAGATGGGCACAGCTCCAGCCATTGCAGCCATCTGGTGGCTGAACCAGCGGATGGAGGACCTCTCTCTTTGCCTCTGCCTCTCTGTAATTCTGCCTTTCAAGTAAACAAAACAAAACAAAACAAAAAAATCAGGGGCTGGTGCTGTGGTGTAGTGGGTAAAGCTGCCGCCTGCAGTGCTGGCATCCCATATGGGTGCCAGTTCGAGTCCTAGCTGCTCCACTTCCAATCCAGCTCTCTGCTATGGCCTAGGAAAGTAGTAGAAGATGGCCCAAGAGCTTGGGCTCCTGCACCCACATGGGAGACCCAGAAGAAGCTCCTGGCTCCTGGCTTCAGATCGGCACAGCTCCAGCCATTGCAGGCAATTGGGGAGTGAACCAGCAGATGGAAGACCTCTCTCTCGCTTTCTCTCTCTGCCTCTCCTTCTTTCTCTATGTAACTTTCAAATAAAATAATTATTTTAAAAAAATCAACACTGAATTTTGTTGTTTTTTTAATTATAGAATTTAAGTTATAGTAGTTCATTATCTGTGACTAGACAAGAAATTAACATGTTTTACTATGCTAACAATAACCTCACAGCCAGCCAGTAAAAACAAGAACTATTATACAATCTTTCAATACTGAAAGAACTAATTAACATTTAAAATACACATGAACAGATTTTAAAATCACAGATGAGGAGCTTTAAAGTCAAACATTGAAAAAGAGGGACAAAGCTATAGGAATATGAATTTGAAAATAGAAACAATTCAGTTGCTGTCACCATGCTCAGATTTGTGCCTTAAGTCTTTTCAACATGAAATGACACCAGTGAAAAACTTGGTACTTTGAACTCACATTTTAGACAATCAAAGTCTTAACACAAGATTGAAAATAAATGTGTCCATTTCCCACTTTCAACAATAATTGCTACCTCACATTATTTCCTATTTAAAAAAATACAACAAAAAGAAAGACACATTTTAGTCTAATGATCTCTTACAGGGAGGAAAAGAGAAAAATAATGAACAAAAAAACTATGAAGTCTTTAGACTTACTGGGAATATTCTGGGCTTCCTTTGAACGATGGCATATGGTTTTGTCTGCAAGAAAAGTAACTGTGTTAATTATGGTGTTATAGTTTCTTCTGAAAATAAATCACATCCAGATTTTAATTTAAGCACCAAACTTTCACAGAACTTGAGACTCTACATCCAATTATTTACTCAACATTCTACGTGGCTATCAAATAGACATCTCACACTCAATCAGATCCAACATAACTTCCCCTGTCCAAACTGGTCCTCTCCATGGCCCTTTAACTCCCCTACTTATGGAGTGATTCCTCAGTAGACCCCATTGGTTCTAGCTTGAGAATATTCTTCTTACCACCCCCAGTATCACCACCCTTCTCCAAGACTCTGACCAATTTTTTTAATCTGTATTCCTGCAGTGGCACCTGCTGGCCTTGCTGCTTCCACTCTGTGCCCTCCTACAATCCAGTCTCCACAGTGCATGCAGGGTAGAGCATCATTCCTGTGCCCTAAGTTTCATTCTTATTAAAAAGGCAAGGTCCTTGATGTGCGCTTCATGAGCACACTTCATGATCTAGCCCACATCCAGTTTTTGACCTCCTAGGACACTTTCCCTTATTGTATTGTAGCCCAGAAGCCCCTTGAACTACCAGTCTGATCAGTCAAGCCTGCTTGTGCCTCAGGGCCTTTGTACTTTGCTATTTTGCTACCTGCAATGCTCTTCTCCTAGATAGCTGCTTGGCCCATATCCTCATTAATAAATGTTTCTTTGAAAATATCATTTATTCAGAGAGGCCTAATTAAAATGGTAGCCTCCATAATTAGTTTTTTACCCTGCTTAAATTATTCTATACACTTGATCCTGTAATTTATATTCCTCTTTATTTATTATATATAATTATATTCTTCTTTATTTATTATCAGTCTTGGGATGGAGGGTGGTGGTAAACATCTGGTACAACAGTTAAGACACGGGGCCTGCATTGTAGCGCAGTGAGTTAACACCTTGGCCTGAAGCGCCAGCATCCCATATGGGCACTGGTTCTAGTCCCGGCTGTTCCACTTCCAATCCAGCTCTCTGCTATGGCCTGGGAAAGCAGTGGAAGACGGCCCAAGTCCTTGGGCTCCTGCACCCATGTGGGAAACTAGAAGAAGCTCCTGGCTCCTGGCTTCAGATTGGCCCAGCTCCAGCCATTGTGACCACTTAGGGAGTGAACCAGCACATGAAAAACCTCTCTCTCCCTCTCTCTCTAACGCTGCCTCTCAAATAAATAAATAAATCTTAAAAAAAAAACCTTTTTGAATAAACAAACTTATAAATATAATGTGATACTGAACTGTCTTCAGAGAGATGCAGAATTCAATTAGACAGCAAAGGAGCTGGCTGAAGCAAACTGGCTGCATCTTATTGAAGATGCAGGCCTCTAGGGCCGCCACCGTGGCTCACTAAGCTAATCCTCCACCTGCGGCACTGGACCCCAGGTTCTAGTCCCGGTTGCTCCTCTTCCAGTCCAGCTCTCTACTATGGCCCGGGAGGGCAGAGGAGGATGGCCCAAGTGCTTAGGCCTGCACCTTCATGGGAGATCTCTGTCTCTCTCTCACTGTCTATAACTCTGTCTCTCTCTCTCTAACTCTGCCTATCAAAAAAAAAAAAAAAAAAAAGGAGGAAGATGAAGGCCTCCAATTACCCAAACAACAAAACAACAGATTAAGGCAAGTGAGTGGCCTTGGGACTCTACCAACACAAACGTTTAACTAAAATGTCCATCTCTGGTCCAGGAAAAATCCCCTGTGCCAGTTCCTCAGATAAGCAATCATACTAATGTCTAATGTCTGAATTGCCAACCCAGCAAGTACTTTTCCTAGAAGATAAACAAAAACACAAAATGTCTTAATTTTAATTATTTTATTTATTTGAGAGGCATAGACCAAAGAGACCATGCAACTGTTTGGATGCCCAAGTGCTGCAACAGCCATAACTGAGCCAGACTAAAGCAAGAAGCCAGGAACTCAATCCAGATCTCCTAACTAGCCGAGCCATCACCCACTGCCTCTACACAGTGTGCATTAGCAGGAAGTTGGGATGGGGAGTTCAGCCAGGACTCAAACCCTGGCATTTGGTTATGGGATGTGAGCCTCCTAAATGGCATCTTAACCACTATGCCAAATGCTTGTCCCAAGATGAGTCTTTTGAATCCTAGAAAAATTTAGTTAATTATAGAGCTGGCCTGGAAGAGGGGCAACCGGGACAGAATCCAGCACCCCGACCAGGACTAGAACCCGGTGTGCTGGCGCCGCAAGGCGAGGATTAGCCTGTTGAGCCATGGCACCGGCCCCAACTGCTCCATTTTTGATCCAGCTCTCTGCTGATGCGCCTGGAAAAGTAGCAGGTGAAGGACCAAGTACTTGGGCCCCTGCCACCCACATGAGAGACACCTGACCCAGCCCTGGCCATTGCAGCCATTTGGGGAGTGAACCAGAAAATAGAAGATCTCTCTCTTCCTCTTTCGATCACTCTGCCTTTCAAATAAATAAATAAATCTTAGAAAAATAGGTGTGCTAATACTAAAGGGCAGCATGTTCCCGGATCCTCTCAGTGGACACAGCTAGAAAATATATATACACACAAATACTTAGACCTGTATTTACTTCTGAATCTATCAATACATATTAAAACCATATGAATTTACACCAATACTTTCAATTACATTCTAGCACCTCAAGGTCTTTTCCCTTTTCCTATACGTAACTCCCTTTTCTAACAGGGAAAATCCTGAATCCCATTATCACGACCATGTGTACTTATCTGATCAGCTTCCCTAAATATAAACAATCTCTGATCACAACAGCCACACCTCAAGACGAATATTCTCTTTACCTCACTAAGGTTCTGACACCTCCCTGTGGCCTGCCACCTCCATCACTGGCCACACCACTTTCCTCCCAATGTCCTCTTCTCTCTGCTCAGGTTCTACTGTCCTATACCAGGACATTCACTACCACAGCTGCTCCCCAGATAGGTGTGCTCACTCCACCCCCGTGCGGCCCAGATGGCAGAACACCCTCTCCGCTGCGTGTCCCAGCATTCCTGCTGGCAGCATCATTGCTTCCCCCTGCATGCCCTCCTCCCTCTGCCTGAAATCCAACACTCCACACCAGACTGTGCTATCCTTAGTTTTAAAAAGATGGCATCTGGCTCTGTTCCATCAGCAAACACAAGATCTTTCAGTGAAAAAGTTAAAAGCTTTTGGGCACCCTAGATTCTAAATAAAGTAGTAAAAAAAATCAGATAACATGAAGGAAAGAGAAATGGGATGATGACAAAGATAACCATTATTGGGGCCGGTGCTGTGGCACAGTGGGTTAATGCCCTGGCCTGAAGCGTTGGCATCCCATATGGGTGCCAGTTCGAGTGCCAGCTGCTCCACTTCCAACCCAGCTCTCTGCTGTAGCCTGGGAAAGCAGTAGAAGATGGCCCAAGTCCTTGGGCCCCTGCACCCATGTAGGAGAACTAGAAGAAGCCCCTAGCTCCTGGCTTCAGACAGGCACAGCTCCGGCCGTTGTGGCCAATTGGGGAGTGAACCAGCAGATGGAAGATCTCTCTCTCTGTCTCTCTCTGTAACTCTTTCAAATAAATCAATCTTTTAAAAAAAGATAACTATTATCTATTTTGAATTTCACCTTGGGCAGAAAAGAAAGGCAGAAATTGTTCTCTTCCCTAGATAATACTTGTAGTATTGATGGGCTATAACACTTTTTCTATAAGGAAATGCATTTCAAGTTGTAAACTAGTACAAAGATTAATTTTTGAAAACAAATACTTTGGGGCTGGTGCTGTGGCATAGTAGGCTAAGTCTCTGCCTGTGGCACTGCCAGTTCGTGTCCCTGCTGCTCCTCTTATGATCCAGCTCTCTGCTTATAGCCTGGGAAAGCAGTAGAATATGGCCCAACTCCTTAGGCCCCTGCACCTGCGTGGGAGACCCAGAAGCTCCTGGCTCCTGGCTTTGGATCATCGCAGCTTTGGCAGTTGCGGCCATCTGGGGAGTGAACTAGCAGATGGAAGAGTTTTCTCTTTGTCTCTCCCTCTTCCTGTCTTAACTCTACCTCTCAAATAAATAAATAAAAGTTTTAAAAAAATGAAACTCATATCTAATTACCTAAGTTTTATTAAGACTTTTACTTAAAAGTATTCAGAATACTGCAAAATTAGTTTATAAGTGACAGATTATTTCCACTAAGTAAAGCAGAATAAGGCATATCTAAATAGGAAATGCTTTTGAGCAAAATTAAAGGGAGATTCTAAAAAGCAAATAATTAAAACATACTTACATTCACATGATATTTGAAATAATAATGAATAATCCAGGCAGGTATAAGTACATGAGTGAAAGCAAAGATGCTGTGCCGGTATACCTTATAGATCTGTGGGAAAAAATACACACACAAAATAAGCAGATATCCAATTTTGTTTTGTTTGTAGTGCAAAATAAATTCAGCAATGAAATACCGATGTCATGATTAACAAATCTCTATGTGGCACATATTTCTTTATAGTCTATCGCTAACTTTGCCGGCTTGAATATTTTTGCTAAATGTGGGACCTGCAACAGGATACCCCAAAAGTTCGGAGCAAATGAGGTTTAAGACAAGTAGCACTTTTAAGACTGTAAGAAGGTATTCATAGATATATTTTTAAAAGACTTCTAACATGCTTATTATGTTTGTTAATAATAAAACATGGCATAAATAAAAGAACGATTTTTATTGGATTTAACCAGAGTGATCAAACCTCATCTCTCTACAAATTTCAGGTATCTACAATCAACACTACTCATATCTTTCTAAGTGTCAGACAACTTTGAGCATACTGATAGTAGAAAGAGTATGTTTTACGTATCAAGTTAGAGATTTTCCAAGCTCACTCTGAGATGCCTTCCAATGCACTACTTGAAAAGAGAAAGACAACATAAAACAGGAAATGGAAATCAGGGGCAGGCATCTGACCAGTGATTAAGACACCAGTTTAAGACATGGGTCTTAGAGCCCCTGAATTCAATTCCTGGTTCCTAACCCCAGCTTCCCGCTAATGCAGACCCTGGGAGGCAGTGGTGATGGTTCAAGTAAGTGGATTCCTGCCACACATGTGGGAGACCTGGTTCAAGTTCCCAGTTCCCAGCCCAGCTCTGTCCTGGGTGTTGTGGTCATTTGGGGAATGAACCAACAGATGGGAGTTGTCTCTCTCTGCCTCTTAAAATAAAAGAAAAAAAAAAAGAAAGAAACTTTTTCATGGTAGCCAATTTGACTAGAAACCCACCTGCCCTTTCAAGCAAAGCACAATTTACAATCTAAGCAGAATTTAACATATATGATTACATAAGGAAAAAAGTAAAGATCAATTTCAACAAATGATTATTTACTTCTTTAAATCAATTGCTGGCGGATAGGATATTAGGTGTCAATCAGTGACCTCTAAAATCACCAAGCAGGGGGTGGGCACTGAGGCATAACGGGTAAAGCTGCTGCCCTCGAAGGTAGAATCCCACATGGGCACAGGTTCCAGCCCCAGCTGCTCCACTTCTGATCCGGCTCCCTGCTGGTGTGCCTGAGAGAGCAACAGAGAATGGCCCAAGTGCTAGGACCCCTGCACCCACGTGGGAGATCCAGAAGAAGCTCCTGGCTCCTGGCTTCACACTGGTCCAGCTCCACCCATTACAGCCATTTGGGGAGTGAAGCAGCAGATGGAAGATCGATCTCTCCCCCTCTCTCTAAATCTGCCTTTCAAATAAATAAAGTCTTTTAAAAAAATAAACGAACAATATCAGAGATACAAAAGGAGAGAGGAAGCATAAATTAAACAGCTGAATTTTATCACCATAAATATGTGGTTCCACTTTCTCAGAAAAACTTTGCACCAACGCTGTTTCACTAGATTTCAAGTCCTAACGCTGTGGCCATTGGTAAATCATTTCATTTCTGTAGAAGTCAGGTACCTTACATGGAAAACGAGGTCTAGGCACAGTTTCTACCCTATGGATATAAAGAAACCAGTAACATACGCAAAACCCTCAGCAGAGTGCAGGCACAATGCCAACACCCAATGTTACCTGTGTAAAGGAGGAGGTAACGGAAAGCAATTCTGAGGGGTAGCACGCATCGCTCATAACTGATAAGATCTAATTAACAGACTTCATGAAAATACA
Source organism: Sylvilagus floridanus (assembly GCA_949820135.1). Lineage (NCBI taxonomy): Eukaryota > Metazoa > Chordata > Mammalia > Lagomorpha > Leporidae > Sylvilagus > Sylvilagus floridanus. Next base: position 59,102,788 of record OX463243.1, read on the forward strand.
CACCAGTCCCAGAATGGGTGATTTTCCATCTAGCAAATTCCAGGAACACACAATTCTGAAATGAAACAGTGTGTGAAAAGCACAGACAGTGGCTCAGAAAGGCAGGTTTTGGGTCCGACTCACTAGGCATACCAACCGTATGGTGTCTTGTGGCGACCACATGAGTTTGCCCCTACCAGCTAGGGGCTCGCTGTGCCCTCGGTACTTGGGTGCAGAGTTAGCGCGTCTCCGTAATCTCAACCTGAATCACACGTGTGCTCTCGAATACTAACACCACTGAGTTGTAACTCCAGCGAATCCTTGGCTGTTCCTCTGAGGGATGTCTACAGTGCAAAACCGAAGGCTCGCTTCCTCGGCCCCACACTTGACAGCAAAAGGGCTGAGTGCCCCACAACCAAACACTTGTCGCAGCCCAAGACTCTGGGGACATGACCGCGTCCTCGCTAAACCTGGTTCTCCTTCGCCGACCTGGGGACCGCAGGGCACAGTACGACGTCAGCCCGTCCTCGGTGTGGCTGCCTCCGGGGAACCTCCCGTGGCCGGCCGGCGTCGCGATGGGGGGAAGGCAGGGGGACGGGGGAGGCCCGGCACTCACCGCGTTCCTCCAAGGGGCCTCGTTCTGCAAAAACTTGGTCCAGAAGCTCTCCAAGGGCCACGTCCTCTGCGGGGGCAGCACAGGCTCCCGAGCGCTCAGCTCCTGGTCCTTCAGCCATCGCCTTCTCAGCTCTCGCAGCTGCTGCAGCCGCAGCTTCTCCTCCGGCGTGTACCCCGACATGCCGCCGCTGGTGACACGGCGCACCCCCAAACCAGGTTCTTGTCACTGATGCGCGGTCGCCTTCCGCACAGCGACCTTGCGAGGACGCCTGGGAGCGGCGCGCGGTTATGACGTCACACCAAGGTCCCGCCTTTGCGCTGGCAGCAGTGTCTGGGCATGCGCAAACGGTTTGCTGCGTTTTAAGGGGTCCAGACTCCAAGGGTGTGTTTGGGGTGGGGCGGGGGTCTCAGGACCTGATAGGGAAGAACTGCTGTACTGGGAGCTGGCAGGGTGAGCAAGTCTGGTTCATTGAGTGTAATGTCCAGGTGAAAAACTCTTTGCTTCCCACTCCCACCTTTGAATTCCCCTTCCCGGGACCTGCAGTCTGACAATCAACTCCCCGCCGTGTTACTTGCCGCCGGTAGTGACCTTGGGCCACTGTTTCTTCCTGTGTGCAGATTAATATCTAGCGGGCTCACAGGGGTGCATTGATGGAGACCCAGAAATCTCACGGTAAAGCTCTAGTCCAAAGATAGGGTGGTGCAAACACGGGAGTGTGTATGGCTGTTCACTGCGGCAGCTTTACAGCAGCCAAACACTGGAAATTACCTCCCAGTTCCGGAACACAGCACCGCTGAATAAACTGCGATACAGCAAAGCGGTCGTACAAAGTATCAGGCACTCTATCTGTGACTGCGGAGTGACCTCCACAGTGTATTGTTCAGTGAAAGAAACTTCAGTGGAGAGAAGTGTGTGCGGTAACTTTTAGCCCAGAAGGAAAGGGTGGTGGTCCTACTGTGTAACATTTCCTAAAGTTTTAAAAGCAATGAAAGTGAAAACAATTTTTTTCAAAAAGTACTACCTTGGGGGGGGGGGATGGATAGAGATTTATCTGAATACATTTCACAAATTTGTCTTTAGAACCAAGTAAATATTCTGTATCATTATAATATAAAAATTTACAAAAATGAGCCCCCAAAACTAAAAAGTAAAATAAAATTCATGCATCTAACTGATCTACTTGGTGGCATAATCTCAAAGACGACAAGTCAAAAAAAATTTAAAAAAAGAAACACCATCAGATTACAGCTATACATCCATGGCGAGAAAAACTTCAAGGAGGAGAGCTGCAAAAAATACCTTAAACCGTTTTAAGTAACCAATTGCTATTGACAACCATGGCGGCAGTGGTGGTATTGTTATCTGATGTCAAAACTAAATGCGTAAGTATTATAAAGAACCGGTAAGTTTGGTATGGGAGAAATTTGGTACGTATATAACTTGTGGGAACCGGCGCTGTGGCATAATGGGTACAGGGCCACTTGTGATGCTGATATCCCATATTCGTGCTGCTTCTTGTCCGGCCTGCTCCACTTCCAATCCAGCTGTCTGCTAATAACCTGGTAAAGTCACAGCAAATGGCCCAAGTGTTTAGGCCCCTGCCATCCATGTGGGAGACCCAGAGGAAGCTCCTTGCTCCAGCCTGGCCCAGTGCTGGCTGTTGCAGCCATCTGGGGAGTGAACCAGTTGATAGAAGATTCTCTCTCTCTCTCTCTCTCCCTCTCTAACTCTCTCCCTCTCTCTTTAACTCTTTCAAAATAAACAAATACATCTTTTAATTATATATACATATGTGTGTGTGTATATATATATATGTAAATTGTATGACTTTAAGCAAGAGCTGTAGTCCTGAATTTTGAGTAGGAAGTATGAATATATGATGTACTTTATATTTAAAAATATGTATCATTTTGACTTAGTTCTGTGTGTTAATAATGTCCTAAAAAATGGCCAGCTCAGTAACCAAGAACATCTATAGTTCCTCAATTTCTAAAACTACCATTTTCCATTAAAAAGAACCAGTCTCCTTGAAGAAGCAGTTCATAAATGTTTTGCTCCAAAGATTCTTTAATCACTTAAAATTGTTTGAGACTCCAGAGAGCTTTTATTTACTATTGATGTTTACTGTATTAGAAATTAAAACATTCTAAAACAATGTACATATTAGCAAAATTTAGCAAGTCTGCCATTGTTTTACATTTTTGTAAATGTCTTTAATATCTGGCTTTAAAATGATGGCAGAATTCTTGTAACTGCTGTTGCATTCAATCATATATCACAGTCTACTTCTGGAAAATTCCATGTACATTTGTGAGAGAGTGGAGTGTTAAAAGCGGAAAATGGCATCTTGGTATTCTTGTGAATATAATTTTGTCCTCACAATCCCATAACAGGGCCACAGGGATTTCCAGGGGTCCCCAGGCCCTATTTTGGAAAAATTACTAATTCCACATTTGGGTTAGAAAACGTTAAAGAATCCTTGTTATACCAGAAAGAGAAATTTTTAAAGATTAGTAGGATCATGTCCAAAGTATTTAGGAGCCAACCTAAATAGACTTGAATTGGTCAAAGATGGAAAACTTTGAACAGCAGTAAGTATGATGACTTAAGTGGGTTGAAAAGTATCAAATGTGTTAACATACATGAATTTAAAATCATTTCCAAAACAAATTTCAAAACAAATTTCATTTGTTACTTTTGTATCCTGTTAAGAAACCCCAACTCATTATTTAAAATCTGCTGTGAAAAAGAAGTTATGAGGGCAATGCCTTCAAACAGGTATTGAAAATTATTTTTAAAAGAAGGAAGGGCAGAATTAGAATATCACGATCTTGCAAGTTGGTTCATTTAAATGAACCATTGCAGTGGTTGTCCAGCAATGGGGTGGACATCTCAAAAAGAAAACAAGTGCGCCTCCTGGTGGAAAATTGCTGTAGTGCCTGTGGAGCAAAAAGAAAAAAAAAATTGAACCTGAATCTGATCAAATCCTAGATCTAACTACTTATTTAAATAAATACAGAGGGTGGAGGAACTCCTTATACAACACTAAAATGATACAATCAGATAAATCCAGATCATAAGAGTTTCAATTATTCAGCTTCTTAAAAATTTATAGAAGGGCAAAAAGAGAGATGAAAAACTCAAGGATTAAAAGACGGAACTTTGTTACCTTGATATTTTATGATATTAGAGAATTTTTGTATATAATAATATTGAGGTTATATTTTTAAAGGGGGCTCTGGTCTTTTAGAGATCCCTTTTGTAATGTTTATGCATGAAAGGATATTTCTAGAATTTACTTCTAAATAACTGAGGAGGGAAAAACGATGTATGAAGGAAATCAGACTAGTAATGAACCAGCGATCACTGAAGTCTGATAGTTAAGTAGGGGATCATTATATTCTTCTTTCATGTATTATTTTTCGTGTATTTGGAGTTGTTTCAAATACAGAGTTTCTTTAAACCTACACCCTGAAGTAGTAAATAATAGTGTGCTGAATCTATTCTTAATTTCCACTCTGTCTTATCATAGCCACATTTGGGGCTGAAATTTGCAGCCTTCTTAGTTGAGAGCTCTAAACTCTGTTACCATGAAATCCAAACAGTTGATATTCAAATGAGAGAAAGTCCCTGAGTGCCTAGCCATCCTAGGAAGGACCACATTATGTCCCCAAGGAGGCTTTTGAGAACCCAAATAAATGTTTCCTTTGAATGAATGGAGTCAAATACATCTGGTAATTACTCTCATTTGGGACCCTCACTCGGGCTTATGCTCCCCAAACCACTATCACATTTGAAAAAGAAAAGAAAATGAATATCTATTAGAAAGATGTTCTATTGCACCTCTGCCGTTTTTAGACCAGCTACATTTTTCTACCCCTTCCCGTTTGCCGGTGGCTGTGAGTTGAATAAAAACAATGCCATGAGAGAGTAGGTTCTCTCTAGCACAACTGAGAAAGGTGAACTCGCAATTCAGAGGCCCGGGAGCAGCACCAGACATTCCCACCAGAGGGCACTCTTGCTTGCTCAAATTAAATACAGTGATTCCCGCGTCCTGTGGGAGACCTCAGCAGGCAAGGCCACAGCCCCGAAGGAGCTACAGGGAAAGGAACACAAGGGGCAGGGAGACAAGCTGAGGAGATGGCTCTGTCGGAAAACTTACCTCCAGCTTTGGATCGAATAGCAGTCTGCACCCCAGCTGTGTTTTTAAAAGCTGGTGGGGGGGGCTGGTTTGTGCCCTGGCAGAGTGTAGTTGGGGCAGACCTGGGTTTCAGGAGCTGTGGGCAGACAGGGCTGATTTGGCGACAAGGCCTAGCCCCAGACTGAGCTGAGATGGGAGTCCCACTGCAAAGTTCCCTTCCCTCTTTCAGTTCCAGATTTAAGAGCCTTTGTGGCGTAGCTGGTGGGGCCACCACCTGCAGTACTAGTATCCCATATGGGCACAAGTTCGGGTTCTGGCTGCTCCACTTCCATTCCAGCTCTCTGCTATGGCCTGGGAAAGCAGTGGAGGATGGCCCAAGTCCTTGGGCCCCTGCACCTACGAGGGAGACCCAGAAGAAGCTCCTGGCTCCTGGCTTTGGATCGGTGCAGCTCTGACCTTTGGAGCCAACTGGGGAGTGAACCAGCAGATGGAAGACCTCTCTATCTCTCTATCTCTCCTTCTCTCTGTGTGAAACTCTTACTTTCAGATAAATAAATAAATCTTTTTTTTTTTAAGCCTTTGTATTGGAATCCCCTGGCACATTTCTAACTCCACCATTTGGGGCAAGTCCAATTTCAATTCAATCCCATCAAGGTTGCATGTACCAATGCCATCTCACTAGTCCAAGTGATCAATTTCAGTTCACAATTGATCACACTGATGGGTTTAAGAGCCAAAGGGATCACACAAACAAGACTAGTGTCTGCTAATACTAACTGATAGAATCAAAAAGGGAGAGAGCGATTCAACATGGGAAGAGGGATATACAGCAGACTCATAGAATGGCAGATGTCCTAAACAGCACTCTGGCCTCAGAATCAGCCCTGAAGGCATTCAGATCTGGCTGAAGAGCCCATGAGAGTATTTCAGGCATGGAAAGCCAAGACACTCTGGAAAAAAAAAAAACCTAAGTGAAAGATCTCTGTGAGTGAGATCACAGTAGATAGAACGGGGCCATCAAAGAAGGAGGTACCTTTCTCTGAAGGGAGGAAAGAACTTTCACTTTGACTATGACCTTGTCCAAATAAGATCGAAGTTGGCGAACTCAAAAGGCTTCCATAGCCTTGGCAACTCATGACAAGAGCCTAGGGAGATTACTGACGCCATAAACAAGAGTGTCAAATTGTTAAGTCAACAACAGGAGTCACTGTGTACTTACTCCTCATGTAGGATTTCTTTCCTTAATGTGTTGTCCAATGTGAAGTAATGCTATAACGAGTACTGAAACAGTACTTTACACTTTATGTTCTGTATGGGTGCAAACTGATAAAATCTTTACTTAATATATACTAAATTGATCTTCTGTATATAAAGATAATTGAAAATGAATCTTGATGTGAATGGAATGGGAGAGGGAGCAGGAGATGGGAGGGGTGTGAGAGAGAAGGAAGTTATGGGGGGGAAGCCATTGTAACCCATAAACTGTACTTTGGAAATTTATATTTACTAAATAAAAGTTTTTTTTTAAAAAAGTCTTTGTGTCATCTTCACTGTAAATATGCTTAAGCCAAAAAAAAAAAAAAAGAAAACCTGATTTCTCTAGGAATTCCTGTATCTCCCTGTAGGATTCTTTCATCTTGCTCTTCAGATTGGTTTTGTTGTTGGCGAGTGAAAATTGCTCGAATGGATCAGAGACATCTGTGAAGATGAGTAAGACAAGGCATTCTCCCGGAAATTCTTCCTTGAAACTTTTGTGCAGTGTCTTTTTAGATATACAGAAGCCAATGCAACAGGCAATCTCATGGTGAAGTTTGTAATTTACAAAGGCAAAAGGTCACACACTGGGTCTGTCTCCCTAGATGGAACAATGGGAGCACCAACAGCATGATTACCACCACCTACATCTCCTTCTCAGATGAGCAGAGCAGTGGCTTGCCTGATGCTGTAGTGTGCAGTAGTCATGGGAATGCTCACTTGCTCAAACTCGTTCTTCTAGTCAGCCCCTGGCACTTCCAGTAGCAAGCGATGCCAGTCATTCTAGAAAGCTGCTGACTAAACTCACTAACACAGAGGGAGTGCTCGAGTTTTCTATGGGAGTTCCTAAGCGTTGTGTTCTCACTTCGCTAATTTTTAGAACTTAAGTGTATTCTGGGTCACTTGGATAACCACCTAGTCACCAAATCGCCAAATCTGCTATGTTCCCAACTGCACGGGAGACCGGATGGCGTCCTATCGCGTTGATGAATACGGTGTCACAGGTATCCTGCTGTAGGGAATCGGTGAGGACTGTCACCTGATAACACTCCATGCAGGACCCAGATTCCATCTTTGTGGAGACCCACCAGCGACAATTCACTGAGTGAGGTAACAAGAGGCAAAATGAAAACATTATTATTATGCCTTTTCCTTTGCAAAAATATTTTGTTACTTTGGCGTTTTGGATGGTGCCATTAAGGAGATCAGCTCATCAAAACTGTGAATTGGTTCAAATTAATATCATTGTGTAAAAATGACTCTCAGTGACACAGATGATGCCCTGGCATATTAAAAGTTAAGGCAATACACAATAAAACATGGAATCCCCAAATGAATATTTCTGCTATTAAATGCAGTCCTTTTAAAAATTATTTATTTGAAAGTCAGAGGTACAGAGAGAGAGAGAGAGAGAGAGAGAGAGAAAGTGAGGTCTCCCATGCCATGGTTCACTCCCCAGATGGCAACAACCAGGGTTGGGCCAAGGCAAAGCCAGGAGCCAGGAGCTTCATCCCGGTCTCCGTGTAGGTGCAGGGGCCCAAGGACTTGGGCCGTCTTCTGCTGGTTTCCTAGGCCATAGCAGAGAGCTGGATCAGAAGTGGAGCAGCGAGGACTTGAACCAGTGCCCTTATGGGATGCCAGTGCTGCAGGTGGCAGCTTTACCCACTACACCACGGCACCAGTTCCACCAGTGGCACTTGTTATGTTTTAATTAAAACATATTCATTATTCATTTTATTAATTTTATTTTTATTTGCATTTAACTTGTAAATCAATTTCAGTTTCATAGTTGAAGCAAACCATACAGAGTGACTTTATATGTAATTTGATGTTCATGAATGTTTAAATATTTATTTAGGGGCTGGCACTATGGCATTTTGGATAAAGCCACCATCTGCAGTGTCGGCATTCCATATGGGTGCTCCACTTCCAATCCAGCTCTCTGCTATGGCCTGGGGAAGCTGTAGAAGATGGCCCAAGTCCTTGGGCCCCTGCACCCATGTGGGAGACCCAGAAGAAGCTCCTGGCTCCTTGTTATGAATCAGCGCAGCTCTGGCTGTTGTGGCCAACTGGGGAGTGAATCAGCAGATGGAAGACCTCTCTCTCTCTCTCTCTCTCTGCTTCTGCCTCTGCCTCTCTGTAACTCTGCCTTCAAATAAATAAATCTTTTTTCAAAAATAAATATTTTTTAAATTTTTTTGAAATGCAAAGAGAAAAGAACAGAGAAAGAGATCTCCCATCTGCTGGTTCATTCTACAAATGCTTGCAATGGTCAGGACTAGGCCAGGCTGAAGCCAAGATCCCAGAACTCAATTCAGGTCTCCCATGTGGGTGACAGTACCCAACTACTTAAGGGAGAACATCAGGGGCAGAGCCAGGACTGCAACACAGGTATTCCAATATTGAATGCAGGCAGCCCAAGGGACATGTTAGACACTGCACCAAACAGCTGGCCCTTGTGCATAGTTAAGGTAAATGTGCGACAAGAAGAATTTACTACTGAGAATACACAAGCATTTGTCTTCCATTTTCTAAAGGGATTATCACATTCCTTAAGTTTAAAAACACTGCTGTAACATCACACATGGTTATTTTTCTTCTGTAGAGTTCTTACTGACAAGCAGGTAATAAACTAAGGAAAAACAGAGTGTGTATACAGTCACAGGCACACTGCACTGGGGTTGGGGGAGGTCTAGGGTGACACCTAGTGCAGGAAGACCCAGCAGCTTTTTTTCCCTTTTAATAAATTTTTTTATCCATATTATTTTAATTGACCAATAATAATTGTATATATGAGGAGTATTCAGAAAGTTCATGGGTGAGGGGGTGTCGTGTCGTGGTGGTTAAGCCAGCACTCGGGATACCCACATCCCATATCGGAGTTCCTGGCTTGAGTCCTGGCTACTCAGAGCCTCTGATCCTGCTTGCTGCTAATGTATCTTGGAGGCAATAGGTGATGGCCCAAGTCCTTGGGTTCCTACCTCCCATGTGGGAGCCCTGGATGGAGCTCCTAGCTTCTAACTTCAGCCTGGCCTAGCCTTGTGCTGTTGTGGGCATTTGGGGAGTGAACCAGAGCATAGAAGGTATCTGTCTCTCTCTTTCTGCCTTTCTCTGTCACTCCATTTTTTAAATAAATCAATCTTTTTAAAAAAAACTTTTATGTAATAAATATAAATTTCCAAAGTACAGCTTTTGGATTACAGTGCCCCCCCCCATAACTTCCCTCCCACCCGCAAATAAATCAATCTTTTAAAGATCATTCATGGAAAATACATATTATGAAAAAACTACATGGATTTCAAAAATTTTTCATCAAAATAAATATATGCAGAGTTACAGAAAAGCAGATGCAGAGGCAGAGGCATAGAGAGGGAGAGAGAGAGAGAGGTGTATTCCATCTGCTGGTTCACTCCTCACTTGGCTGCAATGGCCAGAGCTGCACCAATCCAAAGCCAGGAGCCAGTAGCTTCTTCCTGGTCTCCCACACAGGTGCAGGGGCCCAAGGAGTTGGGCTATCTTCTACTGCTTTCCCAGGCCATCACAGAGAGCTGCATCAGAAGTGGAGCAGCCGGGACTCGAACCAGCACCCATATTGGATGCCAGCACTGCAGGCGGCGGCTTTACCTGCTAAACCACAATGCCAGCCCCTGAAAATAAATGTATCTTGTAATTTAATTTAATTTTTCCATTAACCTTTTGATGTGACCTCATATATATGGGGTGACACATAATTTTTTAATACAAAATCAATCATTAGATAAAGCTCATTAATATACCCATCACATCATTTACTTTTTTAGTGACTAGACATTAGAAATTGACTTTGTAATTTTCAGATATGTAATATCACCAATGTCTGCACTCAATCTCTTCAATTTATTTCTCCTGTCTAACTGAAATTTTGTGACACCATCAGCATTTTCCAAATCCTCCCACTCACTTCTTCCCTCCTCTGATAACCACAATTGTATTATCTATTTTTAAAGATTTATTTATTTATTTGAAAGTGAGAGTTATACAGAGAGAGAAGGAGAGGCAGAGAGAGAGAGGTCTTCCGTCTGCTGGTTCACTCCCCAATTGGCCACAATAGCTGGTGCCAAGAGCTTCTTCCTGATCTCCCACACAGGTGCAGGGGCCCAAGGACTTGATCCATCTTTTACTGCTTTCCCAGGCCATAGCAGAGAGCTGGATTGGAAGTGGAGCAGCCGGGACTTGAATTGATGCCATTTGAGATGCCGCACTGCAGGTGGTGGCTCTACCCGACACGCCACAGTGCCGGCCCCTGTTGTGTTATCTATTTCTTTGAGTTCAGCTTCTTTAGATTTCATATATAAATGAGTCAGTATTTGAGTTTATCTGCCTGACTTGTTTCACTTAGCATATTTCCTCCTGTTCATCATGTTGTTGCACATAACCGGATCTCCTTCTTCTTTAAGGCTGAGCAATATTCCACTGTGTATATCTATCACATTTTCCACCCACTGATAGACACTTACGTTGATTCCATATCTTGGTGGTTGTGAATAATTCTGCAAAGAGCATGAGAGTGAAATTGTGTCTTTGACATGGATTTCATTGTTAGATCATACATTTCTCCTATTTTCAGGTTTTTTTTTAAAGGAAAGATCTAGTGCTCTTAAATGTAAGATATCCTTTTTTAAAAAATGATTATTTATTTACTTATTTATTTGAGAGACAGAGTTACAGATGGAGAAGGGAGAGACACAGAAAGGCCATCCATCCACTGGTCCACTCCCCCAAAATGGCCACGATTGCCAGAGCTGGAATGATCCAAAGCCAGGAGCCTGTAGATTCTTCCAAGTCTCCCATGTTGGCACAGGAGCCCAGGCACATGGGCCATCTTCTGCTGCTTTCCCGGGTGCATTAGTAGGAACAAGTATCAGAAGTGGAGCAGTCAGAGCTCAAACCGGTGCCCGTAAGGGATGCCAGCACCACAGGTGGAAGCTTAATCTACTACCCCACAGCACAACCCTTTTTAAGTCTTTCAGAAGGATAATTTTTCTTTACCTTCTTTCTCTTTTATCTCTTTTCTTATTCTTTTTTTTTCTTCCAACCAATGCTATTATTTCCTTCCTTGTTTTTGACTGATTTTCTTGGATAAAGAATGGCTTTTGGAGGAAGAAGGAGCAGGGTCTGAATCATTCTAGTTGATTAAGACATAAATTCATTTAATAACTGATACTCTTTGCTTTTACATTTTATTTACAGGTACCAGAAGAGTCTTAAAGTCTTTATTTTTAAGAGGAATACTACAGTTTACATTTTTTAAGTTAAATTAAAACCTTTCACCATTGCAATCATGCAGCAGTTGGTGCTTCTGAAATAATGGTTTGTTTCTTTGCTGTTCATAATTTATCTTTGATCTCCACACATCTGCTTTGAAGGATGCATAGGTTTCTCTAATGATATGAGTAACATGATATGAGTAATGAGGGGCCGGTACAGTGGTGCAGTGGGTTAAAGCCCCAACCTGCAGAGCCTACATCCCATATGGGTACCAGTTTGAGTCTTGGCTGCTCCACTTCCTATCCAGCTATCTGCTACGGCCTGGGAAAGCAGTAGAAGATGGCCCAAGCCCTTGGGCCTCTGCACACACATGGGAGATCCGGAAGAAGCTCCTGGCTCCTGGCTTCAGATCAGTCCAGCTCCAGCAGTAGCAGCCATTTGGGGAGTGAATCAACAGATAGAAGACCTCTCTCTCTCTCTCTGGTTCTGTCTTTCAAATAAATAAAATAAATATTTTTTAAAACAATGAGTAATGAGAACATCTGAAAGGCTTCTTTGTTCTCTTATCTATACTTACACATTTCATTAGCATAATGATGCCATGGTCATGATCCTAAAGAGTTATTATTATTCTCCTATTTCTTTACCCAGGCGCATGCACACACACACACACACACACACACACACACACACACACATTGATTGTACCTACTTCAGATAACACCACAATCACTATCATCATTTTATTTGCCTGGTAAATTTGAGATATATTTAGATTGGACCCATTAAAATGAAGTTGGCTTATAAGACCTGATAAAATATTTTCTTTAATATTTATTTTATCAATTATATCAATGTGTATTAGAATTGCTCAGTTCATCGAATGTTACTTGAAATGTTTGATCGTATCTTTAGGGAAGGAGCACTTCTATGTTCATACAAATATTTATTCAGTGAAAACAATGTGGAGACAATAGATGGCTAAATATTAATTACAGTACCTGTAATTGGCATGGGATCTTCCAGTTTGTAAAGTACTTTCATGTGTGTATCTCATTTAATACTTATAACAACTGTTTGAGCTTGTGTTGTTGTTGACGCCTAGTTGTTCAGTCGGAAGAGGTGTAGGCTTTTGCTCAGACAGTAAACACTCGGGCTGACAGAGGCACCTGTGGTCTGCTTCAGCAACGGGATGGGGAGGGGAGATGAAGAGCACATGGAGGAAGACAAGGATGCTTCAGGCCTCAGGAGTCAGGTCTGCAAGGGTGTGTGACTCATTCACCCACATTGCATTTGCCAGAGCTCAACCCCAGGGCCCCCTCGAACTGCAGGGGATGCTGGGGCACGGGATTCATGCTGTTTCCAGGAAAAGAATGAAATGAATTTGGTGAACACACCTTCTGTTCCATTTGACTAGGGAGAGGTTTACATATCTCCTTCCTTAGGCGTCTGTGCCCTTCAACAGATCCCTGGAAACTGAATGCCGACAATGTGTTTGCTGTGTTGATCACCATCCAGTTGCCTCTGTAGCCAACATTTGGAGTCCCATGATATGTACTAGCTTAAATGTGTGTGTATATATCATATATATAAGTCACATATATATCACATGTATATATGTGATATATATATATATCTCACATTGATTGTCTCACATATACATTTTTCAGCTCTTCCAGGAGATTGTGTGGTGGGGATTGGGGGGGTGGCAGTGTAACAGGAAGAGGAGACAGGCTAGAAGCGAGTGTGTTCCATAGAAAAAGAAAAGAAGTAAGCAATTAGAGCTTTTAGAAATCTAATTTAATGCACATCCACAGATAACGATGTTACTAAATTGATCAGTGAAAGAATTTGGGTGGGAAGAGTAATTTCTTCTTTTTATTTTTTTTTGTCTTTTTTTTTTTAAACCCTTGTGTCAAGGGCTGACTTTCAATAGATCACAGCGAGGGAGCTGCTCTGCTACGTACGAAACCAGGACCCAGAAGCAGGTCATCTACGAATGTTTAGCGCCAGGTTCCCCACAAATGTGCGGTGCGTGACGGGCGAGAGGGGGGAAGAGTAATTTCTGAGCAGATTATTTATATTAGGGTTAGAAGCATCAGAAAGAATATTTGTTAACGTAAATGAAAGATCTCTGTGAGTGAGATCCCAGAGGAAAGAATGGGCCATCAAAGAAGGAGGTACCTTTCTCTGAAGGGAGGAGAGAATTTCCACTTTGAATATGGCCTTGTCTAAATAAGATCGGAGTTGGCGAACTCAAGAGGCTTCCATAGCCTTGGCAGCTCATGACAAGAGCTTAGGGTGATTACTGACGTCATAAATAAGAGTGTCAATTGTTAAATCAACAACAGGAGTCACTGTGTACTTACTTCCCATGTAGGATCTCTGTCCTTAATGTGTTGTGCTATGTGAATTAGCAGTATAACTAGTACTCAAACACTACTTTATACTTTGTGTTTCTGTGTGGGTGCAAATTGTCAAAATTTTTACTTAGTATATACTAAATTTATCTTCTGTATCTAAAGATAATTCAAAATGAATCTTGATGAAGAATGGGATGGGAGAGGGAGTGGGAGGTGGGATGGTTGCAGGTGGGAGGGAGGTTATGGGGGGAAAGCCACTATAATCCAAAAGTTGTACTTTGGAAATTTATATTTATTAAATCAAAGTTAAAAAAATAAAATATGAGAAAAAAAAAAGAATATTTGTTAATATTTGTTAAGGCCATAGAGGATGCACTCCTGGTTTCACAGTAGGGCATTCCACTAGAGGGCCCTATTTAAAAGCTTTACAAACCCGGAGATGAGCAGGTTTCTGAAGAAGCCTAACTGTCAGACTTTTTCAAGTATTTAGGGCACTTCATTATCAATTCAAACTGGTGTTCCTAAAGTACTACTGATGCGGCAAATTTCATCTTTTAGTACGACATGGAAAATATTCTGGTAAAATAGTTTAGCCCAAAGTTTTCTTAGCAGAGAGTATGTTGCTCTGAGCGGATCAGCTGGAATGAACAAGCTGCAGGGAAATGACAGGCATCCCAGAGTGCAGCATCAGCAGTGCTGCAGGAGTCCGGCGAGCAGCGCCAGCTGTACACGTCCCTGGCTCCAAGTGGATTTTAAATCCAACACAGATCCTGCCCGCCCCCTTTTTCTCAGCTCTATTTTGAGACACACGTTTCAAAATGCCTAAGGTTATTCTGCTGGGTTGCATGCATTCTGACAACTCCAAATAAGTTTAAATCTCCCAATTAAAATATTCCCTGAAACTAAAATGGGATGATTATAATAAAAAGCTGTAAACCCAGTATTTAGTAACCAGAGCCGGGTCGTTGTCACTGTAAGGTGGCTCTAGAAATGCTGACAAGATGCAAGCCAGGACACTACTACTGTCTCATTTGCTTATCATCCTCTGTATTAGGTGTTGTCTCTCAAAGCAAAAAAAAAAGGGGGGGGGGTTAATTTGATTAAAGGTAGAGAAAGTCAAGGAAATGGATGGCAGATCTTGACTCTATCCTTTCTTCCCTTCCCCAACCCTTGGCCCTGCTCAAAACAATCAATGGTGGGACCATCTCTCCAGCAAATTTGATGCTGGTAACATCGATTCATTCCCAAATCAGAGGAAGTTAGAGAACCTTCTCTCCTGTCATCTTTCATTATTTTTCTTGTATTCAAATGAAGCTTCTGTATTATAGTCAATGTTTCTAAACAGTTCTGATATGTATCCACAATTGTATATGAAAAAGTAGAACACTAAATTTAGGATAAAATTGAATATTCTCTTCCACCAGTAATGTGGCCATCTGAATTCTCCTGGATATTTACTTGAAAATATCTTCTATTCCAGTCCTTCCAAACTAATGGCAGCCATCCATGTATTTCCTTATCCACTAAAACACAGACTCAAGAAGTTGCACATTTGTTTGTGCTTTTGCCTATCATGGGGAGTTAGAGTGAGGAGTTAAGAGTTGAGGGATTAAGTTTGGCTGTGTTAATATGCATGCAATTCCATCTCTGTTCAAGATGAAGTACCAAGCACTAAATTCCCTTTATGCCTTTACTAACCAGAAAATCATACAACATATATGAAGCAAGACCTTGGACAACTGGCAATGTGGAACTGTGATCCTTGACATTGGGGAGATCAATGAGGGGAACCGCACGATTGCCCCCGTGTTCTGCTGGAGGAAGTTTCTAGCAGAACAGGAAGAGAAAACCCAAACAGAGCAAGACAGTATTATCGCTGAGTTAAAGAGATGGAGATGAAGGTTGAGGAGGCCAAGAAGGCTAGATTTGTCCTCAGAGAGGAGGGAACTACAGAGAGGTCTTCATTCAAGAAGTGACCTGGGCATGTGTGAAGAAAACTTCCCAAGGCCAGGGAAGAAGTTTGAGCAGTCAGCACACCAAGCAATGCTAGGCATGCAGAAGAGCACAAGACCTACAGCTGGGAGGTACGGGGGAAGGGTGGCCAGAGGGAGTCCAGAGAAGTAAAGCTGGTGATGGAAGTGGTAATGGAAATAGCAGACAAGGATGCTTTAAAAGTTATTACAGGGGCTGGCTCTGTGGCTTGGAAGGTAAAGCCACTGCCTGCCATGTGGGCATCTCATATAGGTATCAGTTCAAGTACTGGCTACTTCACTTCTAATCCAACTCCCTGCTAATGTGCCTGGAAAAGCAGCAGAAGATGGCCCAAGTACTTGGTCCCCTGCATCCGCATAGCAGACCTGGATGAAGCTCCTGGCTCCTGGCTTTGGCCTGGCCCAGCCCTGGCTGTTGTGGCCAGTTAGGGGCAATGAACCAACAGATGGAAGATCTCTCTCTCTTGGTCTGTCCTTCTCTCTCTGTAACTGCTTTTCAAATAAATAATCTTTTTTAAAACGTTACTACAAATATGCTGTATTTATTTAAGAAATCACAAAAATGATCAAGAAAGGAATGGAAAATGTAAAAAAGATCCATAAGACATCTAGAATACAGGAATACAGCCTCTGAAACAAATGATATAATGACTGATATTAATGACAGTTGAGGCACTGTGGCATAAAGGTTCAGTGAGCTTGACATCTAGCAATACAAACTATCCTAAGCAAACAGCACCAAGAGAAAAAGACTGAAAAAAATAAAATAAACAGAGGGTCTGGGACTTGGGGAACAAGATCTATGTGTGAAACTGGAGTCTCAGAAATACTCTAATGCACTGTAAATATAGAAATATAGGTTAAAGATAAAAGAATGAAAAGAATATTCCATCAAGCACTACTTTTTTAGAGGGGGAGAGAGAGTGCTCCCATCCATTAATTCACTCTCCAAATGCTCACAACAACTGGGGAACGTCAATCCATGTCTCTGCATGGGTGGCAGAAACTCAGCTCTTGAGCCATTACCACTGCCTCCCAGGTTTTGCATTAGTAAGAAACTGAAACCAGGAGCTGGAATTGAACCTAGGCACTGCAGTGTGTGAACTGGGCATCCTAAATGCCATGTGAATTGCTAGGCCAAATTCCCGCTACATACACTAATAGTTTTAGGCAAAATATGTTTAAGTACAGGGAATATTACCTGGAACAAAGAGGAATATTTGCTACAGATAAATGTATATGTACCAAATAACAAAATTTCAAGTACATCAAGGAAGAGTTCATAGAAATGCAAAGAAAAATAAATATATCTGCAATTATAATTAGAGACATCAATACTGTTTGGTCAGTTGGACAAGTTAAAAAAAAGTCAGTCAGAACATAGGAGACTGATTAACACTACAGCCCACCAAATTGATCTAATTGGCATTTTTTGAACACACCACCCAACAGCAGCATAAGACACATTGTTTTCAAATTCATGTGGAACATTCACCAAGACAGACTATATTCAGGGTGATAAAAAAGTCTCAA
Source organism: Sylvilagus floridanus (assembly GCA_949820135.1). Classification (NCBI taxonomy): domain Eukaryota; kingdom Metazoa; phylum Chordata; class Mammalia; order Lagomorpha; family Leporidae; genus Sylvilagus; species Sylvilagus floridanus. The sequence continues at coordinate 59,119,912 of OX463243.1, forward strand.
ATTTAAGAAAATTGACATAATGCGAAATATATTCCCTAATCACATGAAGTTAAACTAGGTATCAATAAGATAAGGAAAATGCTAAAAAATTCCCAAACTAGTTGGATATTAAGCAGCATACTTTTAAGTATCCCATGGGTCAAAGAAGAAATAGCAAGAAAAATTTTAAAATATTTTGAAACAATAATAAATTAAAAGCAAAACACATCAAGATTTGTATGATATAGTAAAAGCAGTTATGGCATTAAATAATAAAGTTTAGGAAAGAGGCTGGGGACTTTTTCTGCCCCACACTCTCCACTTTGCTCCCTGAGTGTCCTGAAGAAGGGGGATGGGCTCCCAGGACTTTCCACGTTTCAGGGAAAGGCTCAGGAAAAAAATTGCAGAGGAAACTCTTCCGGATCTACTGGATGTGACAAGGAGGACCTACGGGGAGAGCAAGGACACCATGGCTTAGGAGCCCAGTCATGGAGTCTATGCACCAGTGCTGGAAGGGGAGGTGAGGTCAGTAGCCTGAGACATTGGTGGGGAAACAGCAGAAAGAGCCTAGAAGGAATGAGGCTTGAAGCCCCGCTGGGGAGAGTTCACCAGGCTAACTAGAGGAGAGAAAAAATAAATAAATAAAAGGGACTAGCACAGACATGAGCCTCTTTCTCCACTCAGCTTACAAAGGCAAGCAAGACAAAGAGCAGGCACTGTTTTGGACATATGTAAAGTGGCACCAACCATCAACCAAGCAGAAAAACCTGACTCTGGTGGGGAGAAATAATAGGAGGGTAGGACCTAGTGAAGGTGTGGAGCTAATGAACTGAGACTGAAAATCTGAGGGTGTGGGAGAGAACTCACGGAATACACAAATTTGGTAACCTTGGCAATCTGGTGGGAGACTGCAGGGAAATTTGAGATCACACGGAGGACTGCATAGACCCTTTGAGTGGTCTTTGGGGCAGAGCAGACAAATATTATACCCACAGGGGCCAGATTTCATACATTGACTACCCTCAATTCTGCTCAGCTGTGCAGAATTACTTCCCTTCTGAGCTAGAGAGAGAGAGAAAGAAAGAGAGAGAGAGAGAGAGAGAGAGAGAGAACAACCTGGGTGAGTCACCTTTGGCACACCCTTAACCCTGAAGAGCCAAACAGAGCTCTCTGGCCACACCCATCACATGCCTCTAAGGATCCATCAAAAGCAGACAGTCCACTTACTCTAGAGTCATAGTATAATGAGAAAAAACACCACAGCGAAGAAACCAAAGAATATCTCCACAATGCCAAGCAACAAATGCAGAAACTGAGGAAACAAGAGCAAGGAAGACACTATGATGCCCCCAAATGAACATGACACCTCAATTCGAGATTATGAAGATGATGAGATAGAAGAAATGCAAGAAACGGATCTCAAAAAATTGATAAGAACATTAAGAAGTTCTCAAAAACAAATTCTTGAACTACAGAAATCCTTACTGGACAGGATAGAAAATCTCTCATGAAAATGAAATATTAAGGAGGAATCAAAATGAAAAGAAGCAACTAGTAGAACAGGAAACAGTGATAGTGAAGAGAAACCATAATGAAATGAAGAACTCAATAGATCAAATGACAAACACATTAGAGAGCATTAAAAATAGACAGGTGAAGCAGAAGAGAGAATATTAGACTTAGAAGACAGAGAACAGGAAAGTACACAGTCAAACCAAGAAAAGAAGAGGAAATTAGAAATCTAAAAAATATTGTTGGGAATCTACAGGATACTATTAAAAAACCCAACATTCGGGTTCTAGGAGTTCCTGAAGTCATGGAGAGAGAGAGAGAGAGGATTAGAAGGCATTTTTAGTGAGATACTAGCAGAAAATTTCCCAGGTTTGGAGTAGGACAGAGACATCCTAGTACAGGAAGCTCATAGAACCCCTAATAAACATGACCAAAAGAGATCCTCACCACGACACATTGTAATTAAACTCACCACAGTGAAACAAAGATTCTAAAATGTGCAAGAGAGAAACGTCAGATTACTCTCAGAAGATCTCCAATTAGACTCACAGCGGACTTCTCATCAGAAACCCTACAGGCTAGAAGGGAATGGCGAGACATAGCCCAGGTACTAAGAGAGAAAAACTGCCAGCCCGGAATATTATATCCTGCAAAGCTCTCATATGTGAATGAAGGTGAAATAAAGACCTTTCATAGCAAACAGAAATTGAAAGAATTTGTCATCACTCATCTAGCCCTGCAAAAAATACTTAAAGATGTGCTACATACAGAAACACATAAACATGGCCATCAATATGAAAGAAAGCAAAGGAAGAAAACCTCCCAGTAAAAGATCACAGGAAGCTCAAAGCATATACTAGAAAATATCTTTGGGAAAATGGCAGGGCAAAGTTACTACTTATCAATAGTCACATTGAACGTTAATGGCCTCAACTGTCAAGTTAAAATACACAGATTGGCTGAATGGGTTAAGGAACAAAACCCATCTATTTGCTGCCTACAAGAAACACATCTTTCCAACAAAGATGCATGCAGCCTGAAAGTGAAAGGCTGGAAAAACATATACCATGACAACAGAAACCAAAAAAGCAGGTGTAGCCATATTAATATCAGACAAAATAAACTTTAACACAAAAACTGTTAAGACAGACAAAGGGGGCACTATATAATGAATAAGGGTTCAATTCAACAGGAAGATGTAACTATTATAAACGTATAAGCACTTAATTACAAGGCACTGGTTTATTTAAAAGATATGTTAAGGGACTTAAAGGAAGACTTAGATTCCAATACAATAGTACTGGGAGACTTTAATACTCCCTCTCAGAAATAGACAGATCAACCGGACAGAAGATCAACAAGGAAACATCAGATTTAATCGACATTATAGCCCAAATGGATCTAACAGATATCTACAGAACTTTTCATCCTACACATAAAGAATTTACATTCTTCTCAGCAGTGCATGGAACCTACTCTAGGATCAACCACATACTAGGCCATAAAGCAAGTCTCAGCGTTTCAAAATAATTAGAATCATACCATGCAGTTTCTCAGATCACAGCGGAATGAAGTTGGAAATTAGCAACTCAGGTATCCCTAGAGCATATGCAAGCACATGGAGACTGAACAACATGCTCCTGAGTGAACACTGGGTCATAGAAGAAATCAAAATAGAAATCAAAAACTTTCTAGAAGTAAATGAGGAAACAACACAACATATCAAATCTTATGGGATATGGTGAAAGCAGTGTTGAGAGGAAAGTTTATAGCAATAGGTGCGTACATCAAGAAATTGGAAAGGCACTGAATAAATGAGCATTCAATACATCTCAAGGATCTAGCAAAACTGCAGCAAACCAGACCCAAATCTAGTAGGGGAAGAGAAATAATTAAAATCAGAGAAGAAATCAACAGGATTGAATAAAAAAAAATTACAAAAAATCAGCCAAGTGAAGAGCTGGTTTTTTGAAAAAAAGGAACAAAATTGACACCCCATTGACCCAACTAACTAAAAAAAGAAAAGACCCAAATCAATAAAATCAGAGATGAAAAAGGTAATGTAACAACAGACACCATAGAAATCAAAAGAATCATCAGAAATTACTACAAGGACTTGTATGCCAGCAAACAGGGAATCCTATCAGAAATGGACAGATTCCTGGACACATGCAATCTACCTAAATTGAGCAATGAAGGCATAGAAAATCTAAATAGACCCATAACTGAGACAGAAATTGAAACAGTAATAAAGGCCCTCCCAACAAAGAAAAGCCCAGAACCAGATAGATTCACTGCTGAATTCTAACAGACATTTAAAGAGGAACTAACTCCAATTCTTCTCAAACTATTCAGAACAATTGAAGAAGAGGGAATCCTCCCAAATTCTTTCTATGAAGCCAGCATCACCTTATTCCCTAAGCCGGAGAAAAATGCAGCATTGAAAGAAAATTACAGACTAATATCCCTGATGAACATAGATGCAAAAATCCTCAATAAAATTCTGGCCAATAGAATGCAGCAACACATCAGAAAGATAATCCACCCAGACCAAGTGGGATTTATCCCCAATATGCAGGAATGGTTCAATGTTTGCAAATCAATCAATGTGATACACAACATTAACAAACTCCAAACGAAAAACCATATGATTATTTCAATAGATGCAGAGAAAGCATTTGATAAAATTCAACACCCTTTCATGATGAAAACTCTAAGCAAACTGGGTATAGAAGGAACATTCCTCACTACAATCAAAGCAACTTATGAAAAACCCACGCCAGCATCCTAAAATTAACTATTGGGATTGCATCAAATTGAGAAGTATCTGTACTGCAAAAGAAACAGTCAGGAAAGTGAAGAGCAACCGACAGAATGGCAAAAAATATTTGCATATTTGCAAACTATGCAACAGATAAAGGATTAATAACCAGAATCTACAAAGAAATCAAGAAACTCCACAACAACAAAACAAACAACCCACTTAAGAGATGAGCCAAGGTCTTTAATAGACATTTTTCCAAAGAGGAAATCCAAATGGCCAACAGGCACATGAAAAAATGTTCAAGATCACTAGCAATCAGGGAAATGCAAATTCCACTATGGAAGTAGGTCTGGAGATTCCTCGGAAACCTGAATATAACCCTACCATACAACCCAGCCATCCCACTCCTTGGAATTTACCCAAAGGAAATTAAATTGGCAAACAAAAAAGCTGTCTGCACCTTAATGTTTATTGCAGCTCAGTTCACAATAGCTAAGACGTGGAGTCAACCTCAATGCCCCTCAACAGTAGACTGGATAAAGAAATTATGGGACATGTACTCTATAGAATACTATACAGCAGTTAAAAAAACAATGAAATCCGGTCATTTGAAACAAAATGGAGGAATCTGGGAAACATCATGCTGAGTGAAATAAGCCAGTCCCAAAGAGACAAACAGCATATGTTCTCCCTGATTGGTGACAACTAAGCAAGCACAAAAAAGGAAACCTGTTGAAGTGAAATGGACACTATGAGATACGGTGACTTGATCAGCCCTTTTCCTGATGGTTGATGAACAATTTAATACTTTATCCCTTTTAGTATTTTTTGTTATTCTACTTAATACTATTGGTTGAACTCTGTAATTAACACACAATTATTCTTAGGTGTTGAAATTTAACTGAAAAGTGATCCCTGTTAAATATAAGAGTGGGAATAAGAGAGGGAGGAGATGTACAATTTGGGACATGCTCAATCGGCTTGCCCCAAATGGTAGAGTTAGAAATATGCCAGGGGATTCCAATTCAATCCCATCAAGGTTGCATGTACCAATGCCATCTCACTAGTCCAAGTGATCAATTTCTGTTCACAATTGATCACACTGATAGGACTAAGAGTCAAAGGATCACATAAATAAGACTAGTGTCTGCTAATACTAACTGATAGAATAAAAAAAGGAAAGAATGATACAACATGGGAAGCAGGATACACAGCAGACTCATAGAATGACGGATGTCCTAAACAGCACTCTGGCCTCAGAATCAGCCCTTAAGGCATTCGGATCTGGCTGAAAAGCCCATGACTTTCACAGGCATGGAAAGCCAAGACACTGTGCAAAAAACAAAAACAAAAACAAAAACATGATATGGCCTAAATGAAAGATCTCTGCGAGTGAGATCCCATAGGAAAGAACAGGTCATCAAAGAAGGAGGTACCTTTCTCTGAAGGGAGGAGAGAACTTCCACTTTGACTATGACCTTGTCTAATTATGATCAGAGTCGGCAAACTCTAAAGGCCTCCATAACCTTGGCAACTCATGACTAGAGCCTAGGGAGATTACTGACGCCATAAACAAGAGTGTCAATTTGTTAAGTCAACAACAGGAGTCACTGTGCACTTACTCCTCATGTAGGATCTCTGTCCTTAATGTGCTGTACATCGCGATTTAAAGCTATAACTAGTACTGAAACAGTAATTTCACTCTTGTTTCTGTGTGGGTGCAAACTATTGAAAGCTTTACTTAATATATGCTAAATTGATCATCTGTATATAAAGATAATTGAAAATGAATCTTGATGTGAATGGAAAGGAAGAGGGAGCAGGAGATGGGAGGGTTGCAGGTGGGAGGGAAATTATGTGGGGGAAAAGCCACTGCAATCCATAAGCTGTACTTTGGAAATTTATATTCATTAAATAAAAGTTAAAAAATGAATAAATTTAGAACAGAGAAAAGTCTCAAATCAATGATTCTAACTTCCACTTAAAGAAATGAAAAAAAGAAGAGCAAATTAAAACCAAAGTAAGTAAAGGAAAGGAATAAAGAGCAGAAATCAATGAAAGAGGACCAGAAAGATGCTAAAGATCAATGAAAATGACATCGATTCTTTGAAAACATAAAAAGTAATTCATAAATGTTTAGCCAATGATGAGAAAAAATGGAGAAACCACAATGCACCAATATCAAGAATGAAAGAGAGGACTTTACAGATGTTGCAGAGCAAATAAAGGAGTATTATGATTAACGCCATCCTAATGAATTCAGCAGCTTGGATTAAATGGACAAATCTTTTCCATGACACATGCTCATAGAGCTCATACAATAACATGTGCACACATGAATAGCCATGTCTGCTAAGGAAACCAAAGATATAGTTGAATTTCCCACAAAGAAAACTTCAGTTACAGATATTTTCTATGAACAATTCTATCAACCATTTGAGGAGGAAATAATGCTAAGTCTGTGCAAGTCCCTTGAGAAAAGACAAAAGGAAGAAAATCTTCCTAAATCACTCTATAAGGGATTCATTGCTCGGATGCCAAAACCAGAAAAAAACCATTATAAGAACACACAATTTCAGACTACCCTCCCTCACAGTATCAATAAATTGTGAAAAAATTTTTAACAAATTACATCCTACAGAATGATCTTAAAAACTTTCATTACAGAGTTACAGGATAAAAAAAAAACTTTCATGACTATACAATGGCTCATTTCAGAAACACAAGTTTGGATTAACATTCAAAAACTGATTAAGATAATTCACACTACTAGCAACTGAAAAAGGAAAAAAAACCTATGGTCGCTTCAAAGGATGGAGAGGAAGCACCGGCGCACTTTAACACTCATTCATGATTTAAAAAACAAACTCTCAGCAAATTAGGAACACTCAAAAGTTTAGAAGAAAACCTCCTAAGCTGATAAAGAGTATCTGTGAAAACCTACAACTAATGTCATACTTCATGAAAAAAGACTTAGTGATTTCCCTTCAGATCAGGAACATACGCAAAGTTACTGCTCATACTACCTTAATTCAACGTTGACTGAAGGACCTCACCAGTACTATAAGGCTAAGAAAAGAAATGAAAGCTATACAGATTGAAAAAGAAGACCTATAAAGCCATCTTCATCTGCAGAGCAATAAAGCTAACAGAAATAACAAATTTAGCAAAATTTCAGGATACAATATCAATATATGAAAATCACTTATATTCTCATATACTAGAATTGAGAATTCTAATATAATTTACAATAATACCAAAAGTTAAATATTAGGGAAACATTTAACAAAATATACTTGAGAGTTACACATTGAGATATTACAAAACTTTGCTAAGAAGAATCAAAGATCTATTTAGTAGAAAGACATAGCATGTTTATGGATCAGAGGACTAAATATTACTAAGATGACTATTTTCTGGTCTACAGGGTCAATACAAACTCAGTCAAAATACCAGAAGGTTTTTAGCAACCATACAACTTTTTCAACTTAATAATAAAACAAAAATTCTAATTAAAAACGTGTAAAGGAGAAAAAAGAAGACATAAATGAAAGATCTCCGCAGGTGAGATGCCAGTGGAGGGAACGGGGCCACCAAAGAAGGAGGTGCCTTTCTCCGAAGGGAGGAGAGGACCTCCATTTTGACTATGACCCTGTCGGAATTAGATCGAAGACGGCAAACCCTAACGGCTTCCATAGCCTAGGCAACTCATAACTAGAGCCTAGGGAGACTCCTGACGCCATAAACAAGAGTGTCAAATTATTAAATCAACATCAGGAGTCACTGTGTACTTATGTCCCATGTGGGATCTTGTCCAATGTGAAGTAATGCTATAACTAGCACTGAAACAGTATTTTTACACTTTGTGTTTCTGTGTGGGTACAAACTGATGTAATCGTTACTTAATACATACTAAATCGATCTTCTGTATATAAAGATAATTGAAAAAGAAAAAAAAACCTCAGTTATATTAGAAATTGCATAAAAAATTAATCGAATTCAAAAAAATATATCATGTAGGATCTCTGTCCTTAATTTGCTGTACAATGTGATTCAATGCTATAACGTGTACTCAAATAGTATATTTCACTTCGTGGTGCTATATGAGGGCAAATGGTCAAAATATTTACTTAACACATACTGAAATGATCTCCTGTATACGAAGAGAATTGAAAAAGGAATCTGGATGTGAATGAAAGGGGAGAGGGAGCGGGTAAGGGGGGAGGGTTGTAAGGGGAGAGGGAAAGTAGGGGGGGAGCCATTGTAATCCTTAAGTTGTACCTTGGAAATTTATATTCTAAATAAAAGTTTGAAAAAAAAAACGTGTAAAAGATTTAGACAAACATTTCACCAAAGGACAGTTATATAGTTTATAACAGTTATATAGTTTATACCACTAAGTTAAATGTCTACCTCATATATTTTTAGTGTGTAGGGAGGTAAAAAACCTACAATGTTCATTTCATAGAAATGGTGACAAAATGTATGTTTATTTACTTTATATTTTATTTGAAAACCAGAGAGACAGAAACAGATCTTCCATCTGCTGCTTCACTCCCTGAATGCCTACAATGGCCAGGGCAAGTCCAGGCTGAAACCAAGAGCCTGGAGCTTGGTCTGTGTCTCCCATGTGGATGGCTAGGACTCATGTGCTTGAGTTTCCCAGGGTACACATTAGTTGGAAGCTGGTTTGGAAGCATAGACTCTAGGACTTGAACCAAGTACTCTAATATGGGATGCAGATGTTCCAAGCAGCATCTTATACCTCTGCATCAAATGCAAAATACGCATGTATTCTTCCTATATTTTCTACAGAGTTCCCTAGATAGATGGAGTCATTAATCTGGCAGTCAAAGGTAGCCAACCATTAGTCAGAGAAAGAATAGAATGAACTGAACTACCATGATTCAAAGATACCCATACATGTGACCTACTTTAGACCTTTGGGATTGGGTCAGGGGGAAGCAGGAAAGAGAGATGTGAATTGGGCACATGAGGTTAAGATGAGCATCTCCTAGCAAGCTAACCTGTGCTGCCATCTAATCAACAAATGTCCTGGGATTTATACTCATTCCCTAGGCAAAATACAAAGATGAGTAAGACAAGGGATGCATCTTTAAGGACAAAACCAGGATTGCAATACAAAATTACCCAAGCAAACTCTTACTGGAGCATGGAGAGGGGCTTGTTTACTTAAAAATCACTTACTGAATACTAACTATATCTTGGGCACACTGTTAGGTTCTTTGAATATAAGAGTGGGCAACAGAACCCTAAAACATCCTTTTCTGGACACAAGACAGCCATTAATCAAAAAGTTTCCCTGTACTCATCAGATTCTTGTTTAAATGAATGAAATCTACTCTGGATAAGTAAAGCAGGTAACTTTGGGGCAGAGTATCAGATGGCTCACAGAAGTGATAGAAATGTCAGAGAATTTGGCTAAGGTAGTAGCCATGGAAGGCTACACTCAGCCAAGACTCTGCTACAGGAATGAATGAATGCCTGTCCCGATGGTGACACAACCATTGTTCATTCACTGATTCCATCCTGGGACACTTGAAACCATGACAGTGGACTTTCAACTCTGCCCAGCCAAAAGTAATCTCTAATCAACCCTGTGGCTTTGTAGCATTTCCTAGAGATTTATTTACTTGTCCAGAAGATCAAACACCAGCCTGGATGTGAGGAGTGGAAATGATCTTTCATTTTGAGTTTTTGTAGTAAGAAGCAGGGTCTTAGTTAATTAGGTCAAAAAGAGAGGAGAGTGTTCCAAGCAGAGGAAACTGTTTCTCAGGTGCTGTGATGGGAGAGAACATGATATATGTCAGGTATTGAAAGCAGAAAGGACCATGCCACACCTTAAGGGTGTTTTGACTTTATTCCAAGAAAAATGACAAGCCATTATTGGATGTTAAGCAGGGAGTGACATAACTGAACCTGTGTGTCAAAAAAAATTATTCTGCACTCTGAAGAACAAATCGAAAAGAACAATAAATGAGAACAGAAAAATCAGCTTCTTGGCTGCTACACTGGTCTAGAGAAGAGGTTAAATGGCAGCTGTGACTTGAGTGGCAGCAGCGGAAATGGAGAGTCAGGGACAGAATCAAGAGCTCCTTAGAAGAGATGTGGAGGCCAGGTTGTAATGACAGTTGGATGTGGGAGCAATGGGCCTCCGAAGCTTCCAGCCTGCACAACTGGGTGGATGATGGTGCCACTCACTGGGCTGGGGCCAGTTTGGCAGAAAAGTCACAAGGGTTAGTAGTCAACTTGTGTGATATGAGATGGTTGAGATGGCTTGAGACTCTGAAAGACAATGTCAGGTGAGCAAGAGAACGATAATTCAAATGAAAGGGGTGAGGGTATTGTCTCACAAAATGCCTGAAAAAAATCATGGAGGCAGGTCATCAGACATAGCTGGAACCAGAAGTTGAACTAATATTAATGTGCCCATTTTCCTTCCTCGTTGCTCACAAAGGGCGCTATTAGTCCTTCCAAATGAAATATAAAATATTTTCTTCTCAAAGACAAGCTAACAAAAAGTACAATCTCCAATGAGTCCCGCAATCAAGCAGAAAGAGATATGTGGACTGAATGACCTTCAAAATCCTGTTCATCCCCAACACACTGTTATTATTCTACAACTTTAGAATTATCCAGAATGCTGGTTTATTCTTATTTGAATAAATTACTGTCTCTTAACAGTAATACTTTACATCATTATTAGGGCAAGTAAGTGATTTTAGCTTCTCTGATATCAATATTTATGTGGCAGTGAATATGTTAGATAAAAGTACAATGTTGGAGGGCAAAGTCCTGTGTTCAGATCCCATCAAACAATATATTGTGACTTTACACAATGTATTTCACTTTTCTGAGTATTCATTTTCTAGCTTTCAAAATAAAAATAAGAAAGGTGGTTACATTGTTATCTCATGGAGATTAAAGGAGGCTTTGAAAAAATTTAAAAGATGTTCAGGTATACAAAACTGGAATTCAGAGAACTCTGGGGGGAAGGGGTAGATATAAACTGGCAGGCCATATGCATGTCAGTTATCACTGAAGCCATGCTGTGGATGGTACTACCCGAGGAACGCAGCTAGAGAGGAGGGAACCAGGCCTAGGACTGACCACTGATTCCTCAAGTAGGCTACCAGAGTAAAAACTTTCATGATGCACTTTGAAGCTAATAGTAACCATCTGGAAAGTGATCAGCAAGAGAAATGTAAAGCATCATGGAATATTCTGGGCAAGTTGCAAGGTACATGAGAGAGTGATGTGTACTTGTGCTGCTGCTGAGATGATAAGGGGTTACCCAGGAGTCTAGACTTTCCAGGAAGCAGTCCACAACATTTAACAATCAGAGTAATAGGGCTGTTTGTAAAAATAATACTTGCCTGACGATGTATAAGTAAGCCTAGGAATGGAAGAACTTGGAGGCAAAAAGAACCAGATGGAGGGCTAGTATAACATATGGGTGAGATGTTTCGAATGCAGCATCAGCAAGACTTGGTGATGTTCTGAGTGTGAAGGAGAGATGGGTGTTAAGAGGGAAATCAAGTCTCCAGAGGGCCAGGTTACAAGAGATGCACACCTCTAACCACATGTACCATGTGAGTTAGTTGTCAAGGAGAATCCCAGCAGAATCACTAACTCTAAATAGATGAGGTAAACCCCGTGAAATTATGCTATAAGAAGGCCATCACCTGTGGTCTTGTGAGGTCTACTTTGCTCTGAAGTTCTTGAATGCATAGGTGGTGAAAGCCACACATCAGATTGCAGCCTGATGACCAGCAGAACCATTAACTGCAATAGGAATACCAAGCGCTGCTATGTGCACCTGTAAGATATAACATATTTCCTAGCAGCCCAAAGAGCCAGTGCCTGCTGTTTATAAACATCACCACTACGATTCTAGGAGCAACTTCCCTGGGGGACTGAGAGCTATAAAAATTGGATATCTAGGAACAAAGAACAGTGCCTCTCTTGGGAGGACTGAGCCAGAGTCCTGGTAGGACGGGGACTCAAAGAGTGGACTCCAACACTTGGTTGAAGGCATTGAACCAACAAGCAAAACAGCTTTGGCCCATGCCTGGCATTAATGAGGCATGGGAGCAGGGTGGGTGGAACAAGTGACATTAAAACACTAGATCACATGGTCCTGGTTCTGTCCTCAGTACCCTCATTCCCACTTTTCTGCTACTAAGGAAAGAACTGCAGGAAATTCTACAAACTTGGTGACTTTATATAGACCCAGACCTCAGCTTTGTTTGTAAATTAAGCTTGGCAGATGGCAAAGACATAGCAAGATCAGCCCCATGCAAATCAGACGCCACATCCCTGGTGTCCTCTGATCCCTGCACCTGCTCATGCTCTGGAATCAGCACATCTCCCTGGCTGCAGAACTCAGAACCTCTTCCAGCCCCTCTGCCCTCTGCAGGGCTAGAACTCAACCTTGCAGGCGGGGACTGCCTCGTCCTGCATGGACACCATGCTGTTGCTGCCCAGAACCATGACGCCCAGCGCCTGGTGCAGGCCGTGCGTGTCCTTGTACCAGCGGTGCATGGCCGCTTTTAAAATTTTTATTTATTTATTTTCATGGTATTTGAAAGGCAGAGAGGAGAGAGCTCTTTCATCCTCTAGTTCACTTCCCAAATTACAATAGGAAGGGCTGGGCCTGGCTGCAGCTGGGAGCCCAGAACTCAATGCAGGTCTCCCTTGTGGGTGGCAGGGACTCAAGTATTTACAATCTGCTGCTTCTCAGGGTGCAGATTAGCAGGAGGCTGGATCAGAAGCAGAGGAGCCAGGAATTGAACGAGGCACTCTGATATGGGAGGCAGGGATCCTAACCAGTGTCTTACTGGCTGTGCCATCTGCTTGTCCCTCTATTGTTTCATATCAAACATTCAGGGGTCTATCGTACACTCTTTCAGTGGCAAATTTCATTCTTCACTTAGAGGAATTTCATTTCCTTCTATTTCTGGATATTTTTAATCATCCATTGTTGAGTATGCTATTTCAGAGATAATAATTGTATTTCTATCATTCAGATACAAAGCTGAACACCAGAGGTAAACATTTTATTTGGTTTGCAACTCGTTATACTTGTCATTTTCTGCTGTGTTCATAGTCTTTATTTTAAGGCTTTTCTCAATGCTAGTGTCTCTTTAGCCATGTCTCAATGGTTCCTTGATTTCTAGTTTATTTGTTGATCTGTAATAGTGTTATTTTGGTTCAAATTAGTTTCCTTAGCTGTGCAATTTCTCCTCTCTTTTTGTTGTTTTAACATTTTGTCTTTGAGACCTTATTTTGTTAATGTCATATTTTGTTAAGTTTTCCTTTTGCACAATGCAGTCTGGGGGAGTTGTCTTGCCTTTTGACTCTTGTTTCCTTCCAGACTGTTTTCTTTATCTGATGCCTTTTCCTCTTTCTTCCTCTCTCCCTCCCTCCTCCCTCTCCCTATTGCATCCCCCTCTCCCTCAATCCTCTCCTTCAGGTCACAGTGAATTCTGGAAATAAGTATTCAAGGTTTGCAACTTGCCTTCTTTCTGGAAAGCAGGTGAGAGCAAGTGCAGCAAACAAGAGGAAGAGCTACTTTTCAAACTTTATTACATGAAGTTTTACATTTGTTTAAATCTTGATTGATGATAAGGAATTTTTAGCACACCATAGTTTGTGCATTTCATTAAGTATTGTGGAGAATGCTCTCTGATCTGACTTTCTTTGCCCCAAATTTGCAGAACAATGTTTAAAGGGCACTGCTGGGGATTCCAAGAAAGTGTTTCCTGGGCCACATTAAGGGGGGAAAAAGCATGAAGTTCAGTGTTGGGATAAAAATAAAATTAGAGGCCGGCCCCGCAGCTCACTTGGCTAATCCTCTGCCTGTGGCGCCGGCACATCGGGTTCTAGTCCCAGTTGGGGCGACGGATTCTGTCCTGGTTGCTCCTCTTCCAGTCCAGCTCTCTGCTCTGGCCTGGGAGGGCAGTGGAGGGTGGCCCACGTGCTTGGGCCCTACACCTGCATAGAAGACCAGGAGGAAGCACCTGGCTCCTGGCTTTGGATTGGCGCAGCGCACCAGCTGTAGCAGCCATTTGGGGGGTGAACCAACGGAAGGAAGACCTTTCTGTCTCTCTCTCTCTCTCTCACTGTCTTAACTCTGCCTGTCAAAAAAAAATTAGAAATAGAGTGAAAAATGGACAGCCGTATTTCACATAGACTTTAAAGACTGTGATGGTTTTTAATTTAATTTTTTACTTAAATCATATACATATGCTTCCAAGAGTTAAAAAAAAGATACATTAAATTTTTTTTCAATGAATAGTTGCAGGTTAAAATCTCATACAATAAAGACTTAAAGGGGCTGGCATTGTGGCACGGCAAGTAAAGCTGCCGCCTGCGATGCCAGCATTCCACGAGGGTGCCGGTTCAAGCCCAGTACTTGAACTTCCAATCCAGCTTTCTGCTAATATGCCTGGATAGGCACAGAAGATGGTCCAAGTTCTTGGGCCCCTGCTACCCACGTGGCTCTTGGCTTTGGCCTGGCCCAGCCCTGACTATTGCAGCCATTTGGGGAATGAACCAACGGATAGAAGATCTCACTTTCTCTCTGTCTCTCCCTCTGCAACTCTTTTAAATAAATAAATAAAGAAAGAAATCTTCTAAAAAACAAGGCTCAAAAACAACCGAAGCATCCTTATAATCACACAGGGTATCAGCGAGGGGATAAAGCATGCCCCAAATCCACAATATCCTTTGCTCAAGATGTCTCCTGCTAAAAGCTGCTAAGCTGAACATCCCTGCCTTCACCATACTGCGCATTTATTTATCTTATAAAGCGACACTAATTCTTTCCTTACTGTTAGAGATTAATTCTCTGTGCTGACTTCAACAAGGCTTGACGTTTCTATTTGAGCTCAGCCACACTTTAAGCAACACCCTGGGAGACAGAGTCAGTGCTGTGTGCAGGGATTTAGCTGCACAGTTCACAACCAGATCAGCAAAAGGGTGGATAATTCCCTAGGTGCACTTTTAATTTTGTTGCCAGTGTTCGGAGTCCATCAGGCTTAGCGTCTCCAATGTGTGCCAGCAATGTGCAATGGGCAGAAACAGCACATCGTGGTGGAGCCTGTGCCCCTGGCCTCATGCCACCTGCCAAGCTCAGGAGGCACCGTCCTTGGCGTGCCCAGTGGTCACGCTGCTCGGTGCTGCTGGGTCAGACGTTCTTGAGAGCTGCTTCTCCTGCTTTCAGCGTGTCTGGCAGGTGCATCTCACCATTAGCTTCATTGTCCCTGTGTTCCTGGGATGAGTCACAGTGATTGCTTCACATGTCACCTTAACCGCGTGAGCGAGTCGGGGAGAGCTGTTTATTCATCTGAAAGTAGAATGATGTCTCCTAGTCACAATGGTTGAAGAGGCCGAATCACCGACTTGCTGGCATGTTTCACAGTGAGTGGTCAGCCAGTTACAGAAGCAACGTAGCAGCGGTGAAATATCTGTGTCCTAGGCCCAGCATCTTGACTTCTCCACTATCTGCATGATGGGGCAAGGTAGTCAGCCTCCTAATTTGTAAAATGGGAATAATAATGACACCCTTAGGGAGCATTGAAAAAAAAAACTATTACAAGTATATGGGGAATTCTTAGACCTGGGCAAATGTTCCTGTTGATGCAGTTGCTGAAGCTAATAACCATGTCATTATTTTACTTAAGAAGGCTGGCACCAAAGGTTCACTTTTTTATATAGTTTATATATTTTCAATGTTTAGTGAGTTGCTTTCACAATGAATATGCACATAATGAAACCAGATGCTTTTTATTTTCAGCTTTTAACATTTATTTTCAACTGTGCCAGATCACCTTGCTTTATGGATGAGAACACAGAAAACTAAAGACACCTGGCTGAGGTCACACAGCTGAGCAGGGGCAAGGTCAGCACCAAAGCTCTAGTACCCTTCTTTAAGTCCAGTGCTCTGCTTTTCCTTGTGTGTCAGGTTGACCAGTGTCGTATGTTCCAGCCATGTTCCTACAGAGCCATTCTAGCTGCTAGTAATTTCACAGTTTGGCTGTTATAATAGAGAGCCAAAAAATAATAATAACTCTGGCTGAACAAGATACTTACTTCCTATACGAAAGTCCAGGTGAGCAGTGCAGGGCTGGAAGGGGCATCCCATTATCACCAGGCTCCCAGACCTCCTCTGTCTCAATGTTCTGCCCACCTCTGTCCACCTCTGCCCACCCCTCCTCATACATCCTTCTTGGGTCTGAGACAGCCACTCTGGCTTCTACCATCCTTCCCACTTCTCAGTTGGTAAGGATATGAACAGAGGCAATTGCTTGGCTCATGTCTTCCATTTAAAAGCACACATTTTTATTCACATCCCATTTTTGTACATTTAGTCATATGGCTACATCTAGCCACAAGGGAGGCTTTGGCTGTGCCCACCTAAAGTTTTTATTTCATGTTAGGAAGGAAAACTACCTATTTGGAGATTAACAGACACGTACAGACTAAGCTTTAAGTAGTGTTATACTCTCCTAAAACTAAGGGGTTTCTAGATTTAATACAATAACTGGAAGATGTTATTCTACAAAGCATAATTATCCCATTTGTTGAGTGTGGTTCAGTGCAGTATTTTCTACCTAATGATCTACAAAATTCGTATGGAGTCCCCACAATCTTTATAAAGCCAATGGATAAAGAGACAGACAACAGAAAGTGCTGGTGAGGATGCAGAGAAGCGGTAGCTCCTATACTCTGCCAGTGGAAATGTAAAATAGTGCAGCCTGTTTGCAGAACATTTGGAAGCTTCATCTGACCCCAAAATTCCACTGCTAGTTACATACCCGAAAAGAAGTGAAAACTCATGCTCACACGCAGACTTGCATGTGAATGTTCATTAGAACATTATCCATGGTGCCCCCAAAATGGAAATAATCAAATATCCATTAACTGGTGAATGGACAAATGGGGTATATCCTTATGATGGAATACTGTTCCAACAAGACAAAGAAACAAAGTACTAACATACGTATGCTTCAACATGGATGTATCTCAAAGATGTGTTAAGTGAAAGAAGCCAGACACAAAAGAACCATGCAACTCCATTAATATGAAATATACATCATGGGCAAATCAGTAGAAACAAAGTAGATTAGTGGCTGCTTGGGGCTGAGGTAGGCGTGGGAATGACTATAAACAGGCACAAGGTTTCTCTTGGGGATGATGGAAATATTTTAAATTTTGATGATGGTGGTGGTGGCTGTAAAAGTCTGTAAACTTAATGAAAACCATTGAGTTGTACATTTTTCAAGGGCCAATGAAAGCAGTTCATATGTCCTCAACTGGCTGATCTAACAGACTAATTCAGCAAGGCTAGGGAAAGTACCTGTATTGGAGATGCCAGGGGTGAATATGCTTGCAAAGGGTTCATATCTTAGATTTTGTCAAGGAAAAAGCCACTGAAGGATATTTTGATTCTAGGTAGTGGTTTAGATAAATTAAATCAAATATTTACTATCTCATGACATCAGTGTTCAATACACATCCGATTGCTGTTATTTTTCAATGGATAGGTTCATGACTTTTTACTTTTTGTGTCTTATTCTCATGGTTTCTCTTCCTGTAATTTTCCCTCAGAGGGTGTTTTCCCATAACCACACCCAGGCCTCTTGAATTGCACTCTTTAATGAATCTTGCCCCGCGCCATTATTTATAAAATAAATGGGATGGGTACCATTAGAGGTCACATTGCTTCTTCTAGATGTAGCTTTCTATAAGTCTAAGTATTTTCATTTTCTGTGCAGCCTGGAACACCTAGAATGCAAGGATAACACCATGATTGGCCACTGGGAAAATTAAGTGGTTACAAATGCCATGGCCTGTGCAATGCCCAAGCATGGGAAAAAGTGAAACAAGAGAGTCGCAGCAAGCAATGGAGAAAGAAAATCCAAGAGATGAGTCCAATCTTCTGGGCCTTTGTATCAATAATAAATGGGGTGGGTGTTTGGCTCAGCAGTTAAGATACTGCTTAGGATGTCTGTATCCCATATCCGAATGTCTGTGTTTGAGTCTGAACCAAGAAGCTCTGCTTCCAATCAAGCTTCCTGCTAATGTGCATCCTGGGAGCCGGAGATGATGGCTCAGGGACCTGGGTCCCCGCCATCCACCCAGAAGACTGAAACTGGATTCCAAGTTCCTGGCTTTGGCCTGGCTCTGCAGGCATTTGAGGAGTGAATCAGCAGACAGAGTAAAACTCGTTTGTGTGTGTGTGTGTGTGTGTGTGTGTGTGTATGTCTGCCTTTCAAGTAAACTGAAAATAAATAACTTTTAAACACTATAAATTAACAGGTGATAATATAAGAGGGTACGGAGGAGAGTAGGCCAAGCCCATGACAAAGACAGCATGAAGTATTCTTCCCAGGGTCTCTGAGGTCCAATCCGACCTTCAACAGTTTCCATGACATCAACCCAGACTGTAAGAATTGATATTTCTAGTCATTCATTCATTTTTTCATATGCTCACCAATATTTCTTGAGTCCTTCTATAGCCAGGAGTAGGGGTGCTCTAAGGAGCCCTACTTTGGCTTCCTAGTCTGCCTGGGCTTCAAATTCATGATCATTTCAGTATCTTGTAAGTTTCTCCTTTCATTCTTTTAATTTCAAAAAAATTTTTATATTCTTGAATTTTATGAAAAATAATAAGGTCTAAAACTTGTTTTTTGTTCAAGCAATACATATTTCCAGAAAGTATTACCTATTATTTTGTTACTGTTTCCCTTTATCTAATATTATAAAATTCTTTCCAAGATCACATAATGGCTGCAAGTACAACTTTATGCTTAAGGTGAAAGACTTAAATGACCATAACTGCAACAGAATAAAGTTAGCCAACTTGAATACCAAGAACAAAATTTCCCAAAAACTACAGTATTCCCTCCAAAGATATCTCCTGGCCAATACAGCTTTGTGGGCAAACCCTTCAAACATTCAAAATACACGATTCTCATCCTTTGTAAACTACTTCAAAGTTCAAAATGGGAAACCTACCTATATTTTTTTTAAAAAATCCCACTCAAACCCCAAAATCCAGAAGTACCTTGGCACCAAAACTTAAAACAATAGCAACAACTATGAGACAATCTTACCAATAAGTGTAGATAGAAAACCTCAGGTAAAATACTTACAAATTAAATTAAAGATCATATTTAGAGACTTTCCACCATGTGCAAGTAGGTTTTCCTCAAAAAATGGAAAGATTTGTTAATGTTAAAAGATATATTAATATCCATGTTTGTGACAGATTGAAGAGAAAGTGGGGTCTGTTGACCCTGCCCTGGAATCCGGCAGAATTGTGAGTGCTTTGACCAGGTAGGACTGGTGGAAGTGACGCTAGGCCTGTTCAGAGTTCACCATGTAAGAAGACTGACAGCTTTCTTTTTAGGTTCTTGAAGCCCTGAGCCACATATATGTAGCTGAATCATGCTACGAGAGAGTCCACGTGGAAGGGCTGTGAGACCACATGGAGAAGGCCCAATCCCCGAGGATGCACCTTCCAGCTGTCCCCTCCAGGATGAAGAAAAGCCGCCCTGGACCCTCCAGATACCCCGGGGGCAACTCCTCACCATCCAGAGACCCCATTCAGCATCATATGGAGATAAGAGTCACCTAGCTGAGTGCTGCCCAAATTCTTCCCTCACAATCACAAAATGTAATCAGTTGTTTTATTTGTGGTAATTTGTTATCCAGTAATAAATAGCTAGAAAAACACCTCAGCAACATATGAACTAACACCTCATTTTAAAAAAAATGTCCCATTTATATTTGGAAGTCTTCCAACTTGCTAGCACAGCAGAAGGCAATCAATATTCCTATACTGTTATTGGGTGCAATTTTTGTGACTTCTCCAAAAGGTAATTTGGCAATATATATGCAAACATAAAATTTGCAGGCTATTGACCCAGAAATTTTATTCCTAGGCATTCCTCTTAAGGAAATCAGTCAGTGAGAGTATAGTGATCTGTGTTTAAAGATGTTTCCTGTAGCATATGTAAAGTAGAGGAACAACTGGCAACAATCTAAAGGCTCACCAGCTTAGGTCAGGTTCAGCAAAATACAAGCATCTTTCCAATAACATTTATGTGGTTATTCAAAAGGGATGCTTGGAAGACATAAACCAAATTGGTTACAATGATTTCTCTGAGGCCTAGAATATTGGAGGGGGGTGGAGGAACTTTTGCTTCCTTCCTTTCATTTCTTTTTCCTCCCCCTTATCTCTTAGAAAGTATTTAAATTTAAAAGAAATGAAGACACCGTATTTAAAAGGAGCCCTTCATGATGTTCAGTCTAACTGGGGTTCTGCCCTGGGGCTTGGGACCCACACTCAGAATGCAAAAAGCTCCCCGTTGGCCTGGCTTGTCCTCTCTTTGTGTCACTTCCTCCTGGGACTGTGCAGGGCAGGTATTTGCGAGCAGCCAGGACCCACATATTCAGGATCTGATGTCCTAGCCATTATCTCTCAATTTATTTGCATCAGGAGACATAATCAGGTATTTGTTAACAGAATAATTTCACTCTTCTTAGGCAGCCCTGGAATTAACAACATGACACAAAATTTACTTAGATTTTACCATTTGCCTAAAGTTTGAATCTGTCACATCATTGACCAATGCCTTCACCATCCTCCCTTAGGGTACCAGCTCCCCAGCCCTTACCTCTGGCCCCACTGGCTTGCTTCTGTGTGTGACCTATGAAACTGAACCCAATTAGGAGAGACCCAGTGCAGCCAAGGTGTTGTCATGCTCAGATCTGGAGTCCTTGCACTTCTAGGGCCTCGAGGTATTTCCAGTTCCTCTCCAAATCTCACTTAAACCCATTCCTGTTATATGGAGAACTGAAACTCTTCTTATTGTGATTGGCTTTTAAACTAACATGTAGCTACGGTAACAGCTGAGTGTTGGTGATAACAAGAAGTTTTATTTGTAGAAAACTTCATTTATTGTTAAAGCAGGTGTGTGTGTGTGTGTGTGTGTGTGTGTTCTTATCTATTTGAATCAATTATCAATTCCATTGCTAAATGGAGTTTGAACTGTTTGTATTAGAAGCAGGATGATGCTTGCCTAAGACACCTGGAATATCCAGGATGGGAGAGGAAAGCCGTCTTCCTAGCTGAAGTCAGAAACACTGAGAAATAGGTGCTGGTGTCTAAAATGGGTGCCGAAAACTCACCTTGGCATTTATTCTGCAGGAATCAGAGATAAAGAAGAGAGTTACTCAGTGTTTTGATTTTTAAGATCTTATCAATCAAGTTGCTTTCATTGTAGAACTAGAGGAATCTTAATTTTTCCTTAAAACATATGCTTGTTGCTATAATGCCTACAAACACAAGGAATTAGTAATCCCTCATCACCTCCTGTTTATAATCCCAAGCCTTCCAAGATGAACACGACTACCACTTGTGATATACATTTACAATACTTTATGCATATAGATATAGTTTAAGCATTTGTGTCTGTGGTATATGCGCACGTGTGTGTGTGTACATTTTTTAATTTTTAAATACAAATGGGATATAGATAAGTTAGGAGTAGATTCAACTATAGATAGCACAGACTCTCAAATTATGACTTGTCTGGGATAAGTGTTTGCTTCTTTCTCTCAAGAGAAAAACTAGCATGGGACTCTTGCCATTATATCCAGGGAAAACAGATTGGAAAAGGAAAGGAAAAAAGGGCACAACCTTCTCCTTTTCAAGGAAACTTATGATCCCACCTCCTTGACCAGAATTTAGTTAAATGGCCACACCTTTGCAAGGGAGGGGGGAAATGTAATATTTTAGCTGAGGGACATTTGCCCAGCCAAAAAACAAGGTTCCTTAATTTGACAGAGACTAGAACTGCTATTTGACAGGTAACCAACATTCTCTCCCAGTGTCTTACCTTCATAACTTTCTGTGACCTGCCTTTTCTACATAATCTATTGTGGATATATTCCCATTTTTAATAGCTGAGTAGGTTCTACTCCAGCACTCCGCCATAGCCGATCTAATCGCATTCCTATTGCTGGATATGTCAGGATTTTCCCCTTTTCCCCCTACAAAGAAAGTTTCTACCCTTTGCACATGAATACCATAAAGATAATTTCTATAATACCATTGGACTCTACCATTGGTAGGAGCCAAGTTCCTTTCTTGTGCTTCTTGAACACCATTCCTCAGGCTCTGGCAGGTGCTGCTTCTTGCCAACCCTAGCAGCCCTAAATCTCATTGCTCTGTAATGAACCCTATTCTCCCATTAAATACAGGATCTTTAACCCTCTTCTAGGAATTTTTCCATAGACTCACTTTCAAATGTCATGAAGATTTATATTCAAGAGCATGTATTACCACATTATTTGTAATAACAGCAAAACAACCACAAAACCACGGGGAAAAACAATATCCATCTTTCATTAGACGAGTCAAATAAATGATGCTATATTTATGTAACAGTACATATTGCGGTCATTCAAACTTTTTGATCTCTTTGTACTAATAGAGAAAGGCATATTAGAGGAAAACATGAGACAGTCATATATATGTAACATTATCATATTTGTGTTAAAAAATAAGAAACAACACAAACACATACAGTAAAATGCTACCTTAATATGACAAGTAGTATAAAAATTCAGCAGCCAAAATGTGAGTTTCCTCCACTGTGAGATGAATGAAACAACCCAGGCCAGGAGTTGGGAGGGATTCACCTTTGAGATCCAAGTCTGTCCTGTCCCAAACTGTGATTTGGTGGCAGCAGTCCACCACCAAATTTCACTGGGCTGGAAGAGTGTAGAACAGTGGCAGTGCTTTCAGAAATCCTGATGAATTGGCTCCCATTCTGTCTGCTCCCAGTCTACAGAGATTGGGCTCAGACAATAGTGAGGATGTAGGAAGTCCCCTTTCACCTCCTCATTTCCTGGGATAGGCTGGCAAGCTGTGTTTCATCCACTTCCCCGTCTCCTCATCCAGTCCCACCTCCACACCTGAACACCTGGGTTTGACTAAGGGAGGACAAGAGCCCTTTGCAAGAAGACTGAGGGAAATCAGCCACAGAGATTCATGGCATTTACTTACATTTCCTCCAAGTGATGTTGGTTTCTTGATATTTTAAAGATTTATTTCATTTATTTGAAAGGCAGAGTGACACAGAGAGAGGGAGAGACAGAAAGATTTTCCGTCTGATAATTCAGTCCCCTAAATTGCCACAATGACTGGGTCTGGGCCTGCCCAAAGCTAGGGGCCAGGAAATCCATTCAAGTCTTCCACATTGGTGGCAGGGGCCCAAGGCCCTTGGGCCATCTTCTGTTGCTTTCCCAGGTGCCTTATTAGGGAACTGGATTAGAAGCAGAGCATCCAGGACCAAATTAGCACTCAGATATTGGATGCTGATGTCACAAACAGTGACTTAACCCTCTGTGCCACAACTCCAGTCCCTGGTGTGTGTGTGTGTGTGTGTGTGTGTGTGTGTGTGATTTAATTAGCCTAAAATTAGAAAATAAATTGGAAGGAGCATTGCACATGACCACATCAGCTACAGTTGAAGGAAAAATACACCATTCTTTCATGATGAAAACCTTAAGCAAATTGGTTACAGAAGGAATATTCCTAACACAAGCAAGACAACTTATGACAAACCCATAGCCAGCATTGCATTGAATAGTGAAAAGTTGGAAGCATTATCCATAAGATCTGGAACCAGAAAAGTATGCCCACTTTTTTTTTTTGACAGTCAGAGTGGACAGTGAGAGAGACAGAGAGAAAGGTCTTCCTTTGCCGTTGGTTCACCCTCCAATGGCCGCCACAGCCGACATGCTGCGGTCGGCGCACCGCACTGATCTGATGGCAGGAGCCAGGTGCTAGGTGCTTCTCCTGGTCTCCCATGGGGTGCAGGGCCCAAGCACTTGGGTCATCCTCCACTGCACTCCGGGCCACAGCAGAGAGCTGGCCTGGAAGAGGGGCAACCGGGACAGAATCTGGTGCCCCAACCGGGACTAGAACCCGGTGTGTCAGTGCCGCAAGGTGGAGGATTAGCCTGTTGAGCCAAGGCACCGGCCAAATTAAGAGAGATTTAAAGTAAGCTTTAAACACACCCCAAGTAATTAATTGCATGCTAAACAAAATCTCATAACCCTTAAAAGAATACAACAAAATCCAAGGGGCAGCATTTTGGCACAGACGGTAAAGCTGCTGCTTGCAACTTTGGAATCCCAGGTGGGAGCACTAGTTTGAGTCCTGGCTGCCCCACTTCTGATCCAGCTCCCTGCTAATGCACCTGGGAAAACAGTGGAAGATGGCCCCAGTGCTTGGGCCTCTGCATCCATGTGGGAGATTTGGATGGAGTTCCAGACTCCTGACTTTGGCCTGGTCTAGACCCAGCTGGCCATTTAGGGTGTAAACCAGCAGGTAGAATCTCTCTCTCTCCTCTCTCTATCTTTCTCCCTCCCTCCCTCTCTCTTCCTTCCCTCTATGTACTTCTGCATTTTAAATAAATAAATCTTTTAAAAGATAAAAGAGGAATATAACAAACAATAACAACAACAAAAAGAACCTCATTCTTTAAGGGTGGGGAGAAGTCCTTATTAGTCACTTAAGGGGTGGAAGAACCTCTGGCTCCCAAGATCCAGGCTAGCTTTCTCCAGATGTTGCAGGCACAAAGGTCCCTGTGTTCAGTTCTGCAGTGTTGAGAGAGAGAAACACAGGGAACTCTGATGGCAAATACTATAATTGGTGAGAGCCATTCTAGAAGGGTGTGTCAGGGCAACCGTGTCTGGATAAGGGACAGTTAACCTGAGACCTGAACAAAGAGCAGGATGTGACTGGGTGGAAGGTGGGAGATAAGGGTACGAGGGTGGGGTGGATTCCAGGAAAAGGGGACCACATGTAGAAGACCTGGCATAGGACAGAGCCTGGAACTGAGAGACCAGAGTCTTGTCAGTGAGCACTTTAACATCAGCAGCCGGCATTCACTGAATGCCCAGAGCGGGCCGCCTGGGAGTGTAAAGGAGACCAGCCTTTAAGAAGATCACAAGCTGGGAGGAGGTCTGGGAAGAGTCAGATGAGGAAACCACTCTCACTGTACAGTTTGCTAAGGGTTATCAAGAAGTAAGCAAGAAAAGTGGGAGGAACGGAGAGACAGAATTGATATATCCTTGACCTCCCAGTGGAGGAGGGTCTGAGGAGATGATGGGAGCAGGTGATAACACATTGGAGCAAGAGGGTTCTCAGACATGGGGACCCATTTGTCCAAGGAAAGGTTTACCAATCAGACTACTGTCTGTGGTCTGAATGGCCAGAGGGAAGGTGTGGGTTTCCAGATGAGAATGGAGATGTTGGCAGAAGTCAGATCATGAAGGATCCTAATGCAAATCCCAGGAGTCTGAACTTTACCCAGTAGGCCATAGGTTGTCAATGGAGATGACATTACCTTCTTGGGTGTTATTTTGAACATTGTGGGGGAGTGTTCTGTCATAATGATGGGAGGGATGTGCTACAGCTGATTAGTGGGCAGGGACCAAGGACACTGGATATCCTGATATGTAAGGGACAGTCCCACACAATGAAGGGTTACTCTCTTTGCCCGTAGAATTCATGTAGGTAACGTGCCTGTTTATAATGATCCAAGTGGAGAACCTAACTCCCTTTTTTGTTACATGGAACCCAAAGTCTGTTGGTGGTAGTGGTAGTTTTGTTCACTTTAGTATAGTTTCATGAACCAGAACTTTAAGCAATGAAATTCCCTTTTAAATGAGAAAATTATTTTTATTTACAAGATTACTAAGAGCTGTCTCCATTTTGAAAAATGTTGCTTACTGTGGTGTTTAAATTGTCAATAGGACACAAATGTTGAGCTGAATCCAGAACTGTCACATGCCTGGCGATTCAACTGACACCTCTGACCACTTCCTTGTATCTTCCTGTATAGTTACACACAAGCAGTTGCAATCAAAATGCACACTATTGTATTCTAAATCATTTTAAAGGCACTTTTGATGCCTTTACATTACAAATAAGTTATGCAGCTTAGTATTTTTAAGTGTGTATGGAATGACTGTATTATCCCAAATTTCATTTGTGGAGATTAAAAGGGTTGGGAATATATATTTGAAAGAATCAACAGATGAAGCTTTGTATGCTAATGACAGAAATCAGAGGTCACATACAAAGCAGAGGCTGCTATGTGTGCAGTCACAGACATCTTTGAGAATCCAGTGGAAAGCATGATCTCATTTTCATGAAAAAAATAAGCACACACCCCCCAAGTTTCCATACAGTGTCAGCAGTGTACTCAGAGGTCAGGTGGAGCCCAAGCACTCACCATTGTCAGAGAGTGTATATCTGGTGATCCTGTGTTCTCAGAATAAAGAGCTAATCTGTCCACTATATACATTACAACATGGACATGGTGTTGTTTTCCTGGAAGGAGAATCCCTTCTCCCAGCTCACAGGAAGGATCTATTTTGTTTCATGAATAATCATCATCTTAGATAGGGTCTGACTCATCAAAAAAGGCTTGAGTAGCAGGAGACAGCCATTGGCAGACTGGACTCCGTAGAGGAATGTGTGCTGTATCCCTGACTGGGTAGTCTTCATTCAGGGATCCCTAGAAGACTCACTTTAACTGAGTCCTGCAGCAGACAGAAGTGTCACACATACCCGGATCCCAGTGATAAACTACAGCAAGGCTCAGTCTGAAATATTCCCACTACTACCCTTCTTTCTCACACCCACCACAACCACCAGAGTTACAGCTGAAGCAGAACACTCATGCTTGTGGAAACTGGACGGTGTGGAGGAGACCTACAGTGGAAATGCAGAAATTTTTGTTTTCCATACTGTTACATTGTGTACTATTTAACTGAAGAGAATTTACTGAATACAAATCATTCTCCAAAATAATTTGAAGTTAGCACTAAAAATGGACATGATTTGATTCTCCACACACAAATCTACAATCATTATTAGGTGTTATTTATTCCCTACCAATAATTTATAAAACCAATGGCAATACCCCAAAACTAAACAAAACTAAGATAATCAAAACACAGCAGAAAGAGCACGGAAAGAAAGATGTCAGGGAGGAGAGGCCAGCAGGGAGAGGGGGAGGAGGGGAATTTTATTGTACATAACAATAGAACACATAATTAACTGCATATGTTTAATATCCTATTTACAGTATTGTTTAAAGAAAACTTGAAGTAACAAGCCACAGAATCTTTCCCATGGAGAAAGGGGAAGTAAACATGGGAACTACTTCCATCTGGAACCCAGACAGTGAAACAGCTGATAGTCACAGTGGGGAGACAGCAGTGTAGACAAGTGGTTTCGAACTACACATGCTCCCTAAACTCTTTTAAATGCTGATACTTCACTCCCCACTACTCATGAAAATGAACCAAATCCTCTAATCATGCTAGGACAGAAAAGACAGTTGCCAATCAATCTTCCAGGACACCTGTCCATAATAACATCTAGCTTCATTAGGAAACAAATAGGTGAAGACTGGGAAGTATTTTTTAAATTTTCAATTAGCAACTCATTTTTGTTCTTGGATATACATCCCTTTAACCTTCATAATTTGGCATAGAATCTAAGAATTTATTCATGTATTTGTTGAATGTACAAGTGAATACAAATACATTACATAAACCAATGCTCTTAAATTGAGGACATCAAGGTTATTTTTCCTTCAATGATTCAAGCATGGCTTCTGCTGTAGCACTTTTAGTTTGAATTCCATATGCTTAGTTCCACAGACTCAGAAGTTAATTTAACATCTTGAAAAGAAGTCAAATTGGTACCCAAAAAGTGTGTTGGGCACCTACTATAAATACCCTTGCTGCTGATGGGCCTCTGCAAAAAGCACAAGGCAATGTCCTACCCTTAAGTTACAGGTCTATTTCTCCCTCCAGCTCTGGATGACGTAAAACCCCAGGCAAAATTAGGAGGTCAGCTGAGCTCCACAGCAAATGCCCTTCCTGTGGACCCTTGGTTGGCTGGCCACGTCACAGGGGACCGCAAGCCAAACCACAGGGGCCAGGAGGATTGACAGAAAGAGCACCAAGTCAGCTGAGGCGCAGACAAGCAAAGCGGAAGGGAGAAATGTGAAGTGCTAGGGCACTGTGCCTGTCGCTGGGATCAGCTTGCTCATCACGCTGCTGTCAGAGGCTCCCCTATGTTCTGAAAATCACAGCAGTGACTGAAAAGGCAGAATAGTTCTGAAAGGGCCAATGTGCACACTTTAAAAATGATTTCTCCATCAAAATGAAACTCAGAACCAGTAGAACAGGAAAGTGTGATAGTGAAGAGAAATCATAATGAAATGAAGAACTCAATAGATCAAATGACAAACACATTAGAGAGCCTTAAAAACAGTCAGTGAAGCAGAAGAGAGAATATCAGACTTAGAAGACAGAGAACAGGAAAGTTTACCGTCAAACCAAAGAAAAGAAGAGGAAATTAGAAATCTAAAAAAAAACTGTCGGGAATCTACAGGATACTATTAAAAAACCCAACTTTCGGGTTCTAGGAGTTCCTGAGATGTGGAGAGAGAGAAAGGATTAGAAGGCCTTTTTTGTGAGATACTAGCAGAGAAATTCCCGGGTTTGGAGAAGGACAGAGACATCCTAGTACAGGAAGCTCATAGAACCCCTAGGAAACATGACCACTACACACTGTAATCAAACTCACCACAGTGAAACATAAAGATTCTAAAATGTGCAAGAGAGAAACGTCAGATTACTCTCAGAGGATCTCCAATTAGACTCACAGCAGACTTCTCATCAGAAACCCTACAGGCTAGAAGGGAATGGCAAGACATAGCCCAGGTACTAAGAGAGAAAAACTGCCAGCCCAGAATATTATATCCTGCAAAGCTCTCATTTGTGAATGAAGGTGAAATAAAGACCTTTCATAGCAAACAGAAATTGAAAGAATTTTTAATCACTTGTCCAGCCCTGCAAAAGATGCTTAAGGATGTGTTACACACAGAAACACAGAAACATGGTCATCAATATGAAAGAAGGTAAAGGAAGGAAACCTCACAGCAGAAGATCACAGGAAGCTCAAAGCATATATTAGAAAATATCTTTGGAAAATGTGGGGCAAAGTTACTACTTATCAATAGTCACACTGAACATTAATGGCTTCAACTCTTCACTTAAAATACACAGACTGGCTTGGGTTAAGGAACAAAACCCATTTTTTTAAAAAAAATATCATGTAGGATCTTTGTCCTTAATGTGCTGTACATTGTGAATTAATACTATAACTAGTACTCCAACAGTATTTTTCACTTTGTGCCCCTATGTGAGGGCAAACTGTTGAAATCTTTACGTAATATGTACTAAACTGATCTTCTGTATATAAAGAGAACTGAAAAGGAATCTTGATGTGAATGAAAGGGGAGAGGGAGTGGGAAGGGGAGGGTTGCGGGTGGGAGGGAAGTTATGGGGGGGGAGCCATTGTAATCCATAAGCTGTACTTTGGAAACATATTCTTTAAATTAAGCTTTATTTAAAAAAAGGAACAAAACCCATCTATTTGATGACTACAAGAAACACATCTTTCCAACAAAGATGCATGCAGACTGAAAGTGAAAGGCTGGAAAAAGATATACCATGCCATCAGATGAAAAATGATTGGGCGTAGCCATCTTAATATCAGACAAAATAAACTTTAACACAAAAACTGTTAAGACAAAGGGGGCACTATATAATGATTAAGGGATCAATTCAACAGGAAGATACAACAATTATGAATATATGTGCACCTAGTTACAGGGCACCAGTTTATTTAAAAGATATGTTAAGGGACTTCAAGGGAGACTTAGACTCCAATACAATAGTACTGGGGGACTTCAATACTCCACTCTCAGAAATAGACAGATCAACTGGACGGATCAACAAGGAAACATCAGATTTAGTCGACACTATTGCTCAAATGGATCTAACAGATATCTACAGAACTTTTCATCCTACACATAAAGAATTTACATTCTTCTCAGCAGTGCATGGAACCTACTCTAGGATCAACCACATACTAGGCCATAAAGCAAGTCTCAGCAAATTCAAAATAATTAGAATCATACGATGCAGCTTCTCAGACCACAGCAGAATGAAGTTGGAAATTAGCAACTCAGAAATCCCTAAAGCATATGCAAACACATGGAGATTGAACAACATGCTCCTGAATGAATACTGGGTCATAGATGAAATCAAAAGAGAAATTAAAAACTTTCTGGAAGTAAATAAGGATAACAGCACAACATACCAAAACTTATGGGATACAGCAAAAAAAATCAAAGCAGTGCTAAGAGGAAAGTTTATAGCAATAGGTTCCTACATCAAGAAATTAGAAAGGCACCAAATAAATGAGCTTTCAATGCATCAAGGATCTAGAAAAACTGCAGCAAACCAGACCCAAATAGTAGGAAAAGAGAAGTAATTAAAATCAGAGGAGAAATCAACAAGATTGAATCCAAAAAAAAATTACAAAAATCAGCCAAATGAAGAGCTGGTTTTTTGAAAAAATGAATAAAATTGACACCCCATTGGCCAAACTAACTAAAAGAAGAAAAGACCCAAACTAATAAAATCAGAGATGAAAAAGGTAATGTAACAACAGACACCACAGAAATAAAAAGAATCATCAGAAATTACTACAAAGAGTTGTATGACAGCAAACAGGGAAATCTATCAGAAATGGATAGATTCCTGGACATATGTGATCTACCTAAATTGAGCCATAAAGACATAGAATACCTAAATAGACCCATAACTGAGAAACTGAAACAGTAATAAAGGCCCTTCCAACAAATAAAAGCCCAGGACCAGATGGATTCAATGCTGAATTCTAACAGACATTTAAAGAGGAACTAACTCCAATTCTTCTCAAACTATTCAGAACAATTGAAGAAGAGGGAATCCTCCCAAATTCTTTGTATGAAGCCAGCATCACCTTAATTCCTAAGCCGGAGAAAAATGCAGCATTAAAAGAGAATTACACACCAATATCCCTCATGAACATAGACACAAAAATCCTCAATAAAATTCTTGCCAATAGAATACAACAACACATCAGAAAGATCATCCACCCAGACCAAGTGGGATTTATCCCTGGTATGCAGGGATGGTTCAATGTTCACAAAAAAAAAAATCAATGTTATACACATTAGCAGACTGCAGAATAAAAACCATATGATTATCTTAATAGTTGCAGAGAAAGCATTTGATAAAATTCAACACCCTTTCATGATGAAAACTCTAAGAAAATTGGGTATAGAAGGAACATTCCTCAATACAATCAAAGCAATTTATGAAAAACCCATGGCCAGCATCCTATTGAATGGCGAAAAGTTGGAAGCATTTCCACTGAGATCTGGTACCAGACAGGGATTCCCACTCTCACCACTGCTATTCAATATAGTTCTGGAAGTTTTAGCCAGAGCCATCAGGCAAGAAAAAGAAATTAAAGAGATACAAATTGGGAAGGAAGAACTAAAACTATCCCTCTTTGCAGACGATTAGATTCTTTATTTAGGGAATTAAAAGAACTCTACTAAGAGACTACTGAAACTCATAGAAGAGTTTTGCAAAGTAGCAGGATATAAAATCAATGCACAAAAATCAATAGCCTTTGTATACACAGGCAATGCCATGGCTCAGAACGAACTTCTAAGATCAATCCCATTCACAATAGCTACAAAAACAATCAAATACCTTGGAATAAACTTAACCAAGGACGTTAAAGATCTCTACGATGAGAATTACAAAATCTTAAAGAGAGAAATAGAAGAGGATACCAAAAAATGGAAAATTCATCCATGCTCATGGATTAGAAGAATTAATATCATCAAAATGTCCATTCTTTCAAAAATAATTTGCAGATTCAATGTGATGCCAATCAAAATACCAAAGAGATTCTTCTCAGATCTGGAAAAAATGATGCTGACATTCAAATGGAGACACAGGAGACCTCAATAACTAAAGCAATTTTGTACAACAAAAACAAAGCCGGAGGCATCACAATACCAGATTTCAGGACATACTACAGGGCAGTTGTAATCAAAACAGCAAGGTACTGGTACAGAAACAGATGGATAGACCAATGGAATAGAATAGAAACACCAGAAATCAATCCAAACATCTACAGCCAACTTATATTTGATCAAGGATCTAAAATCAATCTCTGGAGTAAGGAGAGTCTATTCAATAAATGGTGCTGGGAAAATTGGATTTCCACGTGCAGAAGCATGAAGCAAAACCCCTACCTTACACCTTACACAGAAATACACTCAACATGGATTAAAGACTTAAATCTATGACCTGACACCATCAAATTATTAGAGAGCATTGGAGAAACCCTGCAAGATATGGGACTGTTAAAGACTTCTTGGAAAAGACCCAGGAAGCACAGGCAGTCAAAGCCAAAATTAACTGTTGAGATTGCATCCAATAGAGAAGTTTCTGTATTGCAAAAGAAACAGTCAGGAAAGTGAAGAGGCAACTAACAGAACGGGAAAAAATAATTGTAAACTATGCAACAGATAAAGGGTTAATAACCAGAATCTACAAAGAGATCAAGAAACTCCGCAACATCAAAACAAACAACCCACTTAAGAGATGGGCCAAGGACTTCAGTAGACATTTTTCAAAAGAAGAAATCCAAATGGCCAACAGGCACATTAAAAAAGTGTTCAAGGTCACTAGCAATCAGGGAAATGCAAATCAAAACCACAATGAGGTTTCACCTCACCCTGGTTAGAATGCCTCACATGCACAAATCTACCAACAACAGATGCTGGTGAGGATGTGGGGAAAAAGGGACACTAACCCACTGTTTGTGGGAATGCAAACTGGTTAAACCACTATGGAAGTCAGTCTGGAGATTCCTCATAAACCTGTATATACCCTCCCATACAACCCAGCCATCCCACTCCTTGGAATTTACCCAAAGGAAATTAAATTGGCAAACAAAAAAGCGGTCTGCACCTTAATGTTTATTGCAGCTCAATTCACAATAGCTAAGACCTGGAATCAACCTAAATGCCCACCAACAGTAGACTGGATAAAGAAATCATGGGATATGTACTCTATAGAATACTATACAGCAGTCAAAAACAATGAAATCCGGTCATTTGCAACAAAATGGAGGAATCTGGAAAACATCATGCTGAGTGAAATAAGCCAGTCCCAGATGGACAAATATCATATGTTCTCCCTGATCGGTGACAACTAACCAAGCACAAAAAAGGAAACCTGTTGAAATGAAAGGAACACTATGAGAAACAGTGACTTGATCGGCCCTTGTCCTGACTGTCGAGGAACAACTTAATACTTTATCCCTTTTAGGATTTTATGTTGTTCTACTTAATACTATTGGTTGAACTCTGTACTTAACACACAATTATTCTTAGGTGTTGAAATTTAACTGAAAAGTGATCCCTGTTAAATATAAGAGTGGGAATAAGAGAGGGAGGAGATGTACAATTTGGGACATGCTCAATCAGACGTGCCCCAAATGGTAGAGTTAGAAATGTGCCAGGGGATTCCAATTCAATCCCATCAAGGTGACATGTACCAGTGCCATCTCACTAGTCCAAATGATGAATTTCAGTTTACAATTGATTGCACTTATAGGTCTAAGAGTCAAAGGGCCACATAAACAAGACTAGTGTCCGCTAATACTAACTGATAGAATCAAAAAGGGAGAGAACAATCCAACATGGGAAGCAGAGAGAACTTCCACTTTGACTATGACCTTGTCTAAATATGATCAGAGTCAGTGAACTCAAAAGGCTTCCATAGCCTTGGCAACTCATGACAAAAGCCTAGGGAGATTACTGATGCCATAAACAAGAGTGTCAAATTGTTAAGTCAACAACAGGAGTCACTGTGTACTTACTCCTCATGTAGGATTTCTTTCCTTAATGTGTTGTCCAATGTGAAGTAATGCTATAACGAGTACTGAAACAGTATTTTACACTTTATGTTCTGAGTGGGTGCAAACTGATGAAATCTTTACTTAATAGATACTAAATTGATCTTCTCTATATAAAGATAATTGAAAATGAATCTTGATGTGAAGGGAATGGGAGAGAGAGTGGGCGATGGGAAGGGTTCAGGTGGGAGGGAAGTTATGGGGCCGGAAGCCATTGTAATCCATAAACTGTACTTTGGAAATTTATATTTACTAAATAAAAGTTTAAAAAAATTATTCCTCCAAATAGTACTGAGTAGTATATCATGTGGGTTTCTTACAATTTGTTTATCCATTTAACAACTGACAAACATGTCCTAGTTATTACTATCATTATAAATAAAGCTACTATAGACATTTGTGTGTAAGATTTTTTGTGTGTGGGCATATCAGTAAGTCTTCTTTTCTCTTGGGTAAACATCTAGAAGTGGGGTTACTGGGAAATAAAGTCCATGTTTAACTTTTTAATAATTGTCATACTGTTTTCCAAAGTAGCAATACCATTTTGCATTCCCATGAGCAATACACACACTTTCTTTTTTTAAACTTTTATTTAGTAAATATAAATTTACAAAGTACACTTTATGGATTACAATGGCTTCCCCCTGCATAACTTCCCTCCCTCTTGCACCTCTCCCATCTCCCGCTCCCATTCCATTCACATCAAGATTCATTTTCAATTATCTTTATATACAGAAGATCAGTTTAGTATATATTAAGTAAAGATTTCATCAGTTTGCACCCACACAGAAACGCAAAGTGTAAAATACTGTTTCAGTACTAGTTATAGCATTACTTCACATTGGACAACACATTAAGGACAGAGATCCTACATGAGGAGTAAGTACACAGTGACTCCTGTTGTTGACTTAACAATTTGACACTCTTGTTTATGGCGTCAGTAATCTCCCTAGGCTCTAGTCGTGAGTTGCCAAGGCTATGGAAGCCTTTTGAGTTTGCTGACTTTGATCTAATTCAGACAGGGTCATAGCCAAAGTGGAAGTTCTCTCCTCCCTTCAGAGAAAGGTATCTCCTTTGATGGCCCCGTTCTTTCCACTGAGATCTCACTCGCAGAGATCTTTCATCTAGGTTGGTTGGTGGTGGTTGTTGTGGTGGTGGTGGTGTTTTTTTTTTTCCAGAGTGTCTTGGCTTTCCATGCCTAAAATACTCTCATGGGCTCTTCAGCCAGATCAGAATGCCTTAAGGGATGATTCTGAGGCCAGAGTGCTGTTTAGGACATCTGCCATTCTATGAGTCTGCTGTGTATCCTGCTTTCCATGTTGTATCATTCTCTCCCTTTTTTATTCTATTAGTTAGTATTAGCAGACACTAGTCTTATTTGTGTGATCCCTTTGTCTCTTAGACCTATCAGTGTGATCAATTGTGAACTGAAATTGATCACTTGGACTAGTGAGATGGCATTGGTACATGCCACCTTGATGGGATTGAATTGGAATCCCCTGGCACATTTCTAACTCCACCATTTGGGGCAAGTCTGATTGAGCAAATACACGCACTTTCTAATGGCTCTGTGTCCTCACCAGCATTTGGTATTGTCAGTTGTCTTTTTTTTTTTTTAATTTGATAGGTAGTTGTATGTCACTATGGTTTTAATTTGCATTTCCTGGATGACTAATGTCTTTAAGCATCTTTTCATACATTTGTCTGTCATCATTTTTTTAAAGGATTTATTTATTTTGAAGGAGAAGGAAAGTCAGAAAGAGATCTTCCACCCGCTGGCTCACTTACCAGATGATTCAGGGCTGGGTGAGGCCAAAGCCAGGAGCCAGGAGCTTCTTCTGGATCTACTGGGTGGGTGGCAGGGGCACAAACATTTGAGTCATTTTCTGCTGTTTTTCACAGGCCATTACGAGGGAACTGGATAGGAAGTGGAACAGCCAGGACTTGAACCGATGCCCATATGGGATGCCAGCATCACAGGCAGCGGCTTTATCCACTATGTCACAACACTGTCCCCTTATTTGGCATTCTTAACTCTTTGAAAAAGTATTGGTTCAGATCTTTTACTCATTTTTTTGAATTGGGTAGTTATATTGTTATTATCATCATTATTTTTTTCTTACCTATTTTCAGAGACATTTAACATTTTTGTGATATTTGTCCTTGTGCTATAATATTAATTCAAAATATCTTGCCAATTTGTCATTTTTATTATTTGCATACTTTGTTATAAAAAATAGGTGCTCTGTGTAAAGAGTTGTGGATTTGCAGGTTTTATTTCTTCAATTACCTTGAAGTTACCTGTCCACT
Organism: Sylvilagus floridanus; assembly: GCA_949820135.1. Taxonomy (NCBI): domain Eukaryota; kingdom Metazoa; phylum Chordata; class Mammalia; order Lagomorpha; family Leporidae; genus Sylvilagus; species Sylvilagus floridanus. The sequence continues at coordinate 59,156,445 of OX463243.1, forward strand.
GACCTCTCTCTTCCATTTTAACCATTGAGAGATCAGCAGTGGACAGATTATTGCTCCTTTGCTGATAATCTCTTTTCCTTTGGCTGCATTTAAGACAGTCTCTTTGTATTTGACTTTCTGTATTTTCATTACTATGTATCTGCCAGGCCTAAGCCAGGAGCCATGAACACCATCCAGGATATCCAAGTGGGTATCAGGGACCCAGCACTTGTACTATCACCCACTGCCTGCCAGGATGCATTAGCAGGAAGCTGGATCAGAGACAGAGCATCCAGGACTCAAACAGGCACCCTGATATGGGACGTCAATTTCACAAACTCTCGCTTAACCCACTGTACCACAACACTCACTCCTCAATTTCTTTCATCAGTACTTTGTAAATTTCACTGTGGAGGCTTTTTACATCCTTGATTAGATTTATTCCAAAGTGTATTTTTTTGTCTATTGTGAATAGGATTGCTCTTATAAGTTCTTTTTCACTAAGTTCATTATGTTGCATAAAAATGCAACTGGTTATATATTGATTTTGTACCCTGCAACCTTACTGAATTTGTTTAGCAGTTCTAATAGTCTTGTAGAGTCTTCAAGTTTCTCTCTATATAGATCAAGTCATCTGAAAACAGGAATAATTCCATTTGGAATTTTAAAAGAATTACAAAGAAGCTTGCATGGCTACAAATTCTAAATCACTTTCATAAATAATGAAATGTTAATAATAAAACCTTAAGTACTACCATTATTTCTAATATATTTCTAATTAGTTCTTTCAGTCTTCGGTTTGAACATAATTTATCTTCTTTTCTACATAGAAAGCACTTATGCTGTAATTTCCACACAGAATGGAGAATTTTCATTTATAAAAATTACTTCCTCATTGTCTTTTGAATTAAACTCCTATTGAAATGAGATAATTATGTTTAAATTTCTTAGATTAGGTTATTTTAAACTGACAATGGTTCCTTTTCAAAGAACATTTGTGATACATTTGATACATCTATACACAGAAAAATTTTTAGTTGTTTTTCAAAGATATCATTCTAAGACTATAACCATAGTTCCCTACCTCCTCCTTCCTTCCTTTCCTTTGTTTTTTAAAAATTTTTGATAACATACTTTAAATTTACTTTATAATCACAGACTTAATATTCCACTAAATATATTGTTCAATAAGGAAAAGCAGAAAGACCACTGTTCCACAGGGGCATAGCCAAGGGCTACAAACAATAATCAACTCATGTCAATTCCACTCTTACACATTCAGGGTTTTTTGGTCATCTATTTATTAGCTACCACAAATCAGAAAAAACATATATTTGTCTTTTTGGGTCTGGCTTATTTCACTAAGCATAATGATCGTCAGTTGTATCATTTTGTTGCAAAAGACAGGAATTCATTCTCTTTAATGGCTGAATAGTATTCTATCATGTAAATAAGCCACATTTTCTTTATCCATGCATCAGTTGATGGGCATCTGGGTTTAGCAATAAATAAGGTGAATTCCTAACATGGACACAGTATCACACAGAGGTTAAGAACGATGGTGTTAAAGGTAGTCCCATTTGATTTTTAAAATCTCTCCCTCCCTCCCTTCCTTCCTCCCTATGAAAGAAAGAGAGTGAGAAGTCAGAGAGAGGGAGAGAGAAAGATCCGCCATCCACTGGTTCACTTCCCAAATGGCCACAGCACCCAAGGCTGAGGCATACTGAAGGTGGGAGTCAGGAACCCCATCCTCATCTCCCACATAGGTGGCAGGGGCCCTTGCACTTGGGCCATCTTCTGCTGTCTTCCTAGGCACATTAGCAGAAAGATCTATCAGAAGTGGAGCAGTGGGGACTTGAATCAGTGCTGCAATATGGGATGCAGGCATCACAAGCAGTGGCTTAACCTGCTGTTAAGCCCCACAACAGATTTTAAATCCTAGACCTACTAGTATCTGGTTGCATAACCTTAGGCAAGCCATTTAATCTTTATAACAAATATTTACTTATTTTTATCTGAAAGGCAGAGCATCCAAGAGAGAGGGAGAGACAGAATTCTTCCGACCACTGATTCACCCCCCAAATGCCCACCACCGCCACTTTGGAGTGGGCCAGGCCAAAGCCAGGAGCTCAGCACTCCATATGGGCTCCAACATGGGTAGCACAGACCCAAGCACTTGAGCCATCATCCCCTTCCTATCAGGATGCGTCAACAGGAAGCTAGATTGGAGGTGGAGCATCCGGGACTTGAACCAGCACTCTGATGTGGGATGTCAGCCTCGCAAGTGGCAGCACAACCAGCTGCACCACAACACCAGTCCCTCATTCCTCATCTGTGAAATGAAGATAACAATACCTATCTATGGGGATATTATGTTGATTTTAGAGGATCAAGCTTTGGGTAGGTGTTCATTAAAACACAAGTCCTCCTCCTTCTCCTCTTCTTCATCAGAAACTCCAAAATGGAGTAGTTAAAAATATAAGTTAGAGTAAGCACTGTCCTTATCAAAATTTGAAATTTGCTTTCACAGGAAAGATATTTATTTCTATGAAATCTTTACACTAAGGCAGTGAGGAAAACATCATTGTATTCTTTGTACAGGATGTCAGGTGTTTTTACATATGCCTTTCAGATGACTTTCACAACCTCTAGACAAGAGGGGTTAAGTGCCCATTTTACAGGTAGAAATTTAAGCTTGTAGGGCTAAGTGGTTTGACCAAGATTACATGGCTCTTATCTTACAGAATCACTTCTCAACCCTATGTCTTTTGACTTCAAGGTTTGTGCTATTTTAATTAAACTTCCAAAACAGAGTTGCTTCGGGGAGTATTCAAACTGGATACCCACCTTCACCTTGTCCAGATCTGAACTGAAAACACCAGATTCTCAGTAGCACAGGCTTGGAGAGCCCTCCGTGTTTATTATTTCTTTCATCTACAATCTAACTACACCAAAGGAACCTAGAATTCAGTAAGCCAATAACCACACCTGCCGCCGGCATACAGCCTGACCCTGTGGGCTCTCCCTTGCATGTAGTTAGAGCATTTCACTACCCTGGACAGCACTCTCCCTTGGCTGGGAGATCAGATGGAGCTGGGTCTGGGCTGACTATGTCTCTTGCTGTCCCACGGACACACTCACACTAAGAACCAGTCAGCTGGGGGCTGAAGAAGTTACCTGAGTCAGCAAGGCTGGCATTTCCTCCTACACATTTTTTTCCAGCTCACTGCAATGGTAGCCAGGAGTGGCTGGAGAATTCTGATAACAGCTTGCTGGTTGGATTCCAGGGGAGAAGCTCGGATTCTGCTGAAGTGTCACCAGAGGGTGGAGAAATCCTGACAAAGGAAGTTAATAATGACCACTCTGGAAACTTTCGTCTGCAAACTTTGACTACTTCCAAGGGCGCCTTCACAACTATTTAAAGCAGCACCTTGGAGCTAACCAAGACCTCAGAAAATGAAACAAGCCCTGTGAACGGAAATGAATGCCCAGTCTGTGACCCACTTAAGTAGACATTACACTTCTTGCCACGGGCCTGCCAGAGAGTGCACCTTGAGTTAATGACACGAGGCCTTCATTTTTATCACCCTTAGATGGAAATTGCACAACTGTCTCCTAATTTCCTTACAGAATTGTGCCCTCTTTTTCCCTTCCCTCCATTCTTGGTAGCTTTTTCCAGTGACTGCATAAAAATACAACAAACAAAGAACTGAGAGAGGTGACTGGCTCAAATGACTGCCAATACTGACATGTTAAGCTTCTACTTACTATGCAATATCAAAGTCATGAAACTTGAGTGAAGGAAATTTGTATTTCTGTAAGTTGAGGCATTATTTGGCACACTTGGGGTGATTAATAAATGTTCTCTTAAGATCTTCCAAGGTAGAAATTTGATCAACTTTCCTATTTATAACTTCTTTAACATTTAATCTATCTATATTCTTGCCTAATGCTGTCCAATAGAAATATGTGAGTCACATATTTCTTTTGAGTTTCTAGCAACTACCTTAAAAATAGATGGAATTTTAAACTAATAAACATTAATTCAACTCATCCAAAATATTATTTCAACATATAATCAATATAAAAATTTATTAACGAGATACATTACATTCTCTTTTTTTCCCCAAGTCTTCAAAATCTAGTGTGTAGGAGCCGGCACTGTGGCATAGTAGGCTAAGCCTCCACCTGTGGCACCAACATCCCATATGAGCACCGGTTCATGTCCTGGCTGCTCCTCTTCTGATCCAGTTCTCTGTATATGGCCTTGGAAGGTAGTGGAAGATGGCTGAAGTCCTTGGACCCCTGCACCCTTGTGGGAGACCTGGAAGAAACTCCTAGCTCCTGGCTTCAAATCAGTACAGCTCCAGCTGTCTGTTGAGGCCATTGAAGAGTGAACCAGCAGAAGGAAGACAGTCAGTCTTCCTTCCTTCCTTCCTTCCTTCCTTCCTTCCTTCCTTCCTTCCTTCCTTCCTTCCTTCCTTCCTTCCTTTCTCTCTTTCTCTCTCTCTTTCTCTCTCTCTTTCTCTCTCACTTTCTCTCTCTTTCTCTCTCTCTCTTTCTCTCTCTCTTTCTCTCTCTCTCTCTCCCCCTCCCTCCCTGTCTCTCTCTCTCTCTCTTTCTGTCTCTCTCTACCTCTCAAATAAATAAATAAAATCTTTAAGAAATCTAGTGTGTATTTTAAACTTACAGCAATTCCCAGTTAGAATTTTTAACATTTTAAGTGCTCAACAGCCTCATTTAGCCTGTGGTTACCTTGTTGGACAACATAGTTGTATTGAAGTAAGTTAGAAGAAAAAAAAATCAGTATACAAGTAGAATTACTAAATGTACAACTCTCCATGTAGAGATATTTAACGCATTTTTCCTTTTGCATAAATTTTATTCCCTAATGGAGTAAGTAGAGAATCAATAGTAATCAATCCACACCATTTCAGTCTAATGTTGAGGGAAGCAGAAACTGAATGAGGAAAATCCCCAAGTTGTAGACTCTCTTAAAGGCCTAAAGGTTTCTAACTAAGAGGATCCTGCCCACCCAAAAAGGGATATTTAAATGAATCAGTAATGACAACAAGTGACCTGGGAGAGGGTGAGGTGGTGCTGAAGGATGTGTTACTTCTGATCCTCACTTATCTGGATATTTTTTATTCCAAGTCTATAAATTAATACTTTTGAAGTATACAAATATGTTGCTCCTTACATTTAATTATCAGCCTTAAATTTTTTCTGTGCTACAAATCTATGAAGTGCAAATTTTAAATTCCAATCTCATCCTAAACAGATGAGTCTAAGTTGCCAAGTTTCTGGGTCCTCCAGTAAAAGATCTTTAATTACTTGCAAGTAGTTTGCAAAGTGGCCTAGGACACTGGCTCTGGATTCTGAAAGACCTGAGTTCTCATTTAGCTTTCTCAGTGGGAGGACTTGTGACTTCGTGTGAGTTTCTTAAATTCTCTTCCTACCATCTGCATAGTGAAGATAATACCAGTCAGTATCTGTCACCCAAGACTGGAGAAACAGCTTACTAAGACAATATGCAAAGCTCCTACAAAATTGCCCTTAAGTGTTAGTGGTTACTCCTGGTTACTTTATAGTTTTGATTATCCTTAGGTACCCATTCCTATCTAGTAAAATCTTTGAAGTGGCTTCCTCACGTTGGTTGAAAATTTCCTTACAGTAACAGCCAAACAAAGGGCTATATAAAATAATATTTCTTCCGACTCCAAAAGGCTCCCTCCCCAAACAGCCACTTGGGAACCAAAGACACTGAAAAGTAATTTATGGCCTGATTTGTCAGCCCATAGCAGCAACAGTGTGAACTAGGAAGAAACAGGGAGCAGACACATCCCTTGCCGGAGGGCTCCCAGCAGAGTCTTACAGATTCCCCTGTAGTGTGCTATGGCTCGGATTCAGTGCACAGCTCTAGTTATTTGACTAAATGCCTAAAGGAGAAAAACTACAACAACAACAACAAAAACAGCTGCAGAGTCCCGCCTGCACTGGGAGATCTTGTGGCAATAACAAACCAGCTACCTCTACAAGGGAAGGGGGACCACGTGGCACAACCAGTTATACCCTCTGATATTCACCAAAAACACAGGAGAGATTTTCAAATAAATGGCCACTCATGAGAAATAAGAACTTTTAAAAATTGGAAGAGAAAAACAGCAGTACAAGATCTACTGGCCTTCTATGCAAGCAACACGCATTTAGGCTCTTGTCAGAAATGAGTACTCAGAGAACCCTTCTTCCTTTACGTCACATCATCACCGATCTAGAAACAGTGTTGCTCATTCACATGGGTGGATTAGCATCTCTGAGATGTCACTCTGGCCAGGCTACTTTGATCTGTTCCATTGCTCAGGCTCCTGGATCCTTACTGCTCAAGCCCCACCCGAGAAACTGGAGTACCCAAGAGATGTCTTAGAGATCAGAAGCCTGGCTTTGAGCCAAATCAACCATTAGGGTTTTGGTCCTGCCCTTTACTAACTCGAAATCTTGACAAATTTCTCTCTAAGTTGCCTCAGTGTCTTCCACAAACAACAGATAGAAAAGTTCCTACTTTATAGGATTGCTATTAGGATCAAACAAGAATGTGTACAAACTGTTCAGCATAGTGCAAAGCACAGGGTAAGATTTCAACACTTGTTCACTGTTTCTGATGGGAGTGTGTCTTAAACATTTCTAGGGTCTCTGACACTCTAAAAACTTGCCAAATGATAACAACATTTGCAGTAACAACAACTCATACACCCAGAGCAGAGTACAAGACCACTTACCTGACTCCACAAGAACTTCCATAGCGTAAGAACACCTGTAGCCAAGGAAGCAAGAAGAAACAAATGTCAGCAAGGTGAGTTACTTAACCCAAGTCAAGAGCCAGTTAGAGGGGCTGTAGGCTGCCACTATGATGCCAATGTCCCAACTGGGGCACCAGTCTGAGTCCCAGCTGCTCCACTTCTGATCCAGCTCCCTGCTAATGTGTTTGGGAAGGCAGCAGTGGATGACCCAACTGCTCCCCAAGTGGGAGACACAGATGGAGTTCAGGCTCTTGGCTTCAGCCTGGCCCAGCCTTGGCTATTGCAGCCATTTGGGGGAGTGAACCAGCAAATGGATGACTGAGTCATTCTTAGTCTCTCTCTGTCTCTGTCCATCTCTCTCTCCTCCCCCTGCTTTCAAATAAAGTAAAATAAAAATCAAAAATAAATCTTTAAGTAAAAGCATGCCAATCAGATTTTTTTAGCTAGTTAGAGGCAGAGCTGAGGTTCAAATTCAGATTTCTTGACCTTTAATTCTGTGATCTTATCAGTGCAGAGTTTGTATGGTTAGAATAGCTCATGAGTTGGCAGAGCATGAATGACCGTGGAGAAAAACCCTTCTAAATTTCTAATTCATTCTTCACTCATTTGGGATTCCATGAGTGTTTCATAATAAGCTCTCTATAAAGTAAACAGAGAACAAGTGGGTTCAAGATGTCCCCTTAAAAATGAACTGTCCACTCAAGGGACCCTCTAAGCCAACATCAACAGACTGGATTTGTCTAAACTTATTTGAAATTAAGGCATAATGCATGAGATAACTTATCAAATACTCATGACTTTTTATACCAAAGAATTGGGAGAAAATATAGAAATCTACACAAAGATTCTTCAAAATGTTTGCGGGAAAATGAAATTAAAAGATAAGTTGATATTGATGCAAAAAAAATTGAAATCCATGCTTACAAGGGATCTTCAAAAAGTTCATGGAAAATACATGCTGAGAAAACATATTCAAAGTGTTTTGCACCCAAATAAACTGGTTTTTTTCTGGTCATTTCTGATTACAGAGTAAGGATACATCTAGGCTCAATTTCTGTTGATTTGTTATTGGATATTTCCAAAGTGACTAGCTTGTTCTCAAATATCTGAACCACTAGTTGGATCACAGTGTTGTATCTCCCAGGGTTATCACACATGTTGGAATAGAGACAATAGGTGTTGAGGCAGCAGGCAACAATTAATGGCCCTTTTCACATGCAGCATCTGAGTGGCTACCGGATAGTCCAGGAATAATTCTAAAAGCAGGAAAACGCATGTGTTTTAGCAACTATGCCATACTTTTCACAGCTGAAATGTGCTTAGACATTGCACTTTGTTTAAAAGGGGTCCTTATTTTTCTTAATGTTATGGTGAGCCAGGACTTGGACTTTTCGCATTCTTTTTCTTCTTCTTACTGTGTTTCTTATGCTTTTTACTTTTTTTCTGTTGCTTTGTCACCTATTTACTGCTTTTCTTCTTTTTGCACATACCTCCTCAATATAATCTGATTCTGACAAAGATTCAGATGATAAAGGCATAGCTTCAGGATCCATCTTTCTTTATTTGCTGAGTCCTTTAAAATGCTTTTCAAATTTATTTTCCAAAGTTTCCTTATTTGTTTTTTTAGACATTTATTTATAAATCACAATTGCAGAGAAAGAGGGAGAGACAAAAAGAGAAAGAGAGAGATTTGCTGGAGGGAGGCCAAGATGGCAGAATAGGAAGGTAGCACACTGATAGTCCGGGGAGAGACAGTTTAATAAAAGTGGAGATACTGCAGGTTCAAGGAAGAGTAGGGGAAGAAACAGCAGAGGAAACTCTTCCGGAACTAGTGATTCACAGTGGACCTTCGAGGAGAGCGTGGGAGCCCGCAGTTCGGGACACCAGTGGCAGACTCAACGCACCAGCGCTGGAACACGCGAGGTGAGCCGAACCTCAATAGCCCGAGACACCGGCAGGGAAGCGGAGAGAGGAGACTAGAGCGAACAAGGCTTGAAACCCTGTGGGGAAAAGTTCACCAGGCTAACTAGAAGAGAGAGCGAAAGAAAAAAGTGACCGATACGGACGTGAGTGTCTCTCCGCCCACCTCCCAAAGGTGAGCAAGACAAAGAGCAGGCACCATTTTGGACATACGTCATAAGCAGGACGACCTCAGGTCTGCACCCACCCTGAGCCTAGCAGAAAAACCTGACTCTGGGCGTGGGGGTGAAATAACAGGAGATTAGAACCTAATGAATGTGTGGTGCTAATGAACTGAGACTGTGAAAAAAGAGACTGTGGGGGAAGAGAACTCACGGAATTCACCACGTGAGTACTCTCCAGAGACGCTACAGTTTGGTAGCCTTGGTAGCCCGGTGGTGAGACTGCAGGAGAATTTGAACCCACACTGAAGGCCACAGAGATTCCCTCTGTGGTCCTTGGGAAAGAGCTTCTGATCTCTGGCTCCTGTGGGTATATCATTTGCCTGCTAACCACCCCCAATTCCATTCAGCTGTGTGGAATTACTTCCCTTTTGAATCAAAAATAAAGAAAGAAACAGAGAGAGATTTACCATGCCTAACCTGGGAGTGTCACCTTTGGCACACCCTCAACCCTGAGGAACCAAACAGAGCTATCAGGCCACACCCATCTCAAGCCTCTAAGGCTCCATTGAAAGCAGACAGTCCACTTATCTAGAGTCATAGTATAACAAGAAAAAAACACCACAGTGAAGAAACCAATATGCCAAACAACAAACACAAAAACCGAGGTAACAAGAACAAGGAAGACACTATGACACCCCCAAATGAAAAAGACACCCCAATTCAAGGTTACGAAGATGATGAGATAGAAGAAATGCAAGAAGCGGATCTCAAAAAATTGATAAGAACACTAAGAAGTACTCAAAAACAAATTCTTGAACTACAGAAATCCTTAATGGACAGGATAGAAAATCTCTCATGAAAATGAAATATTAAGGAGGAATCAAAATGAAATGAAGCAACTAGAACAGGAAACTGTGATAGTGACGAGAAATCATAATGAAGTGAAGAATTCAATAGATCAAATGAAAAACACATTAGAGAGCCTTACAAACAGAATGGGTGAGGCAGAAGAGAGAATATCAGACTTAGAAGATAGAGCACATGAAAATATACAGTCAAACCAAAGACAAGAAGAGGAAATTAGAAATCTAAAAAATATTGTTGGGAATCTACAGGATACTATTAAAAAACCCAACATTCGAGTTCTAGGAGTTCCTGAAGGCATGGAGATGGAGAAAGGATTAGAATGCCTTTTTAGTGAGATAATAGCAGAAAATTTCCCAGTTTTGGAGAAGGACAGAGACATCCTAGTACAGGAAGCTCATAGAACCCCTAGGAAACATGACCAAAAGAGGTCCTCACCACGACACATTGTAATTAAACTCACCACAGTGAAACAGAAAGAAAAGACCCTAAAATGTCAAGAGAGAAACGTCAGATTATTCTCAGAGGATCTCCAATTAGACTCACGGCAGACTTCTCATCAGAAACCCTACAAGCTAGAAGGGAATGGCGAGACATAGCCCAGGTACTAAGAGAGAAAAACTGCCAGCCCAGAATATTATATCCTGCAAAGCTCTCATTTGTGAATGAAGGTGAAATAAAGACCTTTCATTGCAAACAGAAATTGAAAGAATTTGTTGCCACTTGTCCAGCCCTGCAAAAGATGCTTAAAGATGTGTTACACACAGAAACACAGAAACATGGCCATCAACATGAAAGAAGGTAAACGAAGGGAACCTCACAGCAAAAGATCACAGGGAATTCAAAGCATTTGGATAAAGAAATTATGGGACATGTACTCTATAGAATACTATACAGCAGTCAAAAACAATGAAATCCGGTCATTTGCAACAAGATGGAGGAATCTGGAAAACATCATTCTGAGTGAATTAAGCCAGTCCCAAAGGGACAAATATCATATGTTCTCCCTGATCGGTGACAACTAATTGAGCACCAAAGGGGAAACCTGTTGAAGTGAAATGGACATTATGGGAAACAGTAACTTGATCAGCTCTTGTGCTGACTGTTGTTGTGCAATGTAATACTTTATCCATTTTAGTATTTTTTTATTCTAGTACTAGTGGTTGAACTCTGTAATTAACACACAATTATTCTTAGGTGTTTAAATTTTAACTGAAAAGTGATCCCTGTGAAATATAAGAGTGGGAATAAGAGAGGGAGGAGATGTACAATTTGGGACATGCTCAATCAGTCGTGCCCCAAATGATGGAGTTAGAAACATGCCAGGGGATTCAAATACAATCCTATCAAGGTGGTATGTATCAAGGCCATCTCACTAGTCCAAGTGATCAATTTCAGTTCACAATTGATCACACTGATAGGTCTAAGAGTCAAAGGGATGACACAAACAAGACTAGTGTCCGCTAATACTAACTGATAGAATGAAAAGGGAGAGAATGATACAACATGGGAAGCGGGATACACAGCAGACTCATAGAATGGCAGATGTCCTAATTAGTACTCTGGCCTCAGAATCAGCCCTTAAGACATTCAGATCTGGCTCAAGAGCCCATGAGAGTATTTTAGGCATGGAAAGCCAAGACACTCTGGAAAAAAAAGAAGACCTAAATGAAAGATCTCTGTGAGTGAGATCCCAGTGGAACGAATGGGGCCATCAAAGAAGGAGGTACCTTTCTCTGAAGGGAGGAGAGAACCTCCACTTTGACTATGACCCTGTCAGAATTAGATCGAAATCGGCGAACCCTAAAGGCTTCCATAGCCTTGGCAACTCATGACTAGAGCCTAGGGAGATTACTGACGCCATAAACAAGAGTGTCAAATTGTTAAATCAACATCAGGAGTCACTGTGTACTTACGTCTCATGTGGGATCTGTCCTTAATGTGTTGTCCAATGTGAAGTAATGCTATAACTAGTACTGAAACAGTATTTTACACTTTGTATTTCTGTGTGGATGCAAACTGATGAAATCTTTACTTAATATATACTGAATCAATCTTCTGTTTATAAAGATAATTAAAAATGAAAAAAAAATTGGTGTTAAATTGGAAATTGCATAGAAAATTAATCAATTTAAAAAATATATCATGTAGGATCTCTATCCTTAATGTGCTGTACATTGTGAATTAATACTATAACTAGTACTCCAACAGTATTTTTCACTTTGTTTTGCTATGTGAGGGCAAACTGTTGAAATCTTTACTTAATATATACTAAACTGATCTTCTGTATATAAAGAGAATTGAAAATGAATCTTGATGTGAATGCAAGGGGAGAGGGAGTGGGAAAGGGGAGGGTTGCGGGTGGGAGGGAACTTATGGGGGGGGAAGCCATTGTAATCTATAAGCTGTATTTTGGAAATTTATATTCTTTAAATAAAGCGTTATTTAAAAAAAAAAAAAAGAGAAAGCGAGAGAGATCTTCCATCCATTGGTTCACTCCCTAAATAGCTAAATGGCCAGTGCTGGGTCAGGTTGGAGCCAGGAGCTTCCCCCAGGCCTTCCACATAAGTTCAGGAGCCCAAGCATTTGGGGCATCCTCCACCACTTTCCCAGACACATTAGCAGGGAGCTTGATCAGAAGTGGAGCAGCCAGGACTCAAGCCAGCGCCTATGTGGGATGCCAGCACTGCAGATGGCAGCTTAAACCCACTGCACCACAGCATCAACCCTAATGTGCTTTTCTTTCTCAGTTGCAGCCTTTGATTGCCAGTTCTTTTTAAAATTATCCTTACTGTCTGATTCAGTTTCTGACATGGAGCTTTTGGAAGACTTTTCTGAATGATTCTTTTTCTTTCTCTTTTTCCCTTGTTTCTTATTCTCATCTTCAGAATCCAGAGAACTGCTGGAAGAACGAGAGTTTGATGAGGAAGATGAACATCTATCAGATTTCTTCTTCCCTTTGTTCTTGTGTCTGTTTTTTGGCTGAACTTTGAATTCCACATGAAAATTTCTCTTTGCTTTTCTAGATCTTCCTTTCAGTTCCCATTCATTTTTTCTTTCTTAAAATTCACTCAAAACCTTGGAGACTTTCTTTTTCCTTTCCAATTGCTCTTTTACTTCTTCACAGGTAGGTCTTGGTAGATTGAGATAATCCTGGATTGTTGGCCCTGAAGACTGGACTGTACCTCTTGACCTGGCCATTGCTATTGGATCCAGATAGGACAGCTGATTGTCCTGCTTACTCATGGTGCCACTTACGTGCAAAGCCAGATGCTGAGGGAGTCCAGGCCAGAGAAATGGTCAAGGAGAGCTCGCCACTGCATGTTCTCCTCCTCCTTCTCTTTTTTTTAAAGTTTATTTATTTGAGATGTAGAGTTACAGACAGTGAGAGGGAGAGACAGAGAGAAAAGTCTTCCTTCCACTGGTTCACTTCCCAAAACGCCACAACAGCCAGACCTGAGCCAATCCAAAGCCAGGATCCAGGAGCTTCTTCCAGGTCTCCTACACAGGTGCAGAGGCCCAAGGACTTGAAGCATCCTCTACTGCTTTCCCAGGTCATAGCAGAGAGTTGGATCAGAAGAGGAATAGCTGGGACTAGAACCGGCACCCATATGGGATGCCGGTACCACAGGTGGAGGATTAACCTACTGTGCCACGGCGCCGGCCCCTGCACATCCTTCTAAACATATCTTCTAGTTTCAGTTTTCCATGAACCTTTGAAGGACCTGTTATTGTGGCGTAAAAGCCAGGAGGCATTTATGGTATGTGGAATGTTGTGTGACAGGCTCTAAGCAGACATCCAGTAATGTCCACTCCCTGATATTCATATTTTGGGGTAATCTCTTCCCCTAGAGTATGGGATGGATTTACTGTCTTGCTCCTAACCAATAGAAAGCAGCAGAAGTGGTAGGATATTATAATAAGACTGTGAGCTCTATCTTGGGCACTCTTTCCCACTCTGCTTTGTTTTGTTCATTTGGGGGAAGCCATGTGCCCAGCTGTGAGACAGCCTGTTGGTAATTACGCATGAGTGTGCTTGGAAGAAGTTCCCTCAGCCTCTGTCAAGTTTTGACATCACCACGGGCCCTGCTGAGAGCTTGACTGCAACCTTATGAGATTTTCTGGGCCAAAGGCACCCTGCAAAGCTGGTATCCCAGAAATGGTGATCTAATAAATGTTTGATGTTTTAATCTGCTAAACCACTGGGTAACTTGTTATACAGCAGATGGCTAATTCAAAATGTAGATAGGGGTAGGATACAGCAACTCTAAATAGAGGGCTTAATGCAATGATCCCCCACAAGCAAATAGCTTTATTCTCATCACAGAAAGCCTGAAAAAAAATCAACTCATTTTCTATGAGATATTCAGAAAATCAGACAATTATATTTGTGAATAATCTCAGTGCCTATATTCTGGGCTGTGAAAAGTGAGAATGAGAGTGAGAACACTTAGGGTAGGCATTTAGCTTAGTGGTTAGGGGCTAAGGAAGACACCTGTGCCCCTTGTTGGAGGATCTGATCCCTGGCTCTGGCTCCCAACCCCAGCTGCCCTGTATGTCAGGCTCTTCAAGGCAGCAGTAATGGCCCAAGTAGTTGAGACCCTGCCATCCATGTGAGAGCTTTGGATTGAGTTCCCAGCTCCCAGCTTCAGCCAGGCCTAGCCCTGGCCATTGCAGGCATTAGGGGAATGAACCAGTGGATGGGAACTCTCTTTCTTTCTCTAGCTCTCTGCCTCTCAGTTAAATAAATAGACAACCTTCAAAGGAAAAATGAGAAATCTCAGTTTATTGCTGTCCTCATACCTGGCATCTGTTGGCTGTCCATAAATATTCATGAACAAATGAGTGGTGATCTGTTCCAATGATATAACTGTAGATCTTTGTCATTCTCATGAAAGTAAATTTTTAAAAAATATTCAATTATCTGCTCTGTAATTTACCAGAATTCAAGTGGTATTTCTTTCTTTCTCATGCATCCTATCTACCTTAAAAATAAGCCAAGAAACATATTGCCCTGGAAAGGAAGGGATAGGGACCGCCTTGAACAAATGTCTTTTTTGATTCCATAGAAGATGGACTTAAAAACTAGACATTGATAAGAAAAGGGAAAAAAGGTTATATCAAGCCTTTTTCACATTTTATAAGCAATGCTGGCCTTCTGAAAATATAGGCCTCTTCTAAGTCATGGGTAAAGCAGACCGAGGTGACCCAGGGGAAGTTCGCACAAGGCAGCAGTAGGAAACTGAAAGCCTTTTGCCATGAGAAGCCTGGCAAGCCCCAGGGGTCAGGGTGCTGGTGTGCCCCTCCCACCTTCGCTTGCAGGTGCACCTGAAGGGCTCTGCAAAAGCAAAACCGCAGCGAGTCTGGGGGAAGGAAAGGTGGAGGCATTTGTGCTCCAGCCCCGGTGTGGGATTTGGGAGACTGCCTTTGCCTTGCAGAGCAGAGCCTGTCAAGATGGACTATCACAAAGAGAACTGGCAAAGAGAGCTTATACAAGATAGAGGCTCCACTGGTTGCACTACTTGGTATTTATTTTGTCAAAGTTCATTTTACTAACTTTTTGAAGATGTATTTATTTATTTGAAAGACAGAGTTACAGTGTGAGCGAGTGAGAGAAAGAGAAAGGATTGATCTTCCATCTACTGCTTCACTCCCCAGTTGTTCACAACAGCCAGGACTAGACAGGGCCAGGCCAAAGCCAGGAGCTAGGAGCCTCATCCGGGTCACCCACATAGGTGGCAGAGGCCCAAGCACTTGGACCAGCTTCTGCTGCTTTTCTCAGGCCGATAGCAGGGAGCTGGATCAAGGTAGAACAGCCAGGTCAGGAACCAGCACTCATCTTGGATGTCAGTGTTGTAGGTGGCAACTTAACCCACGCTGGCCTCTTGTCAGCTTTTGACCTCAGTTACCAAGCAAGTCAGCTGGGATTCAACTGGCTTCAGAGAACCCAAGGCCTAGGTTCAGAGGCCCCAGTTCACTGAGTCTGCCACAGCAATGTAGCTGTGGGGAAAAGGTAGGAATGACTGCTACAGCCGGGCTCATTCCCATGGCTTTCCAGCCCTGATTGACAAGACTCTGCCCCAAGCTGACCGTTCCAGACCAGGGCTAGTTGGCAAGTTCTGCCTTTGCTGTTGGTGTGCTGGGAATAGTCATCTTCCCTTTGTGGTGGTGTGGGACACTCACAGGCAGGTAGCCCTGGCTTCTCACCTTAGTCCTGCCATTCGTCTGCCATGTGACTTTGGACAACTTTCTTAAACTCTCTGGACACCAGTTTTTACTATTTAATAATAACACCTAAAGGGGATAAAGAAATGTACTACCTTGGGGCTTACTGTGTGAAAAGAACTTTATGAAGCATACAGTATACATGATCTCAATTAATCTCATATGCACAATATGAGGCAGATACTATTATTATCACCATGTTACAGATGAGAAAACATGCCCCAAATAGCACAGTTAATAAGGAACAGAAGTAAACGTTGGTCTGGCTGGCTGCACGAGTGACAAGGCTCAACCATTGTTCCCTAGCATCCCATACAACTCCAGACATACCCAACACCCTATAGGGACCATGCTATGTTGAATTCCTGCTTTCTCAGTGTTAGTAGTTGGTCCAGAAAACAGCAGTGCTGAACCCTGTGTGGCCACAGTTGCTCTCTTGTTTGTGTGAATATAACTTTTAAATAAGTTCCACACTTGTTGTAACAAAAGTATCTGGACTGGTAACTTGTGACTTACCACTTCTAGGTCCCGCAAACTTGCCCCAGTTCTGAAGTCAGACGCCTGCTGGTGACCGCCTGCGGCAGCCTATCTAAAAGCCCATGACAGTCTGGGCAGCGTCCCAGCTGCTGAAATTAGCCTGCAGGATCCTTACAGGCACAGGTATATTTTAGGACAGCAGAACCAGCCAGCATCACAGAATGGCAAGTGATCAGAACGCATCCCCTTGCGTGTTTTCTCAAATGCCTGAACACTGGTGCTTGTATTTGACCCTGTTTCATAAACCACAGGTTCAGAGTGCAAGAATCGATTTATCTATCCATCAGCAAATATCCATGCACATACAATCCAAGAACTGAGAAGTAATGACTGTTTTCTACATTTCAATTACAATAAATAAAACAAATTCTTTTCTCCAGAGGACTGTACCATATCTTAGCAAATGTGTTTATTGTAAATGATTTAATTAGCTGTTTAATTCTTCGAGAGGAATCTTTTATTGTTATTGCTGATAATAATGACTGTAATAGTGCTTCTGAACGAATTATTCTAAGCAATAAGCATGGCTCAATAACTCAGTACGGAAAGAAATTTCTGATTCTAAATCAGGAATAGTTAAGACAGAAGAGGCTGGCACCTTGGCTCACTTGGTTAATCCTCCACCTGTGGCACTGGCACCCTGGGTTCTAGTCCCAGCTAGGGCACCGGGTACTAGTCCTGGTTGCTCCTCTCCCAGTCCAGCTCTCTGCTGTGGCCCGGGAGGGCAGTGGAGAATGGCCCAAGTGCTTGGCTCCCTGCACCCACATGGGAGACTGGGAGGAAGTACCCAGCTCTTGGCTTTTTGGATCGGCACAGCACCGGCCATAGCAGCCATTAGGGGAGTGAACCAATGGAAGGAAGATCTTTCTCTCTGTCTCTCACTGTCTACAACTAACTCACTCTCTCTCTCTCTCTCTCTCTCTCTCTCTCTCTCTCACTGTCTAACTCTGCCTGGCAAAAAAAGAGAAGAAAACGATGGAGACTGTATTTTTTCCATGCCACCATCTGCCTCCCAGACACAATCTACAGATCAGGAAGCTGGCTCAGAGAGTCAGTGTCCATCCCTAGATCACTTGGCAGGTTAGAGGTGCAACCAGGGGCTCTGCCTCCCAGGGCAGCAAAGTCACATCACTTCGCACTTGTGTTCTGCTGTATAAATGTGGTAGTAACTGTGAGCAGATAACTCTACCTCCTCCCACCATTAAAGTAGAACTTAGAGGTCATCATACAGTTCCTAGTCACAGGAACAACTGAATAGAAAGTAGAGACGTGTTAGGAATTTTAATGCATTGACTACAGAGTAGAGATGTGTTAGGAATCCAAATTCACAAGTGATTTACCAAAATCTCGACCCTCCAGGCACCCAGTTCTCATTGCACATCTGCACAGCAAACCATGATTTGGTATGATGGCCACATTTCACAGGTGAGGAAGCAGAGCTTAGGGAGGGTATGATGGGCCCAGTCACATAGGAAGTCACGGAGTTGGGATTTTATACTGGACTTTGTGGCAGTAGCCTAGGCGCTTTCTCCCTCCCCACACACAACCCCCTATTAATAAACACCTCAAGGGAGGGAACTAAAGAATTCCTTGGCTCTGTAAACATCCAAATCCTTCATTATGCAACATAGTCAATGTCTGTCCCTTTCAGGTACAAAGCACAGCATTCAACTCAGTTGCAGGGAAACAGGACCCGTGGTCCTGACCCTTAAGGAGTCCTTCTTTGACTGACAGACTGAAGTTATTCAGATAGGTTAGGGTGGAATGATAACTGTGGGCATAGAACACCACGTTAAGTGAAATAACAACAAACTAACTACTCAAGTACCTTCCCTACCATTCCAGCTTGGAAAGCTTCTTGCCACCCAGACAAATGCTCCAATTATCACAGAAACAGCAGAAACCCCGACTCCTGCACATTACCATACTGATAGACAGTCATGCGCCAAGTGGGCTTGCAGTTTAGTTTGTGATTTTGAAATCACAGAACCTACCATCTCCGGCTCGCATTTGATTTCCCCCTAATGCTCAAAGACTCCACCATTCATTCTCATGCCAACTGCGAATTTGTCACTGTTTATTAAAATCTTACTCTGCCTCTTGTAGATCAGACTCTTTTTTAAAAAGTTCATTGTATCAGCTTGCTATGTTCACTGGGGAGCTTTAAATATTTAAAAGTGCAATTTAGAAAACCACAGAGAAGCCACAAATAGAAGTTTGAATTCCGCATTTTCTTCTTATGAGAATGGGTTAGTAGTGAACCAACACAGAAAAAAGACTGAATCTTTTGCACAGGTCTGAGGAGCTGCTGAGATACTGTCCTTTGAAGTTGGCACCCTACCACCCACTGCATATGGGAGAAATTGCATATGGTAGATACCGCAAACAGTAGATACTGCCTAATTTTCCCTCCTTCAACGTATATCCTGGCAGAACCACCACTCCTCCTTCCTGCTTTCATTCTTCCCTTTCCTAACTTCCCATTACATCTGCATACCACTGCACTTCACCTTCAGCCTCACCCCCATCCACTGGTACTGCCAATGACCTTCCAGTGGCTAAATGTACTGAGTGCCTTTCAGTCCTTATCGCTTGTCCCTTCCCACACAGTCCATTGTCCCATCCTCATCAAAGGTTTCCTCTTTAGGGCAATACTGAAACTTATTATTGTTGGCATTATTGTAAGTTTGAATTCACAGACTGCTTGTAATTTATAAAGTGATGTGTTAAGCACTTTAGTTGAATACTCACAGACCTGTAGATAGATATTTTTATTATTGTTACTGTTATTATTTATTAAGATGTGGACATTGAAGCACAAAAGATGAAATAATCTGTCCAAAGTGAGACAGGTAGCAAATGAAAGAGCCAGAATTTGAACCACATTTTCCTGCCTTTTTAGAACCC
Organism: Sylvilagus floridanus; assembly: GCA_949820135.1. Classification (NCBI taxonomy): domain Eukaryota; kingdom Metazoa; phylum Chordata; class Mammalia; order Lagomorpha; family Leporidae; genus Sylvilagus; species Sylvilagus floridanus. The sequence continues at coordinate 59,175,838 of OX463243.1, forward strand.
ATGTTTGTAAATGTTATGCTACATCAATTTTTCAAGGGACTGTCTTAGCCAGGGTGTTAGTAAAAGTTAGACTAGGGGCCAGCACCGTAGCTCACTTGGTTAATCCTCTGCCTGCAGTGCTGGCATCCCATATGGGTGCCGGGTTCTAGTCCCGGTTGCTCCTTTTCCAGTCCAGCTCTCTGCTGTGGCCTGGAAGGGCAGTGGAGGATGGCCTAAGTGCTTGGGCCCTGCACCCACATGGGAGACCAGGAGGAAGCACCTGACTCCTGGCTTCGGATCAGCACAGCGCTGGCCGTAGCAGCCTTTGGGGGGTGAACCAACAGAAGGAAGATCTCTCGATCTCTCGATCTCTCTCTCTCTCTAACTCTATCTGTCAAATAATAAAAAAAAAAAAAAGAAAGAAAAAGAAAAAGGCTAAACTGGGTGACTTAAATAAAGGACATTTATTTCTCACAGTTCCTGGAACTGGAAAGTCTAAAATTAACATGTAAATATACTTGGAATGTGTGGATTGAAGGAGCGTAGCTGCTGGAGGACAAGGAATAGTCATATAAACATTTTCTGGTCTGTGTGTCATTGGTGGAGTAGAATTGGAAGTGCTTCAAAACCAAAATGTCATCCTTTGTGAGTAGATTTCTACACAGTGGTTCAAAACACAAATTGGCCGGCGCTGTGGCTCACTAGGCTAATCCTCCGCCTGCAGTGCCAGCACCCCGGGGTTCCAGTCCCAGTTGGGGCACCAGTTCTGTCCCAGTTTCACCTCTTCCAGTCCAGCTCTCTGCTGTGGCCCGGGAAGGCAGGGGAGGATGGCCCAAGTCCTTGGTCCCTGCACCCGCATGGGAGGGAGACCAGGAGGAAGCAGCTGGCTCCTGGCTTTGGATCGGCACAGCGCTCAAGCTGTAGCAGCCATTTGGGGGGTGAACCAATGGAAGGAAGACCTCTCCCTCTCTCTCTCTCTCTTACTGTATAACTCTGCCTGTAAAAAAAACACAAATCAAAATCCAATGTGCAAAAACATTTATGAAATCTTTGCAAGCTTCTGTTGGCTTCAGGCTCTTTCAGAAAAGACTGTTTTGTTGATGTTAGATGGTTGTCTGTATCCTTTGAGTTATCAGGAAAATTTGGTATGGGATAGGAGCTATGGTTCACATTGGTCTGTCTTGATCAATGCATTTATACAGAGCATTGAAGAGTGAACCAAGTTCCCAAAGAGACTAATAACAGCAATAATATTGCTTACTGAGAAAAGTGCTGTGTTATGCATTTTACATCCTTGATATGATTAAATCCTAAAAATAGACCCAAGCAATAACTACTAGCATTATTCCAACTCCTACTGAGGGAACTTGAAAGCAATGGACTCTCTTGCCTTACCTCAGAATGTTGAAAAATTCAGGAAGAATAAAGACTCAGAGACACATGTAACTTTCAATCGGTTATCCAGAGATGATCATCTCAAACATTTTGAGTTTATTTCCATATAACCTGTCTTATCTATCTGTCTATCTATCTATCTATATTTGAAAGGTAGAGAGAGAGAGGGAGAGGGAATGAGAGGGAAAAGGATAGAGAGGGAGAGAGAGGGAGAGAAGGAGAGAGAAGGAGAGAGAGAGAGAGAAGGAGAGGAAGAGAGAAGAAGAGAGAGGAAGAGAGAGGGAGAGAGAGGGAGAGAGGAAGAGAGAGATGTTCTGTCTCCTTGTTCATTTTCCAAGTGTCCATAATGGTCAGGACTGGGCCAGGCTAAAGTCAGAGGCCCAGAAATCACTCTAGGTCTCCAACATGAGTTGTGCTTACCAAACAGCCATCAGCTATTGTCTCCCAAAGTGTGCATTAGCAGGACACTGAAGTCGGATGTGGAGCTGGGGTTCATACCCAAGGATCCTGATATGGATTTGGGCATCCCATGTCATGTCTCACCTGTTGCACCAAATGTTCACCCCCTTAAAGTCTTATCTCTGTAGATTTTTACATAGTTGAAAACATATGGACAATAACTTCTAATGTGTTCACCAAAGCCATCTCATTTGTTGCCTCTGGGCATAGATATGGACTACATATAGCAGCCTCCCTTGCTATACACTGGCATATACATGTGGCCAATGGAAATTAAGTATAAATGATGGGTGACAGTTCCAGGCTGAAGAATAGTCAAATATCACTTAACAACAGGGATCTATTCATGTGTCACAGAACTATGATTAAGTGTTTCTTCTCTAAACTGTCTTATCAATTCATCAGCTGAATAAAAAAGATTTAGAAGAAATCAGAGCCACAAGATAAAAGGAGCCTGTGTTACAGCCATGGACTAAACAGGATTTGACTCCTTAACCTCATGCAGATATTTGAACCCCAAAGTTCTATGTTAACATCTGCAAGATCAGTGCAGATGGTTGATGGATTAGGGTGGGGTTTGATCCAACTATGGCATCTGGAGGTAGGGTCTGTGTTGGGGTCTCAAGGCCAAGGCTGGCCCCTGACCAGCAAGGGCCAGTACAGACACTCCCCAACAAGGTGAATGTGAGAGGTAAGGTCGATGGGTGATATACACACCACAAGCACCCGTGAGTTCTGTCAAAGCGGGAACTGCTTTATTGAGGAAGCGGCAGGCTTATAAAGCTTACGAAGGACATGTACAGTAGGGGAGCTAATCAGAGAAAATGTCATGCAGGCACGGGTGGACCACGCACAGGGGCACCTTAAGTAAAGTATAGGGATCACACACTGTCCACGTGTCCGGAACTAAAGCGGACCTATCCCTGCCAGTGGTCTGATCTTAGGTAGCTTAACCACAGCAGCTACAGACACACCCCTCGAACATCTGCCAGGTGCCATATTGTAATGGAGATTTTAGGCAATGCCCAACAGGTCTGGGGCCCTTGAGAAGCAGTGGGATTGGATGAGTTTGCCGCCTGATTATAGTGTGCCCTTAATAGAATCATGATGGCACCTATAAGGAAAGTACACAGACAAGGAGAAGAAATGCATGCTCCCTGTCTCTTTGCTCCCTGGCTCACCACGTGACCCTCCCTTCACCCATGCTCCCTCGTGGCCAGCCTGCTTCAGATGCTAGGCCAATGGGGCCACCTAGTGCCCCAAACTCACCTCCAAATTGCGAGCCAAAATAAACCCTTCTTCCATCCTCAGTTACTTTTCTCAGGTATTTTCGGTAAAGTAAGAAAAAACTGATTAATGAAGTTGCTAAATCAGCATGTGGAAGACCAACCACCTTAGACTAATCTGTGAATGAGAAATGTACTCTTATCGTGTTAGGTCATTAGGATTGGGGAGATCACTTGTTGTTACCTGCTACTATTCTAAATCAAGAGATTTTACTTTCTATGTTTTTTCATTTGAGATTTTAATATGAGCATTTTCCAAATGAATTAAAACATTTTATATTATTTAGTTATCTGAAAAACAAAGAGAGAGAGAAAGAGAGAGATCAAGATCTCTCATCCATTGGTTCAGTCCCCAAATGACTGTAACAGCTGAGGCTAGGCCAGGCCAAAGTCCGGAGCTGGGAATTCAACCTGGGGTTCCTACATGAGAGGCAAGGAATCAACAACCATCAGACGTTGCCTCCCAAGGTGTACCTTAGTTAGAAGCTGGAATCCAATCAGGAGTGGAGCGGAGACTTGAACAGGTGCTCCAGGATGGGATGCAGGCATCCTAAATGGCACCTTACTGCTGCTCCAAATGCCCACCCCATCAATAGTAGTTTAAAACCATGAATAACAGTAATTGTGTGGATAAAACCTAATTCCCCCACTCTTAGTCATTTTGTACTATGGTAAATTCCTTTGTTATATATGAATAATTTTTAGCTTGAGAAAATTTATTATAATAATTTTGATTTCTACTTTTACTTACATATAATTATTTGTCTACATCTCTGATTTCAGTACTTCTTGTTCTCTTTCATTTCTTTTCTCTTTTCCTTAAAATAGGCTTGCTTTGGACAAATGTTTATTAACATTTAACTATCACAAATTGAGTCCACATTATGCATTTGATTTTCTATGTGTCAATTCTCTTTGGTGTCTTCAGTACAGATCTTAATTTTACATATTGTACTTTGGATTCCTGATAGTCTTTATTATTTCAGCCATCAGTGTGTTTTCTTTGTTCCTCCAGATCTGTTTTCTTTCCCGCAGTATTTCATTCCTCCATCATAAAAGCCAGGCTTCTTGTATTAATTGATTTTACAGCTCCCAAGTCCCATCACCCTTACCTATCCACCCTAACCTACCCTTAGGGTGACATAAATATAGACAGACACTTTTAGGTCTTTGGAAAGTTAATTGGCCCTATCACATTCCCTAAATCATAGGAACCAAGAAATGTCTCAGGGCATGCCTAACACTGAGAACAGTTTCATAAAGATTTTAACAAGATCTGAAATTATAATAACTTCCTAATGCTCTTTTGTGAGTTTTATCCTCCCTCACGAGCCAACACCTTAACTTCTGACATAACAAGGGGGAGAAGCATGGGTGAAACACCAGGTGTTAGGAATGCATTCAGCTATGAGTGAGAGAAATGCTGGTGACTTCTGCATTCCTGACAGAAGGAGGGGAAATTCTAAAAGGCAAGGCAGCAGAAGCCAAGTCACACAGCAGGCACATGAGAGTCCTTTTTCCAAGGCTTTTTCAGTGGCCCTTTCCCGTAGATTCCACTTACCTCTCAAAGGCCGGCAAGTCACTTGGCCATCCTTAGTTGCAAAGGAGTCCGGAGAGCTGGTTGTCTTGTTTTTTTTTTTTTTTTTTAACTAGGCCCATTACCACCCTGAAAGAAAAGTTGGAGTTCTGTTAGAGAGTAAGAATGGTAGAATAGATATTAGAAAGGTATCTAAAAATGCCTGCCATGAATTATAACCTTGGATTTCTGTTGTGGTTGGTTGAAACTCTTTTTCTTGGATATCATAACTGTTTTAAATTTCCAGTACATGGTGCCGCAGCTCACTAGGCTAATCCTCCACCTTGCGATGCAAGCACACTGGGTTCTAGTCCCAGTTGGGGCGCCGGATTCTGTCCTGGTTGCCCCTCTTCCAGGCCAGTTCTCTGCTGTGGCCACAGAGTGCAGTGGAGGATGGCCCAAGTGCTTGAGCCCTGCACCCCATGGGAGACTAGGAGAAGCACCTGGCTCCTGCCATTGGATCAGCGCGGTACGCCGGCCACAGCGCACCGGCTGCAGTGGCCATTGGAGGGTGAACCAACGGCAAAAGAAGACCTTTCTCTCTGTCTCTCTTTCTCACTGTCCACTCTGCCTGTCAAAAAAAATTTTTTTTCCAGTACACATAGAAGAATCTATGCTTTAAGAAATTTCCTAAGACCTCTACTCCAAGCCTCAAACATCTGAGAGTCACATGGCAGACTGTGGAAAGTAGTCATTCTTCAGGTGCTCACGAATTTCTGTGAGTCCAACAACAGGAAGCAATTTTGTTTAAGAGCAGTGGGTATTCTCATTCCCTTAGCCAGGAAGACAGCAGACCAGGGAAAGCCACGGTGCAGTTATGAGTCTTCACTACATCCCACTTTGAGCAACAGCCACTGGGGAAGAGGGGAACTTCTCAGTTATCATGAGCCTTTTCATAATATCACAACATAACTCAAAGGTACACAGAGATTTGGCTTAGCAGTTAAGATGTCCACATCCCACAGTGGAGTGCTGAGGTTCTACATGCGGCTCCTGCTGCTGTCTTCTTGCTAATGCAGATCTTGAGAGGTGAGGTAATAACCCAACTGACTGGGTTCCTGCACCAACGTGGGGAGCTTGGATTGAGTTCTCAGCTCCGGATTTTGGCCCCAGGCAGAGGCCATTGTTGACATTTAGAAAGTGAAACAGCAGGTGGGAGCTCTTTGTCTCTCTCTCTCTGCCTCTTAAAATATATATTTATATATCTTAAATTATATATCTATATATGTTATCTTAAATTATATAATTTTTATACATTTAAACTTTAAAAAAATATATTTACATTTTAATTATATATTATATATAATTATATATTAGTTATATTATACATAATATAAATATATATTTATATATGAATTTATATAAATTTTATATTTATATATAAATATAATACATAATATATAATATATAAATTTTTATACAATATATTTATAATATAATATAAATATATAAATATATAATATATAAAAATATGTTATATATTATAATAAATATATAAATTTATATACTATAATTATATCATGTTCATTTTATATTATATAATTATATATAATATATAAATTTATATATAATAAATATAAATATATATTAGATATTGATTATGTAATTATATATGTAATATAATATATTATATATAATTATAACTGAGGGCATCAGTTCCATATCCAATGGGTGTTAAACTACTAGAACCCTCCTGGGGTGCAGGGGCATTCCTCTTTAACCTAGGGACATGTGAATGCTAGGGAGTCAGAGGCCTCCTTTTGTGCCTGTCCCACAGCAAGCACCATTCTCATGGGCCCTTCCCCTCTCTGTCCCTGCCTATCATTATTATAGGGTATGGGTTTAATACACATGCAAGGATACAATACAAACCCCAGTCATATCATTTTACTCCTGGTTGTGATAGAAAAGGAGGCAATATGGAAAGGACATGAACATGCCTTTTTCAAAGGAAGAAATACAAATGGCCAATAGACACATGAAAAATGCTCAGGGCCACTAGTCATCAGAGAAATGCAAATAAAAACCACAATGAGGTGTCACCTCACCCTGTTTAGAATGGCTTTCATCCAAAAATAAAAAAAAAAAAAAAACAATAAATGCTGGTGAGGGTGTGGGGGGAAAAGGTACCCTAATACACTGCTGGTGGGAATATACACTAGTATAGCTATTATGGAAGACAGTACGGAGATTCCTCAGAAATCTGAGAGATCTACCATATCGCCCAGGCATCCCATTCCTGAGAATATACCCAAACGAAATGAAGTCAGCATATAAAAGAGTTCTCTGTACCCCACATTTATTGCAGCTCAGTTCACATAGCTAAGATAGGGAATCAACCCAGATGTCCATCAGCTGATGACTGGATAAAGAGAACGTGGTGTATACACTATGGAACACTTCTCAGCCAAAAAAAAAAAAAAAAAAGAAGAAGAAAAAAAGAAAGAAAGAAAGAAATTCTTTTGCAGCAAAATGGTTGCAATTGGAAACCATTATGCTAGTGAAATAAGCCAGTACCCAAAAGACAAATATCAAAGGTTTTCTCTGATATGTGGTAGTTAATACAAAATACAAAAAAAAAAAAAATGTATAGGAATGAAATGGAAATCTTTTGATTTGATTGTTGTTTTTGGCCCTTGTTTATATTCCTGTGGAACTATCTTTCTACTTTTCACTTGTTGAATATTATGGTTAGTGGTAAATTAAGTCAGTGATTATACACAACATTGAAATTGTTTTTGCAAAAATTAAAAGAAAAAGAAAGGAAGAAGTAGGATTGAGACCATTTGGAAAATGAACCAGCAGATGGAAGATCTCTCTCTTGCTCACTCTCATTCTGTCTCCCCATCCCTCCATTTCTCTCTCTATCTCTGTTATTTTGCCTTGTAAATAAATAAATTTTTTTAAAGATTTATTTATTTTTTTTGAAAGGCAGACTTACAGAAAGAGGGGGAGAGAGAGACAGAGAGAGTGAGAGTACATGCGCGCAAGAGAGGGAGAGTGCTTCAATCTGCTTGTTCACTCCCCAAATGGCTGCAATGGCCAGGGCTGGGCCAGGCTGAAGCCAAGAGCCAGGAGCTTCTTCTGGGTCTCCCACAAGATGCAGGGACCAAGAACTTGAGCCATCTTCCACTGCTATCCCAGGCACATTAGCAGGTAGCTGGATTGGAAGTGGAGCAGCCGGGACATGAACTGGCATCCTTATGGGATGCCAGTATTGCAGGTGGCAGCTTAACCTGCTTCACCACAGTGCTGGATCCTCAAATAATTCTTTATAGGGAAGCACTCTGGGAGGACATATGAGGTACTACCAACACAGAACCATAGAAACTCATAACTTCCATTGAAACCCTTTATAAATCAGGCTAAAACTTTGCTTTTTAAAAAAATCTATTTTTATTTACTTGAAAGGCAGAGAGAGAGCGAGAGCGAGGGAGCACAAGTGCATTTCCATCTAGTGATTCACTCCCCAAATGACCACAACAGCCAGTGTTGAACCAGGTCAGACCATGACCCTGTAAGTCCATCTGGGTCTCCCTCGCGGGTGGTAGGGCCCCAGCACCTGAGCCATCACCTGCTGCCTCTCAGGATGTGCATCAGCAAGAGGCTGGAGCAAAGCTGGAGTAGCTGGCACTTAAACGAGGCACTCTGATGGGGGATGCTGACATCACAACACTCGCTCCAGGCTAAAACTTCAAATGACACACACTGAACTTTAACGCTGCTGTTTGGAATTATACCTCCCTTTTGATTCTAAACATATGTCTTTGGCTTAGTTCTAATACATCCTTAGTTAGGGTCTATGTTCACATCCATCTACTCTTTTTCCTTTAGTGATTTTATTGATTTTTAAAAATATGTGTGCCAGTCATCATCTTCCCACATTGAACTCCAGGTTGTTCAACCTTGCTCTCCTTTTCCACCCCCCTATGACTTTTGATTACAAAGGCACTTCCTCCCAAGCCCTTCAGACACAATGTGGATGCACTTAGGTGGCTTGGCAATTTGGTGCTTAATCCAAAAGATATTTTAAAATATTGGTTCAATATTTATGTATCAGATACAGGAATAAGGTGGCTTCTTTAATAAAATAGTGTACTACTAGTCTTTCATTTAAAATGTAACATGGTAAAAAAGTATTAAAGTGAAGCAGTTGACAAAATATCAATGTAGAAGTGTCTCAGCCTCTTCCATTTCCATTTCTTTTTCAAAAATTATTTAGTTATTCATTTGGGAGACGGCAAGAGTAAAACAAAGAGAGAGCACAAGTATGTTCTCATCCACTGAATGACTCCCCAAATGCCTGCAGTGGCTGGGACTGGGCCGGGGCGAAGCCAGGAATAGGTGGCAGGGACCCAACACCTCAAGTCATCACCTGCTGCCCTCCTGAGTCTGCAATGGGAGGAAGCCAGAATTGGAAGCCAGAGCCAGGAAATGAACCCAGGTACTCTGATATAGGTCATCTTAACCACAAGACCAAATGCCCAGCAGCCACTTTCTCTTCTTAAGAAGGGTGTATTGCTGAATTGTCTCCCAAACTTTCCTTTACTCTGCATGATCTGAGAAACTGACACAGTGGAAAGAAGACTAAAGAAAACAATGGACTTTGTTACTCTCATAATAAAGGGCTCTGGTAGAAAGGGGAAGAGAAGGAGGGAAGACAGTCACATAACTGAATTTCAGAAGAGTTTGAGCGATAAGAGAGAAGTGAATCATTGCCCTCAGAAGCACTAGCAGCTGTGTGTGCATGTGTGTGTGTATGTTGTGTGTGCAAATGTCTATATATGAGAAGCAGAGGAAACATGCCCATGTTAGCATTATATCAAAAGATAGTGCAAAGATATGCAGTGTCTCTGATTAGGTTTTTGTATTGTAGTTTGAGATGTGTTTTTCATTTGCCACAGAATGCTAGGTCCAGTCAGGAGTCCAGGTATATGTGAGTTACAAGGCCAACGCACCTATCAGATAGACGGACCACAGAAAACACTTCACTGTTTTTCCATATCTCATGACTAAACAACTATTTGCCGCTAATATTCATTAATAACAAATGTAAATATAGATAAAATTATTTAAATACATTAAAAAACTTTTGAGTTTCTGATTATAAAACATTAATTTTTTAGTAATTCCTATTTTCTCTATAGATCTCCTTTGTGATTTTTAAAAGGCTGGACAATTCATTGAGAGATGTATTAAGGGGCATGCAATGTAGATAATAAAATACATCTCCCAATTTAGGTACATGGCACCACGCCATGTGCTGTGGGTTGAACTGTGTCCCTCCACCAAAAATATATCAATGTCTCAACCCCTAGTACCTCTGAATGAGATGTGATTTGGAGATGCAGCATTCACAGAGGTAATTGGAGTGAAATACATCGTTGGGTTGGACCATACTCCAATGTGACTACTGGTATGCTCACACAACAAAGGACATGTGATCACAGTGGTGACGTGCACAGCAGGAAGCCTCTGTGAAGAGACGCAGGGAGAATTCCTCCCGAAGATGGGGCATTGGTGTGAAGCTTCCATAAGCCCAGCAACTCCTGGGGCTGCAGAAGGTGATAGAGGCAAAAGATGGCCCCTTCCCTACAGGTCTCAGAGGAAGCATGGCCCTGCCAGCACCTTAACTTCAGACTTCCAGCTTCCAAAACTATGAGAAGAAATTTTTGTGGTTTGTTGTCACAGCAGCCCTAGGAAATGAATACACCAGCTGTTGAACTGCATCTTGGCTGACTGCAGCTACTCTCGCCAGGGACCGTGGCTAGACCTGGTGGCAGCTATGTGGTCTCTCACTGCACCATTCCCATTCACACATTGGACAAGCACGTTGCATGCCGCAGGGAGTGAAGAAGTCCCTGTGGGGAATTCCTTCTCGTTGTTTCCCCCATGCTCCCTCTTGCCTTGCCTCTGCCTTTCCCCTTCTCTTCTCTTCCTTTTAATTCAACTATGTGTCTCCCTGAGCAAGAGTGGGTCAGTTTGTACTTTTGCAGTTATGCAAGGAGTTACTTGTGAAGACCTGAATTAACAGGAACCATAATTTTACTGTGTTAGAATTTAACTTTAGCATTTTAACCTGAAGCCCAAATTAGCCTCTGATTCACTGTCAACTTCTTGATATGACTTGGTGGATCTCTACCTCTCATCTCAACTCTGGGGCAGGAATCAGAAATAGAGTGAAAATGTGAATTCTCATGTTGCTAATTCTTTCTTAAACTGAAATTATAAATGTCTCTTAAGCCCCAGAAGAATATTCCTGGCTTCAAAGTGGCTGTGTCACCATGGTTAAGTCAGAATAGTTGGATCTGGAGTTGAACACCTGTTCCAAAGTAGCAGCCCATTGGCAGGCTAGCAATACCAGGTGTCCGGATACATGAGGAGTGATCCTGGCTCCACCTCAGGGCATTAGCTGCCTGAAGCTATGAAGAAAGACAACATTTTATCAGATTCCCTTAGGGAACTCTCTCTGCCCCAGTATACTCCCTCTTCACTCCAATCCTGAGATCTGAAGTAAGCTTTAGAGGGGGCTAGAAATCCAAATAGTAAAGATCAGGATGTAGGAAACAGCTATATTTCAACCATACCACAGGCTTCTGATACTGGGTAGCCTCACAAAATGAGTCCAGGGATGATATTGATCTGTGTGCAGTCGTTCAAGTGAGAACTTTGTGGTGTTTACCATATTTTCATACTAGCTTCATTTTTCTTTAAATCTACTTTTGTAGTAAATTGATTGAAATGTATCCCTAGCTCTTCACCCTTCTGCACTTCCATGGCTCTTGGCAATGTGACCTTATACCTCCACCTTACAGAGGGAGGAACCAGCCTTGTGACTTGGTTGAGTCAACAGCACAGCAGAAGTGAGGGTGTGACAGTTCTCAATATCCACAAGGGGCCTTGTGTGATTCTCCTGTATTTCTGGGATCCTTGGTGCTGCCATAGAAAAAGCTTACCAAGTCCTATGGAAGATGAGGGACCTTGTGAGGAAGTAGGAAAGGGCTCCTGATGCCAGCCAGCCAAGCCCCAGAGGCAGAACCATTCAGCTAACCAGCAGCTAATTACAGACACATGAAGAGGCCAGCTTTGTCCAAAAGATTTGTCCAAGCAAACCTGTAAGTTTACCAACATATATAATCTCGAGCTCAATAAAGTATTGTCTATTAACTCATTAAGTTTTGTGTATGGTTTGTTTTGCAGCAATAGTGAACCTTTGCAACCTTCAATTAAATCATCTTTTAAAACATAAGCACTGTAGTGAGCCTTTGGCCCAGTGGTTAATATAATAGCTAAGATGGCTGAATTCCATATTGGAGTCTCTGGGTATGATGCCTACATCTAGCTCCTGCTAACGCAGAGCCTGCGAAGCAGCAGAGATGGCTCCAGTTAGTTAGGTTCCTGCACCCATGTGATAGACCCAGAATGAGTTCCTGTCTCTTGGTTTTAGCCTGGTCTAGAACCCGCCATTGCAGGCCCTTGAAGAAAGGTGGTAACTCTCTTTATCTCTCTCTCTGTCTCTCTGCCTTTCAATGATAGAAAATAAAAACACTTTAAAATTTTTGAAATTAGGGAGCCGGCGCCATGGCTCACTTTGTTAATCCTCCACCTTGCGGCACCAGCATTCCATATGGGTACCAGATTCTAGTCCCGGTTGCTCCTCTTCCAGTCCAGCTCTCTGCTGTGGCCCAGGAAGGCAGTGGAGGATGGCCCAGGTGCTTGGACCCTGCACACACATGGGAGACCAGGAGGAAGTACCTGGCTCCTGGCTTCGGATCGGCACAGCGCCGACTATAGCGGCCATTTGGGGGGTGAACCTACAGAAGGAAGGCTTTTCTCTCTGTCTCTCTCTCTCTCTCTCTCTCTAACTCTGTCAAATAAATTTTAAAAAAAGAAAAAAAAGAAAAAATTTTGAAATTAAAAGCAAGTACAAAATCAAGAGCATGATATGCTAATAATATATTTTCCTAGTTTACAATAAAATTAATATTTAACTATTAAATTTGCTCACAAATGCTAACAAAGTTGAAAAAAGAGTATATTATTCCAGGCATGGCAGGTGGCCAAGAGAACACTGAGAGAGAAGAGGGAATTTTACTGGGTTTGGAAAAATATGTAGGATGTGACTGCACAGAGATCACAGATCCTGGCTCGGAAGAGGAAGGATATTCTACAAATATAAAATATATGTGGGGGATAGTAAGTCATCTTAGTTAAGACATCATTGTTCTGGTTTTATTTCTTTGCAAAGTCCTAAACCTGAAAAAGGAATTTGGTTTAGAGAAAAATGAAATAAGCCAAATAGTTAAATAAATAATCACCATCTGTTCTTTCAAGTTGAGACCAATGAATTTCTAACCTTATTCTTAACCAGAAGGGATTGATTTTCAGGGGACTATAACTCTGTTTTTAAGTTCTTTTCTTTTTCTTTCCTTCTTTCCTTTTTTGTCTTCTATTTTCATTTCATTATAAGAAACAGAGGATGATTTGCCATTTTTGCATTAAATAATTTAGACCCAGCATAAGGCATATTATAGAGCTGGTAAAAGAGGAAACAGAAAATCAGGTGACTTGTAGAAGGTAGGGCACCAGCTGATACTCTTATTAGCAACTAAGGAACTGTGTTACTTTGGGTAAGTGATTTGTCTCTGGACCTCAGCCTCCTCATTCGTCAGTCATGTGGGGTTAATACACATGGTTTCTAAGATCCCTTCCCACACTACAATGCTGTCATTCTCTATCAGTGCTTCAGTAACACAAGTAGTCATCAAATGCAGTGCTGATTCAGCCCTCTGGGCAGAGGAATCTCTGAGTTCTTAAGGAAAGAATATAGCATGAAGTCCTGGTTTACCAAACTGAGTGATGCTCAATGTATAATAACCTGAGCTTTCTCCTTCAAGAATGCATGTATGTGTTAGGATGAGGGTGAATGGTGGGAAAATGATAAGGTCTTCAGACTGCATTACATTCAGTCTGATTATGTCCCAAAGAAGCACGTGGGATGTTACTTGGGATTGATTCACTATTTGCCTGCAATTATCCCGATCAGGGTCAGCAAATTGTCAAAGCTACAATGTTGCTAAAGGTAATCCAGTCCAGGGACACAGCACAGCACTCAAAACAGAGCAGCATCACTAGAATGAGGGATAAATGAGAAAAGAGGAGGAAGAAAAACTGTCCTGCCATCCTCTACGCATTCAACAGCCATTCATTCAATTAGCACTTTCTCGTAGACTGTTCTAGGTGATAGAAATACTCATATAGTGGAGAACAAAACCAACAAAGATCCCTGCCCTTTTGGGTCTTACAATTTCTTCCTAATTTTTCCTTCTGAGATAAACAGAAGATGTTGTACTGTTACGTGCACATCCCTTGCAGAAGGTGTTTGTTGTTATTTGCTATCTTTTGTTTTCTTTGGGGAGATTAAAGAGTTGGCAGGGTTAGAGCTAATTTTTGGATGGGGATGATTGCAGGATTGAGGTTTCCTGAAGAATACTTGACTCTAAAAGCTGAACTCATTCATTAACTCAGCCACTATTTGCAGAGAACCAACTATGTAAAGCTCTACAGTTAAAAATAAGAATCGGTTGGATTCCTTGTGCCAAAGACACAAGATGGATTCCTAAGGAGGGGGAAAGACATAAAAAATACATAATTAGGAGAGCCAAGATGGCTGAATGGGGAAAATACATGCTGATTCTGACCACAGGAGGATAAAAGAAGAAAAGGGAGGGACTGCATCCCCAGGGGACAGTTGGAGAGAAGTTTGCAGCGGAGATTCTACAAAAAGAGGAGACATCATGGAGCAGTAGAGACAGTAAAATCACACAGCAGTGAGCAGGACACTGACAGCAACTCTCGCTGCCCATGACTGGAGGGAACACCATCATCTTGAGCAAGGCCATCTTAATAAAGCAAGTAGAGGCCATTGATGCCTGTGCACAACTGGGACATTTTATTGGAGGGATAAATCCATTGCCCCAACTGACTATCACTGAAGGGCTGGCAGAAGGCAGGATGGCCACTTAGGCCTATGATGTGCTCAACTCACACTCACTCTATCAAGACAGCCAGATTCAACCTGCCAAGGTAAAGCACTGACCAGCCTCTAACAGTTAGGAAGCTGGCTCTGGGAATGCCACAGCTCTTTCCATGGATTTTGGAGGCTTGTGGGGGCTAAGACTGGATCCTCTGCTCCCTGTGAATGTGGGAGACCTGTACCCTGTAACTGAGTATTCTGTGACTGTAATAGGGTGTGAGATGTGGCTGGGTCTTTGAGCAACCACTGCGTCTGGCTTCAGAAGCTCAGGGTTCTATGCACTCACTGAGGAACCTAGTGCTCCTTTGTGTGTTTCATGCATGGGTGAGCAGCTTAGGCACTGTGGGCTCACTCTGGGTGTTTGGTTCACCTTGGCAGAGGTGGAGATCTACCATGCACCTAACTACAGGGCACCTGGCTATTTAAAAGAAGTGTTACAGGATCTAAAGGGAGACATAGACTCAAATACAATAGTAATGGGAGACTTCAATACTCCACTTTCATCAACAGGAAGATAAAGTAGACAGAAAATCAGCAAGGAAACAACAGAGTTAGTTGACACTATAGATCAAATGGATCTAACAGATATTTACAGAACTTTCCATCCTACAGTTGCAGAATACACCTTCTTCTCACCAGTACATGGAACTTTCTCTAGGATTGACCACATGCTAGCCCATAAAGCAAGCCTCAGTAAATTCAAAAAATTTTAAATCATACCATGCATCTTCTTGGACCACAATGGAATGAAGTAGCAAATCAGCAACTCAGGAATCTCTAGAACATATGGAAACACTTGGAGACTGAACAACATGCTCCTGAATGAACAGTGGATCACTGAAGAAATCAAAAGAGAAATCAAAAAATTTCTGGAAGTAAATGAGGATAAGAACACAACATATCAAAACTTATGGGATACAGCAAAAGCAGTGTTAAGAGGAAAGTTTATAGCAATTGGTGCCTACATCAAGAAATTAGAAAGGCACCAAATAAATGAGCTATAAATATATGTCAAGGATCTAGAAAAACAATAGCAAACCAAACCCAAAACTAGTAGGAGAAAAGAAATAATTAAAATTAGAGATGAAATTAGCAAAATTGAAATAAAAATATAAAAGATCAGCAAAATGAAGAGCTAATTTCTTGAAAAAATAAACAAAATTGACACAGCATTGGCCCAAATGACCAAAAAAGGGTGTGGACAATAAAATTAGAGATGAAAAAGGAAATGTAAGAACAAAGAGCACAGAAATAAAAAGAATCATCAGAAATCACTACAGAAATCTATATGCCAACAATCTGAGAAACCTAGAAGGAATGAATAGATTCCTTGACATATATAACCTACCTAAATTGAGCCATGAAGATATAGAAAACCTAAACAGATCCATTACCAAGACAGAAATTGAGTCAGTAATAAAGACCCTCCCAACAAAGAAAAGCCCAGGACCAGATTGCTTCTCTGCTCAATTCTACCAGGCATTTAAAGAATAACTAACTCTACTTCTTCTCAAGTTATTCAAAAATAATTGAAATGGAGGGAATCCTCTCAAATTCTTTCTATGAAGCCAGCATCACCTTAATTCCTAAACTCAGAAAAAATACAACAGAGAAAGAGAACTACAAACCAATTTCCTTTATCTACATAGACACAAAATACTCAACAATATTCTGGCCAGTCAAATCCAAAACTTCTCAATGAAACTCTAACTAATCAAATTCAACAGCACATCAGAAAGATCATTCACCCAGACCAAGTGGAATTTATCTCAGGTATGCAGGGATAGTTCAACATTCACAAATCAATCAACGTGAAACATCACATTAACAAACCGAAGAACAAAAACCATTTGATTAACTCAATAGATGCAGAGAAAGCATTTGATAAAATAAAACATCCTTTCATGATGAAAACTCTGAGCAAATTGGGTATAGAAGGAACATTCCTCAATACGATCAAAGCAATTTATGACAAACCTACAACCAGCATCCTATTGAATGGGAAAAAGTTGGAAGCATTCCTTCTGAGAACCGTAACAAGACAAGGATGCCCACCCTCACCATTGCTATCCAATATAGTTCTGGAAGTTTTAACCAGAGCCATTAGGCAAGAAAAAGAAATCAAAGGGATTCAAATTGAGAAAGAGGAAGTCAAACTATCCCTAATTGCAGAGGACATGATTCTATATATAGGGGATCCAAAAGACTCCACAAAGAGACTATAGGAACTCATAGAAGAGTTTGGTAAATTAGCAGGATATAAAATTAATATACAAAAATCAACAACCTTTCTATACACAGACAATGCCACAGCTAAGAAAGAATTTCTATGATTAATTCCATTCACAATAGCTACAAAATAATCAAATACCTTGAATAAATTTAACCAAGGATGTCAAAGATCTCTATGATGAGAATTACAAAACATTAAAGAAAGAAATAGAAGAGGATACCAAAAAATGGAAAAAAATCTTCCGTGTTCAGGGATTGGAAGAATATCATCAAAATGTCTATTCTTCCAAAAATAATTTACAGATTCAATGAAATGCCAATCAAAATATCAAAACCATTCTTCTCAGGCACAAAAAAATGATGCTGAAATTCAAATGGAAACACAAGAGACCTCGAGTAGCTAAAGCAATCATATACAACAAAAACAAAGCTGGAGGCATCACAACACCAGATTTCAAGACATACTATAAGGCAATTACAATCAAAATAGCCTGGTACTGGTACAAAAATAGATGGGTAGGCTAATGGAACAGAATAGAAACACCAGATATCAACCTAAGCATCTACAACAAACTTATATTTGACCAAGGAGCTAAAACCAATCCCTGGTGCAAGGACAGTCTCTTAAACAAATGATGCTGGGAAAACTGGATTTCCACATGCAGAAGTATAAACAGGTCCCCTACCTTACACCTTACACAAAAATCCATTCAAAATGGATTGAATACCTAAACCTACAACCTGACACCATCAAATTATTAGAGAACAATGGGAAAACCCTACAAGATATTTGCGCAGGCAAAGAGTTCTTGGAAAAGACCTCAGAACACAGGCAATCAAAGCCAAAATTAACAAATAGGATTATATCAAATTGAGAAGTTTCTGTATTGCAAAAGAAACACTCAGGAAAGTGAAGAGGCAACTGAAAGAATGGGAGAAATTATTTGCAAACAATGCAACTGATAAAGGATTAATAACCAGAATCTACAAAGAGATCAAGAAAGTCCACAACACAAACAAGCAACCCAGTGAAGAAATGGGCAATGAACTTAAACATATATTTTTCAAAAAGGGAAATCCAAATTTCCAACAGACACATGAGAATATGTTCAGGATCACTTGCCATCAGGGAAATGCAAATTAAAATCACAACAAGGTTTCACCTCACCCCAGTCAGCATGGCTTTCATACATAAATCAACAAACAACAAATGCTGGCAAGGATGTGGGGGAAGGTACACTAATTAACTGTTCGTGGGAATGTAAACTGGCAAAACCACTATGGAAGTCAGTTTGGAGATACTTTAGAAATCTGAATATGGACCTACCACATGTCCCAACCATCCCACTCCCGGGAATTTACCCAAGGGAAATGAAATCAGCAAATGAAAGAGTTACCTGCACCCCCATGTTTATTTCAGCTAAATTCACAATAGCTAAGAAATGGAATCAATCTAAATGCCCATCAACTGAAGACTGGATCTCTAAGAAATACTATACAGCAGTTAAAAAATGAAATCTGGTCATTTGCAACAAAATGGATGAATCTGGAAAACAAGATAGTGAAATAAGCCAGTCGCAAAGGGACAAATACCATGTGTTCTCCCTGATCTGTGATAACTAATAGAACACCTAAAATGAAATCTGTAGAAGTGAAATTGACATTTTGAGAAGTAATGACTTGAACAGCCCTTAACTGTTAAGGAACAGTTTTTTTTTTTTCTTAATGGAGAATGGGACTGAGAATGGGAGAGGGAGGAGAAGGTGGGATGGGAGTTGGAGTGGGAGGGCAGGTATGGTGGGAAGAATCACTATATTCCTAAAGTTGTACTTATGGAAATTTGTACCCATTAAATAAAAGGCTTCTTTTGGAAAAAAAGAAATGAATGAAGATGACAACTCATGACTGTGGCATAGAAGGCTAAGCTTCCACCCACAGTGCCAGCATCCTATAAGGGCACCAGTTTCTGTCCCAGTCACTCCTCTTCTGATCCAGCTCTCTACTGACATCCTGGGAAATCAGTGGAAGATGTCTCAAGTGCTTGGGCCCCTGCACTCATGTGTGAGACCCAGAAGTTGTTCCTGGCTCCTGGCTTCAGATCAGCCCAGCTCTGGCCAATGCCACTTTTGGGGAGTGAATCAGTGAATGTTTATGGAATGTAAACTAGTACAGCCATTATGGAAGACAGTATAAAGACTCCTTCTAAATCTGAAAGTAGATCTACCACATCACCCAGCCATCTCACTCCTGAGAATACCCAAATGAAATTAAATCAGCATTTAAAAGAGTTATCTTTACCCCACCATGTTTATTGACACTCAATTTACAATAACTACGGCATGGAGTCATTCCAGATGCTCATCAACTGATGACTGGATAAAGAAAATGTGGCATATAATCACTATGGAATACTACTCAGCCATAAAAAAGAATAAAATCCTGTCTTCTGCAACAAAATAGATGCAACTGGAAATCATTATGCTTAGTGAAATAAGCCAGTCCCAAAAAGACAAATATCATATATTCTCTGTTTATATGTAGTAGTTAATACATAATACAAAAAATAAGTAGGAATGAAACAGACATCTTTTGATTTGATTATTGTTTTTAATCCTTGCTTCTACTTCTGTAAATCTGTAGTCTTTGTATTTTTTACTTGTTGAATATTATGGTTAGTGGTGCATTAAGCCTGTGATTATAGAATAGATTGAAATTATGTTTTTGCAATAATTAAAGAAAAAAGAAAAGAAGGAGGGAGGGAAAAGAGGGATGGCGGTTGAGGGAAGTATGGTTTTCTTAGAATTTTGCCTTTGAAATATGTGAAATCCATTCCTTTTATATAAATAAAAATTTTTAAATTCATGATTTCAACTTAATATGAGCTAGGCTACCATAGGATGTACATACTGAGTGGACTCTAAAGAGGGAAATAGTTTGGCTGAGAAATACTCCAGGGATATCTTGTGAGAGGGGTTTAGTAGGGTGGGTTTTGAAGACTGAGCAGAAGTTTTGTTGAGGTTGAGGGCAGAGCATGTGTAGAAGGAGAGCGAGCAGTCACCTTGCACCCGGAGGGTGGTGGGTGCTCTGTGTTGCCGCAGCAGCCTTTTCCACCTTGTTGCACCTTAAGATCACCAGAAGAACCTTCAAGGCTAGACTGACAACTTGACCCTCCACCAGTTCAATTCATCAGAATCTTCAGAGATACAGCCCAGACCTGCAAGAAATTCTAAGACTCTCTGTGATTCTAAGGTGCAGCCAGGGTTGAAGACATTTAGGCTCGAGCAGTTCTTCTCAAACTGCAATACCTTATGAACTTTGAATTGGAAGATCTTTCTAGAGCAAATCTGGCTCACGGGCATGGGAAGCTGCATTTCTAACAAGCTCCCAGGGGATGTTAATACTGCCAGTGCTCTTGAACACACTATTAAGTGGTCAGAACACTTGTCCTCAGAGTATGGTGCCTGGACCATCTGCATCACCTGGGAACGTGGAGGAAATACAGGTTTTCAGGCCATACTAGCGATCTATTGAGTTAGTAACTCTAAGAGTAGGGATGCAGTCATCTATTTTCTAAGACCTCTAAGGTGTTCCGGACACATGTTAGAGTAACAATTACACTGGAATCTCACTGGGCTAGAGCATTAAAAGATTGGGTAATAGTACTGAAATCTACTAGAAATGTACATGTGATATGATTATAAATAATTCATTATATAAAGAGTTATAAGTTTATCCTACAGGCAACAGCAATCCTTAGAGAGTATCAAGAGGGGAGAACTCTGGGTGGGTGCTGTGCTGTGGTGCAGCAGGCTAAGCTGCTGCTGAGGATGCCTGCATCCCAGATCACAGTGCATGGTGTGAGCCACTGCTACTCCGCACTCCTGATACAGCTTCCACTAATGTTCCTGGGAAGCAGTGGACGATGCCCCAAGGACTTGTGTTCCAGCTGCCAATGTGAGAGACCCAGATGGGGTCCCTGGCCCCTGGCTTCAGCCTGGCTCAGTCTTGGCTGTTCTAGGCAGTTAGGGAGTAGACCAGCATGTGATCCACTCGGTCTCTCTGACTTTTCCTATCTCTCTGTCACTCTGGTTCCCAAACAAATAAATCACTTTTTTGTATTTTTTAAAATGGGGAGGAGTCATCTAATTCCAAGTTATGCTTTAGTAAAGATCTCTCAGAAGTTTCCCTTTGAAGTGCTTCCCAACTATGATGCACAATGACCCACTTGCCTTGGTTCTATCAGTGTTTCTTTCCAACCACCAACCCAAGATCTGAGGCCCCTACAGAAAACTCAACTTATACAAAGGCACTGAAAATCACCTGGTGTTAATTTCTAGCTCTCCTGCCTTCCCTGGTTTTCTACTTCCTGCTTGTCCATGGAGTCATCCTTTCTCCTGGGACTCCTTTTGGAAAGATTTTGATGTGCCTATTCTCTCGGACTTGACTTCTCTTGGGGCCATAGCCTCTTAGGCATTCCTAACTTGGCTTTAAATGGTGCATTCCTGTTTCATCCCCATTCCTATGCAACATCCCACTCCCATCTCAAGTGCAGCACTGTGTCCTGGGCCTTGACTTGTCTGGGAAAAGGCCTAAGATCATAAAAAGCTGAGAGAGACTTACAAGGCGACCATGACCAAGTTACTTAGCTCTCTGGACCTCAGTTATCTCATTTATTTCACCCAGTCTCAGGATCTGGACTAAACTGTCATTAAAGGGAATCAATATAAAGTCTACAGTTCTACAGAAAGCATTTGTAGTGAAGGATGACATTATGGAAAATTTATTGTGCAATCACAAGCCTTTCGTCCTGGTATTTTTGAAAATATAGAACCTGTCCTCATGAGCTCAACTTCAAGATGTAGAGGATAATAATTTAGAAATATCAGGACCAGTGTTATGGCACAAGAGGTTAAGCCCCTCCTTGTCACAATGGCTCTCATAGTGGGGCCAGTTCAAGTTCTGGGTGCTCCACTTCCAATCCAGCTCCCTGCTGATGTGCCTGGGAAAGTAGCAGGAAATGGTCCACTACTGGGGCCCCTGCCACTCTTGTGGGGGGACCTAGACAGAGTTTCTGGTTCCTGGTTTCAGCCTGGTCCAGCCCCAGCCATTGCTGCCATTTGAGGAATGAACCAGCAGATTGAAGATCTGTCTCTCCCTGTGTATCCATAACTCTACTTCCAAATAAATAATTTTTTTTAAAAAAAGGGCCAGTATTGTAGCCCGATGTGCTAAGCCACCCCCTGTGACACCAGATCCCATTTCAGAGCATAGGTTCAAGTCCTGGCTGCTCCACCAAGATGGACTTCCTGGCTCCTGGCTTCAGCTTGGCCCAGCCCCAGCTGTTACAGTCATTTAGGGAGTGAAGCAGCAAACGGAAGATCTCTATCTCTCCCTCTCATTGTTTTTAAAAAAGCAAGAAAAAAATGTTGAGTCTGTCCATTCAGGCACATGGTACTTTACAAAGAAGAAAGAAAGAGGAGGAGAAAGAAATACTAACTAATGTCTGGTCCTCACACATCTCCCCTATGCCCTTCTCTCCTGTTAGACAGACAATTCTGTGCTTTCTGCCTTAGGGAGATATGACACTACTGAAAACAGAAAAAATGGTGTCTTTCTGCTTTGGTTTCTCTAAGTTTAAGCCTTTAGGGCTCAGGTTACAAAATGCTGGCCCTTGGGGGCCAAGCTGGACCACAGATGTGCTTTTGTTTGACCTGCAGTAATGTTTCTTCAAAATGAATTAATTTTCAACAACTCAAATAAGAGACTTGTATAAAGTATATATTTAAAAAAATATCACCCAAGTTCTTGAAAAACAAATTGCAAGGTTTGGCAACTTTGGAGCCCAAAGAAAGAACCTGATGTTCCTTTCCTGGACCCAGAGGCCCTGGGAGGGAAGCAAGCCAGCAGAGCCTGAGCGTAGGCAGGCAGAGCCACGCCCAGCCTGAGACTTACAGACAGTGGGAGGTCTGCCCAAAGCCTGGACCAGAGGCAGCTCCCGGGGATGCATGAGGCCCATGGCCAAGGACCAGGGGGCTGAAGGGTGGATCTCAGCAGATGCCTCTGTGGACAAATGGCACGGAGGGCGGGATGCCTGCTGTTACACCGTCCTTTGTCCCTGCCCTAGGTAGTGCCTCAGGATTGAGACCCTGTCCCCTGGGATGGAGGGAGGGGAAATCCCTGATGTCCAGATGAAGTCTCTGCCACAGGGGGAGAGAGGGCCTCCTAAGACAAAGCAGTTAGCATTTCAGACAAGGGAAGCAAAGGCATATTGTCTCTTCAGCACTCAGGTGTTTACTACATAACCATTATAAAAGAAACCACGACTTTACTTATATACAAAGGCACTTCAAAAGGTTTGGGAGAAAATGCCATCAAAAGATAGCATGCACGTCCCAAGACGCGTGTGAAGCCCTGCCCCCACTTATGTTCAGTGTGCACACCCTCTAAAACTGACATCGGGGGAGGGAGAAGGTCTTACGGGAAATTGGCAGCCGTGGCCGAATCTTCCCAAGACTTCGGAGATGGATTTAGTCTTCACGCTGAGGGCTCTTGTGCTGGCTCGGAGGAGCTGACAGAAGAGAACCGTTAGCACAGGCACACTCAGACAGTTTGTACAGCTGTGTACCAACTCCAGGCTTCACCCCGACTCCTCTGGAAACTCAGCCAGGGACCCGGGATAAGAAAACGGCCTCTGCCTGCCACTCTTCCTGGCCCCATTTTCCTCCTTTGCAGTTAAAAAAGAAAGAAAATCTCTATCCTATTTTGAATACAAAGAAAACTGCCACCCACAGTCTGTCACCCCTGCACCCTCCCCACCTGCAGCCTTGCAATGCCCTCGCCCACCCAGTCCCCTCCCCAGGAGCTGTCCCCTGCTGTAGGGCTGGCGCTCCCTGAGCTCTGCCCCAGCACTCTCTTTGGGACTGCCTGGCACCGATGTGTGCTATAAACAGAAGGGGCGAGGCCCTGGGCGCTCACCCTGCTCCTGGCAGGAGGGGCATGGATCTCGTGGCCTGTCAGGAAATTCAGCCCGAACACAAAAGTATCCTGGGCAAGAGGTGCTCAGGCATGTAGGGTGCAGACGCCGTGGTGCCAGTGGAGAGGCAGAGGCTGGCCTCCTGCTGGCAGACCGCAGGGGAGCAGGCAGCCAGCACCACCCGGATGGAGGACGGCTTTCCCCTGGTGGCTCCATGTGGAGAAACAATGCCGCCTGGTGCCGGGAGGCTGGTCACCCTCTACATGTGCATGTGCTGCGTACTCATGTGTGTCCAGCACCTGGCCAGGAACTCTGGAGCCCATGTCCTACTGCAAGACGATGAGACTAGGCAAGGCCCACTCTGTGGACTCTGTACGGTCTCGCTCTGCCTGGTCCCCTGGCCTCCTCCGAGGCCTTCCGCACCTTGCTTCACCCTCCACAGCCTCATTTTCTTTACCTGTAACGGGCAGGTGTTACAGGTAAGGTTGGAGGCGGTTGACAATTCTGATTCAGCGCCATCTCTCTTCAAGCCACTAGATGGCGACTGTGCTTAGTTTAGGAGGAAAGTGGACATAGAAGGATCACTGGTAAGAAACACACTCACTCACACACACACAGACACACACACACACACACACACGGTGGAATAAAGCAGTGAAGAATTATGCAGAGTTAAATGAACAAAATTGAAATGCAGAGGTCGGCATTTAACCTAGTGGTCAAGATACCAGTTAAGACACCCGCATCCCGTATTGGCGCACCTGTGTTTGGTCCCTCGTCCCAGCTCCTGACTCCACCTTCCTGCTAATGTAGAGTCTGAGATGCAATCGCGACAGCTCAAGTATCTGAGTTCCTGCCACCCGCGAGGGAGACCTTGACTGAGTTCCCTTCCCACTCAGGGTTTAGCTCTGGCCCAGCTTCAGCTGTGGTATGTATTTTGGGAGTGAGCTAGCAGATAGAAACTCGCTCTTACTCTACATCCCAATTTTTAAAAATTTAATTAAAATGCAAAGTAGCGGGGCCAGCACTGTGGCGTAGTGGGCTAAGCCTCCGCCTGCAGTGCCAGCATCCCATATGGGCGCTGGCTTGAGGCCCGGCTGCTCCACTTCCGATCTAGCTCTCTGCTATGGCCTGGGAAAGCAGTAGAAGATGGTCCAGGTTCTTGGGTCCCTGCACCCGTGTGGGAGACCTGGAGGAAGCTCCTAGCTCTTAGCTTTGGATCAGCCAGGTCCAGCCATTGAAGCCATTTAGGGAGTGAACCAGCAGATGGAAGACCTTCCTCTCTGTCTCTCTCCCTCTCTATCTGTAACTCTGCCTCTCAAATAAATAAATAAGTCTTCTAAAAAATGCAAAGTAATTAGGTCCATTACTTACATAATAAAAATATATTTAAAGACTTGTCAAATCAACAGATCTAACTGGCTCCATGCAGGTCCAGAAGGCCCGTGGGGATCTTGGGGAATCTCATGGCTGTGGTTTGGGTACAGATTGATGGTCAGGAGTCCTACTTCTAGTCCCAGCTCTTGATCTAGGAGACTCTTTAATGAATCACGCATCCTTCTTCTGCCTCTGTTTCTGCATCATTTTTAAAAAGATTTATTTATTTATTTGAAAGCCCTAGTTACAGAAAGACAGAGGGGGAGAGACAAGAGGAGAGAGATCTTCCATCTGCTGGTATACTCCCCAGATGGCTGCAATAGCCAGGGGTGGGCCAGGCTGAAACTGGGAGCTTCTTCCAGGTCTCCCACGTGGGTGGCAGGGGCCCAAACACTTGGGTCATCTTCCTCTGCTTTTCCCAGGCCGTTAGCAGGGGGCTGGATGGGAAGTGGAGCAGCAAGGACATGAACCAGCGCCCACATAGAATGCTGGCATTGCATGCTACAACTTTACCTGCTACGCCACAATGCTAGCCCCAGTTTCTACATGTTTAAAATAAGGAAGCGCCCCATCAGACTCTGAGCGAGCCCTAGTTCTAGCACTCTTGATTCTTTGGACCAGACTGCCATGTGCTAGCAAATAAGGATTTCTAGCACTAGATACAGATGAGAAATTCGAATATTGTTGGTCTCCAGGACAAGAGAGAAACCTGACTGCCACATACATACGACATGCCATGCTCCTGCCAAGATCTGAGGCAGCTTCAGTGCCTGCCCTTGACCAAAGTTACCTCTGCTAAATCCAACTTTAAACCTGGAAACTTTCTGTGCAAAGCAACGTGACAACAGGCACATAGTTCCAGGTGGACCCAAGCGGCACCCTCACAGCCAGAACCAGCCCCGCAGGCAAACAGCTTGCATTCCTGCCAAAGTCCTCCAGTTCCTCTCTAAGGCCACGGCATCTCCTTTTCTCCTGTTACTCCCCGCTGGCTTCCTTCTCCTCTGCTTCCCCTCCTCTGGGTTTATCATAGTTCACTCTGCTCAGGGAGGGAACTTCTGGCTTTCGGGAATAGAAAAGATTCCTTGTTAGACCCCATAGTCTCAAAGGAGTGAGCACCCCAATCTAAAGGAGTTTCTCAAGTTGTGGCATGCTGATTACATGTATCAGAATAGATCAGGATAAAAATCCAGATTCAGGGTCCTGCTGGGATCTACAAAGGCAGGATCTCCAGGGGAAGCCCAAGATATGCACACAAGAAGACCTTTCATCCAAGTCAAGAATATTGGGGTTACAGGCAATCTAGTGGAATTCTTGGCACAGAAACTGGAGTAAGGGGTTGCAACATGTGCTTTGAGAGGCCAAATGCATCAGTCCATTTTCTGTTGCTGTAACAAAATACCCAGTGGCCAATATTGTATGAAGCTAATGAAGTCACCTCCTGCAATGCCAGAATCCTATGAGTGCTGGTTCAAGTCCCTGCTGCACCACTTCCAATCCAGTTCCCTGCTAATACACCAGGGAAAGAAGCAGAAGATGGCTAGAAAGATACATAGATAGATAGAGGTAATAGATAGACAGACAGATATCTGAAGCTGAGTACTTTATAAAGAAAAAAGGGTTATTCATTTATTTAGCTCAAAGTTCTGGAGGTCCATGAGCACTATGCCTGCATCTGCTCAGTTCTGGTAAGGGTCTTCTGGCTATATCACAGCATGCAGACAACAGCATGCTGGTAGTGCATGTGAGAGAA